>OY728156.1:1840838369-1842088369 GCA_963277665.1 Viscum album
ATATGTTTCTTTTATAATAAATTTACATTCTTTCATTATGTGTAATAAATATTGGGTTTAATCATAACACTTTTTGTCATAATTTTAATAGTTATTTTAAAATTAAATTTTAACACTTTCCTAAAATTTATACAAACAAAAAATATTAATAATAGAAATTGGGATTCTAAAATTCTTTTATGGTGAGATTTTTTATATTTCTAATATATTTCATTTTTCTATCACTAGTCAAAAATATTAAATTTTAAATGAAAATATCATTTTTATTTTAATAAGTTATATATGTAAATTAGATTTTCAATTAGTATTAATGTAAAATTAGTTCAATTTCATATTTATTTTTTGAATTTTTTCATTGGAATCATTTTCATATTTATCATAGATATAAAAACATTGTAAAATTTTGAACCATTTAACATTAAAAATCCTCTCTCTCATTAAGTAAGTTGAATTAATTTTAAATTAAACTCTTCTAAATTAGTGAGATTAGTTTTGGAAAAATGCATTCCAGATTCTAAATCATAATGATTTATATTATATTTTATGTTGAACATAATTTATGACCATAATGACCAATTAAAAAAATTATAGTGATTTTGGTAAAACCTATTTACTTAGTGAATAAAAATAGAATATAATGATCACAAATGACACAAAAATTCTACAAAATCCATTTCTTGATCATATTTAATCATTAAAATTTCATTTAAATAAATTAACCATTATTATTCCAACAACATGAACATTTATTAAGATGATTTTAGTGTATTTACATATACTATTTTTCTTTTTTTAGTACATCGTGTCGTGGTTTTACCCTTGGATGTTTGTTGGATGAAATTGATGAATTTTGGATGGAAAAGTATGGTGTAGCATCCCGAGTAAAAAAAAGAAATAATACACACTCTTTTTTATTAATATATTTGATTTTTATATTAATTTTACTTTAAAGGGGTTGCTATGTTCGATAGCGTACCCAATACACAATAATGAGTTTCTTTGAAATCTTATGTTGCACACTAATAATATAATATTATTATTTAAAATGGTAGTTAACTCCTAGTCGTTGTTTTGGCAGAAATGAACAAAACTAACTACAATAATATTATACATGATTTTTAAATTTATTTACATTTTTCCAATAAAAAGATAGAGTCTTAAAATGTTAATGAATCTAATTATAAGCATAATTTACATTAAAAGATCCATTTACCACCTTTTAATGGAGAACCCACATTATATATAGTTTTGGTCATTTTAATACATTCTAATTTAATACATAAAATCCTTTTTTTATAATGGGGACATCAAAATTTACTTTTTATAATTTTTTGGGATTTTTCTGATAAAGTTTATTTTATTTATTAATAGTGAAAATATTGTATTTTAATTCAAAAGTTCCTTTTAAGCTAATTTATTTATAGGGTTATATTATCTTTATAATTGGTTTTAAAGTTTAATTAGAATATATTTTCACTAATTAATCCAATTTTTGTCATTGGAATTAATTTGACATAAACAAATGTCAATCTTTTGATAGTTATTGTTTCTTAAAAACACGCTATTTGTTTTAACAACGTGAATGAATTTTAAATTAATTAATTCCACTTCTATGTTTTGAATTTGAGAAAATAGACATTATTTTTAAATTTTTAATATCAAATATAGGTAAGGATGATTTTTTTGTATTTTTTTTAAACATCAATTTTTGATGAATAGTGAAACCACTTTGTAGTAGTTAAAAAGACTTCCTTTTTCATTCTAATTAAATTTTACCACTTCTGTGAATTTAATTTCAAAATTATGACATAAATGGTTGTAATTAGATATTAAAATTTTGTTCAATAACATAAAAATAATTTTTGGTGAATACTGACTTTTGACTTTTATATACAGAAGTTAATGGTTAAAAAGGTATTTTAGGGTAAAAGGAATATTATAAAAATTCAAAATTACCTTAATACTTGTAAATAAACTAATTTTATGAGTAATGGCCGACAATGGTGATCCTTGGGTCTATTTTGGGACCCCATGGAGCCACTTCTGAAATATAATGACACTTTTGATTAATTAATTTAATGTAAAGGAAAAAATGACATAAACAAAAATATTTTAGTAAATTAATTTTTATAGGGTTTTATATAAGTAATATATTTGTCTATAAATATTCATTGGAAAGATAAATATATTTCCTACATAGTGTAATTTTTTTATAATTCTTAAACACCAGATATATTAAATTATTTATGACACAATAATGATTCATTATTTACCTCATTAATAAATGATTTAAATAAATAAGATTATAAGGATTAAAATATTATCCAAAAATTGTCCAATTATTATTTACTGATTTTATTTCGACCATGAGTCAACTTATCTTCGACTCTAATGATATTTGGTCCTTTAGAAACCGAATATCATTATATAATAAAAAAATTGTTTCACACTTTCGTAAAGAGCCCCCCCTCTCTAATAAAAGGAGAACAATTATAACCAATTTCATACACCACTAATCCATTTTGGCTCGTTCCAACTCTTCCCAATTAAGCTCCATACATCCCTCTAATATTCATAGAATCCTTACCTTTGGTAGAAAGAAATTCATGAAGTCCATTGGTTCAAACCAAAGGCAGTTACACTAATTAAACGTAACAAATTCTCTTAAATTGTTTTCTTTTGTTTCACTTATCCAACCCCTAAACTCATTGTATTCCATTATATTGTAACAAAAAAATTATCCTCAATATACTAGGATTATTTTGTGTTATGGATTTGATTTAAACTTACACACACCTCCATCTAATAGATGAATAACATAATGTTTCTGTGGATGGAAAACTAACGCCTCATGAAACGATGATTGTTCGATTATGTCCTACCGCCTCTCATTGTGGAAATTATAATGGCACTGTATTTATATATGATATTTATTATCTTTATGTTTTCTTTATTCTTCTGTAATTTCCATTTATATCATGCCTTTATGGATTCCATTACGGGTAAACAAGATAATCTCATTAGAGAAAGTGCGGACTACAGCCCCCTCAAAGTGACATGTCTCGTGAATGCCATATTTGGACTTATAAAGGCTAGAGTTAATGATATTATATATGATATTATATATTTCATTATACTGGAATTATAATATACCCATGTATCATTATGTTTTAATACTATTAAAATAAAAAATAGAAATTAAAGTAGAGTTCATGCATACGTACGGCGTGTCGTCTTTGTGAACGGTGCATTTCATTTCTTACATCTAAATATTATGTACTATTAATAATACATGTATATGCTTGATATATATGATATATATGAAAAAAACCTGAATATCATTCTGGATACAATGAACCTTTGACCACATGAACAACATGTAATTATAAGAAGTCCATTTTTGACTCAACTACCAAATATCGACAAAACGAACATCATTAACATAAATTATTACACAATGTTTATAACATGGTAATAAGTGATATAAAAGGAATAATAAACTTGAAAAATGTTCATAATCATGTATAAATTAACTTTATACTATTATTCAAAAGATTAATAAACGATCGAGTCAAGTAGGACACGTGGTAAGGGACTTCGTCTCAATCTCCTTTCATTGAGGAGTATTTTGTTTTAATACACAACTTTCGTTTATATGCTGTATAAACACCCATGAATTTTCAGAGGGAATCTTTTTCTATGAATTGTTTTACTAAACAACAATAAGGAATGTTTATTTTAACAAAATTAGTGACAACGACCTTTTCCACCGTCGCAAGTATTATTGGATCTTTGGCTTCCTCAATAAGCCGTAATGTTTTCAAAAGAAAATAAACACCATGTACTATTTTATGTATTTTGGTATTGAAAATGGTATTGATTATGGATATGTTATGTCAATATATTTAAGTGATATATTGTGTTTGAAATGTGGACATTTTTTCTTTCCTTTATATTTGTTTTACAGCTTATGATTTTATAATGGTACTTGGACATTTGATGGGTGGTTATGTGATAAACCAAATGACGGGTCATGATGTGAATACTAGGATTGGTGGTTACGTTATAACCTCCCATTCATTGGGTATGGAAGTCGGACTTTTGGCTATTCCATTTAGTGATATGTGTGGAAGTTGACCGTATGGTTATTCCATTTAGGTATGTTTATGTCCCAAGATACCTTTATATGTTATGTGTTAATTATATGGGTTTTATGGTAATATTTTGGTTACAAAAGGGAAATAAATTATCTTTTATTCAGTGAAGAGTATTTACTTCTTCATAAAAGTTAAAAGTATTACTTATGATTAAGTATTCATGGTTTTCTTTTTATTTTGAAAAAATAACATTTTCCTTCTTTGTGTATCCCTTACTGAGCTTTTTATGCAGATCCCAAGTTTTTTAAATTTTTTTCACAAGACATAAAGTGGAATAGGATCAAGGATGGGATTAAGGAAAATTCATTCTACCTATTACATAGAACTAGATATGACTCTCTTTTTTTCAAAGAGTTTTTATTTTATGAAAAAATGGAAACTGAGTAGAAGTGTCCACTTTGTAATATCTTTCAATGTAATAGTTATGGACTAACTCTCTAAAACTCTAAACCTAAAAAAGATCCTCAATATGAATTATTTATTTAATTAAAGATTATGTAATGTTATAAGGATATGTCCTTATATTTGGTATCATATGTCGGTTTAGATAACATTAAAAGTTAGAGTATTGTTATAAAAATGTCCATAAATAAATTTATGGTAATATTGAAATGATATAGCATTTTGAAATTAACATGTTTCTTCACCTAAGATATTTCTATGTTCAGAATGGTTTTCCATAGAGGAAATAGGGAAGCTATGTTAGGATGACATCAGGAGGAGGACAACCCTCCCAATCAGCAACCTGAGATGGTCGGAATCAGAACTGAAAAGTTTGTTGCAGTGATGTCATAGTTGACTCAGGATGCAAATGGTGGTGGTATCCATGCATGAGATCAGCTAGATCAACCACATAGTATCATGTTAGTATTGGATCATTTCAAGAGGAAACATCCCCCATCATTCATAGGATCATCTGACCCGGTGCTAGTAGAAGGGTTGAATAAAGCACTGGAGAAGATTTTCGATGTCATGGGATGTTCAAAAAATCAAAAGGATAGTCTCGCTATTTACCGTTTTGATGGTGAAGCTGATCAGTGGTGGTTGATGGTGAAAAATATATGTGATAAATAGGATATTGATGCTCTTGATTGGGATTAATTCAAACATATGTTTCCTGAGAAATATTTTTCTAAGGTTGTTCATCGTAGAATGGAAATATAATTCCTAGAGTTGAGGTAGGGGGATGACTCGGTGTTTTCTTATGAAGAAAAGTTCACTCAAATAGGAAGGTATGCCCAAAATTTATTCTGAGATCTTGATTGTAAGATAAATTGATTTTTCTTAGGACTAAATCCATGATATCGATGAGTTTTAGCCTCTCATGAGTAAAAAAGTTATGAAAAACCTGTTCGATTTGTAAAGAAGGTGGAGATGGAGTTTGCCGATGATCAAGTGTTCTTTGAAAAACAACAGAATAAGAGGTCCAGTTGGTAGGCATAGGGGAAGAATTCATTAATGATGGCTGGAGGTAAGAAAATTATATATCCAACTTGTGAGATGTGTAGTACAAAATCATCCTGGAGAATGTTCATCAATGTCTGGAAAGTAATTCTGGTGTGGTAAGTCTGGCCATATTACACGTAACACTACCAAAAAACTGGGCAAGGGCAGCGCCACCCCTTTATCAGCGGTAACGAAAAAGCGCTGAGAAAGCAGGGGGGGTCCTTTATCAGCACTCAAAAAATCACTGATAAAATTACCCCTTTATCAGAGCTTTTTTAGCACTGATAAAGGCCCCCCCTTTATCAACACTTTTTCATAGTGCTGATAAAGGGTCGACTTCAAAAAAAAATTTAAAAATATATATTAATATATAAATATAGTAACATAGTTATATTGATATAAATATAATATATAATTTTTAAATATATTTTAGATAAGTATAAATGTACATTTACACTTAATATAACTAATATATAAGATATTTAGTGAAAATGGATTCTTAAAAAATTTAAAAAATATTATTAATTAATAATTTGATAATTATTATAGAGTAGCGGTCATTTAATAACAATTTGAAGAATAAAAAAAATAAAAAAAAGATCAAAAATATGTTGAAAATGCAACTCAAACTGCAAACGGCCATAACATTCGATCCGGGTGTCTGTTTGAGCTCTACCAAATATCAAATCGAAGCTTTCGAGGAGCTCTACGTTGTTGTGACCGGGGGGAACCCCGGTCAAGCATTTTTCGGGGCCAAAAGAGGGCAAAAAGGCCTCCAAAACTGAGTTTTTAGTTGGGGTACCCAGATTGTTTAACATTTTACAGATTTTCAGCCTCGTTTAAGGTGGTATTATTGGATTTTTTGGTGGGGACTGAATTTATTGCAAGGTATTACATTCATATTGATATTATGTCTTTGAAATTGTATCATTTTTTATAATGTGCTGCTATTTATAATCAAATATATAACTATTTGTACATATATTTTTATATATTCACACCTACAAATTAAATTTTTTAAATAAATAATTAATCATATTTACATATAAAATATATTAGATTTATCTAAATAATAACTAATATCCATTTTATTTTAAATACCAATATATGAATATTTATATAACTACTATATATTAATATAACTATATATATATTAATATAACTATATATATATTAATATAACTATATATATATATTAATATAACTATATATATATTAATATAACTATATATATTAATATAAATATACATTACTGTACGAATAAATATAAAGAAATATATATATATAAATAAATAGATATATCATGAATATGAGAACAAATCAATATAGGGTAGTTGCAAAGGCTTTATATGCGCTTGGGGGAGGTCTCGAGATCAAATCTGGGTGGAGGCAAGGGCACGCGCACAAGGGTGATTTAAAGGGCTAGCGCTGATAAATGGTGTAGGTGGTGTGGGCGGGCATTGGATGTGCAGGAAAGCACTGATAAAGGGGGGCACAAGCACTGTAAAAATCCCCCCCATGAGATTGGCAGTATTTTTTTTTATTTTTTTATTGTTTTAATTTTTATGAGCGCTATAAAAAAGCGCTAATAAAAGGGGTCTTTTATTAGCTATTTTTTTAGTGCTGATAAAAGGGGTCTTTATCAGCGCTATTTGGAGCGCTAATAAAGGGGAGCCCCCCTTTATCTTTGCCAGCATTATCAGCGCTTTTTCTAGCACTGTTAATGACTATTTTTAGCACTGATAAAATCCATATTTGTAGTAGTGTAACTGTAAGGAGGATGATCAAGAAGGAAATAAAAATCCATCGGTAAGATGTTTTAGTGTAATGAAATGGGTCATTATGCAAATGAGTGTCCTAATAAGAACTCAAGTGAGGAAATCAGACACACTACAAGAATAAAGGGGTGGTTAAATCCTTTGAAACTACTTCAGCGGATGTTGGGCCATCAAATAAATTAGTATCATGTACAATTTTTGTTTTATCAGATTATTCCAATGTGTTTTTTGATTCAAGGTATACACACTATTTAATTTCTGAGAAGTATTCTAGTAAATTCGGAATTCAATCTCAAGATATGAACACAGAACTTACAATAAAAAAACATGGAGGAAATGTTGAGACAAAAATAAAACATATGAACATTCCAGTCATTGTGTGTGGAAAGAACCTATCTGCAAACCTTATGGTTTTGCCTCAAGTAGAGTTTGATGTTATTTTGGGAATGGATTGGATTTATGTTCATCATGCTAAGATTGACTGTAGAGATAAAGAGGTTTCTTTTCAGAATGATTTACAATTTGTGTACAAGAATGAACCCTTGTATTTGATAACCTATCAGGAAGCTGAGAAACTAGTAAAAATGGAAATGAATGTTACCTTGAACATATTATTGAAAATAAAGGAACTATTTAGATTAATGATGATCCAGTGGTAAATCAGTACCTTGATGTTTTTCTTGATGAGTTTCCTAGAATTATACTTGATCTGGAAGTTGAATTTACTGTTGACTTAGTTCCTGATGATAAGCCAATTTCAAAACCCCCTTATCAAATGGATCAAATTAAACTTTTAGAGTTAAAGAAGAAATTGCGGGAGTTATTTGATAAAGGTTTCATTCGACCTAGAACATCACCATGTGGTGCTCCTTTATTGTTTGTTAAAAAGAAATATAATTCAATGAGACTTTGCATTGATTATAGATCATTGAATAACATCACTGTTAAGAACAATTATCCTTTGCCTCATATCGATCACTTGTTTGATCAGCTCCAGGGACCTCCGTATTTTTTGAATATTAACTTGAGATCGGGGTAACATCAGTTGAATGTAAAGGAAGCTGACATTCTAAAGATCATGTTTCGTACTAGATATCTCCATTATGAATATGTAGTTATGCCTTTAGGTTTAACCCATGTGCTTACTGTATTCATGGATCATATGAATATAATTTTCCGTGATTTATTCGATATGTTTGTGGTTGTGTTCATTGATGATATTTTTGTTTATTAGACAATTAATGAGGAATATGAATGTCATTTAAGGGTTGTCTTGCAAACCATAAAATAAAAGAAACTATTTGGGAAATTCAGAAAGTGTGACTTTTGTTTTCAACAAATGACTTTCCTTGGTGACATTATATCAAAAAAAATTTCATAACTATTGATCCTACAAAAAAAAAATTTGTTGAAGAATGGCCAAGACTGAAAAATATACTCCAGATTCATATTTTTCTTGGTTTGGAAGGTTATTACAGGAGGTTTGTTGAAACAATTTCACGGTTATCTAGTACAATGACTATGATTACTCAAAAAGGTGTTAAGTTCATTTGGACAAAAGAATGTAATGATTGTTTCAAGATATGAAAAGAATATTGCTGAATGCTCCATTTTTAAATGGTGTTTCAGAAAAATATTTGTTTTTAATTTATAAGGGGGTTTACATTCATTGGTAAATAAATTTTCAAATAATAACATAAACATTTTTAAACAATAATTTCATAATTTATATCATCTTTCTCATATCTTCCATTATAGTGGGTCAGTTATTTTCAAATTTCATTAATTAATTACAATAAAAAATGATGTTTCTTAGAACTATAATATGGTGTTTAACATAATATTAGCCAATGTTTCGTCTTGCTCGAGCCTAACTTAGTGAAGTGTGAATAGTAAGCTATTAGAGAAATATTATTATTTAAAGAATATATTTCAATAAAACCTTTTTCTGTAACACATTATATAACTGTAACATAATTAATTACATTTTAATCATTGTTATGCCTAATTTTTGTATAGATACATTTTTTAGTATAAAAATTCATTTTTCATGAAAACATTTTATTTTGTGTTTTACAAGATTAATTTTCAATTAAATTCTCAAAAATATATGTTTCGAAATTTTAAAAATTGATTCCATATATTTATCTGGATGGTCAAAATATAATAAAAAGTAAAATATTATTTTTTACTAATATGAAT
Source organism: Viscum album (assembly GCA_963277665.1). Taxonomy (NCBI): domain Eukaryota; kingdom Viridiplantae; phylum Streptophyta; class Magnoliopsida; order Santalales; family Viscaceae; genus Viscum; species Viscum album. The sequence continues at coordinate 1,840,847,953 of OY728156.1, forward strand.
TGAAAACATGGTAATTTTCATTACCACAGTAATGGGTAAATCGAGTAATTAAGGGTAACAATACTAAGATAAGGATTATAAAATGACCCTAAAACATTGACCAAATATTATGTATTAAAATACCTCAAAATTCCGTAGAAACTTTTTTCTTAATTACATGAGAATTTTTCAAGTCTGTGAAAATTTAAGACGCTTGATTCTGAGGCCCGGTGTGCCTGGGATCTATTTCTGATATTTTGTTCGAGTATGTTCAGTAATCGTATGAGCAGGATTTTATAACTTTTGAGTCGGTGCTCATAATTGAAATCTGAAGGCATCGTTGAATTCGCAACACCGTTATTCTCTTAATAACACTTCCACTTCGATGATAGTGAGTCGAGGATAGATGTTAATTTTTTTGGTTTTCATAATAAAATATTAATAAAATAAAGTATAGCTAAACATTATTTTATTTTAGCCACCATTTAGATTGTGGTGGTTAAAACATACACATGGAGGATGGAGGTGGGGCCACCTCACTGTAACCTCTCATGAAAGGTTATGGTGGTGGGACCCACCCAAACTAAATCTCCCATGAGAGGATTATTGTTGTGGGGAACACACGGGGCTTAACCCCATAAATAATTGGAGGAGTTGAAAACCTCTCAACTCTCCCTCATTAATGAGGGAGAACCTCTTGATTCCTCAACTCCACATTTAATGGGGAGAAACACCTTCCCCCCCACCTTAATGGAGCCGACTCCCCTAACATTTAATTTGTGCCAATATCCCCTAATTAATATGTGCCAACTATTGTGAATTAATTAGGGTGATCCTATTAATTTAATTCTCGAATTTTAATTGTTGTGCCAACAAAATAACAGACAAACACTTTATTCTATTATGTTCATTTTCATTTGGGTGGAAGTTGGGAAGGAGGATTATTGGGATAAGGGAGATTCCTCCCAACGAAGAACGAAGAATGCATTCTTTCAATGAAGAAAGCCGGTGACGATCCTTCTTCAACTCTTTCTCTAGACACCTACCAACTTAGAGTCACTTCCATAACCTTCGTGCGAACTCAGAAGTGGAAGTGTGTGATAGACACGACGAACGACGACTACGTCTTCTTCCTGCGACTTCACCGTTGACGCCCGACAATCCAAGAAGGGGGTTATTGCATGATGATGGTTTTATTTTTATTTTCTCATCATAGAATGAAAGGATTCAATGAAAAGTGATGTAATTAATTGTTGTTTGTCTTTTTTTTCTTGATGAACCAATTGATACAACCTTAAACGTGGAGGATACGGGCCTACCTAACATGGTCCAACATCCTCCATCAATTTTTCTTTCTTGTGGTGTTCTTTGAAGTGGCAACGAGGCGACAAAGGCAACAACGTCAAAGGTCGCGCAACCCGTGTCATCTGTGTACCGTGCTACCCCCGCGGCACACCAGTGTTCCATACCGAACATCGTCAGCTCGCAGCCTGCCCGCGCCCTTCGTGGCCTACCCAGCGCCCTGCCAGTGCCCCTTGCTAGGTGTCCGGCCCCCTACCGGTGCCCCGCGCGGCCAGCCCAATGACCTGCTCGTACCCCGCGCTCCCTGCCGACGGCCTCCTAGCTGCCCTGTTGTTCCCCAAACACACTTCTTGGTGCCGCACCTGCATGCCCAGGATGCCACCCACCCTTCCTAGCCACCACCCTGCCCACACGGGCCACACCCCGACTCTCGGCCGAGTTGGACGAGCCGCGCCGATCTCCCAGGTCGGCCCGCAGCATCCCTTACTGTGTTGCTAGCCGAACCGACATGAACTTTCGGGCTGAGCTACCTGAGCCACACCCCACATGGTGCTGGCCGAACTGGCCCCGGCCTCCGGACCGAGCTGCCTACGTGGCGACCTTAGGGTCGAACCACCCTCGTAGTTCGCTGGGTCAGGCCTCATGATCCGGGCCAATCCTAATAGGTTGGCCCGCCCAATGGGTCGGCCCAGACCCAATAGGTCAAAACGAGTTGAACTAGACCAGGTTATACTATACTAGGTTGTGCCGACTAGGTCAGACCTAGTCGGACAAAACCTATGCCCACTACCAACCCTTTTCTTCCTTTGGCCATATCATTGGCAGATGACGATCATTTGACGAACCGTTAATGGTGCATGTTTTCATGGAGCACCACAGTCCCAATGAGTATACCTCACTAGAGTTCAAGCTAATGTTGAAATATAGTCAGTTTGGATCATACATGATTCCTGCTGGGCCCCTGGGACTAAAAAGCTTATAACTAACAGATCGGGCGTCCGATTGACGTGTCGTCTATAGCATTGAGACCCCTTTGATGAGGATATCCTTTGAAAGACATCTGTGTGAGAATTCATGACAGTTGGAGTATCGACCTGTATATAATAGAGAGGACCCATCTGGAGACAAAGCAGTGGAGTATAGAGACATAGATGCTGGATAAAACCTGATGACTGTTTGACTAATTTTACTAAGAGTGATTCTAATAGCCCAGTGGGGAGTTCCTGGATGCGGCTGCAGACCCAAGGTGGATGAGCGCCTTGTAGTTGGCGGCATACCCATGGTACTCAACAGGAGGAGTACCTCTGCAGGCTATTAGGGGGCGCTTGATAGTTTCCAGTAGACCCACATTGGGGAGCGCCTCTGTGTGAGTGTGGTAGACCCATGATACTTGACAGGATGAGTACCTCAGCAGTCCAAGGATAGTGGTAAGTGACTTGGTGTCGTGGTAGGCCCACTGTACTCGACAAAGGAGGAGTTCTCCAGTATTCATGGTTTTGATAATGTGAATAAAAATCCTGGTTGAGCTGAGTCACTAAATTTTGAGTTTACCTCATGATTTAGACGAATTAATTGATAACTTAGGTATATGAATGGGCATATAAATAAGTGTGGTTATCTGTTGATTTTCATGCATTGTGTTTTATCCTTGTTGGATTTTATGAGAAATTTATGATCTCAGGGTACCTACTGAATATTTTTATACTCACCCCTACAAGGGCTATGCCCACACCTCATCGTGTTGGATGCAAATGACAAACATCGCTGTCTGAGGCTGAGTACATGAGGACTGGATAGTTCTCGGAGGTGGACCACATGGCGTGGAGGAACACATCAGAGACAGACAGACGTGGAGTGCTGTGGAGGCTATCTATACCTACCTATTAGGTAGGATTTCCCAGAGGATGATCTAGCCGCTTTATCATCATTCATCTGTTGTACATTTTTTCCTTGTACTTTATAGTTGAGATTGTATTTCCGACCCCTTTTCTTTTTAGCACTTCATTTGTATACAATTTTATATAGTGTATTGCTTCCAGCTACTCTATTGTGTGTGTTTATAATTTGTAAAGGGAATGCCTTCCTAGTTTTAGGTATTTAAGTCTTTAGGGCTAGTCACCAGGCCCAGGCCTATAAAAGGTGGTCTTGGGATAGTCACGACAGGGGCCCCAGGGGACAGGTCATGACAAATTGGTATCAGAGGAGTCGGTTATACCAAAAAACATTGGACTTTGATATTTCTTTTCAGTGATGAAATATTGTTATGGGTACTAAGTGTGGTTTTCAGTTCTGAGAGTCCAGTTTTGATGCATCGGCCAACATATCCATACACCATGACCCTAACTTCTGATTTCCAACTCAGTGCACGAAAACCCTGATTGCGTTTGTGTTATACAAAATTTTCTTTAATTAATCTCAACTCGATCAGCACACCAGGTTTAGTCATTTTACCATGTCACATCAGTGTCTTTTAGGATGCCTCCCCTCGGATAACCAGTTAGAGCCCCGAGTGTCGTATGAACAGATATCCCATCGAGCACTGAGGCCTCGATGTAGGGCCTTCTTCCAGTGGAGGCATTAGCTTTACCACTACCCATTGGGACACTGATGCCACTAGCCTCAGCAACAGATGATGCACACCGTTTGAGCGCGCTGTATGAGTTCCATCAACAGAGGCCCCACAGGTTTAGGGGAGAGACTGACCCGCAAGAAGCTAAAGATTGGTTGGAGGTTGTGGTGAGAGTCTTCAAACTGGTAGGGACACCAGCAGGCATTTTGGTGATCCTTTTCGTAAGTATCCTTCATACAACAGGAAGTATATGGTGTAGCCTAATTCTCTTGGTGCATCACAAGGTGACACTTCTCTGGGCAGACTTCGAGTTCCTGTTTCGGGTAGAGGTTGTCCCATCCACCCTATGTGTGGTGCGGATACAGAAGCTACTGCATCTATAGAAGGGTAGCATGACTGTGGCATGATACTCAGTGAAGATCACATACCTCTCACGCTACTCCACATATATGGGATGAGACCCGTTCTTCATGTCCTAGACCTTCAAGCAGGGACTTAGGCGAGAGATGAGGTCCTCGATGATCTCCCTCAGCATCCCGATGTAGGTAGGGGTGTTAGGGTGAGCCCTCTTACTAGAGAGTTTCCTTACTGAGTAGTCTACAGTATCAAGACCCAACACTAGTCGACATGCAATGGAGTCTTCTACAGTTGGCAGTATACATATGTTGCTGAGATCCAGGAGGACCATACCAATAAGCAGATGACCGCATGACTCAGAGTCGTTTTTCTGAGGCACCCGTAGTGGAGACAGAGCTAGACATGCAAGGGGTGGATCATGTTACTCATGCGATGAGCATGGTCACATGTCTCATGAATGTTTGACCCACCATTCAGATGATCAGAAGATAGTTAAGCGACCTCCTAGGCAAAGGTAAAGGTTCAATCGAGGCGGTCCACATGGATGAGGAAGACGTGGAAGAGGAGCTGGTCGTGTAGCTTGTGGTGGATGACTATTCAAGTTGTTACCGACACCACCACCATGTGGTCCACCCTGACCGCAGGGATCAGGTGGATAGGTGAGAGCTTAGCTCCAGGTAGCTGAGGCTTATAACCATGGTACTCTGGAGATGATTTGAGGTACGATCTATTTCTACTCCACCATACCAGCAGTTCATATAGACACAGGTGCCAGTCACTCTTTCATATCCACTGACCTCATTCAGATCTTGGAGATTCTGACAGAGGCGTTGGCTTGAACCTTATAGTGGGATGCTCATATGGGACCAAATCGATGACTACACTCTAGTGCTAGTAGTGTGATCTTACTCTATGAGGCGAGAGCTTTGGCTGTGATCTTCTCGTAGTAGCGTCGAGGCCTTACGACATCATCTTTTGTATGGATAGGATATCTACAGTCTATGATCATATCAACTGTACTAGCCACAATGTTTGGTGTGTCCGCATGGATGGGACTAGGTTTACCTTCACCTACAAGAATAGATCCTTTCCAATACATGAAAGACTTACTTAGTAGAGAGTGAAGCCGATCACTCATCAGCTGGCTTGGCTTACCCTCAGAATATGTGATGTGGAGATTCTGACTTATCCTATAGTGGTGGTCCAGTACATGGATTTTTCCCTAATGATGTCCCAATTCTATCTCCTTCAGAGAGGTGGACTTCTATAATGACCTTTACCACAAAACGTCAGCGATATCTACTCCATAATATTAGATGGATCTTGCTGAGCTTCGTGAGCAGCGGGTAGAGATAGTGGAATTGCAGAGGAAGGGATTCATCTGGCCCAATGTTTCTCCCTAGTTAGCCCCGATTATGTTCACCAAGAAGGAAGATGGGAGCTTGAGGCTTTGTGTCGACTACCATCGCCTGAACCAGGTGACCATGATAAACAAGTACCCACTCTTGAGTATTGGCGTACTCTTTGGTTAGCTGAAAGGAGGACGATTATTCTCGAAGATAGACCTCAGATCAGGACATCACCAGCTCAATGTTTGAGACAAGGATGTGCAGAAGACAACCTTCAGATGTCGGAATGGCCACTACAAGTTCTTGGTTATGCCTTTCGACATAACCAATGCTCCAGCAGTATTCATGAGACTCATGAACAAGATCTTCCATCCATACCTCGATTGCTTTTTCGTAGTCTTCATCAACGAAATTCAGATATACTCGACTACTGAGGAAGAGAATGCCTACCATTTGTGGGTAGTATAATACACACTACGATATCACCAGCTATATGTTAAGCTCTTGAAGTTCCAGTTTTGGATCTGAGAGGTTCACTTCGGGGTACATGTCATATCAGAGGCTGCAGTTGCAGTAGATCTATCGATGATTGGAATGGTACTTTTTTGGGAGCCACCCAGGAGTGTTACAGAGGTACATAGTTTCTTAGGTTTGTATGGTTACTACCGAAGATTCGTTCCAAACATCTCCAGAGTATTATCACCAATATCATCCTTTACAAAGAAGGGGTAACCCTTCATGTGGTCGGAGTGATGCCAGAAGAGCTTTCAAGAGCTATGGAGAGGCTGACTAGTGCCCATATCATGAGGATTCCTGAATATGGCATAGGGTACATAGTCTAATGCGACGCATCAGTGACCGAAATCGGGTGTGTCCTAATGCAAGAGCGATCAATGATCGCATATGGTTCTCGTCAGCTGAGACAACAAGAGAAGAACTACTCTACCCATGACATGGAGTTAGCAGCAGTTGTATTCACCTTGAAGATGTAGCAGCACTATTATATGGAAAAATGTTTTACCGTGTACTCTAATAACAAGAGTCTCAGGAATATCTGATCTAAAATGCATCTGAACCTGAGACAACAATGATGGCTTTAATTCCTCCTGGTCTATATCTTCGAGATAGTCTATACTCTTGGGAAGGGGAATGTTGTAGAAGATGCACTAAACATGGGATATGTTATACAGCTTCTATGCAAGGAGATTTAGAATCTAGGTTCTTTATAGATATCCATCATAGATAGAGACAGAGCAAACTTTCTACAGTCCCTTATAGTCACTCCCCCACTTATTCAGTAAGTCAGGTAGGCATAGCATGGAGACACTGACTGCGAGATGCGATGTGATGATATATCCACAGGACATGTAGCTGATGGATTTTTTGAAGGTGGGGAGAACATCATCCTATTCAGAGGATGTACCATGGTACCAGTGTCACTTAACGAGGTAATTTTTAGTGAGTTCCACACATCCCCTTTAGTGGTACATCAAAGAGAGGTGAAGATGTATCAGGACCTCAGACAACAGCACTGGTGGCTGGGTATGAAAAAGGCAGTAGTAGAGTATGTCTCACGATGCCTCACTTGTTAGAAAATGATGGTGGAGCACCAGGTACCAGCAGGCATGGTTCATACCTTATAGGTCCTAGATTGGAAGTGTGATAGGATATCCATGAACTTCATGATGGGTCTTCCACTTAAAAATAGGGGTCATGACTCGATTTGGTTGATCGTCAAATGACTCACCAAGTCAGCCCACTTCTTATCGATCTCTTACTTCCTAGATTGGGAAGGGTTTTTAGGAATCTTTTAGGATGCAACTTCATCTGAGATCCTTCATCCAACCTCAAACGGATGGCCAGACTAAGAGGACTATTTAGACCCTCGAGGACATGTTGTGTGCTTGTGTTCTCAACTTCGGTCGCATCTGGGAGGATCACTTACTCTTGGGGGAGTTTTCCATCAACAACAGCTATCAATATACCATAGGGATTCCCACTTTTGAGGCGTTGTATGGGTGGATTTTTTGATCACCCTTTTGATTGACAGATCAAGGGGAGTTAGCACTGGTGGGACCAAAGATGGTACATGCTACCATGGAGAAGGTGCAGATCCTCTAAAAGCAGATTAAGACTGCATAGAGCATGCATAATTCATATGTTGATAGAAGACAGAGACCTCTGCAGTTCGAGGATGGTGACCACGTCTTTATACAGGTCTCACCTCGATGATGTCTTCGAATATTTGGCCGAGGTTTAAAGTTATCTCCAAGATTCAGCAGACCTTTTTAGGTCCTCAGAATAGTTGGTGAGGTGGAATTCCACTTGAATCTTCCACATTAGTTTCAGTGGGTGCATGACGTCTTCCATTTATCTCAACTGAGAATATACCTTCACGAATCCTCTCATATCATCGACCATAGAGAGTTGAACTTCGATGATGGGGAGACATTCATAGTGGTTCCAGTGGAGATTGAGGATTGACATGAGTGTTTTCTACATGGATGGCTGATACCTCTGGTCTGCATATGCTGGTAGCACGGGAACCTCCAGGAGAGCACATGGGAGCGTGAGGCTCAGATGCAAGCCCAGTACCCCAACTTGATTCCATATATTGAGTTATATCTTAAAGGTACGTAAAGCCTGGATTTGGGGAGAATATAATAACTCGAAAATTCCATGGAATTTTTTTCTTAAATTATTTGGAATTTTACGAGTCTTTGAGAATTTATGGCACTTGATTTCATGGCCCGGGGTGCCCAAAATCAATTTCTGATATTTTTTTCAGGTAAGTTCAGAAAACGTACAAATGGGATTTTATAACTTCTGAAGCAGGGCTCGGAATTGAAATCTAATGGCACCGTGGAACTCGTTACACATATATTCACTTAATAATACTTTCACTTCACGGGTAGTGAATCAAGGATTGATGTTATTTTTTGGGTTTTCATAGAAAAATTAATAATAAAATAATGAGTTTCTACACTTAATTTTATTTGAGTCTCTATTTGGTGTGTGGTTTTTAAAACTTCCACATGGAGGTTGGAGGTGGGGCTACCACACCTTAACCTATCATGAGAGGTTTTGGTGGTAGGTCCCACCAGAACTATACCTCCCACGAGAGGATTAATGTGGTGGGGACCACACAGGGCTTCACCCCCTATTAATGGTAGGAGAGGAAAACCTCTCAACTCCCCCTCATTAATATGGGAGAGCCTCTTGATTCCTAAACTCCCCATTAAATGGGGATAATCTCCTTGACCAATCCTCCACCTAAATGGATCCAACTCCCCTAACATTTAATTTGTGCCAATCTCCCCAAATTAATTCATTCCAACTCTCATGAATTAATTAGGGGGAGCCTCTTAAATTAATTCTCTAATTTAAATTGTTGTGCCAAAATAATAATAGACATACTATTTATTTTATTATTTTCATTTGGAATTTTGGTGGAATTTGTGAAGGAGGACTATTGGGAGAAGAGAGAATCCTCCCAACAAAGAATGAAGAACACATTCTTCCAATTAAGAATGATCATGATGATCCTTCTTTGACTTCTTCCCTGGACACATACCGACATGAAGCTACATCCACATCTGTCATGCGAACTAATATGTTGAAGTGTGCGGCAGACACGACGAACGTCGACTACGTCTTCTTCCCGTGACTTCAAAGTCTACGCCCGATAATCCATGTAGGGGGTTATTGCATGTTGACACTTTTATTTACTTCTTCTCATCAAAGAATGGTTGAAATATATGAAATATGATGTAATTAATTGTTGTTCATATTCTTTTCTTGATGAAAAAATTTATACCACCTTAAAGGCGAAGGATGTGGGCCATCCTAACATGGCCCGACATCCTCCGTTGATTTTTCGTTCTTTTGGTGTTCTTCGAAGAGGCAACAAGGTGAAAAGGAGGTAATGAAAATGGCCACTCTACCTGTGGCACACCGGTATTACCGACTGAACACCATCGGCCCGTGGCCTACTAGAGCCATGTGCGGCCAGCCCGACGCCCTCTCGGACGCCCTGCCGCACCTTGCGTGCCTGCTCGGTACCCTGCCCGCGCCCTATACGGCTTTCCCATAGCCTGCCCGTACAACCTATGTGTTGCCTGCCCGACGTCCTGCCGCCCTTCCCAAGACACCCCCTGGCCTTCCCGGCTGCCACCCGACCTACTAGGGCCGCACCCCAGCTCCCGACCGAGTCGGATGGGTCGCACCGGGCTCCCGAGACGGCCCGTGACGTCCCTCGTGGCGTCTCTGTCCAAATCGGAATAGCCTTATAGGTAGAGCCACCCAAGACATTCCCCACATGGTGCCGTCCAAACTGGCCCTGGCCTCCAAACTGAGTGCCTATGATGAAACCTTTGGGCAGATCCTCCATCACAGTCCGCTGGGCAGATCCTAGGGGACTCGGCCAAAACGTACAGACTGGCCAGCAGAATGGGTCCGGCCAGACCCAACAGGTCAAACGGGGATGACCTAAACTATGTTGGCCCAGAAAGGGTTAGGCTGAGTTGGTCCGACCAGGTCGGACCAGAACCAGTCCCACTACCAACCAATTTCTTCCATTGGCCATATCATTGGCACCATACGACCGTTTGATGAACTGTCAGTGGAACTGGATTTCATGGAGCATGACGGTCCCTTTGAGTATACCCCCTAGAGTTCTAGGTAATGTTGAGATACAGTCAGTTTGCATCATACACAAATCCAATCGGTCCCCCGCGATGAAAAAGCATATAACTCATAGGTCGGGTGTCTGATTGACGCACCGTCTGTAGAGTTGAGACCCCAATGTTGAGGAGAACCTTTGAAATACTTATATGTGGGACTTCATGAACATTGGAGTATCAACCTATAGCTCATGGAGAAGACCCTCCAATAGATGAGTGAGTGGAGTACGGAGACCTTGTAGGTGGCTGGGACCTGATGACTGCTTGACTAATTCGACTCGGAGTGATTCGAATAGCCCAATAGAGAGCGCCAGGTTGTTGCGGAAGACCCACGGTGGAAGAGTTCCTGGTAGTTGGTGGCATAATGAAGTTACTCGACAAGAGAAGTACCTCTGCATACTATTAGGGGGATCCCCTTGTAGTTAGCAGCAGACCCACAATGGAGAGCGCCTCTATGTGAGCTTGACAGACCCACGATAACCGATAGGAGGTGTACCTCAGTAGTCCTAGGTTAGTGGGAAGCGCCTGGGTGTCACGACATGACCAATGTACTTGATAGATGAGGAGTTCTCCAGCAGCACTGGTTTCTTTAATTTGAATAAAAATATTTGTTGAGATGAGTCACTAACTTTTGATTTTACAATGTCATTGAGACAAATTACTTAATTACATAGGTATATGAATGGGCATATACCTATATGTGGTTATCTGTTGGTTTTCATACTTTTTGGTTTATCCTTGTTGGATTTTTTGAGACCATGGGGGTATCGGGGTCACTACTGTGTATCTTCATACTCACCCCTTCACGGGTTAAGCCCACAGCTCATTGTGTTAGATGCAGACGACGGACATCGTTGATGAATGCGGAGTGTACGAGGAATGGTAAGTACCTAATGGTGGACCACACAGAGTGACAATACAGGGAGGAGATGAAATAACATGGAGTGATTTAGAAGCTATATCTACCAACCATTTAGGTAGGATTTCCTAAAGGACGATCCAGAAGCGGTATCACCTTTCTTCTATTGTACTTGCTTTCCTTGTACTTTACACTTGGTCATGTATTTCAGGCCCTTTTACTTTTCAGAACTTCTTTTGTACACAGTTTTACTTATTGTATTGCTTCTAGATACTCTATTGTGTGTGTTTATAATTTTTAAAGGCAATGCCTTCCTAGTTTTAGGGATTTATTCTTTTGCTGCTAGTCGCCAACCTCAGGCCTATGGAAGGCAGGCTTGGGTTAGTCACGACACGGGCCCCGATGGATGGGTCGTGACAATGTATGATTATGTTTCCTAAAAAATTATAAATGTGTTGAATTTATAACCTCTTAGAGCCTCATAGATGACATTAAATATGTTATACTATTTCAGTCAATGTTAAATGAACATGCCATACTCGACTTTCAATTATGTATATCACGTTTTATTTTGGTTAATTGATATAAAATGTTCCACAATAAATATTATCATTTAGTCTAAAATATTATTATACATCATGTAAATTTATATTTTATTTTTTATATAGAATTAATTTCCTTAAATAATTACAAAATGGTGATGATGTAATTATTCAATTTAATGAATAATAATATCACTAATATTACAAATATTAAAATAAGTACAATTTTATATAATTAATGTCATCCATGAGTTTATTAGATGAATTTTTCATGTTATTGATGTGATAAAGTATTTGGTTCTAATTTTATGTTTGATATAGATATTATTAAACAATATTTAATTAATAGTCTTCAAAAATTATATTATGAATATTTTATAGTAAATATAATTTTTTGAAATTATTGATCAATATTAAAAATATTAAATTAGGATAAATGAATTATATAGGAATAACTAAATCTGTAATAGTACATTTCTAGTAATTTATAATTATATTGAACATTATTGACCCTTATAAAAAAATATTTAAATGGTACAATAATTATCAAAAGAGTTAATAGGTAAAACAAAAGAGATAAGGGAAAAAATATAATCTAAACATCTCTAAAAACTATTGAATTAAGAGTATCATACCATTATCTCTTTATGACTGATTATTTGTTTTTTAATGGATAATTTTCCATGAAAATAACTTATATATTCTTTTGATCCCTGAATGTTACAAAATGTCACTCTTTTGGTATTTAATATCATTTATGTGACTACATACGAGAAAATTTGTTATACGAATAAACATAAATTTCTTTATAGGTCATAATAAAAAATTCATTATAAATATGTTTTTTTTAATTTTTATAAATTATATCCCTACTTTAATTTATTAAGAAATTTCAATGTAATATTTATTTTATATATAAGAAAATAAATTAAGTGAATTTAATAATATTAATTTTGGTATAATTTGTATTTTTAAATGTGTTTATGAGTTTTATAGATTTAAATAAGACATTAAAAATGTTATAAATCATGATATTTTTATTCTCCATTATCTTGCTGTATTTCAAGTCAAATTTAATGAATACTATTAAATTCAACAAAAATGTTAATATAAAGAATTAAAATTTTATTAAAATATTTAAAAAAAATAAATCCGATCAAAATCAAATGTGGATAATATATAGACTAAAAAATTTATCAAATATTAACTAATAGTCTTTTTTTCATTGTATCTATAATTTAATTTTTATATTTTAATTTTTTTTTAAATTTTGGAAGTGTCGTTCACCTCAACTATTAAAGGAATCCTCCTCCCTCACATCTTGACAAAACAATAATACATTTAGAGAAACCAATATCATAATATTTCTCTTCCTAACATCATTATATATTTTCTAGATGTTTTTCATCATTAAAAAGACCAACCATTTTTCCTTTAATATTATTTCTAAATAAAGACATCAAGAAGAAGAGGTAATCATCTTTTTCAACTCATGGAAGATTAATTATTCTTATAGTTTTTATAATGAGTTTTTAAAAAAATAATTTAATATATCGAGTATCATATATAATTTTTGATTTTATTATTATTATTATTAAAGAACCATATTATACCTTTTATCCATCCAATAAAAAATTAAATCACAACACGTGCAAACATATGACTTACCGTCCCCACATAGTGGTGTAATTCATTTATCATAACCCCCTATTTTGGATTTTAATAATTATAAAAATAAATTATTTATATAATAATTATTTCCTGAATATAATTATATAAATTTTATATATGTTTCCCTATATACTATTTTGAAATTGTACCATAACTCGTTCATACATACGACCTTCCATCTTTACGAAGTGATACGATTCATTTTCTATGTTCATAATTTCAGAATAGATATAAAAATGTATTTAATAACTCAATATGATATTTATGAAATTAAAATTTTAATTCTTATTTTTTATCTACTTCTTATGCAGGAGAACTGGTATATTCACGACAAATAAGAATAACAAGACAGAAAAATTAAATCCTAAAACAGTGAAATGAGTAAGATGTTATTAATTAAATAGTTGTAAAATATTATAATGGGTTAATATATAATATCATAAATTATATTAATATTCCCTTATAATTTTATAAAACATTCAAAACCATGATAAAATTGGTTTATATGCGTTATATGGAAATCTAACCTGTGGTACGTGTACTTCATAACCAAATTATGATTCATTGTTTAACATCTACTATATTGATTATGTCATTCTATGAGTACATGTGAAATAATTTTTTCAGTTATCATGTTTTATTTTGAGTTTTTAATATCGATTTAAAACTGATACACATAATTGATTATTTTTTTATCACTTACTTCATTGATATGTTATTTAAATAGAAATTCATTTAAAAATACTCATTTAAATGATTCATTTTAAAAAATTTAAAGGAATGTTTTTCTAAACATATTTGGGATGAGTTTATTTTATCTTTTTAACGCGTTATATTTTTGAAGAATAGTTTACAATATTAATAGGTTATTTTGAATTAAAATGTTTTCTTTTATAATTTCATATATTTTAAAGAAATGTTTATTCCAATGTGAAAAGTGGTATTTTTTTGTATGAATTTATCAATGATTTTATTAGAGTATCTATGTCAACATTTATTTTTCAGAATAATTAGATTCACTATGTTTGATTTATTATGATAACATTTACAAAATTTTGTTGAATTTTTTACAATCATTTTGATAGGGGATGCACTATTTTGATACCATTCACCATATTACACAAGATTGATTAGGATTACGTTTAATAATTGAGGAAATTATTTACAATTCTAATACCAATTTCAATGATAATGTATACATTTATTTTGTTTCACCCATTTCATATGAGAAACGCATTTTCAAAAGTTTGTAATTGGGGGGCCAACTATATCCACTAAATGTATTGGTAGGTCTCATGAGACAATCGAGACTATGTTTTAGCCTATTAGTTACCCATTTAAAAAATATTATGTGGAACTCATGGTATATTTAAGACATCCTCCATTATTCATTACATCATAATGAATTTAGTTATTGATATTCAATTTTATAATTCAGTTATTAGAAAATCCATGGTCATGTTTTATTTTCATGGGATTATTTATATCAAAATATTTTATCACAATTTATTCATTCCATGTTATTATCATGTAAATGATTAAAAGAAATGTGTTTAAGTTATATTCCCTTACCAATTTCATCATTGAATATTTATCAAAGCATCCACTATACGATTACGTTCATTCGGAATATAAGATCATCACATTATTATGATTTATTTCACACTAGAATTCAAAGATGTTTATTATGGTTAACATGTAGGGATAAAGTAGGAGAGTAATGATGTTCTCAAAAAATATCTTGTGTTGTATTTGGTATTTTCAATTGTAATGTAAGAATAATTTATTAATCATATTTAAAAAAACAATTGAACGAATTCTTCATTTGGGATGATATCCATTTTACCTAGTAGCTAGTTAATTATGTAATCACATAGTTTGGGATAATGGGGTTGGGTTTTTTAAAATTAGAATATATAATGACATGTGTGTGGTTGTATGAATTAGTTGTTAAAACCATTTAATTGTAAAATATAGTGTAATTTTTTCAGTGAATATAAAATATCAATCTAGTTTAATGTCATTGATATTTTCATAGGTTTCGGGATTGAAATGTTTCTTTGAATATATGATTCATTTATTTTCATATGGGGGTATTTTATGTCAGATTGATTAAGGTTTTTTGGAGAAGGATAAGTTTGATTTTTCAGAGAAAAAATTTATATTATTATTTGGTTTAGAATATTTTATAAATGATTCTGGAAATTTTTTATATCTTTTATAATTATTATGTTAATAACTATCAGATATGTCAACTCTATGAAAGTGTAGGATAAAATAAAATCGATATATGTTAAACTTGCATTTATATGGATAGAACTAAGTTAGATATGAGTTGATTTTAATGCACTATAATCATATAAGATTGTCTTAAACAAAAAAGACACCATGAAGTGAAAATTTCTTGTGTTTATTTATTAAAATTTTCCAATAATTATTGTTTATAATGATAATTATATTGGTATTAATAATTGATAATTTCAAATGGAACCTGCTGAAATATATATTTCATATACAATTCGGAATATTTTATAATGAATAACTTAAATGGATAAGGGGTATTGTGTGAAATTTTATCAGTATAGCAATCTAGCTAGAGAAAATTAATATTAATGAATTAAAAATAGTTCATTATCAATAGTATCTATATAATATAAGTATGGGATATCCTTAAAATTTTATTGACCATGATGATGAGTGGAAAATGATTCAATCTAATTCATTCCAAAAATGTTCAATGAAGAACTCAGGCAATTGTTTTCAAAGAACTAGAAGATATATTATGTGTATAAATAGGAATAAATATAGTAATAATTAGTTTAGTTAATGCGATGGATGAAAAAAAATTACCTAGTCATAATAGTGATATTTAGATAGAAATCATAATCTAAAGTGTATCTTTCTCTATTTATATAATTTAGAAAACATTGAATATATTTATCAAAACATGGTAATTGTGATAATGAAGATGCAATTTACTTATGGTTGATGAATGTAACTCCCCAATATCACAATATATGATTGAAATTACAAAATCAACGTGTTTAATAAACTAATCTAAACGTTATAGATTACTCAATTAAAAACATGATATATTTAGAAAAACTATTAATGTTTTATTATGACAGTTAAGAAATTTTCATTGAATTACTGAAAATTATTATAAGTTATAACCTAATGAAATTTATCTATAATAAAAACGAATACCACTCCAAATATTAATTAAATTCAATTATTTTACACAAAATTTTAAATAATATAATTTATTGTTTAGAAACATTTTTTTCTAAAAAAATATTATTTATAGGCATGAACTACTCTTTCAAAAAAAGATATATTAATAATAATTAATTTTTTATATTAATTATTGGTTTAAACCATTTTATTTATAAATGATATGAAATAAGAATAATAATAATTTATTTTGGAAAAATATATTTCTAATAAATCTGTTAGTTTTTAATATCTAATGATATTTTTGAATTTTTTTTGAAATTATAGAATTGGATATTAAGAAATATGAAATCCATTTTTTAATTAGTAGAATCATTATTAAATAAGAATTAATATTTGACCTCATTCAAAAAAATTATGGTTTTTATTTGAAAAAATATAGTTTCTATGAAATCTATAATTTTTTATTTCAATTTTTTTTTCATATAATAGTTATTATATTAAAAACTATATTAGAATGTATTATTTTTAGGAATAAAAATATACATTTTAGAATATTATTTTACATTACAAAGAATATTTCCAATATTTATAGAGCTAATAGAAATCATAATTTAACTAATATAATATATTCGATCATTTCATTGAATCGTCTATTTTAAAGGGAGATTCGAATTCATCATGCATTTAAATAATCATAAAAATTATTTTATTTATAATTAATAAGTATTTATCACAAAAATAATTATCTATGATAAAGTTATGTTATATAAAAATTTAATGTTTAAAATTTCATTTGCTAAAAACTATTTTTATGTGATTAAAGGGGATAATTTAAAAAAAATATTTCTTTTATAAACATAAAATGGAAAATTAATTATCAAATTTGAAATATTAAGATTCAATGTATATAAATAGTAATATATATCCATAATTTTAACTTCTTTTTTTAGAAATTATATTTGGGTAAAAGATAAAAACTATAATAGAATATACAAATCATGAAAACATTCCCAAAAAAGAGTTTTAAGAGGGTTTTGTACGATAGTAACTATATCAACAAATATTTTCATCTTTTGGGACATTTACAAACAATTAGTATAGTTACATTATTACAAATGTATGAGTTACTATCAAAACAACCCTTCTCCACCCTTATAAAATTCGAACTTCCCCACAATAACATGACTCACAATTCCAATGAATATTTGACAGGAATATAGTACAATTTACTGCTCCTAAAAAAATCTAACATTTTCAAAATATTATTATATTCATTATTTATTATAATTATATCATTTCCTAAGAGACATACTAGGATAATTATAGTCCATGATGTGTGTAATATCATCCATTTAACTTTTCATCAAGTTTTCATTTAATTTTTTTTATTATACTAAAAATATTTTAATTGGTCCACCATAATATATATTTTATAATTCTATTATATTATTTATAGTATCATTATCTATTCATATATCATATTTGTTATGAAAAATGAAATTAGTCTAATTTTATACATGCTACCTATATCGACTATGAGTAATGAAGAACCCTTTTCATCAAAAACAATCATTTATGATTCATACAATAGTTTTAATGATGTAATATTATGATTATAATAATATTATGGTTTTGGAATAAAAAATTATGAATACTAATAATGATAGGATCAAAAAACTACTATCACTATTTTAATTATTTAAAATAATCATACTAAGAAGATAATCTATATTCATATTTTGTGATATTTTTATATCCATTTATACTTATTATACCTCAATAAAAATATAATATATCACACTACTAAATTAAAAAAATTAAAATAAATATTTTGATAAAATGATGTTCTATAAAACAACATAAACATACATTAAATCTTTGTTTATTCAGGTTTTGATGTATTTATCTATCTACCAAAGAAATTCAATGAATTTATATACTTAATTAATATGGGAGATTATTAATTGGGATTAAATAATCAAAAATTTTAATTTATGAGTAGTTTTTTACTCTAATGATATTATATTAATATATAATTAATCAATTAATAACCCACCATATAATTTTCAAGAATCACAGAAAAATTCTTTTAATTATTTTCATCTTAAAGGATAAAGACAAAAAAAACTGCTCAATTTAATTTGAAACATATGAAATTTTATAAAATTTCTCTAAATGATACCTTAACGCCCTATTAATAAGGGAATTATTATGAATAATGAATGTAAAAAAATTACTATAATTATAGTATTAAAAACATGCACAATTAAATCCTAAAATGGGAAATCAGAATATGTATTATAAAGAATGACTATAAAAAGAAGATTAAAAATGAAAATTGATATGATTAATGTTTTATATTAATTTATTATGATATTTATTTTTCTGATATATATTTTTAATATGCTTTTAGGATAATAGGATAACGTATTGGGGTTTTCACCTCCATTTCTTTTAATTGAAACATGATTTGTATTAGGAATAATATATTATCTATATAGTGTATATAATTACTATTTTATATATTATATAATGTATTTTATTTTAACCATTGTATATTATGTGTATTTACAAGCCTAATTTTTCTAGATCTCCTGATAAATGTGTATCTAATTCTATATGAGTGTTCTTGGTAATAATTTTCATTCATTGATACATATTACATTTTTCTCCCCATGTTTCTTATTCTTGGTATGTCTAACACTCATGGATATATTTTTTCATTATCCATATATTTTATGGGATATACTAGAAATATCATATTCCCTAATTCAAGGGGTTATGGATTGAGTTGTCTCCCTATTAGAGATGATTTTCACAATATCAATCATATTTCATTATGTTATGATAATTCATTGAATATATTTTATACATATTGTTAATATTAGGTAATTTTATAATGCTATTTGGTAATCATCCATTGTATTCATTAGATATAAATTCATACCACATAATCCCTTTGAAAAATATGCATCACTTCTTAGGTTATGAACATTTAATGTCATCCAAATTCTTTCTAAGGATGGATTATGATCCCATTTTTTTATTTTGGAAATAGACATGTTCCAATCTACCTATAGAGTTACAAGTTTACATATTATATATTTCAAATTTGTTTATGGTCAATAAAAAATATTTTTATTCTATTGACAAGGATAAAATCATTTTTGATCAATATATTATTATTCCAATATAGATTATTATTGTAAAGAATATTATAATTTGGTTTACAATCCAAATTATTTTTTAGAATGGGTTATAAAAATGTTTTACCTTTTCTTAATCAGGGTAAATTTATTAAAATTATTTATGATTACGAACTACTAACACATATTTTCATGTATTTATAGTCTACATTCTTCATTATCCAAATATTGGTGTTTTAATTCATTTTACTATCCCTTATGTAAGATTATATAAGGTTTTTAGGAAAATAATATATAACAAATTGGACATAATTATGTGACATGTGGAGCCCAATATTATATTTCTTGTCAATACATGAATGAGTCTCGTGAGAAATAATAAGTTGGGTTTTCATGTATGCATCTTCCCGTAATATAATAGCATATTGGAACACCACCATTAAAATGTTAGTTTATACTCAATAATTATATGATCCTAGAATATAAGATCAGGATTATAGATATCTACGTTATTATTAATTTAATATATACTTCATTTTTGTATTTTCAATATTATTATAGCATCATTTTTTTAAAATATTTCTCATATAAAATGTAAACCATGTTTCTTCCATGATTTTTTCAGATATTCATCTCCCTTACTTATTACATGATCTCACACATTTATTATGATTCCATTACATAGGTTAGGAAGCTATGTTGTGGAAATAAAATTTTTATAAGGAATATATGTCTAGATGAATTTATGGGCTCTATTAATGAATCTATAAGGAATACGTTATTTAATTTAGATTGTGATAAAATAAAAGTTATTTGAGATCTTTATGTAGTTTATTACATTATTAGGAGTACTATTTCTATAATTCCATTAACCAAAAAATAAAGATATGATTTAATAGGTCAATAATAAATATTATTTATTAATAATTAATTTCTAGATCTACTATTTTACAACATTTATCAAAGCACGATTTTAATGTATTTTTTAGGGAACAAGACAGGTATTGTAGATTCGAAGAATAAAAGCTAATATATATATTTTTTATATATAAAGTATATGATGAAATTATATAGCTAAATATAGATGAAGTTTATTTTATTTTTAATGTGATTTTTTGTCGATGTAAATGATTTATAAAAAATAAATTATTAGATTTGATCAACATACATTGTATCAAATGTGAGGATTAAATTTTTTTGGATATTGATTTAGTTACCTTTGGTATTTGTTTTAGATGAAGATAGAAAAAAAAGTGATGATTATAATTTTGGATGATATCATAAAATATTGTTAATTTTCCAAAAAAATAGATTTTATTTAAGGACATCCCTATGATGATACTATCATGTGGATGTAATTTTCATAATAATACATCTAGGCATAATCACCTCGAAATGGGTGGTTTGTTAATTGAATCAGTCATCATTTTGATACATATTGAATTGGAATACAACTAAAATCCAACTTTTGAAATACAAGGTGGTTTTATTTTTTTGATCATATTATCATTATTAACCATTATTGTGGATTTATTTCCCAATTACATTCAGGGATAAGGTTAAGATGATTAAGAGAAACTAACATAAGCTAACATTTGAAAACTTTGATTGGTATCAGTTAAGATGAAGAAATATATTATAATTTAATTATTTAAATGAGTAATATTAATTAAAATTGAATCCCATTTATGGTTCCGAATATGCTAATACACTGATAGTTAAAATTTACCCACTCAGGTTATCCATTTTGGTAATAGTGGCGGAAGGACCCAAAGGGGACCGAGATAACAATGGGTTAAATGTACAAACTAGAGAATGTACTATTTATCATCCCATTAGAATTATATATCGAATAAAAAATATAGTTGTTCTTTCAAAACAACCATCATGAAATATTATTATCAATTTAACAATTATTTAAATCTTGAGTGCTCCCCAGAAGAGAAGGATGGGGATCATGAAAATTAAAATAGTTTATATAATGAAATATTGAATAATCACCCTCTAATAAGTCAATGTTTTCATAAAATTATTAATGATAATTGTACCAATGAAAATCGAATAAGGTTTAATTTTTGAAGATATGGTCATAAATAATAAAAGATTAATAAGAAAATCAATTTCTTGATACAATGATGGTTGCCTAAAATATTCATCCAAATTCACCACTAATGGTCCAATGCCTTAAGTTTAGAAAACATAGACATTTTTCATGTCTGTATAACAAAAATAAACATCCAATAAAACCAAGGAATTAGGTTGCTCATATTTATAGATAATAATTTGATGGATGATGATAAATAAATCTTACACATCAAGATTATTTATAAGGGATATTAATAATAACCACTCTAAGTTGGTGAGATTGTTATCAGACTTAATGAACCAACATTTATATAAAATATAAAATACATTTTAAATATGGTTTCATATCAATTTTTTTTATTTTTATATATACCTTCTTTGGGGCCCGTTTGATAAATTATTTGTGTTTTAGGAATCAAATTAACTATTTCAAACTTGACTCCTTTATCAAATATTATGGTCAAATTTTTTATAACACCCACATTATTGAATAATAGTTGGTGGTAGAGGGAATAACTATAAAAAGCCTTACAAATATCATAAGAAAATGCCAACAATATATTTTGGAAAAATAACGTGTTCATTATTATCCATTAATGCACAATAGAACAATGCATGACCTTTTTTTTATGAAGTAAAAAGCTATATTCCTTTGGTAGTTGTATTATATACCACCCACAACCACCCCCACGTGGGCGAAATAGTACATAACTGGTAGGGAAAAAATTATTCATACCAATGACCTTGAGGTTGGGGGATGTTTTAAAAATATTCGTAATATCCCAAAGCACTCAATCCCATGAAACATGTGTAAGAAACAATTAATACCTAAGAAATAAATATTTTGTTATATAAATACTCTATTTGAGAAAACATGGAGGGTGACCCTAAACTAATAACCATTATAAAGGGGGTATCTATGTGGTGTTTTGGGTAGGTATTTGTAGAATAATAAAGAAATAAGATTTTAGATTATTTATTGAATCCCTAAGTGTTGGTCAATGATAAAATATAGAGGGAGAATGGTGGTGAAGTTAAGGAAGATATTCAAAAAATCATTAATAAGGGAGTAAATATGGATCTCGATGATCATTATGTTGATTACAATTGACCTTCAGATAATTTACCATTCAACATCAATATTCTATTCACACTACCATGTAGATGCACCACAGTGGACTAATATATAGATGTGTGTGATGTATATATTAGAAAAACAGTGAATCATATTTAGTTACCTCAAACATATTTATGACAACACATCACTATAAGTATTTATCACTTTGAGATATTAATATATTATTAAATAATAATAATTTAATATATTCTTTATCCTCCTCCACACACAGCGCTGAACATAATGGAATCCTTTATATGATTAGATAAATAAAAATATTTATCAATAATAATTAAAAAAAACCATTGAATTTGAATAAATGAATAAGAGTACCTATATAATAAATTAATAATATTTAATTAAGGATACAATCAATAGGAATCAAATTGATTTAGATTATATAAAATTAATATTATGATCATTTATTGTGTGTATAATGAAAATTTTCAGAAACGTTGTTATTATGAAATATGAATTTATAATTCAATAAATATATGAATATAGATATTTTCATTTGTTATCAATAATTATTTAATATTATTATTTGTTCTAAATGAAATAAAAATAAAAATTTACAAATAATATTTGAAATTTTAATTTTCCCTGTTAAACAGTATTTGAATTTTATTTTTTCATTTAATTCAAAAACAAAATTTTAGGATTTTAGGATTTTAAATTGTTATAAATATAATTTTTTTTCTTTTTAGTCAAATCAAAATTAACATATTAAAAAAATTTCCTTTTTTAAAATCGATTGGTTTGTTCAAAAAAAAATATTTTATGAAAATTTTATTTGTATTATTTTAACATTAAATAAATTAAACTAAAAATTAATATAATAATTTGTGTTATAAAATATGATCATTACGTAAATCATTATTAAATTAAAAAAATTATGTGAACATATAAAATTTTTTGAAACCTTTGTAGGAACTAATTAAAATATTAATTATATATCAAAACCACTTTATGGTAATTTATTTAATAACATATTTTAAATGGATATTTAGTTTTTTATAACATTCAATGAAATGAGAAAATTATTTCATATTATAAGTATAATTAATTTTATTATTATTAGTATCCAACTTAATTTTACCTAATTTATAAATCTTTTTCATAAATATGAAATTCATTTGAAAAATTATTACATGATTAAGTGTATTTATTTAAAAGATAACATTTTAAACCATTATAAATTTTAGCAGGTCAAATGTTTTTGAAATTTAAAATTATATGTATTATAAAATGTAAAAATCAAAATATAAATAACTTTAATTTTTTTTTATTAATAAACATTATAAATTGACTAGGAGGGTAAAATAATTTTTGGGTTAATTGATAAATATTTAAACAAAAAAACACATAAAACATTTAAATTCTTGAAAAAAAATTTGATTGTGTTGTCTTTTTTACAACACTAATTTTCCTTTATGATTTCTTTATTTTTTGGCCTTTGACGATCCAATAGTATGCTTACATTATTAAAAAATTAATTTTCACTCCCAAAAAATCACTTATAAAAGGGATTTATCTTCACTAATTCAAGAGACACAACCAATTCTAATTTTTTTCTAAAACAATGTTATTTTTCTCCTCCTAGATCCCTATTAAATTTTAATAATAGTGTGTCCACAAATAGTTTTTACAGGGCCCACATTTACGAGGAGTATTCCCTGGAAAATTCTTCTCCGATGGTGACTATTAACATCTACCTTTTTCTTATTCTTAATTGTCTTTTTTTAATGATTTTTATAACCAAAATAATATAATTATATAAGTATCATATATGATCTTCAGTGTTATAATATTAAAGTTATTATCATTTTTTATACGCCCCATCTATTAACCAAAATAAAATGGTTTTCATGTATTTTTTTTATAATACAACATATAGTATGTAACATGTTTCATTTTCTTTTAGTACTAATGGTATATAATGAAAATACTATTTTCATGAAATTATTAATCTTTTGGTATAAATGTTTAGATAAACATTTAGATATATGATAAATATAATGTAATTGTTGATTTAATTATTTTAAATATGTTTAATAAAATACTTTTTTCAACTTATGAATTATTATCATATCAATTTCTTTTATTTATAAATAAAAAAATTATATCTCACCAATAAACACTTAATAATATCATTATGTTTTTATTATTAGTATATTATAACAAAAATTACTTATAATCAATCATTTAATAAGGGAATCTTTGTGTATGGGTTGGTTTATCCGCCTACATGAATAGTAATATAAATTTATACTATAAGTGAAATGGTAAAATAATTAGAGGTACAACATGATATAATTTTTTTAAAATTAAATAGGATATTCTAAATATTTTTTATTAATATATTATTTATTATTTAAAATATACCCACTGATTGTCAGGAATCAATGAAACATTCTCTTTATTTATTTCATTTTCATTGATAAATACGAGAAAACTATTTTTGGAAATTTAAAACATCATAAATAAATGTAAACCAACTCTGAAAATATCTATAGTAATCATGTAATGATGAAAATTACAAAATTAATTAAAATTGACACATATATCATAAAAATACATCAAGCTTTCAAGTCCATAATCACCCGATGTGGAAAATAAGAAGAATCCATTTTGGTAATGACTATTTATGAAAGGTTTGAATGAAAATAATTATGATTATGTTTAATAAATAATTGATCTATTTAACTATGAATTTGTATAGGAGATTAATGATGTTAATGGAATTTAGGAAAAAGATAATAATTTTCATCTTTAATCCCACTAGTTGAGACATGTTTGCTATTATGATCCAAATTTCATTTATATTATATAAATATTGAATATTTTAGACATTATATGATGAATTTTATTTTAGTAAAGATATTTGATGTTAGTTTATGTGATCTCCAGTTCTTGTGGTTTAGAATACGGTGTAATTAAAGCTACGATGGTTTTTTCTTGTTCTAAAATCTAATTTATTGAGACATGTAACATTTTAAGAACCATTATTTTTATAATGTATATTTAGTTTACATGGATATAAATTTATTATTTTCTTTTTAATTGAGGTAAATTGATATAAAAATAATTTTCCCTTATTCATATAATTCTTGTTTTAGTTGACTGACCATCAATGAGGTTTTTTGGTTTTTTAATTGGCATCCATTGATTCATGATCATTATTTGAACATATTTAATATTACATGGGTATATTATTCCCATTGATTGTTTCATATAGAATTATATCATTTTTTCTATTGATTTTAATTTATCAAACACAATCCCTTTATTGAATATTCCCCAGTTCATTGGTTATTTTCTTATAAAAAAATCCTATATCATTATTTTGATGGAAATGATCATGTTATATTTATATTTATATACTTGTATACCAATTTAACTATATGTTTTGAACATATAATATTAAAATTTCATATTTTATGATAGTGACAAATAAATAATTTATTATATTATCATAGTTAAATTTATTAGTGTTCGATATATTATATTTCAAATATGGATAATTATTTGAATGTTAACTCTATATTATGTAAACAACCACATTATTCCTTTGAGTGGTTTAAGATCATGTTATTCCTTATGAAATATTGTGGAAAATTATAGATAATCAAGATGATTATTGACTACTAACTACATTTGGACATATGTTTTTATTCTATATTCTTTATTTTTATCTCCATGATTTTATTCAGTAAGGGGTTCAATAGGGATGGTTATGGATGTCCTTGTTGTCTCCAATAGTGAATTAATTATGCATTAAAAAGTTAATGGAGGGTATCAACAATATGTATCCCTTAAATTCATCAAAAGTTATCATGAAAAAAATAGTTCTGGGTATTTGGTGTATTCATTCACAATTCAGAAAGATGTATTGGTTTTAATCTCGATGAAAACTAATTTTCTTTCCATAAGGCCTATATAGTAGGTTTTTTATGTCCAAAATTGTGCATTTGATCCAAATGAGACCAATTTTATTTATATATTTGATTTTATTTATAACCATGTATACAACATGTGCTATGTTTCATGATGATAATAGATTCATGTTGTATTCATATTCGAACAATAATATTTTTTCATGTTTATAATAAGAATTATTCAATTAAATGTTTTCCATTACTGAGAGTATGATATCGCACATTTTAATGACTCAATTTCCCAAATATATGAAAAAGTATAGTAAAAATGTTTTTTAAGGATAACTCATGTGATAGAATTTATGGGATATAATAATGATTCGTTATTTATAAAGTAGTTTACTATATAGTTGGAAAATGAAAACATAATACAAAAAAATGGGTTTTATTAGTTTATGGTATTTTACTAACTCTATAAATCTCTCAAAACATACAATAACATTGGAATGTATGAGATACAAAAAATATTTTTTAGTTTTTTTGTTAAGGATATTTATATATATAATTTTATATCTAGTATCAATGTTATTATGTAATGTATCAGTCTATCTTAAATGTATAACATGAAATGGTACTTTTGTTTCATAGTTGGAATTAAATGAACTTTTTTACTACTTTATTTATTATGATGGTTGTTGAGAATAATTTATTATGTTAAATGTTATAGTTGATCAATATAAATCAATGTTTGGTATAATTATATAATTTAATGTTAAGATAAGGAGGAAAATTTAATTTATCAATTAAAATAAGATTACAAAAATGAAAACACAAGGAATGTGTCTATATTAAAGATAACATAATGATGATTTTATAATGTAGATTTAATGTGGTTATTTCTAAAAATATATCCTTATCTCTAAATTATAATGGGTATATGGATTCTCAAATGATGCACATAGTTGTAATCCTATAGATAATGGATGGTAGAGAATTGAGTCAATCATACCTTGAACATGTGATGAGTATTACAAAGACTACACACCAAGATGGAAATTATTGAAGGGATATATTTTTTTCATATAGATTGTATTTTTGAACCAATTTGAATAATTTTATAATAATATTAACTAATTATTTTATTGAACCAAATAGGAAGAACCATGGATAACCTTGGATTGAACCAAGAGTGTCATATATTGATATGATATTATACTATTTGGAAAAAAGTATTAATATGGTAAGGAAGATATTAATGGGTGTTTTTATATTCATTTATTGAATATTATCATAACCATTATTGTTTTAGTATTTTTTTGAAATAGAACTGTTCAGATGAAGCTGAGATATGTATGTCTCTGGAAGTCAATATGTCATATAACTGATAAAGGGAGAACATGTAAATGGTTAAAAATATTAGTAAATAAAAATTTTAATGGAAAAGATGAGTTTTCATCACATACTTATAGTAATGATGATGATATTATAACAGATATTAATTCTTGATTTTCTACATTGGTACAACTAGTAATAGATATTCATCACTGATATTCTAGTATATTCTAAATTTTATGAGGATTATGTGAAAATTATCATGACTATTCTTCAGATGTTATACAATAATGTAATGGATACATATATTTAATGGTTTTATTAATCATTAAATGATATTTTGTGAAAATTTTATATTATTTTTGGTAACTCTTGAAGAATACAAGATTTTCTTATGGATAATGATTAGAATAAATATAATCATGATATTTTGATAATAATTGGTGGTTTTATTTTACAGAATATATATAGAGAATATGGGTATTCTTTTGACTTGATATTGATTGATAATAATTTTTCTGTTCATTACAATTTTTTATTATGATATATTTTTGATGGTGTGTGTCCTTACGAAAAAGTGGTTAATACAATTTTATTGTTAAAGATGACGTTTTTTTAGGGATAAAATATCTTATAATACTTTACGGTCTTAGATATTTAAATATGATTTGGGATATGTATTCTATTATGAGTAAATATATATGTTATATATATAAATTTCTGTGTTATTTTCAGAATGAAAAATGTATTTTGAGAATGTATAATTCTGTTTTTTAGATTATATATTTCTTGATTATTATTTTTAAAATATTTTAAAAAGGTTCATAATCATTTGATATCATTTTGTTAAGAAATATGAAAATATTATTGATATAATCAAACTCAAAATAACCTAGTTTGAACTATAAATGATATTTGTTTCACTATTTCAGATATTGGTCAAACTGATTATAATACTAATTCAGTTTTAAGATCTATAGACTGAAAAGATAGGGTCATAAATTGAAATGTATTGAAGTATAATGTTCCTACAGTTATTTAATGTAATTATGTTATAATTATTATCACTCATATTAAATTTTTTGATTTATTAATTTATAAATCTTAAAAAACAGATTTAATTTTTTTTCAATAAAAATGGAGATAATTTCCGAATGTTAAACTTAATAGTATAATGGAATTGGTGGGAAATAACATATTTATATAAAATGGATATCAATAATTATTATTAAAAATGTAGATATTATTCATATCAGAAACATTATATGGAAGAGAAGGATAGAATATCATTAAATCCACATGGCCAAGAAAATAGATGAAAAATTATTATTTCTTAGGTGCTAAAATTTTGGGAATAAACATGGAGTTGATTTCATTAAATGGATATTTAAACAATATATGTATGAATATGAAGGTAATTATACTCAAACATGTTAATGGATAAACAGAAGATATAAAAATAAATTTCTTTAATAATAATTTTGTTTGAAATTATGCTTTTTAATGTCTTTATTCAAGGGCCAATACGAGATATATTCACCTAAAATCACGAAAAAAGAAAATCCTATAAAACTAAAACAAATGTATCATATTTTGTGTTTTCACACTTGATATTCTAGTTACCTATGTCTTGTAAGCCTTTACAAACTAATTGATGTGGACTTGTAAAATCTGGTAATATAATTATTATCATATAAATTATATTCATTGTATTCTAGAACATATTATTCATTTTTCATCATCTACATAACTTATTCGATGTATTTTTGAAACATGGAAAGGTTTTTCTCCCTTTATAATGTTCATACAGAAACTAAAATTGATAAATTTTATTCATCATTCTAAATAAACTGATGAAAATATATATATGAATGGTAATTTATGAGTTCCTTATATAAATTTAAATGAAAGAAGTTATGAAGACAAATTTTTTTAAAGTGAGATAATATCACACCCATAGATATTAATAATATAGTTCCTTCATATAAGTGAATTTTTTTGATAGTTATCTTCATGCACAACAAAGAACTTGAATGAGACAATGATAATTTTTTTAAGATATTCATATTTTAGTATGACAATTATTACCCAAGGAATATAATTAGAGGGAAAAATATGAGTAACTGAATTATGAATTATATTTAAAAAAATCCATTTTTTAATGTAAATTAAATTCAATTAGTTTACCTAGAATGAATAATATTATTAGTTATATATTAGAAGAATTTTATTCAAAAAACATATTCAATATGAATTTTTATTTCAAGAAATGTATGGTTAATTTAATTCCTCAACCCTAGTTACCCAAAGTTACTGAATTATTACAAATCATTAGCTAGATCACTAGAGATAAGGTCTCAACAGACCAATTAGTTTTGTATCCTTGGATGTGATAGATACATTCTTATGTTTTACATTTCATAATGAAATGTAAAAAAACAAAATTGTGTCCCCTTTGAATATATTCATATCGCTAAGCCTATTCCTGTAGATAAATTGTGAATTAATTCTTCGTGTCCTGGAAACAAATATTTAAATGGGTGGGATTAGATGCTTGGTAAGGAAAACAATATAGAAGAAACCATACAAAATAATCATAATCATTTACAGAATGGAATAAAAATAAATCAGAATCCTTTTAAACATAAACATCAACATAATATGGGAAAAACAAATAAAATAATTAAATTTATATATTCACATAGATAGTCTACTAGTCGAATAATCACATGTAATATCAATAGATAATTTCATCATGATGGAATGCATGATACCGGACATCGTTACCACGTAGTCAAGGCCTCATGCGAAGACTAAAAATAAGTATTTTTTAAGGCCTTGTGCAAAGACCATAGTTTGTATAATGAGACCTACCGATGCGTTGAGGAGATATAGTGTGCTCCAACCGTCACATACTAATTTCAATGCATTCCTTATGTAACGTCCCAGTCCCAGAACCCACCTAGTGGTGCCCTATACCAATTTGGTCACATGGCCTCAAGCGCATTTCCCCGAATGCCAGAGGTTGCCGACTACCAGCGAGGGCCCTGGATGTGTTAGAAGGGAAACAATTCCCTCATTGTCATAGTACACATCGGATGTAAATAACACATACAATAGCAGAAGAATTAAATATCCATAAAAGAAAATAGTAGAAGTCAAAATAATAAAAAAATGGAGCACACACATATATATGAAATGATTCATGATACATATGTCTAGTAAAGCAGCCATACAAGTTACAATGATGAATAAAATACAAAACCAAAGTACAAGGAAACAATAGATAAAAATATCCTTAGCATCGCAATCCTCTTCTTAGTCCCATGATTTTTTGCTCCAATGAAACCATGTACCTCAAGTCAAGGGGCGCTTACCCTTGTCTATACCTGCAACAATATAATTTGTTTGGGCCCAGAAGCATAACCCAAACATGGTGTGGGACTAAATCCCAGTAGACTACCACCCGAAGATCTGTGCCTAATAGTCAGTGAGCATATAATAGGTAATAGTACTGTAAGCAGTAAACTGTAACAAGTAAATAGGATGATGCACAATGGTAATCAATCCATAGATCAACAAGAAGTAGTGAACCCAACAGCTAACAATGGACAGGAATCCCTCTGGGAAGTACTCATAGGCATCCCCTTTGGTCCTATCCAAAGAAGTACCAACAACTCTCTGGGAAGTACAATCAACCTAACCCCTCTGGTTTGGTCAAACAAAATATAAGACTCTCTGAGGGCGTATGCTCAGTCAATTCCCCTTATAGTTTATGTTAGTATGGGACTCTCTGAAGAAGATCACGCAATCAATTCCCCTTATAGACTCAAGTTCTAGAGACTCTCTATGAAAGATCACTCGGTCAATTCCTCTTTTTGCCTCAGGACAATAATAGACTCTCTGAGGAAGCTCACTCGGCCAAATCCTCATATAGCCTAGAAGGGTTTAAGGAAATTCAAACAAAACAATGACTCTATAAGTAAGCTCACTCATTCTATCCTCCTATGGACTATAATATCCAAGACTCTCTAGGAAACTCACTCGATCTATCCCCTATAGTCTATAATGTCCATGACTCTCTAAGAAAGATCACTCGGTCTATCCCCTTATAGTTTATAGCACCGTGTTCTCATGGACCCGTGCAGGTCAGTGCATAATAATGATATATATCCAATGTATGCCTATAATGCTACATGGCTGACCATTCTATAACATAACAAGCATGTTAGGGAACAATACTCCATCCTACAGTCACAAGGCAAGGAAAACAGGTATAATGGCCAAAGGCAGAACAAGAATAAAAGGTTGTAAATAGAACAAGGAATGGGAAAAACATCCAAGCATAGAAATTATTCTCATAAATAATAAAATTACCTCTACACAAGAATAAAATAAATGAAGTTAAACAACATGGGAAAATATTAATCACGCAATACCCTGTTCAACAGTATTGGTGGAATTTTCACATAATACTCAATGACATTCAACGGAAAGGCACAAACCACCTAACTTGATGATAAGAGATCAATATAATTGAACCATGAGGCTTGGATCTCTTTAAATCCTCATAGATCTATAAAAATTCCCAATATTTTTAACCCACAATAACATAGAAAAGTGGAGGAATTGGAAATCGATGCTTTAGAAGTAGAAAGATCTTACTGATGTGGTTCAAACACTATCAATGGTGGTCGATTCGGATAATGGATGGAGGCTCATGGTATAGAAGGAGATTTTCAGATGTACGGGATGCTCTCGGTCATAAAATATGGAAAAGAAGACAGTTCTGGGGTTTAGATGTGACCCCAGTGCGTTTAATGAAAAAAAAGAATGTACACAGCATGTACTTTTTGACTACACAACATGTACTAGGCTTTTTTTACTCTTCGTTAAGCGGCCTCCACCTCACCCCCACGAATGTGTGTGTGTCCCGAACATGGCCAGCACACGGGCTCACGTGGCCTCGAAGTACATGATGTGTATGTATGATGTACACGACGTATACCTCAAAAAATTTCACAAAATCCCCTTTTCTCAAAAAAACCCCATAAAAAGGGAAAAAATAACTTAAAAAAAGGTCTGGTTCTTACAAACATCCCCCTTAAAGAAATTAATCCATGAATTTACTTAGAGTGGCATAGAAGAAGAAACCACAGGTAGCTTTGTCCACTATGATCGTACATCAGTTTCCCTCTCCCAAGTCTCATCCTATACGCGCTCGTGCGGTCATAGCACCTGTACCAGAGGAATAGACCAGCCACAGAGAACATTTGTACTACGATTCAACTATCCAGATAGGATTCTCTTGAATAAATGAATCCACTTTGAGCACAAACTCATCAGGTTGAAAGACATGAGACTTGTCTGATAAGTAACGTTGGAGCTGAGACACGTTGAATATGTCGTGAATTGCTCGGTACCTCTGAGGTAACAACAACTAATAAGCAACCAGTCCAACTCTCTCCAACACTCAAACGACCCGACATACCTGATAGAAAACTTTCTATGTCTATGAAACCTCTTCTGTCCCATCCACGGTGCAACACGCAGGAAAACCTAATCCCTAACATTGAACTCCATAGGCCATCTCCAATGATCAGAATTTGAATTTCATCATGACTTTGTCGTATCCATCCTGTTTCGAATAAAATCTATATGCTATGAGGTCTCCTGATTAAGATGAGGTCCACAAAAAGCCGCCTCTCCTACCTCCAGCCAACACCAGGGTGATCGGCATGGCCTACCGTACAAAGCCACGTATGGTGCCATCAGAATATTAACCCAAAAACTGTTGTTGTTGGCTAACTTTACAAGTGGTATATGCTTCTCCCAATATCTTCCAAAGAACAAAATGCAATCTTGGAGCATATCATCAAGAAACATGATCATGTGCTCGGATTGGGCATCTGTCTGGGGATGGTATGTTATACTCAAAAGTACCTTTTTACCCAAATCCTTCTAAAGGCCCTGCCAGAACCAAGAAGTAAAATGTATATCCCTATCTGAAACAATGTTTTTTGGAACTCCATACAGACGAACAATCTCTCGGATGTACAACTATCCTAGCTCATCAGCACTGAATGTCTCCTTGATCGGCAGGAAGTGACCAACCTTCTTAATCCTGTCGATGGCAACCCAAATAGCATCATTCCATCGAGGAGACCTCGACTAACCGGTCATGAAGTCCATCAAGAAATCATTCCACTACCACTTTATAATGGCTAAATGCAGCAAAAGATCTACTGGTGGTTGATGCTCCGCCTTCACATGTTGATAAGTGGAACACCACGGGACAAAACTAGCAACATATCTCTTCATACATGTCCACCAATACTAGCAGTGTAGATCAAGATACATCTTGGTGATGCCAGGGTGAACTGCCCAAACTGAGAATTGAAATTCTCGCATCATCTCATATCATATGTTTGTTGGCACCCATACTCATCCTTGGAAATAGATGATCTCATCCTCGACCACTTTCCATCCAGGAAGAGGGTCCTCTCCTAACACACTCTCCCACCAGACTAGGCCTTCTGAGTCTGATAGTAACCTCATTCGTACCCAATCAAAAAGTGCAGAGGTAACATCTACAAAATATAGAAATGTCTACCCCAGTATATCGTGCATCTCCAAATGAATCTCATAGAATAGAGAAACAAGCTTCCACTCAGTACTAGCCTCCTGAACAGCATGTATCTAGGTTCTCCTGCTCAATGATTTAGCCACTCTGTTGCACTTTCATGGTGTATAGGCAAGCTCAAAGTCGAAGGATTGAAGACAATCGACCCACCTGTGATGTCTCTTATTCAGATAACACTCAGTGAAGATATAATGGATACTTTTATGGTCAGTGAAGACCAAAAATGATCTCCCAAAAGATAATGTCTCCAACAACATAAGGCATGGATAGTGGCTTCCAACTCTAGATCATGCATTTGGTAGTTCCTCTCATGTGGCTTCAACTGCCGAGACCCGTACGCAACGACTCCATCTCTCTACATAAGCACAGCTCCTAGCCCGATACATGAAGCATCAAAATAAATGGTACAGATCTTGCCCCGCTCATACAAAACTAGTATCAGTGCTGACATCAACCTCTCTTTCATCTCTTAAAAGTTGAATCACAGGTGTTCGACCATATGAACTTTTAACCCTTCTTGGTCAGACCTGTCAGTGATGCTGCTAACTGTGAAAAGTGTTGTATGAAGCATCTGTAGTATCCAGCCAGCCCAAGAAAACTCCTTAACTCAATGGAATTATTCGACTTCTCCCAGGTGACTACAGCTCTCACTTTCTTTAGTTCTACGGATACTTCTGTGTCTGAGATAACATGACCCACGAAGTGAATCTGGTCCATCCAAAAGTGGAATATCAGTAGTTTAGCATAACCCTGATTCTCTCTCAGTGTACTCAGAACGATCTCAAGATGGGTATCATGTTCGTGTTTAGTGTGAGAGTACACCAAGATGTCGTCCACGAAATCCACCATGAAGGAATCCTTGTAAGGATGTAAAAATCATTTCATCAGTTCCATGAAAATTCTTGTCGCATTCGTGAGACCGAACGACAACACCATATACTCGTACAGACCATAACTACTGTAGAAAGATATAATAGGCATATCAAAAGGGCTAATGTGAAACTGATGATAACTGAATCTCAAGTCAATCTTCGAGAACACTTGGGAACCTAAAAGATGATCAAAGAGATCATCAATCCTCAGCAAGGGATATCAGTTCTTGAACGTCAACTGGTTCAACTTCCGATATTCCAAAAAAAGTCTGATGGTATGGTCTACCTTCATGAAAACATGATAGGTGAACCCAAAGGAGGAGTACTGGGTCAGATGAAATACTTTTCCTCAAACTCCACCAACTACTTCTATAGCTCCTATAACTCAGGTTCAACCATCCAATAAGGAGGAATGGACACTGGTACCACTCCTAGCACGAGCTCAATAAAAAACTCTACCTCACGCTCCAGAGGAAAACCTGAAAATTCCTCTGGAAAGACACCCCTAAAAAGATCCATCACTGGAGGATAGTATAACTATGAATTCCCCTAGTTATGTAGATAAAGACTCAAAATCTAGGCTGTAACTCCACCAAGGCCATTATGCTCGGGTCCTTCTTGACATGCCTAGACATCCCACTCACCTCTATGAAGAAATGATTTTCCCACTAGGGATATGAAACTCACCTTGTGGTGACAATAGTCGACAACTGCGTGAAAGGGAACTAACCAGTCCATTCTGAGAATGAAATCATAGCTCGTAATCTCTATGACAAAGAGGTCCCCTAAGAACTGACACTATGCTTCCACAATAGGAAAATCTCTACACTGACATACTCTAACCTCTATAGTCCCCAATAGTGTGTCTAGATTCAAAGTCTCAGTAGAGGAAAAGATGCAGATCCCAAGGCTCTCCACGACAACAACATAGATAAAGCTATGAGTAGCACCTGTATCTAAAAGAGTTGAAGATAAACATGAGGCTACTGAGATCATACATAAAACTATAGAAGGTCTGGGATCCTACTCTTGATGGGTCTGCTCCACAAGCAATGCTGGGCTTGTACTGCGGTGTTGTAACCCTGGCTGACCACTCTAAGCTGATCAATTCTGCTATTTGTGGTAACTTGGTGACTGACCACCATGAACGCGACCTCCACCTCAATCCGCATGGTCGGAAGAACTCTAGATCCCAGACTGGTGAGAAACTGGTGATGCATCTCCTGAACGAGGGGTCATAGAAGAACTAATACCACTAGTTGTTGGTGTGAGGATGTGAATAAAATGCTGAAGATGGCTCATATTACCGCAAGATAGGCACTGCATCTGGACTCTCTAGAACTAAGGCCTAGTATGCACGTTCCTCCCACATTGGTAGCATACTACCTGGCTGCCCGAATATACATTTTTCCTACTCTGATCTCCTTAATCAAACTCCATGAAGCGTATCCTGCTATTAGTAGGAGGAACACTCGCTCTGGAGGTCGAACTGCCCTGGGACACTGCTCCAGAATCCCTTCGGTTGTGCTCTGAGGTCAGCGCCTAGTTGACGATAGATGATATTGATGTCAACCTGACGATGTTCACCAGCGAGCAAATGTCATGACATAGACCATCCTAGAACATCCGCGCAAGGAACAACTCATCGCCTCATGGAATAGGCGTCGAACGCTGCAGCTCAGTAAAGCAAGACGAGTACTCCATAACAGTAAGAGTACCCTACTCCAGATTCATAAACTCTTGGGCTCTATTATCCCTCAAGGTCTCCATGTAGAAGTAATCATAGAGGATGCCCCAAAACTCTTCCCAAGTCATACTCTACTACTTCCCCGAATATGAGGTCACCTCCCACCACCTCATGGTGGAGTCTTAGAGCATATAGGTAGCGAGCTTTACCCTCTTCTCTAGATGCTCGAAAATTTTCAGCTTGGACTCTAGCCTCGACTTTGTAGCCTGAGGTCCTCCATCCCTTATGAATTTAGGAGGATGTTGCTGCTGAGAAACCCGCGTCAACTCTTCCATTGACGGGGTAGGAGGTGGCACTCCATGGAAGGTCTGCATCATCCTCAGAATGTCTTCCCTAATATGCGAATCAGCACCTGCAACTGGTATAACTGCTGGTGCCAAGGCTGGCATAGTAGGAGGATCTGCAGGAGGTCCCTGGTCGGCCACATCCGGTGTCTAATAACCACCCGGTAGCTAATTTACAACCGGAGGATATCTTTGTGGCATATCTCTAAATGGTCAAAATCATACCTTAGAGTAGGATTATCAAAGACTGATAATACAAGAGTAAAAGAGGGGAACAGGAGAAGGAATCATTAATGTTTTACAAAACATGACTACATAGTGTGCATAAAAACTACACAGCATGTTATTTTAAGCCATTCACATTGGTGTGTACTTCTTCCACAATTGTTCAGGTAACAACCCAACCACACAACGTGTTTTCCCCACACACGGTGTGTACTTGAGCTCTAGTCATGAACTATTCTCCATACACGTCTAGCCCACATGGTGATCATAATCCTAGATGACATGGCGTGTTCACGAAGGGCACGACGTGGAATAGACAAGGTTTCAACAACCCATGTTGTTAGTTACACAGCCAGCTACGTGGTCCAGTCTTACACGGTGTGCTCCTTGAGAATACGACATATTATTGAAGGTTTTCCATGACCAGTGTTGTTCGTGACATGGCTGGGTACTTTGGTTACATGGAAAGACATGTGATAACAACACACAACATGTTTTGTCGATGTTTTTTCCATCTAGGTCATTATCCACACTGGTAGACACACGGTCACTAATACATAGAGCGTACTTACCATACACGGCATGTTCATGAAGATTTTTCACAACCTCGTGTTTCTGATAACACAGTTAGTGACACAGTTTAAAAACTACACGGCATATATTAAAAAAGTACATGTTGTGTATGCTGGGTTTTTGTTTCACTGAAGTAGCTCAGAAACTACTCTAAATCCCAAAAAACATAGAAAACAACAGTTAGGGTTCCAAATTCCGATCCGTGAGGGCCCATACTCCTCGTGAATTAATTCTTGGAATCGTATACAATTCATAACACGACATCCAGGAAAAGATCCACTAAATTCCAATCCATGAGGGCCCATAACACCTTAAGAACCAAAGTTTGGTGTCCATTTAAGGAATGTACTATAAAATCAAATTATCTATCAAACAACATATATTCTATCAAAGCATATATCACAACAACAAGAAAAACGAACACAACATCTATCACAAGAACATGCAATCGCTAATGCATCCTAGATGGCATACCAATAATGCATGACATGTGATTTATGACAACTGCCTATATGATGCATGAGATGGAATACCTGCATCTCATCGGGTTGCGATATAAATAGAACCACAATATCAATAATGGTAAAAGAAAAAAGCATGTGAATCACCCAACAATGAAATCAAATCAACTATAAAATTGCAAACCAATTAAATTTCAATAAATGAGGTAGTATGGCTTTTCCCGGTACACAAGATAGATACTATCGGTC
The DNA here is from genome assembly GCA_963277665.1 of Viscum album. Lineage (NCBI taxonomy): Eukaryota > Viridiplantae > Streptophyta > Magnoliopsida > Santalales > Viscaceae > Viscum > Viscum album. Next base: position 1,840,887,052 of record OY728156.1, read on the forward strand.
ACAGCTAATTACCAAGTAAATATTACTTCATATCCTTCGATATAGTTTCCAAACAGTATTTCAAGAGAAAATAATTCCTTTGATTCCACTTTCTAATGTCCCGGTTATGGATGCCACCTAAATGTACCCCATACCTAGTTAGTCACATGGCCTCAAGAGCATTTTCCCGAATGCCCGAGGCTTCCAACTAGCAGTAAGGGCCTTGGGTGTGAATGTGGGGAAACTATTCCCCCATTAGAAGAGTGCAAAATTGATGTAAACAACAGATACAATAGCAGAAAGAATAAATATCCAACAATAGAAAACAGCAGAAGACTAAATAATAAACAACTAGATTACATGCATATATATGAAATGATGCATGATACATATGTCTTGGAAAGCAACCAAACAACTCACAATGCTGAATAAAATACAAAACCAAAGTACAAGGGATAAACAGATAAGAAACTCCTCAGTATCACAAGCCTCGGGTTTGTCCCATGCTCCGTTGCTCCAATGCAATCAAGTACCTGACGTCGAAGGGCACTTGCCATTGTTTCTACCTGCAACAGTATAATCTATTTGGGACCAAAAGCATAACCCAAACAGGTTGTGAGACTAAATCTCAGTAGACAACCACCCGATGATCTACACCTAACAGTCAATGAGCATATGCCAGGTAATAGTAGAGTAACCAGTAAAAAATATGATACACAATGGTAAACAACCCATAGGTGAACAAGCATTATTAAAACCTATAACTAACCAAAAACAGGAATCCCTCTGGGAAGTACTCAAACCAACCCCTATGGTCATATCCAAAAATTACCAACAACCCTCTGGTCAGTACACTGATCATAGCCCCTTAGGTCTGGTCATATGAAATATAAGACTTTCTGAGTAAGCATGCTCAGTCAATTCCTCTTATAGTCTAAGGTAGTCAGGGACTCTCTGAGGAAGATCACGCAGTCAATTACTCTTATAGCCCAAAGGTCTAGAGACTCTCTACGTATTCTCACTTGGTCAATGCCTCTTATAGCCTTAGGTCGATCACAGACTCTCTTAGAAAGCTCACTCTGTTAATTCCTTATATATCCAGGAATGGTTTACGAAAATTCAACCAAAATAAAGACACTCCGAGGAAGCTTACTCGGTCTACCCCCGTATAGTCTATGATGATAAAGACTCTCTGAGGAAGCTCACTCGGTTTATTTTCATGTGGTATATAACACCTAAGACTCTTTGGGAAACTCACTCATTCTATCTCCTATAGTTTATAATGTCCAAGATTCTATGAGGAAGATCACTCGGTCTATCTCCATATAGTCTATAGCAACAGGTTCTCACAGCCCCATAAAATTTAGTGCAGAATAATGTTATATGGCCAAAGAAACCCTACAAAACTACAGGGAAACCCAGTATACAACATAACAAGCATGTCAGGGTACAGTTCTCCATCCTACGGTCATAAGGCATGGAAAACAGGTTTAACGACGAAAGGCATAACAATACCAAATGGTTGTAAATAGAACAATGCATGGGAAAAACATCCAAGCATAGAAATTATCATAATACATAATCAAATTACCTCTAAACAAGAATACGATCATGGTAGGAAAACAATATGTGTAAAATAGTAATCACGCAATACCTCTTTCAAGGGTATTGGTGGAATTTTCACATAATACTCAAGGACATTGAACAGAACGACACAAACCACCTACCTTGATTCTAGGAGATCAATATAATTGAACCATGAGGCTTAAATGTCCGCAGATCATCATATATCAATGAAAACACACAAAAATTATAACCCACGATAACATATAAAAGATGATGAATTGGAAAAAGATGCTCTAGAAGAAGGAGAAGCATACCGCTGCAGTTCCAAAGCAATCGACGGTGGTCAATTCGAAGAACAGATGGAGGATCGAGGGATCAGAGGAGATTCACAGCCATACAAGACGCTCTTGGTCGATGAAGCTAGAGAAGAAGATAGTTCTAGGGTTATGATGTGACCCTGGTGCATTTAATGAAAAAAATAAAGTACACGGTGTGTACCATTGGTGTACATGGTGTGTACTAGGCTTTTCTGTACTCCGTTTTAATCGGCCTCCACATCACCCCACCTAACCATGTGTATGGCCTGAACATGGACAACACACGGCCTTGTGCGGCATCTAACTACATGGTGTGTACTTAAATTTTATTCAAAAAATCATCTTTTATAAAAAAACTCCAGAAAAATGATAAACATACCTGAAAAGAAGGTCTGGGATATTACACCTTATACGAAAAGGTTGACACATAACAAAAACATTAGCATTAAAACTAGCACACATAATATTAATAAATTAACCATAAAAAATGAATGGTATAAAAATAACACATCGATAGTCAAAAATATCAGAAAAACGTCACTACAATATTGAAGATTTTATCATAATAAATCTACATCCAGCAAAATTTAAATCCATCAATGGAAGTAGATATAAATTAAATCCATACTATTTGAGAGAAATATATTTTTCTAATTTGAAATCATTTAAAAGTAACATAATTACAAAAGAAAGCATTTATTTTTTAAATATTATTATAAGCTTGTAAGAGAAGCATTGAAGGTGAAAATAGCCTCCCTCACCAAGAAGTTAAAAAAACATTCTTTACTTAATTTTTTCAAAAATATCATAAAGGACCTTGTTTCAAAAATGAAAGAATGATTCTTTTATACAAATTTTATTAAAATTAAAAAATGGTTTAAATGAAATTAACCCATTGTCTAGGAAATATTAATAATGTTTTAAATTAAAATTTTAAGATACACATATGTGGATGATAATGAGGTCCTATTAGATACTTACGTATAAACACCAACTTATATTGAAGAGATTGTAGAATTAACCCTTACCATGTGCTTTTACATGATTGGGGGTAAGTTAAATTCCAATATAATAGTTAAATAATTTTTATTAAATTATACAAGAACCACATACATAAATATGATATCATGTATGATCTTCTAATATGGATTTGTTAATATTATTTCAGTAGTATCAATTTTTTAGTTGTTAACTAATTCAATTTCCTTTATATGTTTTGTAACGTAAGTCATGTATGTTATGGATACGATGTATATGATTCATATCCAAAATGATATTATGTTCTTAAAAATTATTTTTAATCATAAAATGAAGATTATTCTTGAATGATTATGATTGAGAATGAATATCATCACATTTTTGGAGACGGTAATCCGTAGGTACACACGAGCGATAATATCATTCTATTGACAGTGAAATCATATTTAATTGGATGATATATCATATATAAATAATAATTAAAATTTTATATTTATTATTTACACCAATTATACTCATTATTATACCAATCCAAATAATTATGTGTTTAAAAACAAACTACAGCATGACGTGGATATGGTAATCCATACTTACGCACATATGGAGACTATTTCATTCATAGGATGAATAGAATAATTAATATGTTTGTACCATATTTATAATAACATCATAGCGAGTATAAGGTTTTATATTTTTTATTTTGTTATGGAAACCAAAATGAAAGAGGAGGTGGAAAAAGAAATTTGAATGAGGTGAAGAAATTATTACCTCTTCCTTGGGTGATTCCTATTCATTTGATTAAAAGAGCTCCTTAGGTTGTTTATTATAAATAAATGGCATCTAGGATTATTTTAGGGTACTTTTGAGGATATTTTAGTAGGGGTTGTCAGAGCCAAAGGGTTTGGAGGTGTTAATATAAGATATGGGAAAGTGCTATTTTATAAGAGAGGTCAGGGTAACATTAGAAAAAGCTTGAAATGCATTTCTTATTATATAATCATATTCGGTTTATAATGGATCCAAAGGGATTTATTTAGAGTATAAGGTGGGGATGGGTAAAAAACCTTGCAACTAATAGGTTTTATAATGTTTTAGGTTACCCTATCAACATTATCTTTTAGATATAACTCTTAGTTAAATAGTTTAACTTTTACCATGTATTCTTATATTATTATAAAAAATGGTTAATAAACATACTATAAAAATTCATACCAATCCAAAGTGGTTAATTATTGATATATATAACCTTATACAAGTCCTTTGTATGATACTTTGATTTTTTGGATTATTATATCAATTAGTAATATAGAATTTGTTTAAAAACACATTTATGACAATTTTACACTATTTATTATCTGGTTTTTGTGAAAGTCATAAAAAAATTATCACCTAAAAAAATTATTTGATCAAAAATAAAATATCTCATTAACCTATAAAATTCATTTAAAACATCAAAAGTCTTATTTTACACACACACACACATATATATTCCTAACATCAGTTTTCTAATCTTTCTATAATAAGGTAAATATTACATCATCATCATTTTGTCATAAAATAATTTAACAATTTTAAGTTAAAAAATTATTAATAAAATACCGTTATGTGAGAAAAAAATTTAATTTCTAATTAATATTTATAATTTAATTTTTCTTAAGTGTAACCCTATATTAAAAATGGTTTCGTTATTAATCATTTAATTTTACACATTCAAATCTTCTTTATATAAAATGGTAATAATTGTCTAAATATAATCCATAATGACCAAAAGGATCATATTTTATTTTTATTGTGGAATTTGGTCAATGAAAACTTATCCAATAGAATTAGGACATGTGTGGGGTAATTATAATATTATTTTTACCCTTGAATACCATATTTACTTTTACATGTTGTTAATTAAATTCAAAAGTAACTATTCACAAAAAAACTATATTCATCTAATTCAACCACATTTTACTTACTGATGTCAACAATGTCTCCCAATTTTTTGAAATTCAATTCACTAATGTAGTAAAATTACTTTTTATGAAAATTTCCAAATCTGCATAGAAGGTGGGTTAAAGATGTTAAAAGTCCAATAAAATTTTATATATCTAATCTTATTATAAAACAACTCCAATTAATTACATTAATCATATATAGGTATTTTTTAGCAATATTTTTCTAAAATAAATTTAATTAAAATAAATAATTATTTAAATAAAAAGTCAGTTTTAAACAATAACTCAGTATATTTCACTATTCATCAAAAGGTGAATATTGTCCGAAAAATATCAAAAAATCACCGAAAGATAATTATGATCTTCCAAATTCAAAAAATTAACTACATATTGAAAAATAAAATTAATAAAATTTCAAAAAGTGGGTATTAATATTCATAACAGTTAGTTTGATTGGTCGTGATGTTCTAGAACTCAACGTTGTATACAAGGAAGGTTATTGGATTATTCGATGAGAAGTATACCATAGATGTTTGGGGTGTTACAATCATTATCACCTTTATATAAGTTTGTCCTTGAAATTTCTAGAATATTACGGTATAAAAAGATTCATGTGTTTCTTTGTCATATGTTCCTCATGTTCCAACATTGCCTCTTCCATTTTATGGTTTCTCTGTAGAACATTTTCCAGACGAGTCATCTAGTTTATCAACATGTGTTATTTGGTATCATGAATCATGAAAAGCTCCACATAATAAGTCAGATCGAGTTCTAGTTCTATTTCATCATAGGTGAGTACATGTGTCGGGTCAAGCTTGTATTTTCTTATCAATTATATATGGAACACATCATGAATATTGGGGAGATAGGGAATAATTTCCAAATTGTAAGCTACAAATCCCATTCGTTCTAGATTTTTGAAAGGTACGATATACTTGGGTCATAAATTACCCTTCTTACCAAATCATCCAACACCCTTCCATGGAGATACATTCGCGAAATCATGATCTCATACTTGAATTTCAAATCGTTCCTTCAGTCATCGATACTTTTATTTTTACAATATTGCGCTAATTTGATGTTTTTTTGATAATCATCACCTATTCCATTGTTTCCTCAACATGTTCTGGGCCTATGAGTTTTCATTCTCAAACATAATCTCAAAAAGTTAGTGTGTGACATCTCTTTTTATATAATACTTCATATGGTGCCATTTGAATACTTGAGTGGAAGCTATTGTTATAGAAAAACTCTACCACAGGTAAATTGCGATCCCACAAACCCTGAAAGTCATGTGCACAAGATCTCAACAAGTCTTATAAGGTTTTAATGGTCCATTCTGATTTTACATCAGTTTGAGTGTGGTAGGCTGAGAAAAAATGAAGTCTAGTTTCTAGGGACTTCTGAACACATTTAAAAAATCATGATGTAAAATGGGATCATGATAAAAAACAATCTGTATGGGTACTCCATGAATTCTTACAACATCATTAATTTTTTGTCTTTCTAAACGTTCAAGTGGTAAATAATGTCTTACAGAATAAAATTTTGGTGACTTTTTATCACAATCAACAATGAACCGTAATGTGTTATTCCATATAAGAGTCTTTGGTAGCCCCACGAAAAATTCCATCGTAATATCATCACATTTCCTCTCATGTATGAGAATAGGATGCATGACTCCTCTAGGGTGTTTTCTTCCAACCTTAAACTTTTAAAAAAACATACATCATGACACCTATTCCGAAATTTCCATATTTATGTTGTCCCACACAAAATGTTCCTTCAAATATCTATACATCTTAGTGCTTGATGGGTGTGTAGTGAAATTAGACTTGTGAGCAACATCTGATAATTCCCTTTTTAGATCAGGTATTCAAGGAACACAAAGTCTAAACCCAAATTTCAAAATACCTTCTTCATATATGAAGTCAATCAATCTCCCATCATTTACTGCTTTAATTTTACATTTGAATCTCCTCATCATCAGTCTAATATGTTTTTATAATTTCTAGTAATGATGATCTATAAACAATTTAAAAATTTATTGATGTTTCACCTTCTAGGATTATTTCCATATCCATATTTACTAGATTTATGAACATTGGATTCCATTAAACTATAATCTGGTTCAAAACTCTGTAATCATTTCTGCTCAAATCATTTTCCACATTATTTTCCTTCCCCGAGTGGTAGCGTATAGTTCAATCATAATCCTTCAGTAGTTCAATCCATCACCTATTCTCTCATGTTGAGTTCTTTCTGTAAGAAAATATACTTAAAACTCTTGTGATTAGTATATATCTGGATATTTTCACAATAGAGACAATGTATTTAAATATTCAAAGAAAATATTACAGTTGCTACATAAAGATCATGAGTGGGATAGTTTAGTTCAATAATTTAAAGCATTCATGATGCATAGTAAGTATATCTATCATTCTGCATAAGGACACAACCAAGTAATTTCATTGAAGCATCTCTACAAATAACAAATCCATCATTTCTTGATGGTATAGTTAAGATATGAGCACTGACTAATTTTCTATTCAGTTTTTCAAAACATTATTCACACTCTTTTGTCCAAATATATTTAACCCCTTTATGTGTGAGATGGGTTATTGTGTTAGGAAATAGGGAAATATCGTTGAAGAAACATCGATAATAACCTTCTAAAACAATAAAAAATCATACCTTAGTTATACTTGTTGTTTCTGGCCTTTCATGTATTTCCATTGTCTTAGAAGGATCAACAGAGATTCAATACATAGATACAATAAGTCCAATAGTACGAATATCTTAAAACCAGAATTCACATTTTCTAATCTTTCCATATAATTTATTTCTTCTTAGATAATATATAATAGTGTGCATGTTCTTTTCATGATCATCATAGTTTTTGGTGTATACCATGATATAGTCAATAAATACCACTACAATGTCATCACAGTATTCCTTAAAAACAGTTTTCATTACATCCATGAAGATAAAGTGTACATTAGTCTATCCAAAATGCATTACTATAATCTCATAATTCTCATACCTTGTATGAAATTATATCTTTGGAATGTCTTCATTCATCAGAAACAACTATTGATATCCAGATCGAAGGTCAATCTTTGAAAAATATTGATCTCTATGAATTTGCTCAAATAAATCATAAATTCAAGATATGAGATACTTGTTCTTTATTGTTATAGAATTGATCTCCCTATAGTCAATGCACCACCTCATATATCCATTTTTTATTCTTAAAAAAAATAAAAGGGGATCTATATGGAGAAACACTAGGGAGAATAAATCCTTTATTATTCAATTCCTCTAGTTTTTTTTTCAGTTATACTAATTATATAGTGACTATTATATAATGGGTCTTCCAATATGGGCCTTGAACTAGGAATGAAATCAATTCAAGACATATTTTCTTGTTCTGGAGGATATTAAGGTAAATTCTCTGGAAACACATCAACATATTTTTACAAAATAGGAACGTCCTCTATTTGAACAATTTCTTCCTCACCTATAGTTATCTCATTCTCTTCCCCCCAAATAATTGAATTTATTAGATCTTCTTAGGGGTTAATCTAGATAGTAATTAGATAGTGACATTTCTGCTCTAATGCTAAGGTACTCATAATCACCCATAAAAATCTTAACCTCCTTCTTCCTATAATAAATCTTTGCATCATGAAACGAAATCCAATCCATACTGAGGATTATATATAATTAAACAATAGGTATGACAATTAGATCAGATGATAAAGGACTTTTATATGCCCTAATGGGAACTAATTCACAAAACAAGTTTTTAATGATACTTCACTATTTAGTTTTTACTGACATCTCCCTTGTTAAATAAAATTGTAAAGGTCTAATTTTCATAGAAAACTAGGAAAATTTGAAACAATGAAATGATTCAGAATCAAGTAATGCATTGGCTTTATTTGAGGAAACCATTAAATTACCTACCAATACGTCATTCACAGATTTAACCACAGTAATGGTGTTCCCATAATTGTGGCCTTTCTCCCTAGGACTTTTTTAGGTATGTTTCCTTAGTACATAGGACATTAATTTTCATAATTCCCCATTTCTCAACAATTGAAGAATTCAATATTGATATCCTATATCTATCCCATTCAATAATGATCTTGCTGGTCGTTTTCACAACACTTGTAATAGACTCCCATTCCAATCAGGAAAGTACCAGGCTGTTTCTTCAAACATTTACTGCAGGATAGAAATTCATATTTTCCCTTTTCCACTTATTTTTATCTCTAGAGTGTTCAGGATATCTCTTCTTCTCTTGTTTTCTTATAAAGTCTTAAGACATCGTGAATTCCTTTTTTCTATATTGATAGGGCATGAGACAATATCATTGTACGATGAGATAGATTGTGAGACTAATGTTCAATAACGAAATGGATTTAACCCGTCAAATATTTGATCAATCTTCTAATTAGGTTACTTATATAATCTCTTACATACCATGATAACATTGAAATGTTAGCCTCATAAATTATGACATTTTCATCCTCATTTTACCTCAGTCTTATAAATTGTCTTTCCATATCTGCTTGATGCTCACGAGGGATGCATTTTCCTGAGAAATGTTAATTAAACTCCATATAATCTATATTTGATACTTCTTCAACCTCCTTTATGTTTTCAAATAATGACCACTATTGATCTGCATCTCCCATGAAGAGATTATCTAATATGACAAATTTTTCCGTTTCTCTACACCCTAAATCCTGGAATATTTTCTCTAAAAAACACATCCATTTCTCACATAAAAATGGATTTGTAGTCCAATCAAATGTTGGTTTCTATAGTCGTATTAAGGGTTCTAACATTGATTCTCCTTGTTGTGGATCAAGGTTATCCATACGGGTATGGTTATTATTCATAACCTGAGTGAGTTGTCCCATTATGGTTATAAGTAGTTCAACACCAGTTGTGTCACCACCTCCACTATAATTACCCTGAGTAAGAGTGAAATATATACATGGATTACATGAATTCATATAGTTTCTCTTCCTTACATTAGGCTCCATATCCAAATAATAGAATACAATAAATTAATTTATCAATCACACTAAATAATTCCAAACTATTTAAATACAAAAAATTTATTTAACAGTTTATGCATATAATCCACAATCATATAAAATTATTTACAGAGGTATTTACTCAGAAATTCAGTATAATGGTTTCTATCGAAAATGTAAATTATCCTATGCATATCCCCCATGAGTGTTGTAAAAAATAGTTCAGTAAGTTATGTTGTCATGTACTGGGATTCCTCGGGTCAAACTCAAAACTCCATGTAAGAGTTATCACTCTAATATACATCTATACTAGAGTTTCCTCTACCTTATCATATACATACATGGATTTTCTTCATGGAATACTCAAAAAATATCGACATTATCAAAATTCTAGGAAGATCATATATACAATATTCAATGTATGACTTAGTGTAATGTTCTATAATTAGAGTTTTTTTCTAAATCTAGATTCCAAGGTTTCTAAAAAAATTCTTCTAATACCAACTGTAATTCCTTGACTATAGTTTCCTAGAGTTAGTTCATTATTACAAAACATTTTCATGATCACAATAGATCAATTCTGAAATGAATGATTAGTTTATTTTCATTGGACATGCTAGATACATACACAAGTTTTGGATTACGTCATGAAATAAAAAAACAAAATCATTGTGTCCCCATTGAAACCACTCATATCCCTTAGTCTATTTCTATAGGTTAATCGTAATATATTTCTTTTCATCATGGGAATGATAAAAGATAGAATGGGATGAGCTCAAATTCTATATAAGGATAATAATATATTAGAAACTATCATAAATGATCATAAACAATTAAGGTAATTTATTACACTAAAACAGAATCCTTTTATACATAAACTTCAGCATAATATGGAAAATATAAATCAAATAATTCAATTTACTTATTCTCATGGATATTCTAGTAGTCAAATAATACCTTGTAATATCAATATCTAATTTCGTAATGATGGAATCCATAATTCCAGGCATTATAACCACATATTCATGGCCTCGTTCCAATAATAAAAATAATATTTGGTTAGGGACTTATAAAAATGAACAAGTTTGCCTTATGAGACCTACTGATGCATCGAGGTGCTATAGCTGGCTCCTCCTGTCACTCACTACATCCAATGGATTCCTCACATGAAAAATTTGAAACATAACATAAAAATCATTTAAAAAATATCATATGAAATGATAATAAATTAACCATAAACCATGAATGGTATGAAAATAACACATTCAAATTAAAAAATATCACAAAACAAATAAATTATGGAAGATGGTATCATAATAAATCAACTAAAAACTAGTATAAAATCTCAAAAAAAAATGTTGAAATAGATGAAATCAAAAATATTTTAGAGAACTATATATTTCTATTTTGAAATCATTTAAAATTCACAAAATTATATAAAAAATACCATTATTTTGAAAATATTCTTATAAACATGTAAGGGAATCTTTAAAGGTGTTATATTTTTGAAATAATACATACTCACCATATAAGTTAGGAAAACATTATTTCCTTAATTTTGTCAAATTTTTTAAAAAGGACCATTGTTGGAAAATAAAGGAATGAATCCTTTATAAAAATTTAACAAAATTTTAATCAAAGGGAATAATGGAATTTAAACCATATTCTATGAATGAGTAAAAATGTTTTGAAATACCTTTTTATGAAACATGAATGTGGGTGATAATTAGGTCCCAATAAATACACACATATAAACAACCTTGTATAATGAAGAAATTTTAAAATTAACCCTTACCTTGTACATTTCCATTATCGAGGGTATATTAACCTATTGTATAATAGATAAATCATTGTAATTAAATTATAATATAACCAAATAAATAAATATTAAATCATATACAATCTTCTAATATTACTTTGTTAATAGTATTTCAGTAGTATCAATGTACTAGGTGTTAACTAATTCATTTTTCTTTATATGGTTTGTTAGGTAAGTCATGTTTGGATTTGATATGATGTATTAGATTTAAATCAAGAATGATATTTAGTTCTTAAAATTTATTTTTAATCCTAAAATAAATATTATTCTTGAATGATTATGATGGGGAATGAATTTGATCACGTTCATTGAGACGGTAATACATACGTACGCACGATCAACGATATCATTCCATTGATGGTGAATTTTTTTTGTAATTGGATGTTATATCTAATAAAAAGAATCATTAAAATGTTATATTTATTATTTACATCAATAATACAAATTATTATACCCGTCCAAATAATTATGTGTTGAATAACAAACAACTCCACGATGTGGAGACGGTGAACTATATGTACGCATATATGGTGACTTTTTCTTTCATAGGATGGGAAGAATAATGAATTTGGTTATACCAAATTAAAAATAACCTCACAGTAAGTATAATTTATTGTATTTATCATTTCTATATGGAAACAACAATGAAATAAGTGGTGGAAAAATAACATTGAAAGTGGTGATTAAATTATTACCAATTCTTTGGGTGCTTCTATTTGATTTGATCAAAATCACTCTTAAGGTTGGATTATGATCAAAGTAAGGCCTCTTGATTGAACAAAAGGTAGTTGAGAGGATATTTGAGTAGGGGCTATCTAATACAAATGGAATTGTATTTTTTATTTTGAGTGAAGGAGAAGTACCTATTTATAAGAGCGGTGGGAGTAACTTTACGAAAAGATTGAAATATTATTTTTCTTATACTATCATTTTCAGTTAATAATGGCTCCAAAAGGATTTATTTTGAGGCTATGGCAGGTATAGTTTTTAATCCTCTAAACCAATAGGTTTTATACAGTTTTAGGCCCCCATATTAACCATATTTATTATATTTAACTCTTAGTAAAATATATTATCTTTTACCATGTATTCTTGTATTTTTATAATAAATGGTTAATAAACATACTACAAAAATTCCATAGAACCCCATGTGGTTCATTACTGATATATATAACCTTATCTATGTATTTTGGACAAATATTAGTGTTTTATAAAAATTATATCAATTAAAAATATCGTATTTTATAAAAAACTATTTTATGTCAATTTGGACAATATTTTTGTATTTGGTTATTGTAAAAGTTATAAAAACATTATCACTTCAAAAAAAAAAAAAAATTTAATCAACCATATCATGACATATTAACCAATAAAATTCATGGAATATATCAAAAGTATCAATTTACAATTATATTATTATTTATAATTTCAATATTTTTTCTTTCAAAAATAAAGAAATTACTACATCATCATCGCATCATAAATAAATTTAATTATTTAATATCTAAAAATTATAAATAAAATTCCATTATTTAGGTAATCATTTTATCATTATAATTAATATTTAGAGTCTAATTTATATTAAGAATAACACTATATTAAATATTGTTTAGTTATTAAATATTGAATTTAACATTTTTAACTCTTCCTTAAATAATATAATAATAAATATCTTAATATAATCCATGTGGAACAAAAGGATCATGTTTTATTCCTATGGTTGATTTAATAGAAATACACTTATCTAATAGAATTGGGATATGTTTCTATAATATAATTTTTAGCATTAATTAACCTATTTTCTAGTGATGATGGTAAATAAAATTCAAAAGATATTATTAACCAAAATTTATTTCCATCGCATTCAACCAAATTTTAATTTTTGATGTCAACCTTCTCTATAATATTTTTGAAATTCAATTAACAGATGTGGTGAAGTTACATTTTAGGAAAATTCTCAAATGTGCCTAAAAGGTGTGTTAAAGATGTTAAAAGTTCAATGAGATTTAATTTTCAATTATATATACAATTAATTCTTAAGGAATTGATTAATAAAAAAACACTTTCAATGAGATTAAATGTATTTATGTTAAAATAATAGATTTTTATCTTTTGAAATTTTTCTTTAATAATTTTTTATATTTGAAAATATATATATTATATTTTGTAAAATTTTTAATCAAATTATTTTGGAAAAAAATTAATTACCAATAGTTATAACTTATATACCAATGTAGAAGTATGTTTGGGTAAAAGGGAAAATGTTTTTATTAAAAATGCATAAAACATCCAAATTTGAATAAGAAGGTGTGGGTTGGGTTGGTTTTTACCAAAACAAATTTTAATCTCATATTATTTCCATTTTTCCAATAAGACGTGAATAGTATACATATATTATTAAAAATGTAACAGTTGCTCATACATCTGCCATTCACATTACTTATAAAAGGGTAACTTCTTCTCCAATTACAGTATAACATAAATTCAAATTTCTCCTTGAAAACATTAAATTTTTAACCAATTATTTCAATATTGAAAATTATAATGAATCTTATAACAAATAGATAGTATAATGTCAGCATTTCACAGGAGATATCAATGAAAAATTCATGTTCCCAACAAAAGTATTATCATCATCTTTGTTTTTCTTTTAATTTATCTTCCTAATAAAAATTATAAACACACATATATAATGATATTAGAATAATTAACATGCATTATTGTTACATTATTATCCTAATTATCATTTTTTTGTATACCATATCTGTTATGAAAACCAAGAATTTTCCTCTTACATTATTAAAAATACTACCTATAAGGCATAATTAGTTTTGTTTTCCTCCACTAAATTACTAGGAAGGATATAAGGATGGTATTAAAGGGTAAGTATGATATTATTGATATCATAGAAGTTGTGGTATAAAAATTCTAAAAGCCAATTTATGATATGATCAAAAAATGCCAATCAAATATTTAATTATTTTAAAAAAAGCATAGTTGTTGGATAACTATTTACTAAAATTCTGAAATATTTTCACCTAAATTATTTCATCTCATAAATATTTAAAATTATGAAATATTTCACTAATAGACTCTGTGTATTATAAAATTTCTTCTGTTATAGTTATATTTTAAAAAAAATCACTTTTTATTATTCCATAAATCATGATATGTTCATGTTTTAATGGGTATTACAATCAACATAAGAATACAATTAATTTATATATATATATATATAATAGATGTGATCCTAATTATTATAAAAACATGATATTAATTATTAAGAAAAGAATTTATTGTTTATTATATTTTTTTTATATTACTATCATATTAATAAACTTATAAAACACCATTTGATAGAAACGATTAACCTAAAAATGTTTATTATCAATTATATCATCAAAAATAATGAATAAAGTGATCATGAATGGAATTTGATACATTATAAATAATTACAAATAATACCTAATATTGAAATTTTTTATCTACTAATGGTGATATTTTAATGATAAATAAATGCATACACCTCTATTATGAAACTATTTAAAATGATCATGACCATAAACATCTTTTGTAAAAATTATTAATCATTCTTGTAGAGACTACTGATTAATAAAATTAATGAACTAAAAATGATATGAGAATAGTTTTGCATTATGTGATTATGATATATATATTTTTTACACTAGAGGTTAAGTTATTTATATGATATTTTGGAAAACAGTAAATGGATTTCATTTCAAATTCCTCTCTTTATGACATGTTTGGTACTATGTACCTAATTTCATTTATGATGTTTACATGCTAAAAATTTAAGATATTATATCAGAAATTATATTATAATAATGGAATTAAAAGTTAAATTATTTATAATGTATTTCATATGGATTTAATTATAGTGTTAAATAACCTACACTGGTTTTTTATTTGTTTCAATTCTAATTCAATAAGACATGTTAAAATTTGTTAAGAATGATACATTTTTTATGGTGAATTAAAATACTATGGATATATTATACTCATAATAATTTCATTTAATAAGGATTAATTGCTAAATTATTTTCCCATATTCATGTGAATATGGATTAGGTTTTTCCACTATAGTAAGAATTTTATATCTCTCAATTTTCATTCATTAACTTATGATCAATCTTTGCTCTTATTTAATTTAGCATTGATACATTATTCCCTTTGATTAAAATAAGTCGTATTATTATATTATATAATGATAATATAAATTCTTACAAAATAATACATTTGATTATTATTCCAATTTCTTGGGTAACGTTCTACTGAAACCATCCAATTCATATTTATGGATAGATTAATATCATGTTATTATTTTATTGAAATTTTTGTATACCAATTTCTCTATATAGTGTGAACATATCATTTTAAAAACTCAGATCATATGATGGTTACTTATAAATATTTTTATTTTATTGACATGTGGGAATTGTGTATCATTCTTTATAAAAATTTATTCAAATTTCTATGATAACTAGAAATGTTTTTATGAATTGATGAACTGTCCACATTGTACCTCAGTATGAGTTAGGATCATGTGATAGATACTTTCAGAAAGGGGAAATGTAATATATTTCTAGATGATTATTGATATATAAAATATGTTCATCATGTTCTGATATTATATATTCTTAATTATATATAATTCCATTTATTCATTGAGAAAATGGTTCCTCATAGAATGTTATGAAATGTCTTGTTGACTTCTATGGTCAGTTAGTTGGACATAAAAGAAGAGAGTAGTGGGGACGTGTATTATATAACCCATATCTATTTAAAAATTTATAATAGGAAAAATAAGGATTATTATTTATTTCATGAAAACTAAATTCACCAAAATTTATTAATGATAGCCTTGATGACAATAAACATTCAATGAATAAGGATATGACGGTATTATTATGATGTCTAATATTATACATTTGATTAGTATCTTCTCAAAATTATTTATTCCAAGGATATAATTTATTTTCATTGACACATCATGTTCTATGTTTTAGTATTATAATATATTTTTTTACCTAATAATGACATAATAGATTTCCTTTGGTTATGTTGTGATTACATGAATTATATGTTTTCAATTACTAATAAATTTAGTTCACACTTTTTTTCTTTCCATTTCACCATGTTATGAAGAATGCTGGTATACAAGACATGTTTTTATGGATATAACAGGTGGAAAATATATCAGAGAAATTCAAAATTTATTATGTATTATGTTGTTTTTTATATATTTGAAAAAAATTTACATGGTACAAAGAACATGTGTTTTGTTGGTTTTTATTTTACCCTAATTATTAAAATCAATAAACAAAAATGAATCCCGAAAATCTAAGAGATGAAATAAACATTTGTTATTTTATTTATTTATTTATTATCATGTCCAATCTTTTACATCTGGTGCCAATTTGAGTATGTAATTTTTCTATCTATGAGCACTAAATACAGGTTTGAGGGTCTAATGAATCACAATGATTTACAGAACACTAATGGATAAATAAAATACTTCTTCACATCAGTTTATTTTGAGGATTTAAATCAAATGATGACTAAAAAACATAATATTAGAGAATTAATTATTATAAGCTAATATGTGTGATTGATATATCATAAGAAAAAAACTTCAATTCATCTTATAGATAAATTTAGCTATTTTCATTATAAAATAACTATTAAAATTGTGAGGATGCAATTTTGTTATGGGGGATAATATGACAACCTAATATTTCATTATGTAATCTACTAAAAAAAATATAATATTAAGTTTGATGTTTCACAAAATATGAAAACTAAAATGAAAACCGTATATATATTTTTTATATATATTATTATAATTAATAACCACAATATTATAATGTATACATTTAGTTAGGAATATTTATAAATTAATAATCGATGTATTAAGAAATAGAATCGAAAATATAATACACATATTTTGAATTCATTTTTTAAATGTTGGGGGAATAAGAATCATTACTTGGGTTTTCCCTATTCCATTCCCATGATGAACTATTGAGATATTTGATTTAGAAAATTATTATATAATATATTTTCATGCTCCTTGTGATTTACACATGATCCATCTTACCTGAACGTCTACTTCAAACTAAAATCCCATAATATAGGATTCTTGATTACTACTCAGATATCATAACTATTTATCTAAATAAAAATTATATTTATTTAAAATTTTAATTATATATATAATGAATATTTATTCTTTTCAAATAGTCTTTTTTTTTATCAATTCACATTTTGTTTAAAAATATATTTTATAGAAATTCATGTTTTATTTCAAGTAAATATGTTTATTATGATTGAAATAAACAATATATATTTATAATATAGTAATTATGTTAAAAACATTAATTTTTATTTTATCAGAAAAATAATACTTATTATAAAAAAATGTAGTTTTCTATAAATTGATATTTATAATTTTAAATACATTAATAAAAATATTAATTTTACTAAATTTATATTTTAAATTCAAAAAATTATCTTCATTTTTAGATATATGAAAATTTTATCTGATGTTATGATTTTTTAGATATTTCATAAAAAATTGATTGTTTGGTGAATATTGCAATATACTGATATATGAATGCCATGATTTTTTTATTATTTGATTATGAATATGATTTGAAATATTTTTAATTCATTTTTAAGAATAATAATTAATTTTATGAATAATATTATAATTTAACATGATGATTCTTATTTAATAACCTATATTTAATTTCTTAAAAGATATGCATAATTTTCCTAAAGAATGTTTTTTATTAAATAATAAATAATTTATTCTTAATTTTAATAATTTCATAAAATTTAAATAGCTGAATTTTTTAAAAAATTATTAATAAATTGTTTGAAATTAAATAACATGGGATATTGTTTCCATTAATAAACATATGTTACTTAGGTAAAGGATACATACCATCTAGAAGGTAAAACTGTAATTGTAAAAATTTAACTTTTGATTACATCAAACATGTTTACAAAATTCATGGAAATGAGCCGATAATGATTTTATCAACAATATCAAATATTATATATATTATTTTTCGATTTTTGAACCATGTTCATACATAGATTCTTCCAATTATTAATATTTTTTTGGTTTTTATTAAAATTTCATCCCTTTCCAATTATAAAATGATTTATCATCTCGTCACATTCACTCACACCAACTGACAAATTTTTTCCCCGAACTATACCGAACCCTATCATAAAAACATCTATAATTATTTATATGGTTATTTTCCTCTTCAAATTCCATCCATAGATTGTTTAACTCCCTTCACAATGATGATAATCAATGTATAATGGTATAATTTCTAACAACTTGATTTTTTATTATATTTCATATATTCACTAATTCCTCCTCATATTAAATTAAACAACATTAAAATGTTTAATATAGTATATATAGAATACAGATATGTTACCATATTTTTGTTAGTTGAATTTGTCTCTTTTCTATTCCCATTTATTAAAAATGAAATCATGGAATGAGTGTATGTGAGTACTACAACCTGTAAATTATAAAATTTTTATTTTGATTAACCAACAAATGTAGAAAAAAATTGGAATTTAATCTTTAAATACGATATTAATCACTAATTTAATATTAAAAAGTGGTATTTCGTTTACTCCACTCTCTTATACAATTACAGTGAAATATCCATCCATGAATATGTGTTAAAAACTACCTCCTTAAGCCGATTTATTTTTTTATCATTAAATCCTTTCATTGGTTATTATAAGATTACTTTTAATGGATAAATATGAACATTAATATAATAATATGGGGTTTTCATTATAAATTGAATACTATACTAATGATTTAAACGATAAAAATTCATTATAAAATACACTATCTTTAAAAACTAATCAAAGAAGGAAATTATATTTCATACATTCTAAATATTTTACCCTCAAATCATATTCACGAGATTAATTATAATTTTTATAATTTACTATAATTAAAAATAAAATATATGACTGTTATACTAGTATAAATATATTACTAATTTATAACATCATAATAATCCATTAATCTTGGAATATTCTTGTTTGACTCGGCTTGTACACCAAAAATAACCATGATGTGTAATTATATCATAGATCAAAAAAATCCATTCATCTAATATCATAAAAATAACTTTTTTAAAACATAAAATAAATCAATATAATTGGATTATAAATTGTATTAAAAATTTCCACCACAACCAAACAAGAATAAAATGTCTTTAATGAACCAGTTATTTTGACTACTAATAAATTTTATATTCTATTACTATTACATTTATTTATATATATTTAAAATTAATATTTTAAATATAGAAATAATTTTTTTAATTTAAGGGTCATGATTATGATTTTTCATTTTGATAAATGTTTTTTCTAACCTAATTTATTTTTTTCTATTAATTTTTTTGATTTTAAATTTAAATTCTAAAATATTAAATTTGAATTTTATAAAAAGGAATTAAATTTTTTATCCTTCATCTTAATAATATATTAGGGGTGAATTTTCTGTTCTTTTTGAAAAATTGTTGATACTTATTGAATAGTGGAAAATACAAATTTTAAAGAAAACTATAACATTAATGACATAATCATAATTTAATTATAAATTAATGATTTATGAATTTTTTTTATAAATAAGAAATATATTTTAGTAGTAAAATAAATTATTTCTAAATAATATATTGAATTTTTCATTTGTTGTCAAGATTTTGGAGACTATATTGAAATTTCTTCATCAATATATCTATTTTTTATTCTATTATTTTATTTACTTGTACAAAATATATCATTAAATTTTTCTAATTCAATGAATATAATATATAATTAATATACATATAATTATAAAAATTAATGTCATGTGAATAAAAATATTTCTTTATTTTGGAAAATGTTTATTTCAATTCATAAAATGTAATATATTTAAAAACATTTTGTGTGTATTAATAATACATTTAGTGATATTAATTTTTACCATCTCTAGATACAAAATAATGATAATGTTTATTAAAATTTAGAATTAGAATTCTCAAAAAATTTAATAAGTTTAATTTAAATTGTTTTCATAAAAAATACATTGAAGAAGTTAGTCTCCTTGGTATTGGTTAAATGTGATAAGAATAACGAAATAAGAAATAATGTTATAAACTTTCATAAACCCATATCATTATGTTAGATAATGGAATATTTCTATACCTCTACATTATATGATTTATCAATTATGTTCAAATTTTATACTCATTTCATTATAATTACTTCCCTTTTAAATATTATGAAATATATATTATAAAAATAACTCACCTGTTATATATTAAAGGACCCCTTCACCACTTTACGTCTTCACATACATATAGAAACTTTTTTCAAAAATTATTAAATAAATCCTTCTAAAACATTCATTCCCACATCATATATATTTAGGTCTCATAAGATAAATTATAAATAAAGTCTTTAGGTGTTTTAAATAAAATACATAAAAAGAAAATTTAATTATTTTAATCATGATCAATAATTTTTTTTCAATCATCGCCTTCCCTTATAATATTTTAACCTTTATAATATAATGAAATAATTATCAATATTAAAGTAAAATATAATTCTGTTTTGGAATCAATCATAACACAACTTTTTATCATTAATTGATAAATTAAAATACCCCCTTGCTGTTTGGATACTCTATAGCATAGCAGAATGATTTTTTTTCATAACAACCATCATGTATTTTTTCTAAAAAATATTAAATACACTAAAATGATATCTATAACATTATTGATTGGTTTTATAAATAAATTATCAATTATAAAAAATATCAATAATTAAGGTTCACCATTAAAATCATGATCCTAAAACTACCATTCAAAGACACATTTTCAGTAATAACGTCATTATATTCATTTAAAATTATATATACCACTTTTTGAATATGATTAATCACATTAATAAAATAAATTTTAAGTGAGCACACTTATATAAATTAAATATTATTTACTTAAATTATACTATTCATTCTCATTCCATCATTATAAATTGTTATTTGATTGTTTGGTTTTAATGATAATGGGAACAATATTAGAAATTTCATATCACGAATTAGTAATAAAACATAAAAAACTATAATATTATATGATAATGATAAATTACATTTTTTTTATTTTTTTTAAATAAAATTAATATATAGATATATATTTTTTAAAATAAATTAATTCATTTTTCGAAATAAACATGTACATAAATAAATACTTTTTTGTTCTCTCCATGAAATGTCACCATATGTTCCCTAAAATGATATTAATAATTTATTAAAATGTAAACAATGTTTATTATTTATTATTAAACTATGTAAAAGAAATAAATATAAAAAGTTACAGTGTAATTAAATCTGAATAATCATTTATATTTTAAACTATTAAAAACCAACTTATCAATGATAATTCATAGAAAAGTAACAATTTTTTTTATTTATTAAATTAATCTTTATTTTAGAATAACAGAAACATTTTTCCTAGAAAAGTATCTATCGTATAGGAAATTATTACTAATAATACTTACCATTAATAATATACTTATGATATTTTGAATATTAGAATCTTAAGGCCACTACTATGACTAATGTGTTCTATGTCAATCTACAAAATAAATTAAACATGAAAATATGTAACATATTAAATAATTATAAGGGAATAAACATAAAAAATTATATTAATAATGTAAAAAAGATGTCTAATTTAATTAATCTAAAGGGTAGAGGATAAATGTAGAAACACCCAATATGTAGTTTGGGATTTTTAGACATTATTTTAAATGTTTATATGTTGTCATTTGAATTAATTTTCCTTTATGAAAATATTTATTAAAGAATATATATATCTATAAATAAATTATTTATTATATCCTATTTTTTTATCAATGACATACATTGAAAGTGTATTAGAATGAATATTTTTTTATATTTTCTTTATAGGTTAGTTTCTTTCTATAAATGAGTAAATGGAGTGTTTATTATTTACCTCAATATTTCATTTTCCCACAACAATTTATATTCATTTTTATTAATATTTTTTTTATTTTTCAGGTATTTGTAATGAAAAATAAATTCCAATTTTTTGAATTTTTCATAAATTGATTTCTATTAAAATGATCATTCAATTTATTTTAAATGGATAACAACATTTGATTTTGTATACTATGAATATGAATGATTAAATGAATTTTATAATGAAAATAAAAATCTCTATGTGTTTTATTAATGATTCACAACATAGAAATTTTATACTATTATTGGTGGGTCAGATATATCAATACAATGAATTGAGTAATGATTTTTTTGAAAAGAATTTTTTTTGGAATTAACCACTGATGTTATTATCATAAAAGCATCATTGTAATAATGATTTTGAATATTGTGTCCCATGATGCATTTTTTAGGATTCACTCGAATGTAATTATTATATTATTTTTATTAAAATAATTGTCTAATGATGTTGGTTGTTATGCCTGAAAATCGCATTTTAGTATGTTTTTACTTTTAGTGTTTATCTCATTATTTTATTTTCTTTTTAATAATTCCTTTGTTGAATTGTAGGTCGAGCCAGAAATGAGTTTTCCCACTTTCTTGTTGATAAATCCTCATCATCTTGACAGTTCCCAACTTACAGGAAGGGCATGGGTGAAGCCGTGTGGTTTTGCTAGTTTGACATGTGGCTTCCTCGGTGCGTGGGTGGATAACTAACCAAATGAAAAAAAAATTAAAAAAAAATTAAAAAAATTATAATTAATATTATCAATTTCATATTTGATATTTAGATTATGTTATTTTTATTAACTTTATTAAGATTAATTATATCAATTGCGATTAATTTTTATGATTAATTAATAACTATTATCATTATAATTATTATTATCGTCCTTATTATTATGATCATTATGATCCATATTATTTTTAGTTTAGTTTAGAATTTCCTTTGAGGTTTTATTTTATTTCTATTTCCAATCTCTTAAATTTTTAATTTATTTTATTCAGTATTTCATTCTTCTTATTTTCATTAACTTTTTCTTTATTTTATTTCCTCTCTTTTTCCCTTTCTTCTCACCTCTCCCTAGCCTTTTCCATATACTAGAAGAATGCATTGTTCACTCTATCTCTCCCCCTCTTGCTGCACAAGAACTCCCTTCCCCCTCTCAAACCCTACATCATCGATGCATTTCTTCCCCCCTCACTACATTTATTCCTACACTTGCACCTAGCCCACCGCCCTCACCGGACTACCCTCGTATAAGCCCACTCCACCTCCTGGCCACCCCTGCTACTTCACAATGCCCACCATGACCACTTCCTACATCTGGCTCCCACACAATAGTGCCATTCCCTCTCTTGTACTGCAGCTGTGATGATCTTTGACAACCTACCATGATCCCTCGCACCTGACTAGCTTTGACCAACTTTGCTGCGTTGAAAAACCTCTTCTAGGTTTGGTCAAGACCCTCGCACACCTTTCATTGCTCAACCTAAATCTCAATGGCATTCTCCTCTCATATTTCCTACATCACGCTACCCACAACACCCTTTGCCGACCTCAGGCAGGCCTCTTAGACTCCTCTCTATGGGAGCGACATACCTCGTTTGATCACCTTATTATTTTTTATGATTATTGTGGTAAGGGTTTGGTTGTTTTTGGTTTATTTTTATCACATATGTAAATTAACTTGTTTTTGGGTCCATTATATGTCACATCCAGTGAAATCTACATGCAACGGGAGTTTGCGTCAAGCCACAAGATGTTTCCCATACCGAGGTAGGTGGTTTCCCATGTAAGGACAATGGAATTATTATTTTTTTAATTTGGTTATTTATTTGTTCTATTTTTAATTAGTTTTAAGGCCTGCAATTTGTATTTTTTTGTAACATAAAGTGTCTTTTCTCTGCTTGTAGTGCTTCTGTGAATTTTTTGTGAATATTAAAAATATTTAGTTAGTATGTGAGTATATCCAGGAGCAGTGGGTTGTTTTTTGGTGGCTTTAGAATCATTCTGGTTGTCAACATGGATTTTTATAGGGTTTTTGTGCTTGAGTCATGCATCAGATTTTTTAAAAAAAAATGTTTAATAAAAATTTCTAGTATTAAATAATTTTAGTATAGTCTTAAAATAAAATGGCAGTTATTTATTTGACTATATGAGTAGTGCAGGCTGAGTTTGGAAAAATACATCCTATGTGTAATGTCTCCAAATGGGGTTTTGTGTGTGGGAATTTGTGCTGATGAACGTAGATAATACTAATGTGTTTGGTTCATTTGACTTTAATAAGCATGTGAACATAGAACTATTGAGCCCTAATGGGAAGCCAAGGTAAAAGGTGGGCAGACTATATCTAGTGTGATAGTGATATGAGAGTGGATTATTCTCAGTTTCACATAGATGGTTTCATGATTAAAACACTTACTAATATTTTGATGAGGATTAGAGACCACAAGGTTACAAATTTTATTCTCTACTACTAAATCATGAATGTGGACGTATATTATTGTTATTCCAATTCCATTATTCTATGAGAAAAGATGTTCTAGGGTCCCACTAATTAATTCTTTTTCTAGTACCTATAAGTCTACTCCCACTTTGGTGCCCTTGGATTACATCACACCCACCGTCAGCCTATGGTGTGACATCTGTACAGGATAAAATCAAAACGTTTCTATTTTTAAAAGTATAATTGTTTTATTTCTAAAGTGGTAAAAGTGTGTTTATTTATTAAGGAGTAATAGTGTATTATTCTTAAAAACTACTATTCCATTAATGTTATTTATTTTGAAACTATTCCCATTAAAATTAATAAAACAGTCCTTTATTTTCAATGGTTAAACTTGAAACTAAATTACCATTTAATCTTTATATGTCAAATGGTTTTTCCTATTGGTATGCTATTGGTAGATTTCTCACACTCTATATACACTATTGTGTGTAACTAGATTGGGTCATGTCAGTTGCAGGTAAAGGTAAGGCGGCTGGAAGCGGTGGTTTAGGTAAAGAGCTGGATACTCAGTGCGGCGTTGTAGATATAGCTTCAGGTAGGTGTCCTCTCTCATGGGGGGGGGGGGTTAATTGGTTTTTGGTCACAATACTATGTGGTAACTCTTGTTTGGTTTTCTGTTGAAACATGCAACTCAAATATTTGTTTTTTGTTAATGGCACATTAGGATGTGCATTTACCATTGGTCTATTTTATATTTTTGGTTGATCTATTTGAATTTTTTATTCAGGTAAGTCATTCCCAAGTATTATTTTGATTCTTAGGAACTTTTTCCAGTCTGTGGGGATCAAGAATGCCCTTTGGTACTTACAAGAGACTGGGTCAGGCTTTGGTTCGAATGGAGACCCGACATGGATCATGAAAAAATTTAATCAAATGATTGTTTTATAGTATGAGTTATTTTATTTTGGATGAGTCCAGTTAGATAAGATTTAGGACCATTGGGGCTTAGAATTTGGATTTCGTGTTGGGTGTCTGGCGAGCACACATCGTGATAGGCCCAGAGTCACCATGGGGTGTCAGGATGCTTCTTTGACTTCTCTTACATATGAGACGTGCATGCTTCATAATGTTCAAGAAACCAGGTATGGAAGATGTTTTATAGAAATGATGTTACTTTTTCACATTTGGTTAACTGATGACTGATTTCCTTACTATTTTTTTGTCAATACATGATGTATTAATTATGTAATTTTTCTTACTATTTCTCATTATAGTTGGATTCCTCCCCATATTCCTTACAATCACCCATGGGTTGATGCTATAGAATGTTCCCCAATAATGCTTGATCAAAGATTGGTAGAAGATGTAGTTTGAGCTATTCAGGATTTAGGACAAGCGATGAACCCTACTAATTCCCCTATTTCAGCTAAAGGAGAATATTATTGCTCCAATATGGATAAAGCATTGGATTTTTTGAAGAATAAAACTCCTTCATTCTGAGGTAGCTCAGAACCACAAGAACCAGAGGAATGGATTGAAAATATAGAGCATATGTTCAAGTTCCTTGAAATAGCCAAGGAGGTCAGGGTAATGTGTTCCTCATTTCAGGTAGAGGGTTCTAGTCTCATGTTGTGTGAATAAGTTCTTCAGGATGGGAAGTAGTGGCAGATGGGTTAAAGGATTTCAAGCCTATCATTGACAAGGAATACTGTACAGAGTTCATGTACTACACCAGATCCAAGTAGTTTATAAACCTTTCAAAATGTGATCAGACAGTGATAGAGTTTGTAAACCACAATACTAATCTAGTGTGGTACATGCTTGAGATTATTTCAAATGAATATTGGAAAGTTTTGATGTTTGAGAAGGGACTTCTACTAGAAATTTACACTCATGTTTTCTTGTTTAGGCTGGGAACTTATGTCCGGGTGGTTGATCTTGCATTCATGGATGAGATTGTCGAGATTGGAAATTACAAGTTTTCAGGATTAGTGTCATGGGTTAGAAGTGGATGCTCATCCAAAAAGAAGAGGAAGCGTCCTATGAATGGGAAGAAGAGTAGTGGCAGCTCATGTCATCTGCCCAAGAAGACATCATATAGGGCATCAGGTGCAGGGTTTGTGGTGTCCTATCTGTACAGGAAGGCATGAAACAACTAGTATGAATTTCCCTCCTCTCCCAAGCATTGTTAACAATGCCGAGTTGTGGGACAAGTGATGTGCATTTTTAGGGTGACCTACCCTTCAACAGTAGGACTGAATCTATGGATTCCAGAGGAGTACAAGTTCTGTCAAAGCCAACTAGGACGACGATATCTTAGTTTGGTCATCTTGGTGGTAATACATGATTTTATTCCCGAAAAATCCATAAAAGGGTAAAGCCAGTCATTCTCATGGAGGTAACTAGAATTTTCATGATTTGGATCAGGCACCAGTTACATCTGATGTAGAACCTTCGACTACTCAAAGTTCAATTCTGATTACATTTTATATAACAACAGTTTTATTTGATAAAAGAGTGTCAGTTTCATTTATATTTGGTCGTCTTGTGATCTTGATGAACCTACCAATAAAACTATAATCTTTTTCAAGGATTTTGTTACACTGTTGGGAAAAATTAGGGAACAAGGCCCTAGGTGTATGTTGTGTGTACTTTCTATGTTAGGAGTCAAGATATAGTGGGATTTCATAGTCCCTGATATGGATCTATTAGATGTGATCATCGACATAGACTGGATGGTTTGAATTCAAGTGCTTATTGATTGCAATTATTGACATGTTAGTTTTATGGAACATAAAGTTAGCCCAAAGGTATTTCGCGAGGAATGGGATCCTCGGTTGGGTTGCGCAGGACTTGCACTTTCCGAGTTGGGTAATCATGTTTATCAGTTATCATCGCTTGCACTGGAAAATGATAGTTCTACTTATTATAGAGGGTTACATTCTATTGTTGATGTATTTCTAAAGGTATTTCTATATGATTTTTCAAGCATACCCCCAAAGCGGGATTTGGAGTTCTCAAAAGAGTTGGAGTCGAGAACACATCCTTCATCTCTTCCATTATATCTGATGGTTGCCACCGATTTTTTTGAATTAAAGATACAGATGAATGATTTGGATTCCAGATATTCATTTTTCTAAGCATCTCTCCTTAGGCCGCCCCAGTATTATTCATGAATAAGACTTGTAGAACCCTCTAGATGTGCATTCATTACTAGAAATTTAACAAGGTAACTACTATAGAATAAATTCGATTTTCCCTTGATTGATGATTTGTTTGACCAAATAAATTGGAGAAGAGTAGTCCTCCAAGACAGAATTGTAGTCAAGATACCACCAACTCAGGGTGACAGAATCATACATTTCGAATACAACTTTATAGTGAACTTAGGGTCACTTCATATATCTATTCATTCCTTTCGGATTGATAAATGCTCTGATGGGTTTTCTGGTAATCGTGAATAGGGTATTCCCCCAACATCCCGACTCTTTTTTCCTGGTGTTTGTGGATGACATCCCAGTTTATTTTTAATCTGAGGAGGAACATGAGAATCACATGAGGATTTTTTTGGCTCTTTTCGAGATCACTGCTTATATGCCTAAATATGTAAGTGCACATTCTGGATTAGGTAAGTGTGGTTTTTGGGGAATTCCATCTCAAAAAATGGGGTTTCAGTGGATCATGAGATGATCGGGGTAGTTATGTTGTGGGAACAACTAATTAATGTGTTTTAGATCATGGGTTTTCTTGGACTGGTAGGTTATTACATGCATATTTTCTAGACATCTCATGGATTGCCTCCTCTATGAATGCACTCACACAAATGTGGAAAATTTTATATGGAGTCCACAGTGCCAGACATTTATTAAGTATTTGATTTAGATGTTGACCACCAAACCTGTGTTGATCTTACCAAACTCTAGGAAGGGATATGTGGTTTTTGTGATGCTTCTGGTATGGTCCTAGGGATTTTACTCTTACAAGATAATCATGTGGTGGCATATAGTTCAATCATGATCCATCTTTATGAGAAAAATAATCTTACTAATGACTTAGAGTTGGAAGAAGTGATGCATTCCATAAAGAATTAGTGTCACTACATCTTTAGGGATAATTTTCTGGTCTACACTCACCATAAAAGAAAGGAATACATTATCTCTCATAATGATCTCAATCTGAGGCACCACTACTATTTCTAGTATCTATTGTGATTTGAAATTAAAATAGTCTATACCTTGGGAAAGGTCAATTTGGTGGATGACACTTTGAGCAAGAAGGTACCTGTGCAGGCATTGAGGAAGTCCAGTGATTATTGGTCTTTGATGGGCCCTTTTCCTAGATATACTGGGAGAGAAGGGAGAACAACAGAGGTTCTGTCTAGGCCATAATTCAGTTGACTCCTGCTCTTCTTGATTTTATTCATTGGGAATAGCCTATGGATGAGTTCTGTCAGTGATCTATGTTTTTTCATCATAGCGGGGAGACTCCTTCTGATTAGTATTTGTGTCCTGATAAGATGTTGTGATTCTGGGGACATGCAGTGGTTCTTTTGTCTCTACGTAAGGAGGTGATGTAGGATAGCTAGGACTCGTAGTTGTTCATCCATCATGATACTACCAAGATGTATTATATTATTCATTGCATGTTCTGGTGACCAGGTATGGGATAAGACATAGCTGAATTTGCATCGAGGTGATACACTTATAATCAGCTGAAAGCAGAGCATCAGAGGCCATCTATTCTACTTTATCCATAACCTATTCCTACATATAAGAGGGATGAGGTCGCAATGGAATTCATTGTTAGATTTTCATGTATAACTAAGTGATGGAATTTTAACTGTGTAGTGATTGATCATTTAACCAAGTCAATTCATTTTATTCTGATCAAAGATACAATTAAGGTGCATGAGCTAGGCCGATTGTTTGTTTAGGAGTAGGTCAGACTTCATGGTGTTCTAGAATTGGTTGTTTCTGATAGGGACACATGATTTACCTCTTAGTTATGAGGAGGACTACATAAGGCTTTGGGGTCGTATATTAGGATTAGCATGACATACCATCCTTATAAGGATGGCCAAATAGAGCGGTGAATCAGATTCTCGAGGACATTTGTCGCGCATGTGTGTTTGGTTTCAGAGGTTAATGGGATAAACATTTTTTATTGGTTGAGTTTTCTTATAATAATAGTTACCAATAATCTATTATAATGGAACACATTTGGGAACACAATGGTTTATCTTGTCGGCCTTTTTTATTTTGGGATGAGGTGGGAGAGACCTCACTTTTTGGAGTGAGAATTGTGTAGGAGACGTCTGAGAAATGCATGTAGATTAGATAGTGGTTATTCACAATTCAGAGTTTCCAAAAAGATTATACTTATTAGAATCAATTAGATCATTAGTTTTTAGTGGGTGAACAAGTGTTCATGAAGGTGGCTCCTTGTTTGGGTCACTGCCGCTTGGGGATGCAGGGGAAGCAGATGTCGAGGTATGTGGTGCCTTTAGAGATTACTGAGTGGATTGACTTGGTGGCTTAAATGTTATATTTTTATTCTTAGATGATGTAAATTCATGATGTAATTCATGTATCCTAGATGAAAATGGTATATCTCGATCCGTCACAAGTGTTGAATTGGGGGGATTTAGAGATAGAGCCTGACATATTAGTTTTTGAGCGGCCGGTTCAGATAGCAGGTTCTCAAGAGAATGTGCTTCATGGAAAGACTATTACATTGATACACATTCTATGGTAGCATTTGAATGATGAGCTTGAAACTTGGTAGTAAATGATATGGGTTGAGCAATAGTACCCATCTCTATTCACTAATCTGGCTTCGAACTGCCTTTTTGACGGAGGAATGTTTTCATGGTGGTGAGATTTTCATGACCGAGCATTGCATTTCAGTATGTATTTAATTTTATTTTTTATATTATAATTTTATTTTCACATTAATGATTTCTTTTTTGAAATGTGTGAGGATCCTGACATGTATTCTCCCATTATTTCACAAATAAATGAGTGTCGGCATGAAAATTCCTAACACGCGGGCATGGAACTTTCAAATCCATGTGGTTTACCCAGTTTGAAAAGAGGAATACCAAGTGTGAAGGCGGTTAAATAACTATCTGAAAAAAATAAAAAATAAAATTATTTTAGTTAATATTACCAATTTCATATTAGATATTTAGATTCATTCATTGTTACTAAAAATATTAAAATTAATTTGATCATTTGAGATTAATTTTTATGATTAATTAAAAATTATTACCTGTATCATTACGATTACCATCATTATTGTTGTTATCATTCTTATCATTATTATTTATAGATTATTTTAAAATATCCTTTTAGGTTTTATTTTTTTTTTATTTCCCATAGCTTTATTTTATTTTATTTATTCCATATGATCATTTCTTTTTTTTTTCCCTTCATTTTATTATATTCTTACCCCAATGTTTTTATTTATTTTCTCATCTCCCTCTCATTTCCTCTCACCCAATAGCATGCATTGTTCTCTCTATTTCATCCCTCCACTTTTAATGTGTGGACTCCGTTCCCCCCCCTCAAACCCTACACCGTTGTTGAATTTCATCCCGCCACGCCGCGGTTCTTCCACCTCTTACAGCAAGCCCACCGCTCTTACCGTACCAGCCTCACACCAACCCTCTCTACCTCCTAGCGGGTCCTACTACCTCACAACATCCAGTGCGACCCCATCCTCCTTCTACCTCACATCCTGTAGTGCCACTCCCTCTCTGAAATGGAAACCACGATGAGCCGTGACACCCTTCCCTGCTGCCTCACACCTGGCTGGATTTTCCCCCCTTTGCTGCCCCACACAACCAATTCTTGGTTCGACCGAGACCCCCATACACATCATTTTTACTAATCCGAATTCCCACAGCCTTCTACTCTCATTTTTCTAGCATTGCACAACACATGAAACCCTATATTGACCTCAGGCTGGCAACTCAGACTCTTCATCATAGGTGCGAAGTACCCGGATGATCGTCCATTTATTTTGGGTGATTATAGCATTTAGGGATTGGTTTTATTTGGTTTATTTTTGATGCATATGTTAACTACCTTGACTTTGGGTCCATTATAGGTCCCTTATAGTGAAATCGATGTGTGATTGGGGTTTGCGTCATGACGCGAGACTTTCTCTGCACCGAGGTAGGTGGTTCCATATCTAAGTATTATTTGATTAATTCTGTGGATTTTTTATTTATTTATTATATTTTTAATTTGTTTTAATGTGTACAATTAGTATTTTTTGCAACATAAGAAAAAGTTTCTCTGATGGTACTGCATATTTGACTTTATAGTGTTTGTTAAAATTATGCAGTTAGTCTATTAGTACGTGGAAGAGCTATGCCATTTGTCATGTGGTGGCATTAGTATGACTCTGGTCATAAAAAGGTAATTTAAATGGGTTTTTCTATCATGAGTCATGCATCGCGTTTTTGATAAAAAAAATTAATAAATATTTCTATTTTTAAATAATTATTGAATGGTATTTAAAAAATTTTACATATATTTATTTGACTGTGAGATTAGTGCAGGTTTGGTTTTTGAAAATCTCTAGAGAAAGTAATTTTTCCAAATGGATTTTTGTGTATGTGAAAGTGTGGCACATAAAATAGATAATACTCTTCAATTTTTTGAATTTGAATTTAAAGAGTGTGTGGAAATGGGAATTTTGATCACAAATGGGATTCCTAGGTACTAGGTGGGAAGACTCAATCTAGTGTTCTAGTGATACAGGAGTGGATTTGGCCTAATTTCACTTAATAGGATTGATGGTTACAGTTGTAACTTAACTTTGAATGAGTATTGGAGACCACTAGGTTGTGGATGTGTTTTCCTACTAGTAGATCATGCATGATGACATATATTATTGTGATTACTATTCCTTTTTTCACCAAGACATGATGTTCTATGGTCCCACTCATTATATCTTCTTGGTGTACCTATATGGACTCTCCTACATTGGGGCTCATGGATTACATCGCACCCACCATCAGAATACAGTCTATCTTTTGGGTAGCATGAATTTAAATGTGTTCTATTTTTAATAGTGAATGTGTTTTATTTTAAAAGAGGTAAATGTTTCATTTATTTATTAAGGAGTAAATGTGTTTTTATTATTAAAAAACTTTCGTTTAGTGTTATTTTTTATTGCAACTATTTCAATTAGAATTTTTAAAATAGTTAATGATTTTCCTTGATTACACTTGAAACTGCATTATCATTTAATATTTATATGTGCAATCATTTTTTCTTGGTGGCATCCTACTGGGAAATTACTCACACCATACATACACCCTTTAGTTTTAGTAGATTTGGTCATGCCAGATATAGGTAAAGGTATGGTGATTAGAAGAAGTGGTTCAGGTTATTATTGGGCTACTTGGGGCATCTTTGGGGAGAAGGCTTGATGGTGTTGTCATCTAACTTGGAGGAGGTTTTTTTATTGGATTACGATCAACCTATTAAGTAGTAGCTCTTGTTTTGTTTAATGTTTAAACATGAAACTCAATTTTTTTTGTTAAATGAATGATTGGTTGGGACATTTATCTATGGTCTATTTTATATTATTGGTTGATTTATTTTAATTTTTTTGGGATAAATTGTTTCCAAGGTTTATTTTGATAACCAGGCACTTGTACCATCCCATGGGGAACAAGAATGCCCTACATGACTTACCATGGACTGGGTCGGGCATCGGTTCCGATAGGGACATGACATGGTTAGTGACATTGATTTTATAATTATGTTATTATTGACATTATTTTTATTATAAATAATGGAATTTAACCTTATGCATTTTATGTTTTTCATTGGAAAGAATCTTTTGATTTTTGGTCCTAAAATGGATTTATTTCATCAGCCTAGGTTTTTTATTTATTTTATTGGATTTAAAGCATGTAAATAACTATTGAATGTTCAATGTTTCACTTATGATGTATTTTCATAAATGAAGAATGTTTTCCTTGATTAATGTATGTGTTTCAATTTATGAACCTACATTTGTGAAAAAAATGAAATCTATTTAGATGTTCTCATATTTCATATAACACCCTAAAATTATAAAATGATAAAAATTAATTCAGTGGTTCATGGGACACAAAATTATTTGTATATATCTAATTAAAAACAACTATATGATTATCTTGAATTACAATAAACAATGATTGTATTTGAAATCATTCTTTTCACTCAACATTCTCTTTTATAAAACAACAAATTATTAGTAATATTACAGTTTAATAGGTAAATTATTTTATATTCACTGGAATAAAATTTAAGAAAATGTATTAATTAAATTATAAAAATAAATAGTTTAAACACATTTATTTTCTCTCTATATATCATAAAAAATAATAAATATTTATAAGAAAATTAATTTTTTTCAATTTTTTTTTCTAAAAGCCACTTTAATAAGTATTTCACACATTATTTAAAATTAGTTATTACAACATATAGAGAATATATATATATATATATAATATTAATTTTTTAAATAATAATATTGAATGTAAATTTGGTATAATTTTTGTTATTTGTCTGAGAAGATTCATTTATTGATGAATACAAATAAATAACGAATTATAATTGATAAATTCATTTTCATTTTAATAATTGATACTACTAAATTGCAATTTTTGTTGCTTTTATAATAAAAGTAGTTCAATTATATTTAATTTTATCAATATTAATTGATTTTAATAATTTTAATATTAAATTTCTATATAAAACATTGTAATACAGGGAACATTTTCACCTTATAAACATGTATTTTCATCGCTTCTACGGGGTTACTTCTAAAAAATATTTTTTCACATATATGAGTTTAATTTAAAAAACTAGATTCCTTATTTAAAATCAGAAAAATATAAATAGTATAATAATTTTAACCTATTTTATTAGTATTATTAGTGAAAATAATTATAATTAATTAACACGATTAATGTTATTGTATGGTTTTGTGCATTACTTGTGTTTCGTTTAAAAACAATTACCCAAATATATGGGTTCTTTTAATAATTAATTTTATATAAAAATAAGAATGAGAAGTTATAAATTCTCAAATCTTTTACATTTTATTTTTATTCTTAAAATATATAATTCCGAGATAAATAAAATAGTACATGTTACCATGGTAAAAAACTAAAACTGTGAAACATAGAAAAGTAACAGCTAAAAATGAATATGAAAAAAATGAAATGTGGTTTTTGTGTAGGATGTGTTTATCAAACACATAAACCCTCCCCTTCATTAATAATCTATTCCGAATTTACATTTTTTTTGAGAGACCTGACAATAGTGAATACTTTCGGGTATTCACAATTATTCCAATCCTACTCAATTACAAAAGAGAAATCCCTCCCTTTACTTTTCCACACCATCAAAACACATTGAATGAGAAATGAACTAACAAAATTACTTCCAAAATAAACTTCCATTATATTATAATCCTTATATTGGGAACAAATCCGAACAAAAGGTTCATTACGGCAAAGAAATGTAGTATACCTGATGTATCATTAATATTATCCAATGAGAATCATTATTAAACATCATTGTACATCTCCTAAATTTTTTATTAAACCATGATGATATAATCTCAATATTATATATGATTTATTTTAATATTTATATAAAAGGTTCAAGATTTAAAACCATTTCATCTTCCATCATATGGTTTATGAAATCAGCATTCATGTGTACGATGGATTACTGACTCGCGAATCGTTTTAGTTTGTTTTTCCATTTCCACCACTCATATTTTGTTATGATGATGGATATAATTTATATATATATATGAAATTCATAGAATATTTATTCCACTATATTGAATATATCATATAAATATATATATAATTACCTTATATTCTATAAGAGATATGAAAATTCAGCTTTTGTGTATAGCAGACTACCTCCTCAGGAAGTGTAGTGATTCATCTTTCAATAACGCTTCACATAGAAGAAGATAATTGTAAATTAATTCATTATATGAAATATAAAATTATATAATTATGAGAATAAATAAATTATTTTCATTTTTTTAAATCAAAATATCATTTTAATTTCTTAATTTTTCACTCAATGAAAGATAATAATGTAGTTCATGTACATATAAACTACTGCTTTCACGAAGCGATGTGATTATATTTTCTCTAGAAGAACACATGGATGATATATATTAGTGCATAATAAGATATTCATTAAATTATTATAATTATGTAAGGGTGAAATATTATCTACCTCCTATCAATAAATATCTTTGGAATATGGAAATCCAACTCTTGCATATGTACAACCTACAATCTAATTGACCGTACTATACTTCATTTTTTCATAATCAAAATCATGATTGCATTTAGAGGTAAAATTTATATAAAAGTTTAAAAATTATTTCATGATTTTTTATGAAATTAATATATAATATGTTTAATAATAATATCTTTCATTGCAAAACATGAATGAGAAAAAAGGCAATTATCACCTTAATCAATGAAAATAATGAAATATTACTAATGAACATGTGATAAAATTGTATAAAAGTATAACATAAGTTATAATAAATTTTTATTCTATTATGGAATATGTTTATAAAAATATTACAAAAATTTTGAGGTGATTAAATAATGGTCAACCAAAAGGGATTTTAATGGAAGGTGTTTTTTTTCAAAATTTCATTTCTATCAGGCATACTGAAGTATTGTGCCCATAGTTTCATTTATATGGTCTATATAATTCACCTTTGAAATTTAGTATCATGAATAAATATTTATGAATTTTATTTTATTTTTAAATATTAAATATTTCATCAGATATAATTTTATTTAAATGATTCTTAGCGGTAATGAATTTCATAACTCAATTTCTTTTCATTAGGTGATATACATTATTTATTATCTTTTATATTATAAGATTAGGGTTATTGTGTATTTTGGTTATATTATGATGTATATAAGTATTTTTAGCAGGATTTAAATTTGGTACAAACTATTGATTCTTTTTTAACTATCAAGTCAATATTATGATAATTTTATGGGTTTATTTCGCAATCAACATTTAATTGATTTTTTTTTATTTTTCTTCTATTAAATGAAATTATATGATAATTTATTAATATAACCAATAACTATATTACCCTCAGGTTAATTATGATTTATTTTTTTCATGTTTTAATACTTTTTTCCCACTATTTGGTAATTAAAATTATTTATAAAATGTTTTAATAAAACCAAAATACATTTTTCACGTTGGTCAGAAATGTTTTTTCATATAAATAATTTTTTAAAAAAATGTTATCAAAAAAATTAAAATGGTTCAAAAAAATTTATTTATGTATATTTTAATATTTTTAATCATCACAAAACAACTTTAAGTAGATGTTATCTTGTTTTCAAAATAATGAATGCTTTTCTTTTTCCAAAATTTTAAAGGAATCTTCTTATCATTTTCTAACAAAGCAACCTTCCTATACATTTTTTAAGTTAAAAAAGACTATTTTTAACTTTCATGGAATGAATTGAATTAACCACCATCTAGGCCACAATTTATTTAAATATTACTTTTTATGTTTACGATGGACTTGTTTAAGGTTATGTTTGTAATATTAATTTTCAAATAAATATATTTTCAAAATATTTTTAGAAATGAAAAAGATATATTCCTCAATAATGTTTGTAATTATATTTTTATGGTATTTATATTTTTCAGTGAAAAAAAATAATATTAATCTAATTTTTATATGATGATACTATTGTTAATAATCATCTTGATTGTTATGTTTAATTTTGACCACATAAAGTATTAACATTCACTTCAACCATTCATGTTTATAGTCATTAATGTTTACATGATGTATTAAATTTCATATAGACATTAAATATCACTTTAACATCAATATTATTTATCATTTATATGTTTATTTCAATAAAAATATTGTTATATTACATAAAATTATTACTTTTATATAAATGTTTCTAATTGGTAAATATTGATACATATGTATAATTTACACAACAATGATATTTAACGATAAGGGAAAGTGTTATTGAATAAAATATATTATTGTATATATATAGATCTTTTTGGAATGATATTAAACAAGTTGAGGATATGTTAATGAAATCCCCTTGATGCCTCATTAGTCGCATGAGGGAAAATCAGTTGGAAAAACCCTACATGTTAAAAAATAGTATATTTTAAATTGTACTATGAAAGGCCTTGAAAATAGTTTTTTTAAACTATCTTATGAACAATTTAGATGATTATGGAATCATGTTCTTGGTAAACATGTTGTCTTATTATTACTAATACTATAAATTTTAATTTAGATGGTATTATGTAAGACATTTTCATTATGATAGTCTCTATGGATGTATTTTATTATATGATAATTGATTAAATTAAACATGTTATATGTTATTTACCATGTCATGTTGATTATTAATTATCATACCAGGATATTGATGTAATTTAAATAGTATGTGTGGTTAGTTATTTTCATTAACATGTTGATTAATTTTATTCATTCATGATTTATTTTACCACACATAATCCTCACTAAGAATTAATCTGAACCTTGATGCTGATTCCTTTCACAATAATGCATGAAGTGTATAGTGAATAATATGAAATGAATGCAACATAACCATTTTTATACACAATAAAATGTGTATTATTTTAAATTTTAAATTTATATGTAAGACTATAGAATGTATCAATATTACATGTACATGAATACTATTCAGTCTCTTTGGGATGACATTCTTTATATCTTATACTAATGTAATATTGTAAGGTATAGACTCCAGGATACTAGGTTATAGGTTACTACTATGGTATCAATGGAATGTTAGATTAATCAATGGGAACTATATTTAAGAAAAAAAAATGATTAAATATTATTACCTAATGATAGTCAATGGGAATATGTATAGATGATCAACCTCGCATTTTTATGGTATAAATTATATGGTTTTTCATTTCAATGCATCACATTATTGACAATATATGTGGATTTGGTTCTCACATAGATGTACCTAGGGGATATAACCCTGGGAAATGGCATATTTTCCTAGACATAATAATTACCTCATCCATGACAACATGACTTACTATGCACATAATTTGAAACTCCTATGAGAAATTATTTGGATAATTGAAAGTATCATTACAAACAATTATGAATGATTTGAATAGATGTAAAAACTAAATGACCTAGGTTAATCCCCACACCACTGAGTGTCATATATTAAAATAAAATTGATGAATAATTTTATTATGGGGATTATTGATTTAAATGGTAAACTATTTTTAATAATGGTCTTTTGGTATAAGATTTGGGATATATATATGTATTTTGATAAAAAATAATATATGACTCCCTTAACTTATGAGTTATAGATACCATCATGGGTTATGATTTTAGTGTTTATTATATGTTAAAATACATAAACATCTGATATTATAATTTTTCTAGTAGTAATATTACATTGTTATGAATATTTTGGGTGAAATTTATGGCAAAAAAACCCATTGGTATAGTATATGTTTAAATGTAAATTTTATTTTAGGAATAATTCCATCACCTAATATTATAATTAGATTAAATGTATTGATTTTTCTAATGGTTATTTTGATGGTTAATGAGATTATGGATGTATTAAAATGAGATCATTATACATTGAAATGAAAAAATATGTGGTATTGAAAACCATAGTAATAATTTAATTAAATATATATACTTCATTATTTTATCGAGGAATGTTATTGTAATGTTATTAATATGTAATTAGAAAATGAATTTTTTTAGGCTAGCTGAAAACCTAATGCAACCAAAATGGCCATGGGGATTAGACATATGATTAAATGTCTATAAGGGTTTGGTACCAACCATTGGTCTTTATGATTTCTTGATTCATACAAAATTGTATTTGGTGAAATAATATGAGGAGAAAATATTAGAGATTAACAGTTGGTGTTACCATTTAGTATTACTGAATAATATATTATATTGGGAAATTTTTTCTAAGAATAATAATTTTTGAAATATATTTAATGATAAAAGGAAACACTTGATACTCTTTTATTGATCTTATAATCAGTTAAAAGTGAATTTTAGTGCCACATGAATAAAAAATAATTTTTGGATATTCATCTCTTGTAAAAAATGATAAATTGGGAATTTATCTAAGAGAAATAATTGGATGAAATTCTACATATGAAATTGAAACGTATAAAGCAATTACACTTCCTTATAATCAAAGCCACTAAAATATTTCCTCATATATATGAAATGTATACTGAAAATAAATGTTATCTTGTTTCATTCACATCTAATGAATCAGGTTGTTTTATAAATCATTAACCACTTGTTGTCTTCATAGCATTAAAATTTTAGTGTTCAATAACTTCTTCTAATCGATGACCACTATCATTCTCTATAATTATTTACACTTTTATTCCATGTCCACAACTTCCCTTCCCAAAACATTTCTTTTAAGTGTAAAACTAGTTATGGGTCATTAAATATGACACTGTTACCTCAGATTCTATATCACAATTATTATTTTTGGTTAAATATTTTCCTTTTTTGGTTTTAAGCAATGATATTTTTAAATTTCAATCCCGGAATAATTATGACCATGTCTGAATTATGAAAACATAATTTATTTAATATGGGGATAATGTAACACCAAAAAATACTAAATGAGAAATTTTTTATAAATATTTCTATGACATGAAAAATTTTATTTATCTTTTTTAACATAACAATATGCTTAGCATGAAATACACCCAAACTGAGTTTCATCAAATCTGTGTGTTTCACGTATGGATGGGTTTTACCGAACAGTAATATATTATTAATATTATTATTTATTGTGAAAATTATTGTCTAGACATTGTAATTTCTAGTAAGAATGGAATTAAATAACCTATAATGATATTTATTTTACAAATATTTATTAGCTATCAATTTATAACAAAATAATATTCATTGAATAGATAAGAAAATTTCAATTTTTTATTATAAAATATTGTTTAATCGTGGTTTTTGAAAATTATTTGACACTAGTTTGAAGTTGTTTCTAGAAAAATTTATGAAAATATGACGCCCAATTTTGGAACAAAAATATTACATTTTTCATAGGGTTATGGTTTTGAATTTCTCTGATATGGTTGATTTTTTGATGAATATTGAAAAAATTGTATTTTAATAGAAAAATACATTTCAGTTTAAATATTTTATAATGTAAAATTTTATTTCGAATTAGTTTTAGAGTAATATTAAATCAGTTATATATAAATTAATAAAATGTATTTAAATGGAATAAATTTTCATTTATATTTTGATATAAAAACAATGTATACATTTTTATATATTTTCTTTAAAAACTGAAATTCTCGTCTCCTATATAGTGTGAATTTTAAATGTAATTTTCCCAATTCAAGGTGTATAATTTTAAAAAATGGATTAAATATTTCTAATCATAATTATATATATTTTATATTATATTAAACCTAAATTCTAGGCAATAAAAATTAGTGGAAACATATATATTTAATTACACAATTGTGGTTAAAACTATGTTTTGATCATTATATGGATTTGTATTGAAATAAACTTCACACACACACATAAGTTATTAATTTAACAGATTATACAACATATTCACAATATTATGTTAACAAATATCAAATAAATATTATTTTAATTATATTATTCAATGATTAATTACATAGTAAAATAAAATGATACAAGTTACCATGGTAGAAATATACAAACGGTAAAATTGGGTAAACATAAAGACTAAGATATAGTGTGATAGAAAAATAACTTATTATAATGTGGTTGTGATGTTTAGGGACCAAATAAATACAATAATCCATTATTTATCTATTTTTTATTAACATCTAGTAAGGGAAAACTTCTAATATTTAATACTTTTGGGTATATAGAAGAATGACACTCCTCCTCGATTATGAAAGTTCACTCACTATCATCACTTAATCACACATTAAAACCACATTGATGCAAACATGGACTAAAAAAATCCAATCAAAACATAACTCCCCATATCTTAATATCTATATTGGGTTTATATCCCACCTATAAATGCTTTAGTCCAAATATAATGATTATACATGACAAAATGGTAATGTTCTTAAATAAACATATTTATCATAGTTTTTCCTCAACATAATTCAATTTTTTAAAACATAAATATTTTTTAAAATAATAAAATTAAATATATTAGTTTGTTTTAAAATATATTAATTCCCAAAAAAAATTATACTTCCTTGAAATTGGTTACAAAATCATTATCCGTGTGTACGGAAGACTAGTACATCAAAAAACATTGTCATTTGTTTTTATATTTCCATATATGAGGGTTGGGTAAGATGATTGATATAAATTATATACATAATATTTATAAAATATTAATATTTCATGATTCAGTATATAATACATATTTCATTATGTTCAATTATTTGGGATACAATAATGTTGCTCATGTGTATAAAGGACTACCACCAAGCAAAGCATGTGATTCCTCTTTCACTAACTCATCATATCAAAGATGATAAGGATAATGCTAATGATTGTATGTGATCTAAATGAAATAATTATTATATAAATAAAATATTTACCATTATTTAATTATTATATATCAATATAAGTTCATAATATTTCACTCAATTAATGACACTAATGTCATTTTCTTACGTGTAGGAAAATTGATTTATGTAGCGATGGGAAAATATTATCCTCATCACACAACAATGATGATATATATAAGAATATATAATGGTGTTAGTGATATTATATTGAGTTTATAATGATATAATATTACTTAACTCCTTTTGATATAAGTTAATCATTCATATGTATGACATGCCATCTCTATAAATGTAACATACATATTTTCTAATAACCATAATTCATGGAAGGTATTAAAAGTGAAACTGTTTTAAAAATATGAATACCATTGTTTATTATTGTAAAGACCCATAAAATTCATGAATTTTTTTTCATAATTTTCATGGGAATTTTACAAGAATGCAGTTTTTGACGGCACCTGATTCTGAGGCCGGGTGTGCCCGGAATCATTTTTCGAACTTTAGCTCGGGTACATTTAGTGAACGAATGAGCGTGTTTTTCCAAAATTTGAACCGGTGCTCAGAATCGAATTCCAAGGGCACCGATTGAATCACAGCGCTGGTAATTGCATAGAAACACCTTTTCTGAAGTTGCGTTTTCTCGGGTGTAGTTTTTAATTTTTTGGGATAAGATAAGAAATAAAATAAAAGTGGTGCAACCAGTTTTTATTTTATTTTTCTTTACTTATATGAAGTGGATGATGTGGGAACCACCATATCCTACCCACTTGGTAGGATATTTGTGAGGTGGGGCCCACACGAGCCCCACCGTTTCTTTTCTTCTATGTAACGCACATGCACCCCCTATTAATGAAGTCAACGCATGCATTTATTCTGGTTAAGAAACACCTCATTAATGTGGCGGTTTAAGCATTGTAATTAATTCACTTAAATTTTTCTTTCGTATTTGAATTTTTAAACAGAAGGCTTGTGAAATAAAAATAAGACAACTCTTATTTTTATTAGACTGGTGGTGATGAGAGGCTAGGGAGAATTTTCATGCTCTTCATGTTCTTCCTCCTTGACGAAGAATGTGAAGAACGCGAAGAACACCGGATCCACGGAGATCGACGGCGCGACGTGACGTTTCTTCTTCCACGACGCTTCTTCCACGACCCTCCTTCCGCGACACGACAATCCCCCCTTCCACGACGCCTTCTTCCGCAATGTGCTTTTCCGCGATGAACCCTCGCACGAAGACGCTTGAGGTAGGGGTTTGATTCAATTAAATCATTGTGATTTTTACCCACTACATATCTTTAAATATTTTTTAGAAAACTTTTAAAACTGCTAACGCGGTGGGTGCGGACCAATGAACAAGTCCAAACCCATCGTCCCTTTCGTTCATGGTGTGATGATTGGCGGGAGATGATGAAGCAGGCCGTGAGGGCGTTGTGAG
Organism: Viscum album; assembly: GCA_963277665.1. Taxonomy (NCBI): domain Eukaryota; kingdom Viridiplantae; phylum Streptophyta; class Magnoliopsida; order Santalales; family Viscaceae; genus Viscum; species Viscum album. The sequence continues at coordinate 1,840,931,315 of OY728156.1, forward strand.
GTCTTCGTAGTGAAGATCCAGTCCCAGGAGGGATGTTGGTGAAGACGGCAAGCAGATCCAACCACCGAAGCTCATTCGGTGGTCTGCGGAGCAATCCGCCTGCACGCATTACCGGCACGACAGCAAGAGGCGGCGGCATGCCGCAAGTCCCGCGACCATACGGGACCAGAGGAGGCGGTACGGGGCAAATGGCCGCGACTGTTGTCAAAGGCGACCCCCACGCGGGGCCACGAGTTCATCCAGGGGGGCAGTCCCCCCTTTGCACGGCTGGTTGGCCAGCGCCAGCGCACCGGGCCGAGCCGCCCGACCGGACCGCCAGGTCAGGCCGCGCCCAGGACGGTCCGGGCCGCGCCAGCCGGTCCGGGCCACAACCAAGCGGGCCGGACCCAGACCCGGGTCGGGTCGTCCCGGTTCGGGCCGACCCAGGGGGTACTGGGCCCGAACCCCTTAATACCGGACTTTTTTGGTCTGTTGCCCATAACATGTGCTACGAGCCTCCGATCGATGCATCGTCTACTGCAATGTGATCCTTGGATCGAGACGGTCATTTCGGTATATTACACCCAGGGTTTCGGAGAACTTTGGGTTCGGCCGGGATGGTTCGTACACGAAACCCACCGGGCCCTTAAAGCGGAAATTTTTATAACTTGAGCTCCGGACGTCCGATTGATGTGCCGTCGACTTTTTTGGATTCATCATAGTGAGACTGACCTTTTGGCTGACTCCGCTTGAAGTTTGGATGCAGGTGGAGTACAGTCGGGTTGGTTTTGACTTAAAAACCAACCGGGCTCCTGGGACAAAAAAGCCAATAACATTCAGACCGGGCGTCCGATTGACGTGCCGTCTGTGACGTTGAGTTCCTGTTGACGATAGGGAACATTTGGATACATCAAATCTGGACTTTGTGTCAGTTTATGTATCAGCCCTTCGGCTTGTGGAGCGGACCCTCCTGAATGAGCTTGCTGTGTGCGGGAACCCTAGAGCTGGCTGCGACTGCGACGACGATGACGATTGTGCAGAAATCCTCCGTGGATTCGATGGCAACGACTACAACACTCAGCGATCCTACGTGGATCCGTGCTACCGATCCTGTGTGGGTCAGATCCTGTGTGGGTCAGCGCTCAGTGGTCCTGTGTGGGCCAGCGCCTACCGATCTTGTGTGGGTCTGATCTTGTGTTGGACATTGCATGGCTTAGTTACCTATCGATCTTGTCTGGGTCAGATCTTTTGTGGGACATTGTGAGGGATAGTACCTATCGATCCTTTGTGTGCCCGACGGCTTAGATGAATCAGTGGCTATATCTGATCATCTCTATTGTCATACGAAGGAGTATAACTGTGTGAGCTGAATCTTGACTTTCTTTCCTATGTGGATAACGTTATGCTTTCCTGTGTGGATCAAGTTGTGATTTCCTGTGTGCATTTGATCGAACTTGGGATCAGAGGTTGGAGAGAACTAGAATTTTTGACTTAGGTATATGTATGGGAATATACCTAAGTAGATTCAGATGTTACTTTGTGATTGTATCTTTTCTTTGTGGATTATCCTTTGTGGTTTCTGGGAGACCTTCAGGGGTCTCGGGGTCCCTAATGAGTAGCTTATACTCACCCCTGCACGGGCTATGCCTGCACTACGTTTGGTTGGCTGCAGACAAAAGACATTGCTGATTGTAGTTGAGGTACGAGGAGCAGGTCGGTACCCGAAGGTGGATCACTGGGCAGGATGTACAAGGAGCGGACGACTAGACCCAAGGAGCTATGGAGGCTGTCTGTACCCACCCTTCAGGTGGGACTTCCAGTGGATAGCTTGAGGCTGCGTCTTTAATTTCAGTTTCTTTTTATCCTTTCCAGATGTACTTTACTTTCAGTTTGGGTTTGTATTCTGGCCCACCTACTTTTCCACACATACTGTTGTAATCAGTTTTTACTTAGTGCTTACTTCTTCTTGCTTGCTTTGTGTTGTTTGTTTACTTTAAAAAGGAAATGCCTTCCCTTCTTACTGGGAATTATGCCTTGGTGCTAGTCGCCAGCCCCTGGCCTATGCAAGGGGGGCTTGGGGTAGTGACGGCACGTGCCCCGAGGATGGGTCGTGACAAATTGGTATTAGAGGAGTTCGGTTCTACCGCAGAAATCAGGACTTGGATCTTTTTCTATGTGAAGCAATAATGTTAAGAGTATTGAGTGTGGTTATCAGTCCAGGGAGTCCAGTGTTGGTTCAGCGGCCGACGTATCCATACACAAGGACCCTGACTTCTGATTTCTTGATTAATGCATGAAAACATTGGTTGCATTTGTGTTTCAAGTTTTCTTCGTAATTACATTATGTCAATTCACTAGGTATACTGTTTGACCGTGGTGCACCTCTTTCTTTTCAGGATGGCCCCACGACAGCCGCTAGCTAGGGTTCCGAGAGTTGTGTATGACGGCAGCCCACTGAGCGACGAGGCCTCGGTACAGGGCCCTTGGACAACTGAGGCACCATCGTTACCTCTACCCGCCGAGCCACTGATGCTACCAGCCCCATACAATGACGATGCACGTCGCCTTAGTGCACTGCACGAGTTTTAGAACCAGCGACCACCCAGGTTTTGGGGGGAGATGGACCCCCAGACAGCCGAGGATTGGATGGAGGCAGTTGTACGGGATTTCAGGTTAGTGAGGACACCATCAGACCTCATGGTGATCCTCGCAGCGAGCCTACTGCACACGACAGTAGGAAGATGGTGGAGCTTGATGCTCCCGGTGCACGATGAGGCATCTCTCCTCTGGATGGACTTTTAGAGCCACTTCCGCTTAGGGTTCTTCCCGCCACCCTCTGTGCAGTGCGCATCCAGGAGCTTCTTCATCTGCGGCAGGGCAGCATAACGGTCGCCCAATACTCGGTGATATTTACCGATCTCTCGCGCTACTCGACAGACATGGTACGAGACCCATTCTTCTAGGCCCAGACCTTTGAGCAGGGATTGGGGTATGATATCAGGGCATCGCTGATCTCCCTCTGCATTCTGACTCAGGAAGGGGTATTAGAGTGAGCCCTCTTGATCAAGAGCTTCATTGTTGAGTCTTCATCAGAAGCGAGACCTACCGCAGGGCGACACGTACTAGAGTTTTCTATAGAAGGAAGTCGACGGATGACTCATGGGTCAAGGCAGACAAGAACCTAAGGAAGACGACCTCAGGACAATGGCTCAGTAGTGCGGGGCACACAGCGCAGAGCCAGTCTTTCGAGAGGCAGACAGTGCTATGCATGTGGTGGGTAGGGACACATGGATCGTAACTGCCTGACCCACCATGCCGAGGAGGAGCAGACAGTTGAGGGGCCACCCAGGCAAAGGCAGAGGGTCGACCGTGGTGGTCCATAGGGAGTAGGCGGACGAGGCAGAGGAGCTAGCCGAGCAGCAGGTGGTAGGCGACGCTTTGAGGCTCTACCACCACCACCATTAGGAGATCTACCCTGACCACAGGGAGCTGGCGGGCAGAGACAGGCACAGCTCCAGGCAGCGGAGGCCTACGACCACGACATGACCGATATGATTCGAGGTACTATCTGTGTCTATTCCACCCTTGCTGCAGTTATTATAGATAGAGTAGCAAGTCATTCTTTCATAGTCGCTGCCCCTTGTTTGGAGCTCGGAGATTCTGACAGAGCCGTTGGCTCGATCCTTACAGCGAGAGACTCCTACGGGAGCAGACTCGACGATTGCGCACTGGTTCTGGCAGTGTGAACTTACTCTAAGAGGCGAGAGCTTTGGCTGGGATCTTCTTGTAGTGGCGTCGAGTCCTTATGACGTCATCTTGTGCCTGGATTGGTTATCTAAAGTCCATGCTCAGATTGACTGAATTAGGTGCTTGGTGTAGTGTGTACGCACAGACGGAAGTAGGTTCACCTTCACCGACGAGAAGGGAGCCTTCACAGAACATGGTGGACTCTCGTAGAGGAGAGGACAACCCATCACTCATCAGTTGGCTAGCCTCATCCTAGGAGCAGTTGGCATGCAGAGACCAAGTTTTCTTACAATGGTGGATTAGTATGTGAACATATTCCCCAATGACACTCCAGGACTACCTCCTCATAGAGAGGTAGACTTTTATATTGATCTATACCCAGGGACAACCCATATATCCAGCCAAGCATATCGAATGACTCCCGCTGATCTTCGAGAGCTACGGGTACATTTGGAGGACTTTCAGGGAAAGGGATTCATCTGACACAGTGTTTCACCCTGGGCTTTCCCGATATTGTTCGCCAAGAAGACGGACTGGAGCTTGCGACTTTGTGTTGACTATCGTCGCCTGAACCAGGTGACAGTGAGAAACAAGTATCCGCTACCAAGGATTGATGACCTCTTCAATCAGCTCAAGGGAGCACAATGGTTATCAAAGACAGACCTCAGGTCAGGCTATCATCAGCTCAGAGATCGAGACAAGGACGTGCAGAAGACAACCTTCAGATGTCGGTTTGGCCACTATGAGTTCTTGTTTATGCCCTTCGGAGTAACCAATTCTCCCGCGGTGTTCATGGGCCTCATGAACAGGATCTTTCCGCCATACCTCGATCGATTTTTCGTGGTCTTCATCGATGAAATTTTGATATACTCGAATACTGAGGAGGACCACGCATACCACTTGTGTGTTGTACTGGACACACTCCGAGAGTACCAGCATTATGGTAATCTTTCAAAGTGTCAGTTCCGGATACGCGAGGTCCACTTCTTAAGACACGTCATCTTTGAGGTGGGAGTTGTAGAGGATCCTGCTAAGATCAAGGTAGTGCTAGCTTGGGAGCCACCCAGGAGTGTGACGGAGGTGCGGAGTTTCTTGGGACTAGCTAGATACTACTAGAGATTTGTTCCAAACTTCTCCAGAGTTGCGGCACCACTCTCAGCTTTGATGAAGAAGGGGAAACCCTTTGTGTGGTTAGACAGATGTCAGCAGAGCTTCCAAGAGCTGAGACAGAGATTGACCATCGCGCCTATCTTGAGGCTACTGGAGGAGGGAGTTGGGTATGTAGTCTACTACAACGCATCAGGGACTAGACTCGGATGTGTCCTAGTGCATGAGCGGGAAGTGATCCCTTATGGATCACGCCAGTTGAGGCCACATGATCATAACTACACTACCCATGACCTAGAGTTAGCAGTAGTGGTCTTCGCTCTGAAGATGTGGTGACACTATCTGATGTGCGAGCGCTTTACAGTCTATTCTGACCATCAGAGTCTCAGGTATATCTTCTCACAGAAGGACCTGAACCGGAGACAGCAGCGATGGCTCGAGTTCCCCCAGGACTATGACTTTGAGATAGTCTATACTCCTGGAAAGGGGAATATAGTAGCTGATGCTCTCAGTAGGAGGACGGGCATTCAGCTACTTGGGGAGGTGATAGAGCAACTAGCCAATTTGCAAACATCCTTCGTGGATAGAGATGGAGCAGCCTTTCTTCAGTCACTCAAAGTCACTCCTCCACTACTACTTCAGTTCAGAGAGGCACAGTGTGGGGAAACTGACTATGAGACGAGGTGTACGAAGATATCCTCAGGACATGAACCTGATGGTTTCTCTATTGGAGGAGAGAACGACATCCTTTTCAGAGGACGTACCTTGGTACCAGTTGATTTACGGGAGGAGGATCTAAGAGAGTTTCACACATCCCCTTTGGCGGTACATCCTAGAGTGGCGAAGATATACCAGGATCTCAAACGATAGCACTGGTGGTCGGGCATGAAGAAGGATGTGTCAGAGTTCGTTTCTCAATGCCTCACCTGCCAGTAGGTGAAGGCAGAGCACCAGGTACCAGCTGGCTTGGTACAGCCCTTAGAAGTCCCGAAGTGGAAGTGGGACGACATATCTATGGACTTCGTGACTGGACTTCCATGCACTTCCAGAGGTCACGACTCCATTTGGGTGATTTTCGACCGACTCACCATGTCGGCTCACTTATTACCCATTAGAGAGTAGGGCACAGTGGAGATATTCGGACGTCTCTAAGTTAAAGAGATTGTGCGGCTTTCTGGTGTTCCATCATCTATCATCTCCGATCGAGATGATTGATTTACTTCCCGGCTTTAGAAGGGGTTGAAGTAGGAATTTGGGACGCAACTACATCTAAGCACCGCCTTTCACCCTCAGACGGATGGTCACACGGAGAGGACAATTCAGACTCTCATGGACATGCTCCGTGCATGTGTCCTCGACTTTGGTTGCAGCTGGGAGGACCACCTACCCTTGGTGGAGTTCATGTACAAAAACAGCTACCACTCCACCATCGAGATGGCACCATACGAGGTGTTGTATGACCGACCTTGCAGATCACCGCTGTGCTGGACAGACCCTGGGGATTCAGCACTTGTTGGACCGGAGATGGTCCAGGCCACGACAGAGAAGGACCAGATCATCCAAGAGAGAATGAGGACTGCTCAGAGTTGGCAGAAGTCTTATGCTGACAGGAGGGGGAGGCCACTGGAGTTCGAGGATGTCGACCACGTCTTGTTGCCGGTCTCACCTCGACTTCGATTACGGAGATTTGGCTGAGGCGGAAAGTTGTCTCCATGCTTCATCGGACCATTCCAGGTCCTCAACAGGATTGGCGAGGTGGATTATCACCTGGCTCTACCACATAAGTTGCACTGGGTGCACGACGTCTTCCACGTATCTTAGCTGAGGAGATACGTGCACGACTCGACACATATCATTGACCATGGGGAGCTGGACATCGATGATGGGGAGAATTTTGTAGAGGTCCCAGTGGAGATTGAGGATCGATAGGAGCGGGTCATACGTGGACGTTCGATTCCTCTAGTGCGCATCAGATGGAAGCACAGGAACCTCCAGGAGAGCACTTGGGAGAGGGAGGCTCAGATGTGTGCTCAGTACCCACATTTGTTTCCCTAGTTTTTGATGTATCTTTACGGGGACGTAAAGCCCTGAGGTGAGAGTGGTATAAAGACCCGTAAAATTCAAGGAAATTTTTTCTTAATTTTCATGGAAATTTTACAAGAATGCAGTTTTTGATGGAACCTGATTCTGAGTCCCGGTGTGCCCAAAATCATTTTCCAAAGTTTAGATCGGGTACATTCAGTGAACTAACAAGCGGGTTTATCTAACTTTTGAACCGGTTTATGGAATCAAATTCCAAGGGCATCGATGGAATTGTAGCACCGATAATTTCTTAGAATCACCTTTTCAGAAGTTGCGTTTTCTCGGGTGTAGTTTTTAATTTATAGGGTTAAGTTTTGAAATAAAATAAAAGTGATGTAACGGGTTTTTATTTTATTTTTCTTATCTTATGTTAAGTGGATGATGTGGAACCCACCATATCCTACCCACATGGTAGGATATTTGTGAGTTGGGACCCACACAAGCCCCACCGTTTCTTTTCTTCTATATAACGCACCCGCACCCCCTATTAATGAATTTAACCCATGCCTTTATTCTGGTTAAGAAACGCCTCATTAATGTGGCGGTTTAAGCTTTGCAATTAATTCACTTAACTCTTTATTTCGTATTTGAATTTTAAAACACAAGGCTTGTTAAATAAAAATTAGACAACTCTTATTTTTATTAGACTGGTGGTGATCAGAGGCTAGGGAGAATTCTCAGGCTCTTGAAGTTCATCCTCCTCGATGAAGAATGCGAGGAACGCGAAAAATGCGAAGAATGTGAAGAACGCAAAGAACACGAAGAACGCCGGATCCTTGAAGATTGACGACACGACGTGACGTTCTTTCTTATGTGACACTTCTTTCGCAATGCTCCTTCCGCGACGCGATGATACCCCTTCCATGACACCTTCTTCCGCGACGTGATTTTCTGCGACGAACCCTCACTCGACGACGCTTGAGGTAGAGGTTTGATTCAATTAAATCATTGTGATTTATACCCATGACATATGTTTAAAAATTTTTCGGAAGAATTTTAAATCCGCTAACGCGGTGGGTACGGACCAACGAACAAGTCCGAACCCACCGTCCCTTCATTCTTGGTGTGCGGATCGGTGGGTGACGATGAAGCAGGCCGCACGGGCATTGTGAGGTCTTCGCAGTGAAGAGTCTGTCCCGGGAGGGCCGTTGGCAAAGACGTCAGGAAGATCCGACCACCGGAGCTCGTCCGTTGGTCCGCGGAGCAATCCGCCGAAGCGCCTCGCCGGCACGGCGGCGCCGGCTGGAGGAGGCGGCGGCAGGCCACAAGTCCCGCGACCATGTGGGACCGGAGGAGGCGGGACGCGGAAACTGGCCGCCTCCATTGGAAAGGGTGGCCCCCATGCGGGGTCGCGGTTTCGCCCAGGGGGCGGTCCCCCCTTTGCGGGGCTGCTTGGCCAGCACCAGCGCGCCAGCGTGCCGGGCCGAGCCACCCGGCCGGACTTCCAGGCCGGCACGGGCCAGCCGGGCCGCACATCACCCAAGCGGGCCAAACCCAGACCCGGGCTGGGTCGACTAGGTTCAGGCCGACCCAGGGGGGACCGGGCCGGGTCGGACCGGGCCTGAACACCCTAATACCGGATTTTTTCGGTCTGTTGCCCTTAACATGAGCTACGAGCCTCCGATCGATGAACCGTCATTTGAGATGCGATCCATGGATCCAGACGGTCGTTTTAGTATATTATACGTAGGGTTTCAGAGAAATTTGGGTTCCGCCGGGTTGGTTCGTACACGAAACCAACCGAGCCCTTGGAGCGGAAACGCTTATAACTTGATCTCCGGACGTCCGATTGACGTGCTGTCGACTTTGATGGATTCCTATTAGTGAGACAAACCTTTTGAATTAATTCGCTCGAGGTTTGGATGCATGTGGAGTATGGTCGGGTTGGTTTTGACTTAAAAACCAACCGGGCCCCTCGGATGAAAAAGCCAATAACTCTCAGACCGGGCGTCCGATTGACGCGCTGTCTGTGACGTTGAGTTCCTGTTGACGATACAGAAGTTTTGGATACATCAACTCTAGACTTTGTGACAGTTGATGTATCAGACCATCGGCTCATGGAGCGGACCCTCCCGAACGAGCTTGCTGTGTGCGGGAACGCTAGAGCTGGCTGTGACTGCGACGACGATGACGACTGTGCAGAAATCCTCCGTGGATTCGACAACGACGACTATAACACTCAGCGATCCTATGCGGATCACTGCTACCGATCTTGTGTGGATCAGATCCTCTGTGGGTCACCGCTCAGTGGTCCTGTGTGGGACAACGACTACAGATCATGTGTGGCTTCGATCCTGTGTGGGTCATTGCGGGGGTTAGTTACCTATCGATCCTGTGTGGGTCAGATCCTTTGTGGGTCATTGCGGGGGTTAGTACCTATCGATCCTTTGTGGTTATGACAACTTAGATGAATCCATTGCTAAATATGATCATCTCTACCATCAGAGGAAGAAGTATACCTGTGTGAGCTAAATCTTGACTTGCATTCCTATGTGGATTACGTTATGCTTTCCTGTGTGGATCGGGTAGTGATTTCCTGTGTGGATGTGATCAAACTTGGGCTCGGAGGTTGGAGCGAACTAGAATTGATGACTTAGGTATATGTATGGGAATATACCTAAGTAGAGTCAGATGTTACTTTGTGGTGGTATATTTCCTTTTTGGATTATCCTCTGTGGATTCTGGGAGCCCTTCGGGGGTCTCGGGGTCCCTACTGAGTAGCTTATACTCACCCTTGCACGGGCTATGCCCGCACTACATTGTGTTGGTTGCAGACGACGGACATCACTGATCGTGGTTGAGGTACAAGGAGCAGGTCGGTACCCAGAGGTGAATCACTGGGCGGGACGTACACGGAGTGGACGGTTGGACCCGAGGAGCTGTGGTGGCTATCTGTACCCACCATTCAGGTGGGACTTCCAGTGGCCGGCTCGAGGCTGTGGCTTTACTTTCAGTTGCTGTTTTCTCTTTCCAGTTGTACTTTACTTTCAGTTTGGGTTTGTTTTCTGGCTCACTTACTTTTCTTCACATACTGTGGTACCTAGTTTTTATATAGTGCTTACTTCTGCTTGCTTTCTCTATGGTGTTTGTTTACTTTACAAAGGCAATTTCTTCCCTTCTTACTGGGAATTACGCCTTGGTGCTAGTCGCCAGCCCCTGGCCTATGGAAGGTAGACTTGGGGTAGTCACAACACAGGCCTTGAGGATGGGTCATGACAACTATTATTATATCGATCATATAACTACATAATACGTGAATGAACTATATCATTCATTAAAAGAAACACATGAAAACACAAGGCAATTATCACCCGAAACAATGAATGTAATGAAAAATGATTAATGAATAGGTGATAAGATGTTATAAATGGATCATATATGATATTATAAATATTAAAATTTCTATATTGTAGGATAATAAAAATATAAATAAAATTATACAGGAGGTCAATTCATGTTCAACTAAAATGGATCATAAACTAAGGTATTTCGTCTCAATTTCCTTTCACTGAGACATATTCTATTATTATGAACCTTGTTTTATTATTATTGAATATATGGTCTTCCATTGACATATAAAATCCTGAATAAATTATTATTCATACTATTACATGCTTTAATTTTACATACTTCATCCCATGATATTTTAATTAAATGACTCTTAGTGGTAAATAATTCTACAACTAAATTGTGTTACATTTAGTTATATTACCTCATCAATGTCTATGATATTATATGATTTTCTAATTGGTTCATAATGATTATGTATTATTTTAATTATCATTTATCTATGTGTAATTGATTTTGATACACATAATCTATTTATTGACTAATTCTCACACCAATGTTATGTTAATTTTAACTTTTATTTCACAATGTAATTCTATTCAATTTTGTTTATTCATGAAATTACATTAAAGAAAAATATTTGATAATTTTTTAATAAATCCATTAATTTTTATCTCATATGGTCAGTGATTATATTTTTATGGGAAAAACATCATAAAATGCACTGGTACATATAATTATGGAGAAAATGTTTTAATAAAATTTGACATCATTTATCTCATTAGTTATAAAATATGTCTTTTTCAAAAATACATATTTTTTATTTTTTATAAATTTTATAATCATTTAAAAAATATTTATTTAAGTAATATTAATAAATTATTATAGTTTAATAAATTTTCTCAATGTAATTCTTTGTTATTTTAGAAATAATTCCCCACTTAAATTTTCCAAAGTTTTCAATGTATTATTCTTGTCATTTTATGAAAAAGGTACCTTCGTATTATTTTTACAATTTTGAAATGATTTTTTATTTTAACATTAATAGAATATATGGAATTACCTACCATCATGAACATCATTTATTTTAATGGTGAATTTTTTAGAATTTGATTCTAAATATGTTTTCAAAATGAAATGGATTTTTTACTCATGAATGTTTTTAATGATATTTTTATGTTATTTATATTTGATAATGACCAAATCCAATTATTCATACTCTAATGGATATATGTTCATTCAATCTTTAATCTTAATCCGGATTGTTTAAAAATTATTTTTACCAAGGAAATTATTGACATTCCCTACATTGGATAATTTTTATAGTCATTATGTTGTATTTGATTTTTCAATTTCATATGGACATTAGTTTTATCCAAAATGTAAATATTTTTTTGGATGGATATGTTAATCTCATAAACCAAATAAAATTATTACATGTGGTGTTTACATTGAAACTAATTTAATTAAATGAGGGATATTTATTAAAATGAATCCATCACTCAATATAGTTATTAAATGATAATGAAATTGTTTCCTAAATAATCTGGATATTTTGATACACCTGGATTGACTTAGATATATATGACACGAGTTGGGTATAGGTTAATGTAAGCACGTCGATGTGTCATAATTGTCATGAGAAAATATCATTTTCCCAAACCCAATGTGTTTGTAACCAATATGTTGTAACATATATTTTGAAAGGTCGTGATATTATAATGTTTTAGTGAATTTTTGTAAAGGAATTGATGGATATGGTATCATGTACCTGGGAAATATTATGATCGTTATATAAGTATTTACTTCATTTCGAATTTATCTATTATTATTCGTGAAATTTGAAAAATTATATTATATGTGGTAGAATTTAATTCTCAGCTAATGGATTAAAACACAATTTTTATTAGTTATTTGACAATAAATAATAATTATACCTTATCTTATATTGATATTAATATTATTTAAATGAGTTTTTTGCTCAATTATTTAACATTCCATGTTGATTACTCTTATTGATTCATTATGTAATCCATAATACCTAACCCTTATTTTGCATATGATCTGATCCATATTTTGATTCTATTATTAGAAATTAATGAAGTGTATACAGAATAATATGAAAGTATATGGTAGAGGTAATTATGTTATTCATGAAAATATATATTGTTTTTTATGACATTAAAAGTAATGTAATACTCCATTATGTATCTAGTTTACACATAATATTAAACTATTTATTCCTTCAGGATGCAATTCCTTGTATCATATTCCATTTCAATTTTAACAATGGAAATGGATTTAAGATAATGGTTTAATGTTATTTATATTAATAATGAATGTTTTTCAGAATTCATTAAAATAGTAAAGTGAAATGTTATTTGGAAAATATGGAGAAAAAATCATCAGTTTAAATAATTTAATAACTAGTTTCAATGTTTGAGATGTCACAATTGGTTTCCAATATGGTTTTAGATAATTTCACTGGTAAGGATATTATTATAGTTTTTATGATTATGAAAGATTTAATTACTCTAATGGTTTTAATTTTTCTTTAACAAATCTATGTTTATTGTATATTTTTTTCCATATAGGAGACATGATAAATGATGTATGAATGTAGTTAGAGGATAATATCACTGAAAATATATACCCAAAAATGATTTATGTTCTAGTGGATAAATTTTTGGATATTTTATGTAAATTAAAGCATGTTACAAATTATTTTACCTATGAATGTGTGTAACTAAAATATGTATAGAAGAAAATCTCAAAAGTACATCATTATGTGAAAAATTCAATACATAATTTTATGAAATCATTGAAAAAATTTATTGATAATTAATGGATAAATTTAAATAAGAAAATATTATATGTTTTGGGTTGTTGAAGTTATTCTAAGAACATAATTTTAATTTATCATCTGGATGATAAGGCAGAACATTAGTAGTCTGTGATAAAGAATACTAGGAGAAGAATTAAATTGATACAATGAATATGATGGTATTTAGATATATTATTCATGATAAATATATTCCTCATGTTTATCAAATTATGATATATAGAAAACTAATGAAGTAATAGTTAAACAAGGAAAACTCAGTTTCTTATTATGAACAACTTTTTAATATATTGAAAATTTACACACTAAATTTTATTATATTCAATTAATGTAAAATCCAATATTTTAAAACAACTTAAAAATAAGTTTAAAAAGTAATTTGATTACTTATTTATTTAATGGTTTTGTATATATATTTTGATGATATATGAATAATAACAATGATTTATTTGATGTGATTCATTCTCATAAGAACATGGATAACAAACAATCATAGAGGAATGAAATAGGGAAATGATATACAATGAAATCAGAAGGAAATGGTTATTTATTTTCCTTATCAGATTTTTGTTTAAAATAATTCAAGGGAGTGCCTCAGGAGATATGGAATTTGTTATCAGAGTGGTAAAATTGGTCATTTTTTCAAGTAAAGGCAACAGAGTTATCAGTGATCCCACTAATAATGGTAAGAGAATTGTGAAATTTTATAATTGTAATGAGTTTTTCCATTATGGAAAGTAGTGTCAAGATATAAATATTAATGGTATAATTTATCATTAACATATGATATAAATATGTGTGTACCTTCATGTTCTATGACTACATATGATATTATCTCATCAAATGATGTAGCATTAGGTACATTAGTTCTAGAGTGTAAGAATTCCAGTGTCTTATTTTATTGTTGATATTCATATTGATTTATTATAGATAAATGTATGAGTAAATTTATGAAAATTCACAATATATAGATATAAAACCATTGGTAAAAACTCTTGATATATTAATTAAATACATATTTATTTTTTGTAATCCTTTCATATTTATATATGAAATAGTTTTATGAAATTTTGTTTTCATATAGATAGTATTTATTAGTGTTATTTCAATTATGGATTATCTTATGTATTATTCCACTATGTTAAATTGTAGATAAATATATTTTATATTAAATTATTTTTTTTGTGTTTGAGTTTTAATGTATATTTTTTTCATACCTATGATAACATATTAGGAATACGAAAATATGATTACATAATCGGAAAATGGTACCTATCATATATCATTGTAAAGATTTAGATCATTATGTTTAGAAATTTATCGGTGGTAAATATATATTTGATTGTGTTTTCTAATGATTTTTCTGTTGTTATTCTATATTTTTACATTTAATTTGATGTTGACATAAATCTCCATGTTAATAGAATTTCAATACCACATGGTGGAATGATTCTAGTGGATCTATTTGAATTAAAACAATAAATTAATTGAATTACCAGATATGGGTTTCACACAAATCAGAACATCACATTTTTATGATGATTTTTTATTTGAGATATTAAATTTTTCTCTATATGACTTTTCAACTATTAAAGGGAACATGATAAAATTTATATTATGAAAAAGTATAATTTAACTCAAATTTATGACATATTTAATGAACTCTGTACATCTTTTGGATACCAATTGATTTCGTAGGAAATTATTATATCTTATTAAATTAATATTCATTACTTAACATTATGATCCATTCTAGAACTGTAATGGATTAATGTCATTAGAAACATTAATTTATAAAGGAATAGTACATAAAAGATCATTATCATTTCCTATATATTTCTTCACAACTATCACTATTCAGAGAAATATACTACAAAAAAATTAATTCATATAATTGGGGAGAGGAAAAATAATAACGGTTGGGTTCGAATACTATGAAGGGTTAAACAAGGTAGATATCATTGATCATTTAGGTGTAACATGAGAATAAGTCTGTGGATACATAATATAAAATTTTTAATATGATACCCAATAATTCATACAACATTATGATCTTTAATAGGATAAATTTAGGTTTTTGTTAATAAATTAATAAAAAAAATATGAGAATATAATTAATGGGAGAATAAAATAATTATAATATCATGTCAACAATGACTGGCATACTGGCACAATAATAATCGTAGATATTTTATGTAAGATCAACCCAAGAATACATTAATCATAATGTTGTCATGGGATAACCACCCATATTCCTTTTCAATGTATGGGACAAAATATAATATCCCCATTATTACCCTTGGGATAACCAACCATGTACCATTTTTTGCAAGTGAAAACATACCATGTACTCTATAATCTCATTAAACATTAATAATTACCTAATTAATTGGAAATATATAAAGACTAACCAATAAAATAATCATAATCATTTTATATATATGACCAAAATTCATGAAAATAGTTATAATTCCATTATAACCTATCCCATGGAAGATAAAAAGGGATTCATAAATATTTCATCATCAGAACCATAAAACATCCAGAGAATGAATAAAGATGGTATCATAGAACAACATCCCACGTGAATCCTATGTATCATCAAAATATCTTTACACATATACAAAATTTCTATTATTTATCAATGGAAAATTTATTATGGAAGGTAAAATTATCATTTCAAATATACTAATTAAAATTTTAAAATTTTAAAATTATTAATTCAAAAAAATAATTGAATGGTCCTAGTAAATTTGATAATTATGAATAAATTATTTAATTATTCCTTATGTTTTTTATTATATTTGGGGAATATATGTAAAAAATGATTCAATTAACATTTTATGAAAAAAGTACATAGATAATCATAAAAAATGAAAATAAGATAAATTTAATAAAAATTTATTGATATTAGATAAAGTGAAAATTTTTAACTAGAATATTAGAATTGTAAATACAATATAGAAATTTTTTATTTGAAAATATTGACTTTGATGAAACGGTTTCATAAATTTATAGTAAGACAAATCTGAATTTTAATCATAAACATTATTTATATCTCATGAGTTTGTAAAGAGAGGAAAATGAAAGGAAAGTATGAAATTTATATAAATATAAATTCGATAATAGAAATATATTATTTTTGAAGGGAAATATTAAATAATTTCACTATTATATATTTATGTATAAATAATCCTTGTAAATAGAGAGTGTAAAGTAAAACCTTCACCTCATGTGTGAAATTATTTGTAATTAATATAACCTCCAATATAATAAATTTTATGTTATTATAATTACATAAAAAAATAAATATCTATACCTAAAATGTATTATTTAATCCACTTAAAATATTTGGAGCCCATTTTATTAAGAAACATTGAGTTAAATCAATATTTTTTACGTGCCAACTCATGGATTTTAGAAACATTTAAGTTACAAAAATCTATTCCTTGTATATTGATCATGGTTCCATTTAGTCCAATATTTTAATCATCATTTAAATACCATATATATATATATATAATCATAAACAAATTAATATATGTAAATATGAATTACCGCAATCTTGGGGGAAATATTTTGTTTTCAAAAAAGAATGTTGTTTTCAATCACTAATGAAAAAAATGAATGATATATAATATTTTTTCATTAATTTTTTTTATAAAATTATAAATATCAAAAATATTGATTATATATATTATTCTAAATAATAGGTAATTTTAATGATGGAAAATGAATTATATAACTACATGGAGGAGGTAGTCAACACGTACACATGAGAGAAACTTTTATTTCCCAGTTTATGTATAAAAGGTGAAAAAAAGTTGGGAAAAAATAAAAAAAACATAAATTTTATTTTCATATACATAATTCAAATTTTTATGATGTCTATAGAATGATTAATGTTGTTGGAAGAAATATGTAATTGAATGTACTTGGTTAATAGTTATACTTCTTCTTAGAGAACCCTTCTTTATATTTGGGACTCTCTTTGAATATAAGTTATTATGATCATTGAAAGACTTATATGATGTAATAATGGATTATATGGTGGTAATATGAATGTATTTTTTTTAATATAGAAGGGTCAATCATTGTATGTTATAAGAGAAGGAACCCTTTTATATGTGATGGGAAGGAACCTTTGGAATTAAATAATAAATAAAATAAATATAATTTAATCATAAATTTATTGTGTCATGAAAAATTAATTTTTTTAATATTGGGTCTGGATAGGTCTAAATCATCCCCTATAATAAAATTTATTTCTATTTATGCTTTTCATTAGACCTTTTTTTTATTGTTTTAACCATTATTAACCATTTTGATATTACCAAAATATCAATGTTTTTTAAACATTACATATCATGAATAGTGCTATAAAATTAAAATTGGCATTTAATTGGAAAAATGATTAATATTACATACCATATCCCATTCACTTGTTCAAATATAACATTTCATAATTAATTTTAATATATTTAATAAAATAGTATTTTATATTAGATACCATTATATCCATTTCAAAAAATTTCAAATACATTTACATAAATGATAAAAATATATAATTGTAATTTCAATAAAAAAATTAAACATGTGATTAATTAGAGACAATTTCCTAAAAACATTATAAAAACATTTTACTTCATCAAAACATTATTATATTTTAAATTTTAGAAATTATTGATTTGAATTTACTATTACCTAAAATATTATAATTGTTGTTATGTCCAAATTTAGGGAAATTATTCAATAAAAATAATAAAAAATATATTTTAGTGATTAGAATAATTTATTCTTTTTTTTGAAAATAATATTAAAATAATAATAAATATAACATATTGATATTTAATTATATATTTTTCCTATAAATAATATATTGTTTGATATCTCCCTTGAGACAAACTAAAATAGAGTTACTTATTCATTATTAAAATACAATTATCATCCTTCGAATATTATTATGATAATTACTAATATACCAATATCAAATATAGAATTTATAATTTCAGTAATTTTTTATATTTGAATGAAATAATATTAGATATAATTAATGATTAATACGTTATTTTTTAAACTAAATAAATTTTTGGTTATATTATTTATTTTCAATTAAATGTAAAATATTTATTTTCACTAAAGAAAATTAAACAAAAAAAATTATCATGTAACTCATAATATAAAAATTCAATTAGTATTATTTGTTATACATCCCTAAAAAATATAATTTTTAATCATTATAATTTCCATGAAACTATCTTTATTCATGAATAGCCTTGAATTTAAAAAACCATTTAAAAGATAAAATATGAAATTTACTAATCCTATTAATCACATTAAAATGTTATATAAACATAGAAAACCCATAACCATTTTTGTATAACTAATGTTAAAGGTTAATTTAATATATATATATATATATGTGTTTTATATATTTTATTTTAATTAGTTACTATTTTGATAAAATTATGATATGGATTGATTTCACTGTCTAAAAACAATATCGTTTTTAAAAAAAATAAATTAATAAAACTAAAATATGTTACCATCAAAAAAATTAATTAAAAAAAACTTTTATTATTAAAATACACATTTATTTAAAAGTAGTAATATTTTATGTTCTAAATGTGTCTAATTTAAAATCATATCTTCTAACATTAATTTTTTAAATTACATTAAAATTTTTTAATTTGGATTCCCAATAATTAAATTTGGTTAAAAAATTAATCTTATATTTTAATTAATAAATTAATTACCAAGAATGGTATTGTATTTAGAGTATTAACTGTTTAAAAGTATAATATAATGTTGAAAAAATTTATTTTTTACATGATATTTATACATTATTGAAACAATTTACTATGATATAAATTAATACATGTATGTAGAATATACCATACCTCATCTAACCAACCTATCCTTCATGAAAATCTATAATTACACCTTTATTATCATTCTGTTCAATGGAAAGACCATTTTATTCACTTATAAAGGGATACCACTTCCACCCATTCTATAAATACCCACACATTCAAAACATATGTTTGCAATTTTCCAGTTTACTAATCATATAATAGTGTAATTTTAATCATAACCTTTCAAAGCCCTAAACATTGTTTTTTACATTAATTTCCAAGGGTTGTTTCAAGGAAATGTGTGTCATTAATTCTTGTTTTTCTTTTTATTAGTCGTGAATTTTTAAAATTTTCATATTATTATCAAACATATATAAATTATTATTATGTATTAAATAAACACTATATACATAATAACTGATATACTTATTTGTCAATAAATTTTCTTCCTTGTGAATCTAGTAAAAAAAACATATGATTATCTCTTGTATTGGGTAGACTACTACCTCCACAACATTGTGCACATCATCTTTCATCACTCCCTCTTAGTGAATTTATGAAATATTTTATTTTTGTAAAGTTGTTTTTTATAGAAATTATAAAATATTTAAATATGAACATTTTATGATTTCCCTAATTTTTCCATTATTTATGGAATAAAATAGTAAATCATGTATATGTGCAGATAATAGCCCCCGAGAAATATGTGTCTTGTTTTTCTAAACCACAGAACCTGGATGGAGATAAAAGTTTAATTATGTAAATAATATTATTTTTATAACATTACTATGATTCTAAAATGATTAGTAATTTTATATTAAACCTTTATACAATTTCATGGAAATAATTTTTTTCATCATGTGTATGATTGGATTACTGCCTCCACATTGTGATGAGTTTTCATTTCTATTATTTCCAATCATTGATGAATTTAATTTTTGTTTTTTAAAAAATAATATTTAAAATACTATTTATGTAATGTATTATTTGAATCAATTATAAAAATGAAATTAACTATGTTCAACATGATATGAAGATCTCAAAAAATTGATTGAACCGCCTTGTGTAACTAACATAAATATATACAATTAAATAAATTTGGAAATAAATTTTATTAGTTGATCATTATAAGATAAAAATAGATGAACATGATTATTATTATTATTGTTAAGAACATTAATTTTATTAGTAAATATATTAACATCACATGGCGAATACATTCAAAAATAAGATAAGAGTTTCATATCAAAACATCTTTATTTGAGAAATATTTTTAATCACATAATTTTGTTAAAATTTTCAATATAAGTTATATTAAAAATATAATATAATTAATTATTAATATTAATTTTATTTTTTATTATATTTTGTTCTCTCTTTCTTTCAAGGAATTTTATTACTATCTTCCTAAGACGTAAGGGATTTGGGTCTCAAACTCATATAATTGCGGAATGTATTACACTATGAAGCAATAAACATATATATTTTTTATATTCTTCCAAATTTGAATGTAATAAAAAAATTATAATTTCTTAATATAATTTTATCTTCATTTCTATAATCTTCCTCCATCCAAATATTTTATTATTATTTTAATCAATTCATAAATTTTTTCCCGAATCATATTCTTTTTATGCAGGTCGAGAATTCTATTCATTAATTTTTTATTAAAAGACACATTACACATAATAATTTATATAAAATATGTTAAATTTCATTTATCTTAGTGTAAACTAATCCATTTCATTAAAATTTTTCTTTTCTATGAATCATTCCTCTCTATAAATATTAAATAATTAATGAAATTAATCCTAACCTACACACCCAAATCCTTTTATTACGTAACCATGTTTTTATTATCAAAATTATTTTCTATAATTTTCAAGGTTCCTTCAAATATATATTTATCTCTTCTCAATGAACGGTTATAGTTTTTTTATGATATGGGTTCAACTAAATATTTATAATGGTATTTAAACATTTTCCACATATTTTATTTTTTAGTTATTTTTCATAAAAAGAAATTTTTTAAAATGATTACAAGAGGTTTACATCAAAATAATTGAAAAGTTATTTTTCAAATATTATTAATTGTATTGGAAATTATTTTAAAAAATAAATAATTTATATGATTCTTTGTGGATCATTTTAAATATAAATTAATCTTTTTTGTAGGTTTCTGTGCAAACATAGGTATCCAATCTCTTTGATGTTTTATATGATTCAACCTTTTTAAGAATACAATAATTCAAAAAGTAAAAACATAATCTTATTTTTAAAAAAAATAATCTGTTAAAACATTAAAAATTTAATGTTCTTTTCTATTTTCCAATAAACATTCAAAATGCCGCTAATATTGTTCATCTTCTATGTTGAATTCTTGTTAAATAGTGTTTATCATATTATATGAACCAATTTCTTAATATTGACATATCAGGAAATTATATTTTACAACTATTGTATAATCCATCACAAAATTATTCATTAAAAACACTTCCACTGTTATAGGAAATAATTACGTCAAATTATTTCCTTTTTTAGAATCCCTATGTTCATTAATATAATTAAATGTTTAGGACCAAGTTTCTAAATAAATTAATTGATTAGGGAATTTTTTTACTAAATAATATATCCATTTACTATATCATGATAATATTATCTGATTAATAATTTTTTTGAGTGTGATTTAGCTATAATAATCCCTAAATAGATTGTATTCCCAAATACATTTAATGGGTTTATCATTTCATTCTTATTGGATGAATTCATGGATTAATGCAATGGGATATACATCAAATGGATATAAAATACATTTAATTTCATGAATTTTTATGATATATTTATTTATATCTTGTTCAAAACAATTATATTTTTAAATTGTGATGGGTGTACCCATATAACAAACAAATTCATTGGGTAATGTAATTTTTTATTATAATATCTGTAAGGGATTAGGGAGTAAACATAATATATTTTTATATATTATAGTATAATATAGGGAATAAGATAATAGAATTCGTTAAAATATTTGGAATATGATATTGATGACATAATGAATAATCCATGGCATATATATATATATATATATGATTTCATATATGTATTGTTCCCACATTACTAGGATAACCTTTTCTACTATTTTTTTGATTTTTAGTCCTTTTATTTATTATATATAGTTAATGTTAATATAATAAATCTTATGATCCTTATCATTATGATATTATTGTATTCATTATATCACTCATTTGATTAATTAATATTATATTTACTCATTAAAAAACTTTATCTTAAAAAATTCTTATGACTCCACTTCCTTACATTATGAGAATTTTATTTTGAATTTCAATCATAGAAGATTATTTTGATTGGAAAATTCTTGGTAGACATTGAACAAACATTATAGATTTATTAACTTCTTATTTTGTAAAAAAAATTATTCCATTTTTTATAATAATTGAGATTTAGTAGTTTATTATTTTTTCCATGTGCGTAAAAGTTGAATCATAAATGTCATTGGTTTGTAATAATTAGAATAATATTTTGATCATGTATGTGTCTAAATTAATTTTTTGTATTTTATGTGAGTTTTGAATTCTCCTCAAGATAATGGGTTTGGTGTTCTACACATTTCTGTTAAATAAGTGTTTAGACAACTTCAGATATTGAAATTTTATTTGTTGGAGGATATTTAATATTCAGTAATGAAATCAAGGGTTGATAAGTTATGGTTTATCTTAGTTTAAATGGTATATATAGTCTATTTAATTGGATGTGATGAATAAATCATGATTTTTAATGGATTAATAAATGAAATATTTAGTGAAATATCTCACTATAAGACTATGTAAATTATAACATATGAAAATTATCTTACTGTAAATATTATAGTGTAATCTTACCAATACAGCTATATCCTGATACTACAAGTATATATGGTACTGGAATAGATTCATATATGGTTAATAATAATAAAATAAAGTTTTGTGAGTATATCTTGGAAATCTATATTGTTCATAGTTAATGATCACTTATATTCAACATATTTTTACCCCAAAATTAGATATAAACTTTTTAATACACATTCAATTTTTAAATCATTATGAAGGATTTGAACATATTATTTTAATTGATGTTAACAAGAAAATTTAAAATAAGTGTAAAATGACTTTGGATAACATATATTTAATCTGAAATCTCATAAAGTATGGTATAAACATTATTTTTTATTGATTGTATTAATAAAATAGATTTCCCTTTGTACAATTAAAAAATTAATTATTCTCATCTGTGAAAATTATTTTAAACTAATCGTTGGATCAAGGGGTAAAAATTATAATAATAGATTCAATGGTATATTTGGTGACTCTACGGACAGAAAATCTATTGGGGGAATCATTTATACTAAATATATTATTATAATTCTATGTATTTTATCACGAATTATGAAAAAATGTTAACATAGTTTATTTTCCTATCACAACAAGTAAAGGATCGAGTATCATGGAAATTGTTTAAGGTAGATTATGAAAGGAAAAAATAAAATTTACTTTATGTTAAAATTATGAGAAGAAACATAATGGTGAAGGTCTCAATGAACTGTGAAATATTTTAGGCGTAGAATAGGATGACATGAAGAATTTATAAACAAAGGAAAAAAGTGATTTTGAATTACTCTATAGAGGAGGAGAATTTTTCTTCTAGTATAAAAAATGATTTTAGTTTAGCAATTTATTTTTAAATTTATTAAACTTTATATGTATATTTTTTAAATCCTTAATTAATCTATCTTTAAAAATGTTTTGAGTTCCTAATTTGTTTATGGGGGAGAGAACATAACATCTTTGGATTACAGAATATTTTTATTCTATCAAATAATATTGTGTTCTATATCTTCCAACATGTGGACTAAAGAGAATGTAGTGATGTATTATAAAATTAAAAAAAATCTATTTTCAAAGGAAATTGTTTTAAAATATATTACTTATATATGGTATTATATATTATACTAATTTAAATTACAAAACATGTATAGAATACAATTAAAATGAAATAATGTAAAAACTGAATTTTTAAGTAAAACTATTTTATCTTTAAATTTATGTTTTGTATTAAAAATTAAATATATAATTTTTATAAAGAGAATAAAAATAAATTACATTTAATTTTGGATTTACACTAACAAGGTTTACATATTAATTAACCATATAAAATTTATCATAGATATAAATTAATATTTTCTTATATTTCAGTCATGAAATTATAATAATGTCTAATATCCATCAGTTTTAAGTATAATTAAATTTTTACCATGATTGTAATTAACCATATAGAATTTATCTTAGATATAAATTTATGTTCAAAAAACCAAATTTTAATTTCAAAATCATTTTTTGTGATATCAATGTTTAATTTGAAATTATATTTTATTATATTTGAAAAATTAATTATATTAAATGGTGTCCAAATTTGGATTCAAAATCATAATTTTTTTGGGAATGTTCTTCTTATATATATTTTAAAAATTTTGACATGATAAAATTTTAATAAAAATTACTTAGACTTTAAATGATAAATCTAAATTGAATCATATTCTCATAAGATTTCAAGACCATTAGAACTAGTAGAATAATTTTTTTTGGGAATTTATATTTGAAATTTCCCCATAACTGTACCACCCCAAACTCACCATACATTCAAGAACTTCTAATCATACCCTTTAACATTATTTTTCTTTTAATGTTCCATTATATTTTTGTTATAAATTAAGGATGCATCCACTCCTTAAATACAGTACAAACAATAAATTTTTTTTCATGAAAATATTACCATTTAATTATCCCAAAAAAATTTCTAAAAAACCATTCCCTTTATATATCTGTAATATTGTAAATCCTACGACTTCGAATAAGTGTATCATATAAAATATTATTTTCTAACATGAGGCTTCCTTATTCATTACCTGTAAAAATTATTATTAGTATAATCCATAACTATATTAACATAACATATTTAAAATAATTTAAATACTGAAGATTTATTATTTTATATAGAAAAAAATATCCATTCTCATGCATCCACTATGAGAAAAAATACTCAAATCTGGCTTTGTGTGTACCCCTACCTCTATAATGTGATTTAGTTCATTTCTCATCATTCAATCATAAAGACGATATCAGGGATGTTGTTTTGGAATAATTATTTTTAATATGTGAATTATGAAATTAAGAATGGACCATCATTAAATATAACACATCTTTTATTTGAGTCATTAAGGAATGATATATTTAACATTGTGTCTATGTGAAGACAACCACATCTATTAATGATACATATTATATTTATTAACTACTCAAAATAAAATTTAATTAATCAATATATAAGTTAATAATATGATTATTACTCTGGAATAGTAAATCATATATTATTTATACCTACATTACATTTTGTGGAAAATAATTATATTGAATATCTGTAAAAAAATATTATTTCTACCACATAGTGACACATTTTATCCCATTACTAAAAATTATGGTTAAATTTAAAAATTTATATGATTTAAAAATTAGATAGTTAAAACAATATTTATATAATTTGAGTTCATAATATGTGTCAAGAATAATCATAATTATGGTCCACATTCCATGAGATTCACAAAAATGAAATCAAACCACATCATATAACTGACATGAGTGGATATTTTATAATAAGTGAGAAAAAAAAAATGATAAATTGATTATATTAATTCAAATATATGTGAACAAGTATATTACTCAGGATTTTATAAAAAATATTATTAGTAATTAGAATGTTTTGTGTTTGTATAAAATTATTTAATAAACAACTTAATGTTTTAATCTCAAAACACATTTCGTTGATATGAATTTTATTTTAGGTACAAAAAACATTTTAAAAGGTGTATATTGTGTCAATGGAATATTTAATTTCTTATATTATCCCTAATAATGGTATTTTTTCTTCAACAACATGATATCTTTTATTCAAGGATTTTTATAACTTTAATATTATGATGTCATAATGTTTTTTTATCAAAAACTCCCTAAACTGAAAAATGTATTTATTTCTGGACAAAGTTTCTTTTATATGATTTATAATAGTTCCATTTTATATTTTATCATAAAAAATAAATTATTCATGGTTTATGTGGTTCATGTTTAGGATCTATATCCTTTTATGGATTCTATCATTATTTTACTCAATTCACAAATGTTTTCCTGACCCAATTACTCATTCCATGAGTTTTAAATTATCATCATAACATGTATCATACAAGCCTCTATAATGCTACCATTTCTATTTAAGTGTACTTCATTTCCATTCCCATTTATCTACCCAATCACTTTTATTAATCTAATTAAATTTAGTTGACCACATTATCATTCAAAATACACCCATGAAAGGAATGTTTACTTACATAAGGAGAGATCTCATTCATTCCCAAATTCATGTTTTTCCTCTCTAATTTATTTACTATTATACATTATAGGAAATTCACTTTTATATTATCCTCTTATAAATGAAATTTCAAAAATCATTTTTATGATGGGGGGTTTACTAAATATTTTTAACATGTTTTATTCATATTCAATAGGATCTATTTTCAAAATTATTTTCATGAATTATTATTAAATGATTCTTAAATGACAATTTGAAAATTATTTGAAATGGGGAATTTTACAGTACCATGAATTTTTAAATAATATTAAAATTAAATAATTAAAATGTCTATATGTATGAAATTTTGAAAAATGGAATATCCTATTAACATTTCTATGTGAAACATTCTTTCTATAAACTTTTTCATTTTCCAAGAGAATTATTATATATTTTTTGGTTTTTTTAATTGTAATATATTATTATCAATTTTATATTAAATATTCTTTTTAATATGATATAAAATTAAAAGGGATTTGAATAATTTAAATATAAATTTACTTATTATTATAATGGTGTTCTTCATCTATATCATATTCTTGATCAAGGGTAATATTTAAATGAACCATTCAACCGTGTTTATCTAGATATCATATGAAATTATTTTTCACATGTATGGTATGATCAATCAATAATTTTTACTACCTATATTGTCCTCTAATATATACATGATTTATATCTAATTATTTTCTTCTAGGTATTCCATATTTTTTATTAATTGATTAAAGGGTATTAGCACAGATTCCCAACACTATGAATGAGTAGGGAAATTATTATCTAAAACATATATCCATTTCCAATATTTTATAAATTATAATTCTCGAATAATATTCATTGAGTGGAATTTACCCAAAATAATGCTTATGGTCTATGGATAACAATTTCTCTTTCAGGGTTTCATATTGTCATGCTTGTTGATGAAATCATTAATTATTCAATAAAAAACACATGAAAAGGATATAATTATTTTATTCATTGTATTTTTATGATCTATTGTTTAAAAATATATTTAACAAATTCATATGATATTTTATTATGATTGTTCTTCCTATATCACACTGTATATCATTGGGCAACACTAATGAATCCAAAAAAGCTATGTAAGGAATTATATAGTATGAATAGTCCACATTGATGGAAAATAGAGTAATAAAATCCATAAAATAACTATATTGTTGGTAGCAATCCATTGAATATGGTAATCATATTTTTCTGTTTTTTTCCATATTTTTATGATATTGTTCCCTTTCATATTGATTGTTATTTAATCCATGTCATTTTTTGTATAATGTAATTTTTATTCATTAATAATTATATTCATTCTCATTGTTATATCATTATATACTTAACATCTCTTATGTTAATATTTATATATTATTTTTAAACATATTGTGTGTTTAATATTGACTCATTAATATCTTTCCTTTAAACCATGTTGTGAGAGAATGTGTTAGGTATTCTATTTTGAGAAGTATATCTTATTAGAAAATTTTTTGGGTGATGTTGAATAATTTTTTTGGATTTATAATCTTATCATGAAGTAGAAAAAATCTCAATTTTTTTATAATATATGAGATTAATAATTTTATGATTTATTTTAGCACTCTAAAACTATAATCATTGAGGACATCTATTATGAAATGTGATAAATATATTATTTTTTGATAATGTGTATCAAATAAAACTATTTATGATATGTGTTCATGTTTCTTAATTTTGGATTGTTGGTTTAGGTGTTCAATAATAAAAACCTATTATTAATTTGAAGAATTGTTATAGTTATTAAATAATGAAAAGGCGATTTTGGATTTATCCAAATAATAAAATAATATTAATTTCAATGTAAAAGAATAATGTAACCAAATAACTAAAAATTGGATATTGTATGTAGGTGGATGAACAAAACTCAAACAATATAAATAATTATGGTTCTATATGTAGTTTTAAATCATTTTCATGTTATTTTTTCATGTAATTACAAAATTAATGCTTACCCTAGTAGATAAAATTTACCATACACACTGTACATAATATGAAAAAATAAAGCTGAAATATTTCCAAATATTTTAAATTCTAATTAATAAATTTGAAGCATTATATCAAGAATAAATTTCATATATAGGAAATATATTTTAAAAACATATACATGTTCAATAAAAAATTCCATTTAGAAAAAAATAAATGTCAAAGAATAAAATTGGATATATAGTAATCCCATTTCTAGGAAAAACCTTAATATCAATGTAAAAACATTTAATTGAATATATAATATATATAATTTTGTTTAATTAAATATAAAAAATAATTAATTAAATTTAATATGATAAATAATCATTTCTAGAAAAGAAAAATTTTAGAAAAAAAATGTACATTAAAATTATTTTATAATTTAATAAACAATGAAGTCATTTTTTTCATGTGAAAGAAATATTTATTTAATATTTTAATTATCCCTATTCATACCCTCCAATTATCAACATAGATGAAAACTATAGCATTATATATTAATAAATTATTACAATAACATTCTTCATTAAATCTTATTATTTTATTTAAGGAACCATATAAAATTATTCATATTTATTTCAATGGAAATTTTTTTAAATTTTATTGATGTTATATTATTTCCTCATTAAAATTATTTTTAAAAATTATAGTCTATTACTTTGACAAAATAAATAAGGATATATAGCATCATCACATCCTAAGGTTCCCATATAGCTACATTGAATGTCTGATCCCTCAAAATAACTCTTAGGTTGTATGCAGTTTTGTTTGGTATATTGTATCTCTATGATTAAATAATGTTTCATGTTGTTCTTCTTTGGATTGAACACACATATATGGTTAAACCATTGATTTTTTTGCACATAAAGAACAACATATATGCTTCATGAGGAGATAAAAAAGGAACACTTTGTGAACTTAATTGAGGTTTGGTGGTAGTTTCCTGTGATACGATATAATAATGTAATGGCCCGGACCTCTCTGGCCCATTCCATTGTTGAAAAGAAGGTCATGAATTGTTCTGGAGGGTATAATGGACTTTTCACACACTTTTTAGAATTTTGTAACTACACGCCATGTAGTGTGAGTACACGTCATGTACCACCTCACCTAGTATACCCCGTGTTGAATTCGTTTCCTTGCCGCGTGGAATAAATGAGAAAACGATGTGTATCCCATACTACAAGTTATGTAGTTCCTCCCTTCATACGCGTTATCCTTAAACCGCGTGTTGAACATTCAACGGTCGTGTTCCATGTTGAAGAGGTTTCCTTTCCATGTGAAATAAATGAGTACACGTTGTGTAGCCCATACTACATGTCGTGTAGTTCCTCCCCGCATACGCGTTACCCTCAAATCATGGGTTGACCAGTCAACGGCCGTGTGCCATGTTGGAAGTCTTGTGGCGACCATGTTAAATGTCCTAGTACACACCGTGTACTAG
This sequence comes from Viscum album, assembly GCA_963277665.1. Taxonomy (NCBI): domain Eukaryota; kingdom Viridiplantae; phylum Streptophyta; class Magnoliopsida; order Santalales; family Viscaceae; genus Viscum; species Viscum album. Next base: position 1,840,961,118 of record OY728156.1, read on the forward strand.
AAAGTACACGCCGTTAATTTAGTTTTCCTCGCCTATAAAAGGAGGGGTCCTCTCCCCCTTTTCAAATCATTCCTCTCCTGCCCATTCCTTCGTGAAGAGCTCCCACGAGACATTCCAAATCTCCTTTCTTCCATTACTTCTTTGTCCAAGCTCCGATTAACGATCCTTCGGCGGCCACGAGATCGTAACTTTGAGGCGGAACATCTGAGTTTGGATGTATTGCTTTCCCTTCGGCCTTTCCTCCCTATCATCAACCCGAGGAGGTCTTTCCAGGTTTTTTCAGAAGCAACAGATGCCGACAGACGTCTTCTAAAGTTGATTTGGGGGAGCATTGTGATCAGAACGTATTGAGATAGCTATTTTAACTTCTTCTCTCTAATTTATGCATCATGTGGGATGGGTGGCATCTTTATTTCATGATCCATAGTTGACCCAGTTTATGAGGATAATAACGGGCTTATGGAACGAGGATGGAGAATTTGTTATATTTATCTTTGTTTATCCTATTGTTATGTTGCGAATTGAATAGGCTTATGCCTATTGAAAATCAAGGTTGTTGGGGGCCTTTTCATGCACAATTAAATGTTGCCTTATCATTCTAGACCATTTTGTGGATGGAATCTTTGTGGAATGTGTAAATTGTTTAAACACATAAGGTTGTATGATTAAATGAATATTCGGAACCCTTGTGTGATCTCCCCGATAGAAAAAACAATGGAATAATGAACATGTGGGTGTTGGTTTGGTTACTCAGTGTGTGAAGGGGGGGGGGGGGGGGTGAGTGAATCCTGGGTTATTATGGATAGGATGGACAATGAGGCTATAGTAAATGATATTAAAGGGGAAATGATGTGTCACGAGCCTGGTTTTGAGATATGGTTGTGGAGATGTGGTTGTAATGGCAGTAGGGTTGCAGTAATGGGTTTTGATATTAATAGAAAGTGGAGAGTTGTTAAATTAACTGTGGGGAATGATAATGAATTAAACGTGGGAACAATCAATGGGGATCTACTGATGATAAAAAGGTTGGTTTTGTGTTGCTTGTGTTTTACCTAATTTGACTTGTGGTTGGCAAGGATATGTTTTATGAACAACTGTTATGGTTGGATATGGTTATGTTCCTATTAGTTAAGGAACTAATTAACTAGTTTTGTTCAAACATGAAAACCTAAATGTGGTAGGGATTATTGTTGTATGCATTCTTCGTAGTAGCAATGCTGAGGCACACACTCAGTTTCAATATTTAGAAGCCATAGTTTGGGCTGTGTGTTTGGTATACATATATATATATCTGTATCTTTGTGTTTTGTCGCACCCCACCCATGTTGAGCACTTAGTGCCAAACACTCCCATTTGACAAGAGATGGTGTTTTCCTCTTTGTTACTAGCTCCTTCATGCTCTTTCTTCCATAGGCTATGTTGGCTTGATATGACCTTACACCCAAGACTCTTCGTGTAGGATTCGATTGGGGTTGTTTTAGCCCTAGACTCTTCGGGAAGGTTTACTGTTAACTAGAATCTTTTGGATGAGGCCCAGGTGTGTGTGGGCGGGATATGTGGTTGTGAGGAATAGTTGTGTGGGGGAAGGATATGTGGTTGTGAGGCCCAGGTGTGTGCGGGTGGGATATGTGGTTGTGAGGCCCAGTATTGTGTGGGCAGGATATGTGTTTCTTGAAGCCCAGGTGTGTGCGGGCAGGAAGAGTGTGGTAGCGTCAGGACGTTTGCTGTTTGGAATAGCAGCTAACTAGTGGGAAATGGTGTGGGGTACCCAATACTCTTCTTCTTATATACTACTACATGTTGTTTTGTATTTTTGGTTAGCGTGGCTGGTGAGGTTGGGTGGATAGAATTCCTTGCTAGGTTTTGGTTTCTTTTTTTGTTTTCAGAGGACATTAGGATGTCTGCCCACCTGTACATGAGAGATTTAGGTTTCCCTCCTGAGTATACATGTATTCTCACCCTACGTTTACTTTCATGTTTCCAGGAGGACTATCAGGGTCGGGTGGGCCCCTAATAGTCGGGACAGTTGGGGGTGTTGCAGTTTTCTGTACTCTTGTTTCTTTTGGTATTGTACTTTTTGAGCTTTCTAATACTTGTACCTTGTTTTAGAATTGATTAAACATGCATGCGGGATTGGTTTGGGATTATTTACTTGTTCCTTTTCATTGGTGTTTGACTCATCCTATTTCCCGATCTTAAATAATAAAAAGGGTAATGCCTCCCATATTAGTGAAAACTCATACCCTTGATGCTATTCGCCACTCCGGGGCCTACTAGAGGTGGGACTCAAGGTTCATCGTGGGAAATAATTAGTGGGAGGGGTCGTGATAGAATGTTATTAGAGGTGATTGTTGAATTATAGAATGGAGTCTTGAGTTTGGCTCAATGAGGATTGAATGGGATGCTAGGGTGAAAGTGTTGGATGATCTTGGTGTATGACATAGGCCAGGGAATACCAGATAGTATATGGTAATTTAGGGCCCCCTTGATCTGATGCAAGGACTCTAAGCCTACCGAACGACCAAGTGAGACTACATTGATTGTAAGGTAGAGACCCTAGAGAAGTTACATGCATCATCATGATTGTGTTTTACTTGATTTGGGTGTTTTGGGAAAGAAATTGAAATAAAATGATAAAATGAAACTTTGAGAAATTTCCTTGCCACATGGGCTTAGGAGACCATTGTTTTACCATAGAGCTATGGAACCTTGATGTCATCCATGGGTGACTCAGGCAGCCATGGCCCAACAGATTCAAGCGATCAATTAGCTGAGGATTGACCGAGAGGAGGAAGATGACCAGTGGCAGAAGACTCTACGTTATTTCTAGTGGAAAACCCTAAAAAAGTACGAGGGTAGTACTTTAGATATGGAGATGGAATGGTGTCTTGAGGAGCTAGGGATCACTTTTACATTGATCTGTGCTCCGAGGTAGTACTGATTTCCCCTAAAAGTCAGTCAGATGATAGGTGTGGTGCATCAGTGGTGGACGCTCTACCTTGGTGAGAGGTCAGAGACAGAGGTACTGTGGGCTGAATTTGAGAAGGATCTCCTAGAGGAATTAATTTTTTCCATGCTCAAGGTGGAGAAGATGCAAGTGTTACTCTCTCTCCAGCTGGGGAGAATGTCAATACAAGATTTGGGGATCAAGTTCAAGGGTATCCTACGCTTTTTTCTGGATCTCTTTCCAGATGAGGAGTCTCGGGTGAGACAGTTAGAGGAGGCGCTTCGTCCTTCACTCCAGTATGCTGTAACCCCCTTCACCCTTCGATTTACTTGGCATTACAGAAGAAGTTAGAGATTTTAGAGAGGATGCACTTGTAGGGAGGTGCACCACGAGAGGGGTTCCGGCCGAGTTCGTCGAAGGGGAAGTCAGTCAGCAGCAAGTCTCCTGCGACAGGACCTTCCAGATTCAAGCCAGTAGGGAGCATTCCCTAGTATTTACAGTTCAGATCTTCAGGTCCCCGTCACTTTTTCATGATCCAGGACCGATGTTTTCTCTTGTGGAGGTTTTAGGCCCATTAAGAGTCTGTGCCCAACCGTATCTTAGTACGGTTGAGGTGGGAAGGTTCGATGCCCGCCTCAGCAGCACAAGTTTCCGGCGAGGCCCTTCCAGCAGCAGCTGGACCCTGCTCCTCCGAGGGTAGATTTGGAAGGAAGAGGCCAACCTCAGGGACCTCGACCAGGCCATGGTTGAGGAGGTGGTCAACATCAGAGAGGTAGAGGAGGTGGGCGTGAATAGTTGCATGCAGCAGAGTTGGAAGCTTCAGCCGGATCAGAGGTTGTGCGAGGTACGATTTGTTTGTTCACCACTCTCGTTTCTTCTTTGTTCGATTCATGAGCTTTGAACTCCTTTGTTTCCCCCGGTCTATCCCATTCTTTGGGTTTATATGTAGAGAGACTTTCCGTACCCCTAGTGCTAAGTACCCCAGTGGAAGGTCAGACCATCGTATCTTGTGTTGGCCAGGGATGTGGGCTAACGTTGGGACCACATCGATCTAGTGGGGATCTTCTTTTGCTACAGATGCAACCATACGATATCATCCTAGGAATCAAATGGTTGTTTTCTGTTAGTGACGTAATCGACTGCTTCTGAAGAAAAGTCTTGTTCTCCGACGTGGATGGGCGGTGTATAGCTTTTATTGGCGAGAGGAGCTATCAGGTGGGAAGTCGGCATGTGAAGCCTATCCTTTAATTGTTAGGTGGTTTATCAGTAGTTTCAGCTGATACAGAGATGATGGATGTTACAGAGGTTGTTTGGGAGTTCCACAATGTATTTCCCAAGGTGGTTGTGACTCTACCCCCCCCGATGTGATGTTGAGTTCGAGATAGACTTACAGCCTGCTGCCTGTCCGATTTGATGGCCCGTTATTGGATGGCACCTTCGGAGTTGCGGGATTTGCGGATTCAGATTGAAGTTTTGATAGATAAGGGTTTTGTTCGACCCAGCGTGTCACCATGGGGTGCTCCAGTTTTGATCGTGAAGAAGGTAGATGGTGGTCTTAGGCTATGCATATACTACCAGAGGTTGAATCAGGTGACGGTCAAGAACCGTTACCCCTTCAAAGGATAGATGATCTCTTCGACCAGAAAAGGGGAGCAGGTTGGTTTTCTTAGATTGATCTATGATCTAGATATCATCAACCCAGGGTAAAGGAAAGTGACATCTCGAAGACGACTTTCAGGTGTAGGGATGGGCACTTTGAGTATATAGTTATGCTATTTAGAGTTACAAATGCCCCGGCTGTGTTCATGGGACTTATAAACATTGTCATCCAAGTGTTTTTGGAACGTTTCATCGTTTTGATTATTTATGATAGTCTAATTTACTCAAAATCAGAGGAGGAGCACATTGAGCATATCAGGGCATTATTGGATGTCCTTCGACACCACCAGCATTATGGTAAATTGTCTAAGTGTATGTACTTGATGTAAGAAGTACACTTCCTTGGGCACGTCCTGTCTCATCATTGAGTGTTAGTGGACCCGTCGAAGGTGGAGGCGGTTGTTTCTAAGGCGGCACCCAAGAGCGTGGTAGTAGTTCATAGTTTCCTGGGGTTGGAAGGTTATTATCGTATGTTCGTTTCAGACTTCTCTCGAGTTACTGCTCCCATGAAAGCTTTGAATAGGATGAACCAGGTCTTTTTATGGAGCGATCAGTGCCTGAAAGCTTTTGACTACCTAAATGAGAAGTTGGTAAGTTCTCTAGTACTCAGGTTTCCAGAGGAAGGGTTGTTGTGTGAGGTGTTTTGTGATGTTTCTGGCCTTGGTATGGGGTGCGTACTAATGCAGAAGAAGGGTGTGATCTATTATGTGTCTAGGCAGTTGCGCCCTCATGAGCGTAACGATGCCACCCATGACCTATATCTTGCAGTAGTAGTGTTCGCACTGAAGTTGTGGCGACATTACCTATTTGGGGAGTGCTTTGTGGTCTTCTCAGATCACAAGGGCCCACGTTATATCTTCTCCTAGTGTGACCTGAACTTACGGAAATAGAGATGGGTCGAGTTTCTCCAAGACTATGACTATGATATCACTTACACTGATGTTAAGGGCATCATTTTGGCTGATTCCCTGAAAAGGATGTCACATATGGAAGTTGTTCGGGAATCTGTAGATTCTTGGAAAGCAATGGTAGAGTTCGCTGGCTTGCACATGGATGCATGGGTAGAGGGTGTTAGAGGTTGTTTGTTTCAGATGATGGGGCAGTCTTCCTTGTTGATCTAGGTGGAAGAGTCTATTTGAGGAGACTCCGTGGCAGATGTAATGTTGGATCATATCGATCAGGGGAACGCTCTAGAAGGATGGTCAGAGGACAGCCGACATCAGATGTTTTTTCATGGAAGGTTGTTTGTTCTGGAGGCGATGTGTGAGGGAGTTCTTCGTGAGATCCATAGCTTAGTCTTATCGGTGCATTCAGGAGTTTCAAAAATGTACTAAGGCTTGATGGAATAGTTTTGGTAGCCCGGGGTGATACGGGTAATGTCGGAGTTTGTGGCTCAGTGTCGAGTGGGTCAGTAAGTAAAGGCTGAACATCGTGTTCCCAGTGGTTTGCTGCATCCTTTAGATTTCCCCAAGTTAAAATGGGATAAAACCTCACTGGAATTCATCCCAGGACTATCCAGAGATCAGGGTGGTTATGATGTTATCTGGGTAGTGGTGGATCGACTGACAAAATTAGCTCACTTCTTAGCAATTAAGGAGTCGGGCACGGTGAGTAACTTAGCACAGAGGTATATAGACGAGGGGGTGCGTTTGAATGGAGTTCCAAATACTATCATCTCAGATCATGATACTCGGTTTACCTCACGAGTCTAGAGGGGGTTACAACATGATTTTGGCACCCATCTATGCCTCAGCACTGATTTCCACCCCTAGAGTGATGGACAGATAGAGCGGACTATCCAGGCGTTGGAGGACATGCGGCAGGCATGCGTTCTGGATTTTGAAGGATCATGGGTGAGACACTTGCCTTTAGTAGAGTTTTCCTACAACAACAGCTTCCACTCTACTATTGTCATGGCACTGTTTGAGGCTCTGTATGGAAGACCATGTCGTTCACCCATTTGTAGGGCAGAGGTTGGTGAGACAGGTGCTCTTGGGCTAGAGATAATAGAGAGCACCACAGAGAACGTCCAGCTTCTGCATGAGAGGATGAAAGTGGATTAGGACCGACATAAGTCTTATGATGATCGTCATAGGAGGCCCTTGGAGTTCGAGGTTGGAGATCATGAGTTCTTGATGGATTCCCCTCAATGGGGGTTGCAGTGGTTTGGGAAGGGGAGTAAGCTCTCCCCTAAGTTCATCGGACCTTTCAAGGTGATAAGGTGAGTCGATGAGGTGGCATATCAGCTAGCCCTGCCACCTATGTTGGAGAAGGTTCATGACGTATTCCACGTCTCCCAGCTTCATTGGTACTTACATGGCGACTCTCACATTATCGACTGGGGTGAGTTAGATATGGGAGATGACGTGACCTTCGAGGAACGACCAGTCAGAATCGAGGATCTTAAAGAGAATGGGGTTCATGGATGAACCATCACCTTGGTTTGTGTGTTGTGGAGTCATGGCGGCCTCGAGGAGAGAACTTGGGAGTGGGAGGCCTAGATGCATGCTCAGTACCCAAAGTTGTTTTTACTTGTGTTTTGCTTTGTTCTTCTGATCTTTGTTTTGAAGTTATGATTTGTACCTTTGATATATGGAATGCTTGGCTTGTTGGTTGTGAGATGTTTTGTTTCCTTGTTATATGGAAGTTTGTAACATGTCTAGATGTGTGGGGAAAGGGAAAAACATGATCCTTAATCGAGACGCATTAATGCAGATGTGATTGAACCCTTTCGGGCGAGTCAGTGCTGCCTAAAGCGGATAATATCTTGACCTGGGAGAGGGAATTTCCCCAAGACACGTGTTCGGGTAGTGTGTTGGTTGTACCATGTTGGGGGCAGTGTATGTTAAAAAAAATCCTAATATATGGATTTGGGAAGACCCAATTCTTAATCAAGGTGCATTAATGCGGATGTGATTAAACCCATGCAGGAAAGTAAGTGCCACCAAAAGCGGATAATATCTCGACATAGGAGAAGGAATTCCTAACACATATGATTAGGGTTGTTGGTTGGGTTCCTGTTATAACGAGATCACTAATAGGTATCTTGTTGGGTTCCTCTGGGTCGGTTTTTGAATTCTAGGGAATGAGAATGTTTTAATATGTATCTGATGTAATGGCTCGGGCCTCTCCGGCCCATTCCTTTGTTGAAAATAAGTTCATGAAGTATTCTGGAGGGTAAAATGGACTTTTCCCACACTTTTCAAAATTTTGTAAGTACACGCCGTGTAGTTTGAGTTCACGCCATGTACCACCTCGTAGGGTATACCCCATGTTGAAACTGTGTCCTTGCTGTGTGAAATAAATGAGTGCACGTCGTGTATCCCATACTACACATCTTGAAGATCCTCCCCTCGTACGCGATATCCTCAAACAGTGTTTTTACCAGTCAACGGTCGTGTGTCATGTTGAAGTTAGGTCCATTCCGTGTGAAATAAATGTCTACAATATGTGTAGCCCATACTAAACTCCATGTAGTTCCTCCCCACATACGCGTTACCCTCAAACTGTGTGTTGACCATTCAACGGCCGTGTGCCGCATTGGATGTCGTGTTGGAAGCTGCATGGCGACCATGTGAAATGGCCTATTACACGGTGTGTACTAGAAAGTACACTCCATGGACATTATTTTTCTTCGCCTACAAAAGGAGGAGTCCTCTCTTCCTTTTCAAATCATTCTTATCCTCTCCATTCCTTCGAGTAGAGATCTCCCAAGACATTCCAAAGATTCTTTCTTCCATAACATCTTCTTCGGAGCTTCGACTTATGATTCGTCAGCGGACATGAGATCGTAAAGATGAGGCACAACTTTTGAGCTTAGATCTTTTTCTATCCCTTTGGCCTTTCCTCCCTACCTTCCACCTGAGGAGGTTATTTCTGGGTTTTGTTAGAAGTGAAGGATGCCAACGGACGTCTTCTAAAGTTGATCTGGGGGAGCGTTGTGATCAGAACCTGTTGAGGTAGGGATTTTACCTTCGTCTCTCTAATTTTTGCATCATGAGGGATGGGTGTCCTCTTGATTTCATGAGACATAGTTGAACCAGTTTAATGAAGATAATAAATATCTTAAAGACTGGGGATGGGGAAGTTTTTATGTTTATCTTTGTTTATCCAATTGTTATGTTATGAATTGTATAGGCTTATGCCTACTGAAAATCACAGTTGTTGGGGGTGTTTTCTTGAGCAATTATATGTTTCCCTATCTTTCTAGACCGTTTTGTGGAATGAAACTTTGTGGAATATGGAAATTGTTTAATCATGTAATTTTATCTGATTAAATGAATATTTGTAACCCTTTTGTGATCACCCCAGTTGAAAAAAATGGAATAATGAACAAGTGGGTGTTGGTTTGGTTACTTAGTGTGTGAATGGGGGGGGGGTGAATCCTGGCTTATTACTGATAAGATGGGCAGTGGGGCTACGTTAAATGATATTAAAGGGGAAATGATGTGGTAAGAGCCTGGTTTTGTGATACAGTTTTGGAGATGTGGTTATAATGGCAGCATGGCTGCAGTAATGGGTTGTGATATTATAAGAAAGATTAAAGTTGTTAAATGAACTGTGGGAATGATAATGAATTAAACATGGGAACAAACAATGGGGATCGACTGATGACAAAAAGGTTGGTTTTGTGTAGGTTGTGTTTTATCTAACTTGACTTGTTGTTGGCATGGATATGTTTTACGAACGATTGTTATGGTTGGTTGTGGTTAATTTCCCAGTAGTTAAGGAAATAATAAACTAATTCTGTTGAAACATGAAAACCTAAATGGGGTTGGGATTGTTTATGTATGCATGCTTCATAGTAGTAGTGCTAAGGCACATGCTCAGTTTCTCTGTTTAGAAGCCATAGGTTGGGCTGTGTTTTTGGTATATATATATATATATATATCTGTATCTTTGTGTTTTGTCACACCCCACCCATGTTGACCACATAGTGTCGAACACTCCCATTTCATTGGAGAGGGTTTTTCCCCTTAGTTACTAGCTCTTTCTTGCTCCTTCTTCCATAGGCTGTGATGGCTTGAGGTGACCATACACTCAAGACTCTTCAGGTAGGTTTCGATTGGGGTGATTTTAGCCCAAGACTCTTTGGTCAGGTTTACTCTTCCCATGAATTTTCGGGATGAGGCCCAGGTGTGTGCGGGCAGAATATGTGGTTGTGAGGCCCAGGTGTGTGCGGGCGGGATATGTGGTTCTTTAGGCCCAGGTGTGTGCAGGAAAGAAGAGTGTGGTAGTGCCAGGATGTTTTCCGTTAGGAAGAGCAGCTAACTAGTGGGAAATGGTGTGGGGTACCCAATACACTTGTTCTAATATGCTACTACCTGTTGTTTTGTGTTTTGGTGAGTGTGGCTGGTGAGGTTGGGGGATAGATTTCCTTGCTAGGTTTTGGTTTCTTCTGTTGTTATCAAGGGACATTAGGATGTCTCCCCACCTGTGCACGAGATATTTAGGTTTCCCTACTGAGTATACTTGTATGCTCACCCTACATTTACATTCAGGTTTCCAAGAGGACTTCCAGGGCAGTGCGGGACCCTACTAGTCGGGACAGTTGGAGTTGTTTCAGTTTGATGTACTCTTATTTCTTTTGGTATGGTACTTTTTGATCTTTCTTGTACTTTTACCTTGTATCATAATTGTATAAACATTCTTGTGGGATTGGTTTGTGTTTATTTACTTTTTCCATTTCTTTTGGTGTTTGACTCATCCTATTTCCTGATCTTAAATAATAAAAAGGGTAATGCCTCCCATATTTGTAAAAACTCATACCCTTGGTGCTAGTTGCCACTCCGGGGCCCACTAGAGGCGGGACTCGTGAACATTATCTCCCTTTCACCACTGCCAGCTCAGGAGGGGAATCTTTGGTGGGAGGGGGACATGAAAAATAACTACATAATAAAAATATATAAGGGACCAATCTAACTAGGGATAATCACCCCCATCATTGAATGTCTCCAAAACCTATTCAATGTATAAATTCATACGAATATCTATCAATTAATTCTAATTCCGGATCACCTTAAGTATTTCTAGTATAACTTTTCAATTATTTATGAGTTGAATTGATGTTCTAATAAATGGATTTAATATTATAATCCATTTAAATTTTAATATATAGACACAAAATTTTATTTTAACCCACATAAACCAAATATAATGGTGTTCTATAATTTTTTCCATTGATGATATCATAAAGAGACATCTGATTTCTTGAGTGAATGTAATTTTTTTTTCAGAATACTATTCTAGAGTAAAGTGTTTATTTAACCCACCACTAAAATATAGTGAAAAAGATATAAAAATATCCACTATTATTTTAATGTTACTCTCATACTAAAAATTTTCCATGTGATGATAGGTAATAATAAAACAATACTCATTATATAGAGTATATTGAAGGCATCACAATAAAATTGTGGAAAAAATTTTATTTCTAGAAAAATAATAAAATGTGTAAATCACTGAGACCTCGAAATTCATATATTGTATACTATGGAATATTGATATTTAATTAAAAGTTATATAATGAAAAAATAAATGTGATGATTCAATTATGTGATCAACTATTCTCCAAATTGATTTTTTAAATTTTTGAATTTTTTGAATCCATTGATGAAACCCATGGATATTTTTTAAAAATCATATTCTAATATTGTTTTTGTTTTTATAATATCCTTTTATAAATCTCTCTCAATGAAATATAATTATTATATAATAGGAATTATTATATTTACACTTAAATGTCTCTCATCCAGTTATCTCAGAAGTATCACTCATTGATTCCTCTATATATCTTTTTACATCAATGATTAATAGATAATTATGATATACGAACATCATCAAAATTTCGTTATTCAACTATGGTATTGATGGGACTTATTATTGAATTATTAACCTTATAATTCCGTTATATTCATCTTTTCAATTAGGGTAATTTCTCTCCATATTTTATAGCTCTACTTATTCATTTTATACATCATTAATCATCACATGGATATATTTTATAATTATTATTTGAGAAAGATAGGATTTCTCAGTTTCATTAATGATATATAGATTAATCAATTATTTTATCTAGTAATATATGACCTTTGGGGGTATTCATAATATATAATATATAAGGATCCTTTGGACTCAATGAATCATATAACTAATTCACCTTTCTGTGGTAGTAAATTATTAATTGGTCAGAATCATAATTCAATTAAAATCATATACATTGGATATTATTCAAATAATTCTTAGTGAATTCCAAAAATACTCATTAATGATTAGTATATATGTCACAAAATTTTTATCTTAATATAATTATTTTATATAACTCATTCAAAAATTACTACAACTATATCCAAAAAACAATTCACGTAAATATTTCCATTACTATTATATTTTCATATGGAAAAAGCTACCAACATATATTTTTAGATGAGGAATCACCCAATACCCTTCATCAATATACAATTATATATCACAAATCTCTATATGTTGATATGTTTTATAAATACAAGTGAACTAAATATTCTTCTCAATAGTTCAATGAACTTTTCATCATATTCATTTACCAAATTTAACTTAAATCCCTTTCTAGTTAACATGGTGAGTGGATTATTTATGAATAAGAAATAATATAATCAATTTCGACAATATCATGATAAACAAAGAAAACTATGTATCTGAGTAGCCATAATTGGTATTTACTAATATTCAATAACTCCATTTTTTATAGATCTTGTGAAATAACATCACTAGATAAAATATAATCCAAAACGGAAAATTTCTATATCCAAAATTTACACTTTCTAAATATTGAAATATAAATCTCCATCCATAATAAATTTAGTAAAATTATAATGATAACTTCATGAAATTATATTATATTTTAATATATAAGAAAATCATCAAGAAAGACTATCACAAAAATATCACATAGACTCTAATATTTCTAATAATTAGATCGATAAAGATTGTTTTGGGAATATGTATGACCAAATAGAATTAGAATATACTTATGGTGTCCATAAATTTTAGGGAATGTTTTCATGGGCATGTACTCAATTTTTAAAACCAATTGATAGTTTCTAGGTCAATTTTATATCGTCGAACAACATGGAGATCATATTAATTAAACAAAAAAAATCATCCATATAAAGTCGAGGAGTGGTATTCTTGAATGTGATTGGGTTAAATTAATAATAATGAATATAGATTCACATTAATAAATTATTATTTTATCAAAAATATTAGTTTTCCCACATTGTGGAGAACATATTTATATGAATCCCTTATCAGAATTCCCAAATAGATATTTTTTCAATTTTTGAAACTCAATCATGTAAATTTAATTTGATTTATTATAAATAGGTGTATCACTTGTTATAAAATCTCTTGAAAACTAAACCACAATATTTAGATGAATAAAATGAATATATTCCATTAATTTATCATCAATATAAAATAAATTTAGAATACCATTGATGTTGTGTTTCTCCCGAACATTTTTAGATCATTATTCCTTTTGAATTTGAATCTCAATATATAAAATAGAACCCACAACCATTAAAATCTCTTATAATTAATTGAACACATATATGATGTTGAATTAGTTTGTATTATAAAATTTGAATTCCATTCCATGAAAATTAATATAGTATGTATATTGTTAATTCCAATCCATTATAAAAATAACATAAAATTCAACTAGAGGTACAATAAGGATATTTAGATGAAAAACATTCTGATAAAATTAAATAAGTCAATAAAAATAGACATTCTTTTATTACTGATGAATAACTTTAAATTTTCACTAGAAATTTTATATTTAATCATTTTTGTGGTGTTTTGATTTCTATTAAAAATTCCTCATATATAAAAAGAATTGGTAGATTCAAAATCTAACAAGACATCAGTAGTTTTAGAGAGTATGATAACTGTCAATTGCCACACATTTTTATTATGCCTAACGTCATCAACAGTGAATAGATTATATTTTTGTTTTTCACTCATATAAATTGGTTGATATAGATAATAAAGGTTAATAAAAATATAATTTTAGCACCAGTTATCACAATTCCAATACTTTTTTTATTTGAATCATTAGAGTGTGGGTGGTCCATTATTTGAAGTTTTCTAAATATTTGAATCAATAAATAACTTCTTCCAATCACATAAACATTAAATTACATGATAAAATTATATTCCATTTTTTAATATTTTATATCTCCCATTATAATAAATTTCAACATTTTTCTTATCAAATTTTCGCATATAATTAACGAAACATATTTTTCCCTTGATGGTTTTCATTATTAGAATTTCCTTTAAATTTTATATTTTTTAGTTATAATTCCATTAGATTTCTTTGTATCACCAATATCTATTTCTATATTTATAGCACACTAAATAATATATTCATAGCTACTAATTACCTAAATGGAAAATTCGATTCTGATATTTGGTGTTATGATATTGAATAATTGATCAATATTATATTTTTGTTCAATTATAATATCAGAACTATCCCTTGAAAGTCATGTAAAATATTCATCATATGTAATAATGGGTTCAAATCATTCTTATTTTCCACATGTCCTTGATATTATTCCACAATCGATCAGCTTCAACAACCAAAAGATAAATTACCCAGATAATATTTTATTTTTGAAAATAGTGTAGAACATAAAATCCCTTTTTTGTTGTATAGATCCAATTATGAGCCACTAGTGGGTCATTGGAACCAATAAAAGATATTAGATATTTACCTATAAAAGAATTCAATTACTTTTTTTATACATTTCAAAATTTTAATCACAGAATGGTCAATGTCGTAAGAAGTATATTTCAACATCTAAATATGTTTTTTAATTCAATATCATAAAAATTTTAATTATTAAGGTGAAAATAATTTATCATTCCATAACATTCAACATTAACACAATTACTTCAGGGTATATAAATTGTATATAATGAAAAATCATATCCTGAGTGACAATAACAATAATGAGAAACCAAATAATCCTGAAAGATAATCAATAATAATTATATTTTATGATAAATTATTTTAAATCTATAAAAACATAAGATTAGGAACGACAATCCATGATCATTATCTCTTAAAATTTCTCATTATAGTTCATAGAGGTATGTTTAATTAACCTATAAATATACCTTTGAGTGTTTCTATCTAGTTTTGTAGTCTTGTAAATACTAATCATGCATGAGGGATGACTGAGATAATACACTATCATATGCATTTTGAGTGGTTACCCACAGATGAAAATGTGCCACATATACAACCATTTTGTAGAATATATAAATGTATGTATTTTTAATAAAAACCACACTTCATTATTTAACATAAAATATGATGTTCTCCAATGAATATATTTATCCTATTGGTTTTCTCTAATTCTATAAAATCATAGATTCCAAGAAAAATAACTATTTTATAACAACCAAGATGACCCAAATATTTTATACATAATAATAAATCTTATTGTATAAATAATCATCACCTAAAATTATGATCCATTCCAGAATCATAATTATTTAGTTTAATTGGGATCATAGATACATGCACATCTAGTACATAGAGAATCTACATAATTACCCACATAGCTCTTCATAACAAGATAGCTTCTTAATCATATAGAAAAAAATATATTTCGCCATATCATTGTGGAATGTAATTTTTATAAAAGGTGGTATCAAATGTTTATTAATGGTAAACATGGGAGTTATCAATGAATATTCAAGCATAACATGATTATAAATGTATGATAAATATACCTTAACATTTCAAAATAATATCTAATAATTCATATTTTATAATCATGAGTCCTGGGAAAAAATTTGGAGTTCATAATTATTAAATAATTAATAAATCAATGAACATGAACTATACTCGGTGAGAGGGTAATAATGCTATGGATTTTTTTTTCTTCGGTGGACTTTCTAGGCCCGAAGCATTTATTTTTTCATGATTTGGTATGTCTCAAGGCAGAAAGTGTTAATATCATTAGGGGTGATTCTCTTGGACTTTTTCACATTAGGCCACCCTGATTCTAGTTTTGTTTTGGTTCTGTCTTTGTGGGTCTTTGTTTGTTGTTCTTTTTTGACCATTTAATAAAAAAATATGATTTGTGTTTAATGAAAATGAACCATGAGAGTATAAAATTAGAATAATGTCATCTCATTAATGTGTGGAATAATGGTTTTCATAATCATAATCATAGAAATATTGTGTTAAAGAAATACACCATGGAAGTTATCATATATTGATCTTGAGATAAACACCCTGGTATATACTTCCTTATTCAGATATCTTCTCAATAACCTACTTGTGGGCATGGGATAACCTCCAATATAACCACTTTTTGGAATAATATATCCTCTTGGGAGCCTTATTTTTGGATTAGGATTACCTATTGTGTAAGATTTTATCAAATGAATCATAAATAATTAACAAATTAATTAGAATGGTATAATCTACCCACACATAATATAATCATAATTATTTATAATATAGTCCACAATATCATGGAAACGTGTATCTTTGATTAAAATATATAGCTATAGAAAAGAAAACATTTTCAACAGTATTAATCATCATAAAAATAAATCATAAAAAAAAATAATTTTTATTATATTATCATATCCCCTTTTATAATAATTTACAAAAAGTGAAGTTGTAACAGGTAAAATATTCCTTTTCAATATTATTAGAACATTTCTTATAGAAAATAAAATTTTGAATTTTAAATCACAACATTAAAATTAAAAAATACATAAAATATAAATAGGTTTTTATTTGAATAAAAACATGAAACTTTTTAATGGATGAATAAAATAATTGAGTTCATTTGATGATAGTATGATCCAATGATTCCATGTACATTAAATTAAATATATTATTTACAATGTCTGTAAAATATATAATGTAAAAAATTCTAAAAAAGACCATTATATTACATTTAAAAACATTATACCAAGTGACACATGTGTAAAAATGAAATTTAAATATAGTTGTAGGATTTTTATACTATTTATGAAATATTATATATGATACTATATAATTTGAAGAAGAAAATCCACACAAAAAAATTAAACAAATATTTTTTCCTTCAAAACATTATTTCAGTATCATAAAAAATTAAATAAATAAATATTTAGGGAAATCATATATCACAATATATAATTGAAGTAAAATAATATACATAATTATTTGGATATATATAACTTATTTTCATAACTGTAAATTTTATCTTAAATAGTCACGTTAAAAATGAGATTGTAAAATAAAACCCATACCTCAAGATTGACTTATTCAATAAGAACACTAAACTCCAATATATTAAATTAAAATTTAATTTAAGTATATAAATTTAACATATTCAAACTATAATATCTTATATGACCACTTATACTAATTCAACAGAAATTTATTAATATTTATTTTTTAAAACCATTGTTTTTTCATGTAAACTGTTTTGTTTTTCTAGAATGTTTCAGTTTTTTAGTTCTTGATCATATACTATGATCACAGTTCCATTATTTATTGAATTATAATAATAATATAGATATCATATTTATTATTTATAACCATATTTATTTTCATTAATGAATTCTATATATAATAAAATTAATTACAACAGTCATAGAAATGGTAATTTAATTGTACTCTCTAATGCAAATTTTATTTTTTTAACAAAAAAAGAATAAATCATAACAAATATTTTTCCACAATAATATTATTGTAACAGCCCGAGATTTTATGAAAAATATTCTTTTTAATTTTATTAATGTATTGTGTTGTACGCTACACCAAAAGGAGCTTTCACAACACGCATCCTTGACTTTCCTTCCATTACACGCAATCGCGACCTCCCACGATAGCGTGTGTTGTACGCAACACCAAGTTTCGCTAAACAACGATATGCTATTAAGATATTATTAAAACTAGACGTTATGAATAGTAATAACCACTTTTTTTAAATTTTAGAAATTTTAGCTCTCAAAATGGACTTCATTTTTGGATTCGGAGTATCGAATTTAGCCTAAGGTGAAATTTTGGTACATTTCGGATAACTTCCATATTCTGATGAATAGTGAAAATTACTAAATTATAAATAAAAACAACTTTTTTAATCGAAATAATTAATAGAGATAAATTATTAATTTGAGTGGTTTTAAAGTATATTTAGAATATATTTTTACAATTTAATACAATGTTGGTCATTGGTTGTAATTTCACATTTAAACCAGACATAATCAAGTGTCAATCTTTTGATATATTTTGTTTCCTAAAAACACGCTATTTATTTTAACAGCGGGATTTAATTATAAAATTAATTAATGAAACTTCTATGTTATGAATTTGGTAAAATAGATTTCATTTTTGAATTCGGAATATTAAATATAGCTTAGGATGAAATTTTGGCATTGTTCTGAAAAACATCAATTTTTGATGAATAGTGAAACTACTAAGTGGTAGTTAAAAAAAACTGAATTTTTCATAAAACTTAATTTTACCGCTTCTGTGAATGGAATTTCGAAAATCCGACAGATACGGTTAATATGAAGGACTAAAATGTGGTTCAATGAGATGAAAATAATTTTTGGTGAATAGTAACTTTTTACTTTTTTTTACCACGATTAATAGTAAATAGGGTAACTAAGGGTAAATATGATATTACTATTACCCTAACACATGTCATAATTCTATTCGATAAGTGTAATTCGACCAAAAACAACCTTATGAATAAAATATGACCATTTAGGCCCACTTGGATTAGATTAGGACATTTATTATTAATTTATTTAAAGAAGGGTTAAAGTAGTTAAAATCAAAGTTTAATAAGTAAATCATTTTTAATATGGGGTTATACATAAGATAAATTCGATTGTAAATATTCATTAGAAATATAAAAAGATTTAATACATGATGGTATTTTATTTGTAATTTTTAGACATCAAATAATTTAATTTATTTATGACACAAAGATGATGCAGTAATTATCTTGTTAATGAAATATTGACATAATTGATGTTATAAACACCAAAATAAATGTAATTTGAGACTTTTTATGAATTACACTACTTTTCTAGGTTGCTATGATATATTATTGTTGATTTAATCAACTTGGTTCGAACATATAAATCTGTTATGACTTTCACAAAAATCATATATCAAATAGTGTCAAAATTGACACAAAATAGTTTTTAAATCAAATATTATATTATTAATTGTTATTTTATTCCTAAAAATCTAAGGTTCGGCCAAATGACTTAGATAAGGATATATATATTAATAATAAACAATTTGGGGTTCGTTTGGCATGTTATAGTAAGTGTATTAACCATATAGTGAAAGAAAACAAAAAGACACGGTAAAAGTTAAATTAATTAACTTAGAGTTAAATCTAATTGATAAGGTTAAAATAATACCCTAAACTTGTCTAAATCCTATTGGTTGATAGGATTTAGACCCATCCCCACTTTAGCTTCGAAATAAGACCCTTTGGAACCATTATAAACCGATTTTGACTTTAATATAAAATAATATTTTGAGATATTCCTAAGGTGCCCCTCTCCTCCCTTATAAAAGGGCACCTCCTCCCCCTCCTCCTCACACCAATTTGAGCACTCAAGCTCGGCCAACCCCTGCCATTTTCTCCTCTCCACTTCCCTAGAATAATCCTAGAGGTCCTGGTCTTCTCCAAAGACCAATATTAGTTCCTTAAGTAGAGGATTCAAAGAGGCGTTCCAAAGAAGAGGTAATATCCATTACCGATCTTTTCAATTTCTTTCTTCTTCAACTTCTTCTTCTTTAGTTGTTTCATGATAAAGTAATAACATCAGTATTACTTACATACTGATATGTTATTATAAATATGAAACAACCCTAATTCACCTTCTATCCATCCTACGGAAAAAGGAAATCACCGCGCGTGCGTACGTACAGAATACCGTCTCCACGCCGTGGTGTAATCTATTTTCCACCATCACCTTACAAGGATGGGTATAATGGTGTAATGAGTAACTATATATGATTATTATGAATTCATATTGATACTGAAATAATATATATATACTCCAATACAATTCCACGATCATAGGAACGATATCATCACTCGTACGTACGTACGGAATACCGTCTCCACGATGTGATGCGACTCGTTCTACATGATCTTCATTTCATAATGATTATATAAATGAATTGAATGAATGAATATGGTATATACTACACTAATACCATTCTGTAAATGAATTATCTATAACCTAAAGATAAGAATAAGAATTTATTCGACAAAACACGCATAAGAACAAAAAGTTATAAAGACCCGAGTAACAAGTAACAATGAAATATTACTAACAAGAAGATAATAATATGACCATATATGATATCATATCAATATGTATGATTCTGGAATAAGTCAATAACATTATTTAAACCATTATACAGGAGCTTCGGACACATACAAAGTAAATCGGACCTAAGGTAAGGGAAATATCACAATCTCATTTTTATCCGAGATTGTTTATTCGTAAGTAATTACTGGGGTGTATTTTATCATCCACATCCATGTTCCCTCAATATGTAATATTGTTTCCATCCACTTAAAATAGTTTAAATCCAATTTTACCCTTCGGTGAGTTTTTAGTAAAGAATATGAAAGGAATCTTTTATCGTTTTTTTCGTACGAGGTATTTTTTGACTTTTCCGACAAAAGTACGAAGAATGTTTTTTTAACTTATACGGCATGAATGGATTTCTAAAACATTATTTCCAAGAAGATTCCTTTACAAGTATTCAAGTTTCTTTTTAATCAACCTCTTTTATTTTAAAATTGTATGACATGTTAAGAAAGGAAAAGTGTTTTTGAAGAAGAAAGGATATTTTCCTCAAGAATTCAATTCAAGTGTTTTATCAAAATTACTTTCCATCTAAGATAATAAAGGGTTCTGTTTCTATCCATATTTTTACATTGATTTGACTATGTTGTGATGGAATTATGTTTATGAATTCCTTTATCTTATATGAATGGTTTTATGATGTCATGTTGTTTAAGAATCCCATTTTTATTACATGGGTTATGCAAAGATGTATGATTTATGATTTTGTGGCACACATAAGAATGGTATCATTATGAGATGGGTGGGACCTATATCTCCCTCCAATGCATTGGGTAAAGATTTTAAATCTCATGAGATAGACAGGGCTGGAACGGTAGGTTATACCGGTTCAGTGAAACCGGACTGAAACGAGGGTTACTCGATTCAGAAAGGGACTTTGTCCACTAAGATAGTCTTGGCAATGAGTCTTGACTAACAAGAAATGATTCTCTATGATTATGTGTGAATGCCACAAAGTTTCATGTTTTACGTTATGATTATTGTGATTACATTTCACTGCCATGATTTACCCCATGTTATGAAATTATGCTCTCTTTTTCAGGTTAAGATTTCCAAAAGTTATGTGCTTATGATGTGATTGATATTTCTTTTGTTTACCCTTACTGAGCATTTGAGCTCACCCTTTTATGTTTTCTTTTCCCCAGGATATAAAGAAAGGTTTTAGGTAAAAAAAAAGGGGTGAAGATCTTTATGGGAGATGTTGAAGATCTTTCACCAGGATTAGAAGATTATATTCCGAGTTTCCAAAGACACTAAACTATTACGATCCTTGTGTGTGTGTTTTTGTTATGTACTAAGTATTCCGCAAAAGTAATGTAAAGTCCATGTACGTCAGGCTTCGGGTCTCTACAGTTGGTATCAGAGGAAAGGTTTAGTCAACCTTTGGAAACTAGGATGCGAAAACGTTAGTGAGATCCCTAGAGATATTTCTATGGTATGTCTAGGGATGTCCCTAAGGTTAAGTATACGTATAGGTTATAGTACTAGAATTACGCTAACGATCATAGAATTAAACCTAAGATGTTAGATATTGAAGTTACTCCCCCTTTATTATGTTGATTTCCCTAGAATGATTTTTGCCTCTCACACTATTCTTTTTGGGTTTTAGACGATGGCTGGAACCCGAAGGAACCGTGTTGATTAATGCAATGGACAATGCAATGATTGTCCTCCTGAACAAGAAAATGTTATGGGATATGGAGTGCAAAATCCTATTGCTATACTTACACAAGCTATGAATCATTCTGGACTTCCAAATGAGCAGAGAAGGGAACAATATTCTATTGAGTCCTTCATGAGGCAATGTCCACCTTCTTTCAGTGGGTCTTCCGATCCACTTGTTGCTGAACAATGGATCAGTACCACTGAAAAGATATTTTCAGTTCTTCAATGTTCTGAACATGATAAAGTCATCTTAGCAGTATATCGTTTGGAAGGTGAAGCTGATCAATGGTGGAATCTTATCAAGAATACGAGGCAAAGAGATGAAATTGATTCCATGGAATGAGACGAGTTCAAGAACTTTTTTTTCAGTAAGTACTTCCCTCGTATTCTTCGAACGAAGATGGAAAAGGAGTTTCTTGAGCTGAAACAGAAGGATGATGAATCTGTTGGTATATACGAAGCAAATTTTACAAGACTTGCAAGGTACGCTTCTGGTATTATCATCCAACCTGAAAGTAAAGTTGATCGATTTTTCAGTGGCTTAAAACCAAGTCTTCGAAGGGCATTAGCTATACGAGACTTCAGTAGCTATGAAGAAATTGTGCGTTGTTCTATGAAGGTAGAAATGGAAGTTGGTGTTACATATCCATCTCATGGTTTTGACAAGAAACGAAAGATGGAGTTTAAGGAGAAATATCAGAATAATGGTGAAAAGAAGATGAATGTTTCCTTATGCACAAAGTGTGGAAAGAAGCATGGTGGAGATTGTCTTAAAGGGACTAGAAAATGTTTTAAGTGTGGAAAATAAGGTCATCAAGCAGCTGAGTGTCGAAGTAATGGAAAAAGGGTTTCTAATGATGTGAACAAAGCAAACACTGTAGAGAACGCACCACCAACACTTCAATGTTTCAAGTGCAAGGAGATGGGACATTATGCCAATAAATGCCCTAATCCAAGGGTTAGTGATGATCAACATGAGCAACCACTGAAGGCAAAGGACAAAGGGAAGTCACATGCGATCACTATTAGCAATGTTGAATATGACAATGATGTGGTGTAATGATTAAGTGTTTATGTAATGGTATTCCAAAATAGTGTTGTGGAATATTGGAATATTTATGTATTGGTCTATTGTGGTTTTCAATAATTTTATGGTATCAGTAACCATGTAAAGTGATTGAGATATTTTTTTTTGGAAAAAGAATGATATGCGCATAATAAAGGGAAAACGAGAAAATTAAATATTTGACAGTATTCATGAGCTCATGATTGATATAAGGACTAAGTGATATCATGGTTTGAGTATATAGAATTATGAGGATTTTGGTATGTGGAAAGAGTTAACTTTTAACTGCATTCATGTTTTCACTAAGGTTCAATGGGTATTCAAGAGAATACATGATTAAGGCCTTTGAATGTTTGGAATGTAACCAACAAGACATATCTTATGATATATGGGGATCAACGATGGTATTAAATCTCTAGTAATCGTTTTCACTATATTATGAGAGTGGACTGCAGTATTATGGATAAGCCTAAAGATTAGAATGGATTATGTTGGACATAAGTGAGTATAGTTTAAGGATAGATGTTTTTTTTATTCGATATTATTGATGGGATGTTATAGTAATGTAGTTTTAGAAAAAGGACAACCTGCAGGACGGGCGACAGCCCATCGCGTCGGACAAGGCTGTGGGAATCGAACCCACAACCGAAGTGCGACTGGCCTTTATCGCCTACCACTGGCCTACAGGAAGTCCCTGTTTAGTAGAAACTAGTTTTATTATATTAAGCAGTATGATATATGAAGTATAAGTCCATTTTAGGAACCATATATGATTAATCTCACTATAGACCAACTTATGTATATAATTTTTAACCTTTTTTTTGAGACAGATGGAATGACCCGTCATTCTATCACATAATCTACTAACACTTCATGAATAAAAAAATTCAGCTTCATTTATTTAAGAGATGAAGTGGAAATTGTTCAAGTCATGAACAACATTGAGATTGTACCAAAATAATGAAAGTATTTATTCTAATTTTCAACTTTAGGGAAATGATCTTGAAAACCAAAAATGTTGTCATAGTGATCTTATACCTGATGAATCGGATGGTACCTTAGATCATCACAAATTTATGTATTTTTGATTTTTGGCTTTTCCATAGCCATGTTCTCTACCACTCTCCATCGGAACATGATGGTTAGATTTCTCTTCCATATCCATATTTTCACCTATGTGGAAACCCAGTGATTAGTTTATTTGGGTAATCGTTACATTTCATACATTAGTTTTTAAAGACATGTTTTGGTATTCCTTTTTACGATGTGGGTTTCTATTAAAGAAACTTTCGAATAGTAAACCATTTATAACCACGACGAATTTCGAGGGCGAAATTCATTTTAAGGGGGGTAGAATGTAACAGCCCGAGATTTTATGAAAAATATTCTTTTTAATTTTATTAATGTATTGTGTTGTACGCTACACCAAAAGGAGCTTTCACAACACGCATCCTTGACTTTCCTTCCATTACACGCAATCACGACCTTCCACGATAGCGTGTGTTGTACGCAACACCAAGTTTCGCTAAACAACGATATGCTATTAAGATATTATTAAAACTAGCCGTTATGAATAGTAATAACCACTTTTTTAAATTTTAGAAATTTTATCTCTCAAAATGGACTTCATTTTTGGATTCGGAGTATCGAATTTAGCCTAAGGTGAAATTTTGGTACATTTCGGATAACTTCCATATTCTGATGAATAGTGAAAATTACTAAATTATAAATAAAAACAACTTTTTTAATCGAAATAATTAATAGAGATAAATTATTAATTTGAGTGGTTTTAAAGTATATTTAGAATATATTTTTACAATTTAATACAATGTTGGTCATTGGTTGTAATTTCACATTTAAACCAGACATAATCAAGTGTCAATCTTTTGATATATTTTGTTTCCTAAAAACACGCTATTTATTTTAACAGCGGGATTTAATTATAAAATTAATTAATGCAACTTCTATGTTATGAATTTGGTAAAATAGATTTCATTTTTGAATTCGGAATATGAAATATAGCTTAGGATGAAATTTTGGCATTGTTCTGAAAAACATCAATTTTTGATGAATAGTGAAACTACTAAGTGGTAGTTAAAAAAAACTGAATTTTTCATAAAACTTAATTTTACCGCTTCTGTGAATGGAATTTCAAAAATCCGATAGACACGGTTAATATCAAGGACTAAAATGTGGTTCAATGAGATGAAAATAATTTTTGGTGAATAGTAACTTTTTACTTTTTTTTACCACGGTTAATAGTAAATAGGGTAACTAAGGGTAAATATGATATTACTATTACCCTAACACATGTCCTAATTCTATTGGATAAGTGTAATTCGACCAAAAACAACCTTATGAATAAAATATGACCATTTAGGCCCACTTGGATTAGATTAGGACATTTATTATTAATTTATTTAAAGAAGGGTTAAAGTAGTTAAAATCAAAGTTTAATAAGTAAATCATTTTTAATATGGGGTCATACATAAGATAAATTCGATTGTAAATATTCATTAGAAAGCTAAAAAGATTTACTACATGATGGTATTTTATTTGTAATTTTTAGACATCAAATAATTTAATTTATTTATGACACAAAGATGATGCAGTAATTATCTTGTTAATGAAATATTGACATAATTGATGTTATAAACACCAAAATAAATGTAATTTGAGACTTTTTATGAATTACACTAATTTTATAGAATAATATGATATATTACTGTTGATTTAATCAACTTGGTTCGAACATATAATTCTGTTATGACTTTCACAAAAATCATATCTCAAATAGTTTCAAAATTGACACAAAATAGTTTTTAAATAAAATATTATATTATTAATTGTTATTTTATTCCTAAAAATCTAAGGTTTGGCCAAATGACTTAGATAAGGATATATATATTAATAATAAACAATTTGGGGTTCGTTTGTCATGTTATAGTAAGTGTATTAACCATATAGTGAAAGAAAACAAAAAGACACGGTAAAAGTTAAATTAATTAACTTAGAGTTAAATCTAATTGATAAGGTTAAAATAATACCCTAAACTTGTCTAAATCCTATTTGTTGATAGGATTTCGACCCATCCCCACTTTATCTTCGAAATAAGACCCTTTGGAACCATTATAAACCGATTTTTACTTTAATATAAAATAATATTTTGAGATATTCCTAAGGTGCCCCTCTCCTTCCTTATAAAAGGGCACCTCCTCCCCCTCCTCCTCACACCAATTTGAGCACTCAAGCTCGGACAACCCCTGCCATTTTCTCCTCTCCACTTCCCTAGAATAATCCTAGAGGTCCTGGTCTTCTCCAAAGACCAATCTTAGTTTCTTAAGTAGAGGATTCAAAGAGGCGTTCCAAAGAAGAGGTAATATCCATTACCGATCTTTTCAATTTCTTTCTTCTTCAACTTCTTCTTCTTTAGTTGTTTCATGATAAAGTAATAACATCAGTATTACTTACATACTGATATGTTATTATAAATATGAAACAACCCTAATTCACCTTCTATCCATCCTACGGAAAAAGGAAATCACCGCGCGTGCGTACGTACGGAATACCGTCTCCACGCCGTGGTGTAATCTATTTTCCACCATCACCTTACAAGGATGGGTATAATGGTGTAATGAGTAACTATATATGATTATTATTAAGTAATATTGATACTGAAATAATATATATATACTCCAATACAATTCCACGATCATAGGAACGATATCATCACTCGTGCGTACGTACGGAATACCGTCTCCACGATGTGATGCGACTCGTTCTACATGATCTTCATTTCATAATGATTATATAAATGAATTGAATGAATGAATATGGTATATACTACACTAATACCATTCTGGAAATGAATTATCTATAACCTAAAGATAAGAATAAGAATTTATTCGACAAAACACGCATAAGAACAAAAAGTTATAAAGACCCGAGTAACAAGTAACAATGAAATATTACTAACAAGAAGCTAAGAATATGACCATATATGATATCATATAAATATATATGATTCTGGAATAAGTCAATAACATTATTTAAACCATTATACAGGAGCTTCGGACACATACAAAGCAAATCGGACCTAAGGTAAGGGAAATATCACAATCTCATTTTTATCCGAGATTGTTTATTCGTAAGTAATTACTGGGGTGTATTTTATCATCCACATCCATGTTCCCTCAATATGTAATATTGTTTCCATCCAATTACAATAGTTTAAATCCAATTTTACCCTTCGGTGAGTTTTTAGTAAAGAATATTAAAGGAATCTTTTATCGTTTTTTTTCGTACGAGGTACTTTTTGACTTTTCCGACAAAAGTACGAAGAATGTTTTTTTTTAACTTATACGGCATGAATGGATTTCTAAAACATTATTTCCAAGAAGCTTCCTTTACAAGTATTCAAGTTTATTTTTAATCAACCTCTTTTAGTTTAAAATTGTATGACATGTTAAGAAAGGAAAAGTGTTTTTGAAGAAGAAAGGATATTTTCCTCAAGAATTCAATTCAAGTGTTTTATCAAAATTACTTTCCATCTAAGATAATAAAGGGTTCTGTTTCTATCCATATTTTTACATTGATTTGACTATGTTGTGATGGAATTATGTTTATGAATTCCTTTATCTTATATGAATGGTTTTATGATGTCATGTTGTTTAAGAATCCCATTTTTATTACATGGGTTATGCAATGATGTATGATTTATGATTTTGTGGCACACATAAGAATGGTATCATTATGAGATGGGTGGGACCTATATCTCCCTCCAATGAATTGGGTAAAGATTTTAAATCTCATGAGATAGACAGGGCTGGAACGGTAGGTTATACCGATTCAGTGAAACAGGACTGAAACGAGGGTTACTCGATTCAGAAAGGGACTTTGTCCACTAAGATAGTCTTGGAAATGAGTCTTGACTAACAAGAAATGATTCTCTATGATTATGTGTGAATGCCACAAAGTTTTATGTTTTACGTTATGATTATTGTGATTACATTTCACTGCCATGATTTACCCCATGTTATGAAATTATGCTCTCTTTTTCAGGTTAAGATTTCCAAAAGTTATGTGCTTATGATGTGATTGATATTTCTTTTGTTTACCCTTACTGAGCATTTGAGCTCACCCTTTTATGTTTTCTTTTCCCCGGGATATAAAGAAAGGTTTTAGGTAAAAAAAGGGGGAAAATCTTTATGGGAGATGTTGAAGATCTTTCACCAGGATTAGAAGATTATATTCCGAGTTTCCAAAGACACTAAACTATTACGATCCTTGTGTGTGTGTTTTTGTTATGTACTAAGTATTCCGCAAAATTAATGTAAAGTCCATGTACGTCAGGCTTCGGGTCTCTACAATTATTATATAAAATATATATATATATATATATATATAAAACTATATATATAATCCATTATTACAAAACCCCTAAAATATTTATACTAAAAATTAAATATTTCCCTATGAAATATATTATAAAAATTAATATAGTGATAGCGCAATTTTTTATTTATACATTTCATGATAATAATAATAATATAATCATTGTTAGGGAAAAATAACACAAACCATCCATTTCATTGAATATTTTTTGATAATTTTAAACATAAAATTATATAATATAAATAAATCAAATATTATATATAATTTTAAAGACTTATCAGAAAATTTTTATCAAGATTGACCTAATTTAACTATTCTAAGATGGAAAAAAATTACCACTTATACTATTAATAATGAAAATTTATAATATACTCACATTTGAGAAATATAGATATTATAATTCTAAATATTAAATCCATTTCATGATATTATGTTTAGGGATGTGCCATAAATAAATTCTAAAATAAGTCCACAAAATATAATTAAACCCATTTTTAGAAAATTTGTGTTCATAACTGTAAAATAACATTTATAATAAAAAATTCAATGTAAAATTAAATATATTAAAGTTCAAAATATTTCATTAAAATATTATAATTACATATTTATATTTCATTACAATAATTTTATTATAGTTATTATATAAATTAAATATTATAAAAACATAATTCATGCATACTTTTTAAAACAATAGTACTATTTTCCTTCAAATACATTTATCGATGTAGAATAAAGGAGTTAGTTTTATAATGTTGGAATCTATTTTATTTATTTATTTGTATTTTCTTCATCTGAAGTATTGTTTAGGTGCTAATGGTCACTTAAAATAATAATAATTCAATACTATAACATTGTTCATTTAAACACAATGTTGTTTGTAAAGAATGATATCAAATAATTCAAAATTATTTCAAAATAAATATCTATAAAATAATTTTTCTAACAAGTATACTTTTAAATATATATTACCTCAAAAATGGACATCATTAGTTGAATTTTATTGAAGAATTAATTATAATTACAATTTCTTGAAATATTTATGGTTGCTATACATTTTTCATTATGTCGTCTTGGTTAACTAATGCACCAATAGTAATTATAAATTTAATAAATATTTTATTTCATATGTGTTTGGGAAAAATATTTTGGTATTCATAGATGGTATTACATTATATTCAATAATATTTTTATTGATGGATAATATCAATATTTTTTTTCTATATACACTAAATTAAAATAATTTTTATGTAAAACATTGTAAATGTTAAATTTTATTACAAAAGTTTTAAATAAAAAGGTATATTGTAAGTATAAATGGAAAAATAGTTCACCATACTAAGTATAATTTTTAAGAATTATAAAACACACCCTCTAATATATCAATGATTTAATGTTATCATAAACAATCTAGTATGTTCATATTGTTTTTTCAATACATTTAATTGTGCTCTATCCTAATAAAAAATTTAATTAAAAAGTGAGTTATTATTATTTACAAAAATAAATGTGACTAATGTTAAGAAGAGATAAAATTATGACTTGTTATACCTCTAATATTATCCTTTTTGTATGTAAATTTGGAATTAGTTATTAATATTTTTTTTAAAATTGAATGCCCATTTTTTGTTGTGATAAAAAAATATCATATAATAGCATGTGCATCATGGAAATTGAATCCCAAAACAAATTCCTATATGTGATCTTGAACAGCCTATGTTAATTTATTTGTTTTATTTTTTGATGAATTTATATGTGGTGATGTTTTATATATTAATATATAAGTGGAAGAATAATTATTCAATAATAAATTATCTCAAAAATAGTTGATCATGAGGAAAAAAAGATTTTTTAATCTAATAAATGAATATGTGTTTGAAAATCATTTAGTTTAATAATTATATAAATAAAATTATTTAGGCTTAAAGGGTAACATATCGAATACTTTTTATGATTTTAATTTCAAATAATTTTTATTATTTAATGAATGCTGAACATAATGTATTTCAAATGAAAAAACTTCCCATTTGGATCAAGTAACAGTTGAGTCATCCTCATTGGGAATAGTTAATTAATTATAGAATACATATCATGGATTGGAATAAAATATATATAAATCTTGATAAGGAAATAAATTTTTTTAATTTAATATGCACATTTTTATTAATATTAATTCATGGATATGTGTAATAGGTGACTCTAAATTAAAATTTAAATAATTGTGTGATGCTTTCAAAACAGAAAACTATATTTATGATTTATATTAAAAATATATATAAATTTTAGAAAATATAATTATTAATATGATTGAATTATTATTGGTATTTCTCATTATAACATGAGCCATTTTATTATTAAATAGTTTAAATGTATGGTCCCGTGTTTTGGGACTGTCTATTTTTATGAGAGAATTTGAAAGATTCATTATTGGTGTATGTTCTATATTGTGAACTATAAATCAAAATGATGTTTTTTGTTTTTGAATGTATAGAAATTATTTTTTGGTATATGGTCAATGTATCTATGCATGCCACATGTGGCCTAGGAATGTCGATTATATTACCAAGCATCTAGCCTAATGAAAACAACAATAATAAGAAATTCACATCCTGAATTATATTCAGGAAAAGAATTGGTTATGTAGGTTTTTTCCTATCAATTAAAATATGTGAATTTCAGGTGTTGATAGTCATTAAGAAGTCAAAACATATACAAAGTCCATGACGTCATTTTTTTCATTATATATGGCTAGAATTATACATTAAGTGAGAATATTATGGGATTTCCCTAAAGAATAAACATATAATGTATTCACATTGTGATCCTATTTCCCACAGTGTTAGAGATACGTATAATGAAACAAGATGGAATTTGATTTCTAAAATGTGTAAATAGGTGAATCCTCACACATTTGTTTTATTGGATAGATTGATTTTATGAACATTTTATCTTGTAAAATTATGATCTCTCTCCCTATATCCATCATCGATGGAGGATATATGAGACGTTTTTAACAAAATTTTCTCGTATGATGTTCCTCTTTAATCCTTCTACATTACTCCCATCTCTTCATTATTGAAAATAGGGGTTTCTGTATAGGTTTCATTATTAGTTCCACCAAAATGTGGTGGAATCTATCTTTATAAATAGGAAATTTTCTCTTCCAATGAAGTGGATGTCTCGAGAGACCATATGCGCTTTTTCACCCAAGTTTTTTTATTTAGGGATTCCACTATGGAGGTTTTATAAATCATTATATTATATAAATTAAATTTATGATTTTCATTTTTTATTTCATTATTTAAGAATTTTCCCAATAATAGTATTGGGGGAACCATTAGGAATTTTTCACATAATTGATCATATTTTCATCGGGCGATATGTATACATGTTTTTAGGAACTTCTGTGTCAATTTGGATTGGTTGTGGCATCTATAAGCTTGGATGGAGCTACCAAGTCCTATTTTTCATTGATTAAATATTCTTATTCATATGTGGTATATCTTACCAACATTCTAGTATTTATTATTGATTATTTTACTATGTGGATTCTTGGGAATGAACTTAGAGACACTCCCCAATTTTTAAATTAAAATATATCGATTTTTTTAATCAAATGATGTTGGTAGATTGTTCAGGATAAATGTATGGGGTCATTAATAGCTTTAGTGCATTATATATATCACATGACATGAGTCTATGACCATAAACATAGATCCCCAATGATTTATCAATTCTTATATAATTTTAGGATCCCTAGAGGTATAATATTATTATATAACAAAGTAGTTCACTATATGAGGGATTCCCCAGTTTACCTTGGGACTTTTAGGATCCCAATTATGATTTATGTCCAGTGTTTTGATTTTGGGGGCCCATGGGTAGCCAATTGTGTGAATAAACATGAGATAAATCATTATGGTTTTTGGGGGAAATGGTAGTGGGTCTCACCTTAAAACTTGAATAGAAAATCGAATCAATGAAGATATGCAATTGTTGTAGCATAGGTTCTTAAGAAATGTCAATCTATTATTTATGTTTTCACTTTTCAACAATTATTATTGTGATGGTTACCAGCTATGATTCCTAGTTATTGGATTATGAGACTGATGTGATGTCATGTTCTTATTAGGATGATCAAAATTATTTCATAGGTTCTATATTTTAATCCCTTTATTTCATATATTTGGTTTTCTAGAAGTTTTCAATTTGATCTATATTTTTAACATATGATCATTATATTTGAGCATGGCTTCTATATTATTATGTTGTTTAGGTATAAAATCTCAATGATTATGATACACAAGAGAGGAATTCAAATTTTCATGAAACATGTTCATGGAGAACCAATGAATATGACACTCGTTGATGATAATTCTATCTTAAGGGATAGAAATTGTTGTCATATACCTGATCATTTACATGATTGCGGTGGTGGATATTTACCTCCTCAATATTTATATGTCTTATACTCAATAAATGATTATACTCCACAAGATTTTTTTCTATGAAGATCCCTAGGTTGGGGGGGATGAAAAATTACTACAACTACAAAATTTACATCCAATGGATGGTTCAATAGATCCATTTATATGAATTGATATTGAGAATATACATTGGTCTAGAGACAAATCATTTTAAAAACCATATAATGGTCATCTCCATAGGGTTTATCTGAGTTCAAATTTCAAGACAACCTACGGACCGAGACCTAGGTCATAGACATCAAAATGGATTTATATGGATTGAGTTACATGATGACCTTATTGGTGGCCAATTAGAATATTTTCTGTTAGTATACAATATCCTTACCTAAAGTGATTGGTGGTGAGAGTGGGTGATCCGAGGTTTAGGACAATTGTCCCACTGTAGTGGTAAAGCTTTCACAGAGGAATTATCCATGCTGGGAAAAGATAGTATATTCAATTTAGATTACAAACATAGGGGTCAAAATAATAATATATCTATTTAGTTCTAGGGAATCTTGATCAATTACCTTTTTATAAGAGACCTACATGATGTGTATTATGGAATGATAGATTGACTGCTAATTACATTAGTATTTATTCTCCATAATTGTATATTTATGTAAATATATATATATAAACATATAAATATATGAATATAAGATGAAAGGTTGTCTAGTTGATCGTAATCATGTACCTAGTCATCGATTATGATTTTAGTATATTTAATCTTATAAATTCATTTGTAGCTCTTTCTCATCTTGTTTAAGTACTTTTCATTAGAATGCCTCATTTGTATTTTCCATTCAACTTATTTATAGTAGTTATTATTAATTTTTTATCTTTATGAGTATCTCAATTTTAAATACATGACATATTACTAGATATATACAAGACCATATTGGTGGTCCCCAACTGAGTTTTAGTAACCACAACCTACTAGTGTGTCCATTACACTATGGTAACTACGAATTCATTCAACTGGATTCAGGAACATGATGAGATGATTCCCTAGGCCAATCGATCATGATATCCTTGATAGTTATATAGATATTAGGTTTCTGGCCTATATGGAATGTTGAAAGAGATACATGTAATTTTATTTTAGATCCCTTTATTTACTCCTGCATATATGGTCATCCTAGTGTGTCTCAATTATTATACATATGAAATGGTAATTTAAGAATTTTAGGAATTAAATTTATTATTAAACAATTCTTTTCATTTCATATTCTTTTATGAACTCTTCTTATTACATTTATTATTGTTATCTTGTTAATTATGCTATTTTTATACTCTAATATGGACACATAGTCTCTCGAATATGACACCTTGTCCCCTTGATACTAGTTAGCAACCTATGTAAAACAATTTGGTGTTCTCGACGAATTATAGAGAACCTACGTGGAGAACCAGTTTAGTTTCATCTAGACTAGGATGTAACAAAGTGGTATCATATCTAGTTATTTTATATTTTCTTACTATTTTGGATTTGGTGGATAGAAGTATTTATAAAATGTGGGAACATATGATGGATATCGGGTGGGTGTGTTGAGAAAACTTGTATTAGTAGGAAGTATTCATTTATAAGGTTATGAGATTTTTGTTAAAGATATCTGATTATAGAGTCATGTATGATTTTCACGTTAAGATATGCACATGTCTTTTTTGTATGTAATGATTAATTATGGATTTAATTCTCTTGTCCCATTGGCATGAGGCCAGTGATTTATTGGGACTATTATCTAGAAGGATCATTTTTTGTTTCATGCATCATATTTTTCATTTAAGATTCAAATGTTACATTCATTATATTGTGTGATTTCATTATAAATAGTGGACAAAGATTTAATGTCCCAAAAAAGTTCAATGGTGTTTGCCAACATAGATCTTTAGTGGCATTATACTCAATTTAGTCAAATATCATATATATATATATATATATCATTCCAATTTCACAATATGTGGATCTATAGTGAGTCGTACGATGGTGAAGATGATGAATTAGTCCTCATGATTATGAGTTGTAGTAACCCTAGTAGGTTAAAAAAGAATATGATTCTCATGTGCTGGACCCTTTTTGGGTGTATCTTTTTAGGTTACTTTGTTTTAAGTGTCACTAACACTCTATATAGTGTTTTATTGCATAGATCGTTATGTATATTTACATAACGAGACCATGTGTTTATGGTACGGACCTTTGGAGGTTATTATTGATACTTAATGCTTCTGTATTAGATCATTAATAGACAAATACTTCTGTTTTAGATGCTCTATTTGGGTCACTATATATGGTATCCATGAAAACCTATATGTTAATACAACACTAGACCTCCACGAGTATTACTGTATGAAAAATCCTAGTAAGTAAAGGTGCATCATTCTTATTATATTGATATCATGGGCTATAGGGACCGGTCCTTATGAGTATCCTCGGAGAGGATCATGTCCCTAGTAGGATTATGAGTGATTGTTTTCAGACATTGTAGGTTGATGTTTCAATTGGAGTAGGGGAACCATGTCATTAACTATGGCTCAAAAAATATATGAATTCTTTTTCATAAAGTGAGATATGTTATATGTTCATTTAAGATCAATTCATGGTTAGAGATTAGGTTATCTGATATAGGAATAATAATTCTTTTCATTTGTTATATACACCATAGGGTTCTTCTTTGTTGACAATATGTTTGTTGGGTAGGAATGTTCATGTTCCTGACCATTTGACTAGTGCTTGTATGTTGACTCTAATATTTTTAAAAAGACATGCCATGTGAATAGGATGTCGAGTGATTTTTTGAATGAATAGATGTTCCACACTTTTGAGGAGAATTTTAAATGGGAGCTACTGTCACAATTCTATAGATATTCCATGTTGTACAACAATCATAACCTTTTAATAGACAAACAGCTGATGTGTGTGTTATATGATGTAAATAAATGCCAGTTATGTGTGTGTCTGATTAAATATAAAATTTATTGGGGTTTGTGTTTGATCCATGGACAAATAGTTTAATGAAATATTCTAGTTATTATTGTACATGTTTTTATTTAAAAGTATTAACATCCCATTGGAGTAGAGGAGACATATATAATAAATACAGTTAAATGAGATGGTTCACCATTGATTGTGCTTAGACACAAATATTTGGGAGATTTTGTGTTCGAAGATGATTACTGTAATGTTTACATATTTATTGTGAGTATGTATTCGTAGTTCTATACAAACATATCAATGGAAACATAGTGTTCTCTTATTTTGAGATGATCATTCTCTATCTAAACATCTTATTCGGTACTGTAATAGATCTTTAGATCTATTAAGATCTTGTTAAATGTAAATGGTTTTTAGTGAGGAAACCTAATGAGTTTTTTCTAATGGATTAATATAAGGTATTAAATTTGGTACATGGTAAAAAATTGGGTTTTTATTAATTGTTAAACTTTTCTATTCTCAAAATTTAATTTTCATCATTGTTTTCATTAAAATGTATTAGGAATGTTGGATAGATGGTGATTTAATTGATGATTAGTTGTGATTGATCTTCAGAAATATTGGTTGATATGTACAAGTTGGAAAGGTTATCGTACGACATGTCTAGAAGTAATTTCTATGTTAGGATTATAAGGATTATATAATTATATATAGAGAGATGTTGGTCATTAATTGGTTCCCCTCATGAAAGAATTGTTGTGGTAAATTGAGACCTATTTTTGGATGAAAATTTGTGTTTTAAAATCATTGGATACATGGAGTTGTGTATCACTGAATTTCATAAGAAATGTTGGTGTGTAGGTTTGAATAATGAATCATGTAGAGTGTTAGTGTTGACTTCTTCTCATTTTTTCTTATATAGGTTCATCTGTATTAAATTAGTAAATGTATATATGTTTGTTTGGTGGAACGAAAACATGTATGAAAATGGGATGGAATTCTAGTAGATACCACATTGATATGGTTCTGTGTTTCAATTAGGTATATCATAATAATGTTTATAAACATTGGAAAATTTTCTTTTTGAATACGTTCTAGTGATGCCCGACTGCTGAAGCTGATATTTCTTGTGAAAAGTCCACTATAGGTTGTTCATTGTGCATTCATTCATATGGTTAGATATGGTTAATAAAACATACATTAGGATCACTTTTTTAATATGGGATTTGGATGCATTTTCCATAGTGTTTCATTCAAAATTACGGGTGTCATATCAGGTTCAAGCATTGTATTATATGTGCATTTAAATTAGAGCTTTGAATTTTGTTGGGAATTCAGAGACACAATGAGTTTTTAGAGTGTGAATTTATGACACATATTGGTCATGATTTTTCTTGGATATTTAAAAGGATTATTGAGGAAGATATGTTTTATTTTTTGAGACATTATGGTCCCATATTTTTGGGTTAGTTGTTTTTATGAGATAATTTGAATTTTTCCCCATTGGAAAATGATCCTTCTTATGAATTGTAAATTAAGATGATATTATAAGTGTTTGAAAATTAATAAGTGATATATTTGGAATTGTTCCATGTATCAGTCAAGGTTCATTGGGTCCCAATATTTTTATATATTAATAGTGGGTGATTTTTATTATGAAAACTATTAACGATTAAAATTAATGTTGTGAATTAAATTCATGATACAAAATGTTTTTGTGGGATGCAGCATGGTGATTACAAGGCATAAAATCTCTAGGATATTATTCAGAGTATCTAATTTCATATACATGGTTCATTATTTGAATTGGTAACACAAGATTCTTCTTGAAAGAAACACATCATCATTATCCTTAGGGATTTACTCTTTGAAAACATTATGTGTATCTAGTTCAGATCATAAACACGAATATTGTCAAATAATTGATATAGCTCATGAAACCTATGAGAAGGGATTTATAAAAAGGGTTAATATGGTGCACATAAATTTATTTTTCATCATATAATAACAGGGTGAAAATGGGATCTCATTAATAGTTCCCCACTCCCTCTCTATATCACTAATAAATCATGGTGTTGTCGAGTTCATATTTATGTCATTAGAAAGTAAGATCATCCTCCATCGTCCTTTGATGCTAATTCTTATTTGTTTATTCAAACAATGAGAGAATATATTTACGGATCATCATCAATTCCACAATATCATGGTTGAATTGACAATTTTGGATGAGTACTTTACTCTCCCTAGGATGAGGACATCCCGAGTGGCTATGTGCACATTTTTGTGTACCATATCATTTTATTACGTATTCAGGATGACTTTTTGATATAGTTAATTATTTAATTTAATATTTTTCTTTATTTATTATGATATTTTTTCAGGAAATTACATTGAATGTTCACGGGGGTGTCATTATACTTTGTAAACATTTTTTCTCAATGTTTCATCAGGTGACATGAGTCTATGTTGGTAGGAACATAGAAGAACCTATAAATTGTATCAGGAATTGAAGATAATTTATGGATATAATTAGTTATGTTTGTCAATGTAATAAATATTTATTAATTTATGTGTTCTTTCATACCTTCCAATTAGTATTAATTCATGTTCATTATTTTTAATGGATGCTCGGGAATACACGTGAGGGAAACTCACCTCTTTTATATTAAATTAAAAAATATATTTTAATAAAATTAAATTTTCAGAGTGAAATGGGTTATTATATGGGGTCACATATAGCCCCATTGAATTAGATACATCACACACATAAAGCATATAAAAAAGACTAAGGATCCTCTGTTGGATGTCTATACTTATTCCTCGTTTTGGATCCTAATAGTAATGTTTTTCTTACATACTAACATAGAGGACCCCAAGAGGGATGCCTGTATATACCAAAAGCATGTTGTACATGGACGTTACATTACTTATGTGGAATACGTAATAGATAACAAAAACCGACAGCCACTGCTGTAATAGTTTAGTGTCTTCTGAAACTATGAACATAATCTTCTAATCATGGTGAAAGATCTTCAACATCCCCCATAAAGAAATTCCCCATTTGTTTTCTTACATAAACATTTCTTTATAACTTGGTGAAAATAATACATATAAAGGATGACCTCAAATTCTCATTGAGGGTATGAATAGAGAAAATAAAACAAACCATATACATTTGAAATTAAATACATGAACATAATTGTAACACCCCAGGTAAATAAAGAATATGACATTTTTATATTTATCCATATTTGTGAATAAAATATTAATATTACTTTAAAGGGGATGCTATGCTCGATGGCGTACCCAATACGCAACAACGAGTTTCTTGGGAAGCTTACGTTGCACTCTAATAATAAAATAATAATATTTTAAATGGTAGTTAATGCCTAGCCATTGTAAGGGCGGGAATGAACAGTACTAACTACAAAATTATTATATATGTTTGTAAAATATTTTTACTCTTTACAATAAATGTTTGAGGATTAAAAATGTGAATGAATCCAATCTTAAGTGTAGACAGTCTAATATTCGTTAAAAGGTAGATTAACCGCCTTTTGATGGCGAACCCCTTTTAAATCCTCTTTTTGACAATTTTATGTGTTATATTTGAAAAAATAAAATCTTATTTAGAATCTGGACATCAAAATTTACTTTGTTTAAATTTTTGGTATCTTTCTGATAAAGTTCATTATTTAATGAATAGTGAAAAATGTTGTATTTTAATTCAAAACCTATTTTTAATCTAATTTATTTATATGATTAGATTATCTTTTCAATTGGTTTTAAAGTGAAATTAGAATATATTTTTACTATTTAATCAAATGGCGGTCATTGGAATCAATTTCACTTTGAAATTGGACTTAAACTAGTGTTAATCTTTTGATACTTATTGTTCCATAAAAACAAGCTATTTATCATGACAGTGGGAATGAATTATTAAATTAAATAATTTGACTTATATGATTTGAATTTTGTAAAATAGACATAATTTTGGAATTCAGAATATCAAATATAGCTTAGGTTGAAGTTTTGGTATTTTTCTGAAAAACTTCAATTTTTGATGAATAGTGAAACCACTAAGTGGTAGTTAAAGAAACTGATTTTTCGTTTAAATTAAAATTTTTCATTTATGTGATTTGATTTTCAAAAATCCGACATACATGTTTGTCATTAAGAAGTATAATGTGGTTCAATGAGATTAAAATAATTTTTTGGTGAATAGTAACTTTTAAGTTCTTAATCACGATTAAAGGTAATTAGTGTAGTTTAAGGTAAAAATAATGTTTTAATAAAATGCGATGAGCTGGACACATGTCCTACCCTCATTAGATGTGTCACGGCCGACCAAGACAATCCATGGGTCATCTTGGAAACCCCATGGAGCCACTTTGGTTGGGAAAGGACATAAATAACTTTTTATTAAATGTTAAAGTAAAAATGACACAAACATGAAACGTTTTACTAAATAAATTTATACATGGGTTATACAAGTCAGATTTTTGACTATAAATATTCATTAGAAATCTAAAAAGATTTCCTACATCATGATATTTTTTTTATAATTTTTAGACATTATATATATTAAATTATTTATGACATCATGATGATGTAGCGATTACCACATTAATAAAGGATTTAAATAAAATGAAATGATAATGTATCATCTATGACCTAAACATGTCCAAAACCTATTGGATGGGTGTATTTCGAACCCTAATCACCTTACCCTCGAATTCTATCAATGTGGGACCTTTTGAATCCGAAACTCATTTTAAAATAAAGTAACATTTCTTTACTTTCCAAGAGTGCCCCTCCTCTCCTCTTATAAAAGGCCCCCACCTCTACCTCTTTACCCACACTTCCAAAGCCTTTGGCTCAGCCAACCCCTGCCCATTTTGTCTCTCCACATCCCTATATTACTCTTTGAAGCCTCACTTTGGGCATAAGTCTTCCCAAGGAAGCCTTTGAGCTCAAATCTAAGAGAGTTACCCGATTTTCAGGTAATGTGTTCACTTGTGATCTTTTGTTTTATTTTGCTTCTCCAACCCCCTAAACTCTTTTTATTCATTTATTTTGTAACAACTACAATATCTTCAATATACTCGGATGTTGTTATAATAATCATTCGAGCTACACTAACACACATCTACATCTAATGGTTAAAGAACATACTGTTTCTGTGGTTGGCGAATTTCTGCCTCATGAAACGATGATCGTTCAATCTTCTTTTAAACACCTTTAATGGTGTTCATTAAGATGACACTATATTTATATATGATATATATTATGTTTATGTTTCCCTTATGATTCTGTATTTTTCATTTTAGGAATACCTTTATGGTTTCCATTATGGGTAAACATGATATCTTCATTTAAGGAAGTGCGGACTACCGCCCCCTCAAAGTGATATGATTCGTTAATTCCATATGTGGGACATATAAAGGATGGATTTAAAGTTATTATATATTATGTTACATAGGAATTATAATATACCTTTTATATCATTATGATTCCATTCTATAAAATATGAAATAGAAATGAAAGTAGCGTTCATGCGTACGTACGGCTTACCGTCTCCATGAACGGTGCATTTCATTTCTTACCTCTAAATGATTATGTAATATTATAAATACTTGTATATTCTGGATATATATGATATATATGACATACAAATTAGGACTTTCATTCTGGATATAAAGAAACTTTGACCACATGAACAACATGTAATTGTAAGAAGTCCACTTTTGACTTAAGAACCAAATATCAACAAAACAAACATTATTAACTTAAATGATTACATAATGTTTATAACATGTCAATAATTGATATAAAATGAATAATGAACTTGATAAAGGTTCATAAGAAAGTATAAATTAACTCATGTTTAATATTCAGGACGTTAAAGAATGATCGAGTCATGTCGGACCCGAGGTAAGGGATCCTACTCCTCTCTTTCTTTTTAAGTACACTCTTTTATGTCATTCCTTTTAAATCTCATCTTTCTTGTTATTGGGATGTTATTTTATATTACTCTTACTGTAATTTTTATGTTCATATGATGAGAGACCCTATTCTCTCTCATCAATCCATTTTGGATATTTTGAGTGGCGCCGTTAGGCTGCCGAATTTATGTAAGAGATCTAACCTCTCTCTTTCTTTTTAAGTATGCTCCTTTATGTCACTTCTTTTAAGAACCTCTTTGTTATGTCGGGGAATGTTCTTTTATATTCATATTCTTGTAAACATTATGTTAATATTATTAGAGACCCTATTTGATCTCATAAATCCATTTTTGAAGTTTTAAGTGGCGCCGTTAGGCTGCCGAGTTTTCGTAAGGGATTTTTCATCTCATTTTTATTCCCGTGAAATTTATGCTACATTTGCCACAATTTCCTTTGATTGGTGTATATACTGCCTGTTATTTTACTCATTGTGTAATATACATTCATTTATGAGTATTTACAGCAATGTTTTATTGTCCTACTGTCACCGGGTGCATGTCTCAAAAGATACCCATGTCGGTAAGGGAACCTTTCACCCGCCACTTTTTAAAAAGACTTCTTTTGTTATGTCTTTTAATTCACATACAATGATGTTGGGATTTGTTCATTTATATCCTTATTGATGTAAATTTTATGTCCATGTGATGAGATGCCCTTTTTATCTCTCATCAACTCATTTTCTGAATTTTGTAGTGACGCCGTTAGGCCGTCAAATTTTTGCAAGGGAACTTCTTAACCCAATTTTGATTCTTTGGGATAAGTTTGTACTCCTTGAATATGTATTTCTATGAATATGTGTGAATAACATCTGATTGTTTTACACTTAATATCAACTTATATTTGGTGTATTCATTTTCCACACATAATTAGGTAATTGATTTATCATTATTCTAAGGATACCGTCTTTCTAAGGGACTTCGTCTCAATCTCCTTTCATTGAGGAATATTTCGTTTTATACACAACTTTCTTTTATACGGTGTATAAACCCCTTTGAATTTTACTTTTATACAAAAGGAATCTTTTTCTATGAAGAGTTTTACTAAACGACAAAAAGGAATGTGTCTTTTAACATACGTGGTGACAACGACCTTTTCCGCCGCCGCGAGTATTATTTGATCTTTGGCTTCCTCATCAAGCCGTAATGATTTTAAAATAAAATAAATACCATATACACTTTTACGTGTTTTGGTATTGAAAATGGTTTTGATAAATGATTCTATTATGTCAATATATTTAAATGATATTTTGTGATTGAAATGTGGAAATTTTGTCATTCCTTTATATTGGTTTTATGTGTTATAATTTTATAATGGTACTGGGACATTATAACGGGTGGTGCCATGAATACCAGGATGGGTGGTTACGTTATAACCTCCAATGCTTTGGGTATGGAAGTCGGCCGTATGGATAATCCATTAAGTATGTATGGAAGTTGGACGAATGGCTATTCCATTAAGTGATATGTGTGGAAGTCGACCTTATGGTTATTCCACATAAGTGTGTTTATGTCCTAAGTTACCTTTATATGTTATGTGGTATTATAAGGGTTTTATGGTAATATTTTGGTTACAGAAAGGTAAGTAATGAACTTTTATTCAGTGATGAGTTTTTACTACTTCGAAAAAGGTGAAAAGTATTACTTTGATAAAGTATACATGGTTTACTTGTTGTTTTGAAAAACTAACAGTTTTCATTCTTTGTGTATCCCTTACTGAGCTTTTTATGTTCATCCCAAGTTTTTGAAATGTTTTTCACAGTACTTAACGTGGAATAGGGTCAAGTATGGGATCAAGGGAAAGTCATGCTACCTTAAACATGGAACTAGACATGTTTCTTTTTAGGAGTTTTTTATTTTATGGAAATTTAGTAGGAGTGACTACTTTGTAATCTTTTGAGATGTAATAGTTATGTCCTAATTCTATTAAAATCCAAACCTGAAAAGATCCTAAATGTGAATTATTCATTTAATTCAATATTAAGTATGGTTTACGGCTGGGGCCTTATAGTTGGTATAAAAGGTCGGTTTAGATAACTTTAGAGGTTAGGGTACTCTTTAAGCATAAGTGACATGACCATAATGGTTAGGATTTCATAAACAGTCCTAGTTTTAGATAAAGTGAATGAGTAAGTATATCTTAGTGTTTATCTTCCTCTTTAGTACATGATGGTTTTGTTGATATACTCAAACTGACCTTTTTGGTTTTAGTAAATGGCTGGATCTAGCAGGAACCAATGTAACGGTGGATGTGAAGGAAACTGTGATAGTTTTCTAAGAGAGAAACTGAATGATATGGGAGCTGCAATGAGAACTCTTGTGTTTATCCTCAACCAACTATCTGGAGTCATGATTGACCACCTAAACCTTGGTGATTTCTATAAGTCATCATATATGCGAGAAACAAATCCCTATGGAACTACAGGTAATAATCATAATGGTAAGTGTGTTCAAAAACCTATGTGTCATCGATGTGGAATGAAACACCTAGGAATATGTTTCAAAGGGACAGAAATATGCTATAGTTGTGGAAATAAAGGTCATAAAGCAAGAACCTGCCATGGAAAAAGGAAGCATCCAGTTGACTCGAGGAAACTGAAAGAAGTTCTTTCTGAGGGATCAATTGAATGTTTTAAATGTGGTGTGCATGGTGATTATGCAAACAAATGTCCTATGAAGAATTTTTTTGAATGGGATCACCAAGATCATAGAAATTCTCGTTTACCAATACCTAATGCCATTCTGATTGAGGATGAAGAAACCGACAATGGCCAATCGAAGGTATGGATTATTTCTTAACTTTTGTTTTCTATTTTGGAATCATAGGATATGATTCATGATTTTGTTTGTAGGAAAGAATTATTTCAGAATAAGTTGGAAAAGAATGGTTAATGGATCATGAAGAATGTTGAATGAGTATGAAATCAACATATAAGGGCTTCAAGAGTTATGGTAAAATTATTAAGAGTATTAAGTGTCTTTTGATGATGGGGTACATTAGAATAATTTTTATAGTATGTGTAACACTGATGTTTGATATATGAAAATTTTATTCAAAGAATAGTAATCTTTTTTTTCGTGGGCATAGTTATAAAGAAATATTTGGGTTTATATGATCCTTAACTTCGAGGTAATCATGGGTTACTATATTTAATGATGGAAAGTGAAAGTCATGAGATAAAATTGAGGTTAAATTACATTATGGTTATTTTTGAAGATTTTATCCCGTTATTGGAGAATGTTTTAAGAATTATGTAGTTTTGGAAAAAGGACAACACGCAGACAGTGTGACAACCCGTCACATCGGACAAGGCTAGGGGAATCAAACCCACAACCAAAGTACAATGGGTATTTATCGTCGAACACTGGACTACGTGAAGTCCCTGGTTA
Organism: Viscum album; assembly: GCA_963277665.1. NCBI lineage: Eukaryota > Viridiplantae > Streptophyta > Magnoliopsida > Santalales > Viscaceae > Viscum > Viscum album. Next base: position 1,841,006,049 of record OY728156.1, read on the forward strand.
GTTTGACTAATTATTTTTAGTTAAATGATTTTATGAATTAAGAGTATGTTGATTTTGGGATATCTATGGAAATTTATTAACCTATGATGGAGGATATGTGATTCGGTTAATTACTTTTCAATATGAGGCATTAAGAGCAACTGATGTTGTTTGGAGATAAATTTTATGATTTAACTTGGAAGACTATGTGAATAAATCATTCAAATATTTGGGTTTCAATATTAGTTTGGTTTACTTTGAAGAATTTTATGGACAAATTGTTTATTGAATGGTCCTAGTTGAACTTTGGGTTTTGTTGGACAAATTTTGGAGATTAAGAATATATTTTCTTTTTATAAAGGGTTATCCTTTTCTGAATTATCTGATCTTGTAATAACCTTTTTGGTTTTGGTTTTGGGAAGAGTCTAAAGACATGGGAAGTGTATAGTTCTCTTTTGTGGATTAGGTGCTTCTCTCGAAATCTATTATAATACTCTTAATGCGAACAAGTCTTCCTAAATACCCATCTTTTGGAGAAAATATGAGTTTGATTAAAAAATCTAGTAAAAGTTGAAAGTCTACATGACAAGTAAGTATGTTTCATTATGATTTAGTTGAGCTCAAAAATAAATTCCTCCATGAAAAGTAACTTAAAACAAAAATGTTTTCTGTTAACTTTTCCTACTGGGGAATCAATACCGTTTAACCCATCACAGGTTTGTGATTTTCTTGTGGTTAACTTTCTCCGAAACATGTTTTCTATCACTCTCCATCAGAACATGACCCATTGTTTTTTCCTCCATGTCCATGTTTTCCTACATGGAATCCTAGTATGGGTTAACTCGGGTGACCTCTGTACTTATCTTTCTTTATTTTAAAGTGATTGTTTTACCGACTCTTGTTCCTATGTGGGACTTTCAAGGATATTTCCAAAACCAATTTTAAAATTGCGAGGACGCCATTCCCAAAAGGGGGGAAGGATGTAACACCCCAGGTAAATAAAGAATATTACATTTTTATATTTATCCATATTTGTGAATAAAATATTAATATTACTTTAAAGGGGATGCTATGCTCGATGACATACCCAATACGGAACAACGAGTTTCTTGGGAAGCTTACGTTGCACTCTAATAATAAAATAATATTATTTTAAATGGTAGTTAATGCCTAGCCGTTGTAATGGTGGGAATGAACAGAACTAACTACAAAATTATTATATATGTTTTTCAATTATTTTTACTCTTTACAATAAATTTTAGAGGATTAAAAATGCGAATGAATCCAATTTTAGGCGTAGACAGTCTAATATTCTTTAAAAGGTCGATTAACCGCCTTTTGATGACGAACCTCTTTTAAATCCACTTTTTGACAATTTTATGTGTTATATTTGACAAAATAAAATTATTATTTCGAATCAGGACATCAAAATTTACTTTGTTTAAATTTTTGGTATCTTTCGGATAAAGTTCATTTTTTAATGAATAGTGAAAAATGTTGTATTTTAATTCAAAACCTCTTTTTAATATAATTTATTTATATGATTAGATTATCTTTTTAACTGGTTTTAAAGTGAAATTAGAATATATTTCTACCATTTAATCCAATGGTGGTCATTGGAATCAATTTCACTTTGAAATTGGACTTAAACTAGTGTCAATCTTTTGATACTTATTGTTCCATAAAAACAAGCTATTTGTCATGACAGCGGGAATTATTTATTAAATTAATTAATTTGACTTATATGATTTGAATTTTGTAAAATAGAAATCATTTTTTAATTCATAATATCAAATATAGCTTAGGGTGATGTTTTGGTATTTTTTTGAAAAACATCAATTTTTGATGAATAGTGAAACCACTAAGTGGTAGTTAAAGAAACTGATTTTTCGTTTAAATGAAACTTTGTCACTTATGTGATTTTATTTTCAAAAATTCGACATACATGGTTGTCATTAAGAAGTAAAATGTGGTTCAATGAGATTAAAATAATTTTTGGGTGAATAGTAACTTTTAAGTTCTTAATCGCGATTAGAGGTAATTAGTGTAGTTTAAGGTAAAAATAATGTTTTAATAAAATGAGATGAACTTGACACATGGTCTACCATCATTGGATGTGTCATGGCCAACCAAGAAAATCCATGGGTCAACTTGGGGACCCCATGGAGCCACTTTGGTTGGGAAATGACATAAATAACTTTTTATTAAATGTTAAAGTAAAAATGACACAAACATAAAATGTTTTACTAAAAGACTTTTAACATGGGGTTATACAAGTCAGATTTTTGACTATAAAAATTCATTAGAAAGATAAAAAGATTTCCTAAATCATGATAGTTCATTTATAATTTTTAGACATTAAATATATTAAATTATTTATGACATCATGATGATGCAGCGATTACCTCATTAATAAAGGATTCAAATAAAATGAAATAATAATGTAACATCTATGACCTACACATTTCCAAAACCTATTGGATCGGTGTATTTAGAACCCTTATCACCTTACCCTCGAATTATATCAATGTGGGACCTTTTTAATCCGAAAATCATTTTAAAATAAATTAACATTTCTTTACTTTCCAATAGTGCCCCTCCTCTCCTCTTATAAAAGGCCCCCACCTCTACCTCTTTACCCACACTTCCATAGCCTTTGGCTCGGCCAACCCCTGCCCATTGTGTCTCTCCACATCACTCTCTTACTCTTTGAAGCCTCACTTTGGGAATAAGTCTTCCCAAGGAATCATTTGAGCTCAAATCTAAGAGAGTTACCCGATTTTGAGGTAATGTGTTCACTTGTGTTCTTTTGTTTTATTTTGCTTCTCCAACCCCCTAAACTCTTTTTATTCATTTATTTTGTAACAACTATAGTATATTAAATATACTAGGATGATGTTATAATAATAATTCAAGCTATACTTACACACATCTACATATAATGGTTAAAGAACATACTGTTTCTGTGGTTGGTGAATCTCTGCCTCACGAAACGACGATTGTTCAATATTCTTTTAAACACCTTTAATGGTGGCCATTAAGATGTAAATATATTTATATATGATATATATTATGTTTATGTTTCCCTTATGCTTCTGTATTTTTCATTTTGGGCATACCTTTATGGTTTCCATTATGGGTAAACGTGATATCTTCATTTAAGGAAGTGCGGACTACCGCCCCCTCAAAGTGATGTGATTCGTTAATGCCATATGTGGGACGTATAAAGGATGGATTAAAAGTTATTATAAATTATGTTACACTGGAATTATTATATACCTTTATATCATTATTATTCCATTCTATAAAATACGAAATAGAAATGAAAGTAGCGTTCATGCGTACGTACGGCCTACCGTCTCCATGAACGGTGCATTTCATTTCTTACCTCTAAATGATTATGTAATATTATAAATACATTTATATGATGGATATATATGATATATATGATATCCAAATCATTAATGTCATTCTGGATATAAAGAACCTTTGACCACACGAACAACATGTAATTGTAAGAAGTCCACTTTTGACTTAAGAACCAAATATCGACAAAACAAACATTATAAACTTAAATGATTACATAATGTTTATAACATGTAAATAATTGATATAAAATGAATAATTAACTTTATAAAGGTTCTTAAGAAAGTAGAAATTAACTCAAGTTTATTATTCAGGACGTTAAAGAATGATCGAGTCAAGTCGGACCCGAGGTTAGGGATCCTACTCCTCTCTTTCTTTTTAAGTACACTCTTTTATGTCATTCCTTTTAAAGCTAATCTTTCTTGTTATTGGGATGTTCTTTTATATTAATCTTACTGTAATTTTTATGTTCATATGATGAGAGAACCTATTCTCTCTCATCAATCGATTTTGGATGTTTTGAGTGGCGCCGTTAGGCTGCCGAATTTTCGTAAGAGATCTAACCTCTCTCTTTCTTTTTAAGTACTCTCCTTTATGTCACTTCTTTTAAGAACCTCTTTGTTATTTTGGGGATTGTTATTTTATATTACTCTTTCTGTAAACATTATGTTAATATGATGAGAGACCCTAATTCATCTCATCAATCCATTTTGGAAGATTTAAGTGGCGCCGTTAGGCTGCCGAGTTTTCGTAAGGGATTTTTCATCTCACTTTTATTCCCATGAGATTTATGCCACATTTACCACAATTTCTTTTGAGTGTTGTTTTTACTGACCATTATTTTAATAATTGTGTAATATACTTTCATTTATGAGTATTTACATCAATTTTGTATTTTCCTTCTTTCACGGGGTGCATGTCTCAAAAGATACCCATGTCGGTAAGGGAACCTTTCACCCGCCACTTTTTAAAAGACTTATTTTGTTATGTCTTTTAATTCACATAAAATTATGTTGGGATATGTTCTTTTATATCCTTATTTATGTAAATTTTATGTCCAAGTGATTAGATTCCCTTTTTATCTCTCATCAACTCATTTTCTGAATTTTGTAGTGACGCCGTTAGACCGTCAAATTTTTGCAAGGGAACTTCTTATCCCAATTTTGATTCTTTGGGATAAGATTGTACTCCTTGAATATGACATTCTATGAATATGTCATTCTATGAATATGTTTGAATAAAATCTGATTGTTTTACACTTAATATACACTTATATTTGGTGTATTCGTTTGTCATACATAATTATGTAATTGATTTATCCTTAATCCAAGGATACCGTCTTTCTAAGAGACTTCGTCTCAATCTCCTTTCATTGAGGCATATTTAGTTTTATACAAAACTTTCCTTTATACGGTGTATAAACCCCTTTGACTTTTACTTTTATAAAAAATGAATCTTTTTCTATGGAGAGTTTTACTAAACGAAAAAAAGGAATGTTTCTTTTAACGTACGCAGTTACAACAACCTTTTCCGCCGCCGCAAGTATTATTTGATCTTTGGCTTCCTCATCAATCTGTAATGTTTTTAAAATAAAATAAATACCATACACTCTTTTATGTATTTTGGTATTGAAAATGGTTTTGATAAATGATTCTATTATGTCAATATATTTAAATGATATATTGTGATTGAAATGTGGAAATTTTATCATTCCTTTATATTGGTTTTATGTGTTATAAATTTATAATGGTAATTGGACATTATGACGGGTGGTTCCGTGAATCCCAAGTCGGGTGGTTACGTTATAACCTCCAATGAATTGGGTATGGATGTCGGCCGTATGGCTATTCCATTACGTATTTATGGAATTTGGCCGAATGGCTATTCCATTAAGTGATATGTGTGGAAGTCAACCTTATTGTTATTCCACTTAAGTATGTTTATGTCCCAAGATACCTTTATATGTTATGTGGTCTTATAAGGGTTTTATGGTAATCTTTTGGTTGAAGAAAGGTATGTAATGAACTTTTATTCAGTGAAGAGTTTTTACAACTTCGAAAAATGTGAAAAGTATTACATTGATAAAGTATACATGGTTTACTTGTTTTGAAAAACTAACAGTTTTCATTCTTTGGGTATCCCTTACTGAGATTTTTATGCTCATCCCATGTTTTTGAAATGTTTTTCACAGGACTTAACGTGGAATAGGGTTAAGGATGGGATCAAGGGAAAGTCATGCTACCTAAAACATGGAACTAGACATGTTTCTTTTTAGGAGTTTTTTAATTTTATGGAAATTTACTAGGAGTGACTACTTTGTAATCTTTTGAGATGTAATAGTTATGTCCTAATCCTCTAAAACTCTAAACCTGAAAAGATCCTCAATGTGAATTATTCATTTAATTCAATATTAAGTAAGGTTTAAGGCTGGGGCCTTATAATAATGTTTAAACAACAAAATTTGGAGTTGTGAAATAAATATTGGAAGTACGTAAGGTGTAGATCATAATGGAACATTAAACATGGTAAAATAACATCGCAATAGAACAATTAATTGTGGAAAACCATAAATCACATGTTATGATTTCTATAGTTTCTAAGGAATTGCTGCCAATACTATCATAGTGGAAAAATTCCATTACTGAACCTGGTTTACTTGTCGTTTCAACCCTATATTATTGAACTAGATTCACTTTCTGTTCTAAACATGTCTATCTACTGAGATACAAATCTTTACCCAATGAATTTGAAAGAGATATCAGTCCCACCCATCTCATATTTAAATCATTTTTATATATGCCACAAAACAATCATAACTCATTCATCAGAACCCAATGAATTAAATGGGATTCATAAACAGCATCCCATATTAACATAATCCATATAAAACAAAGACATATAATTTCATAATAATAAAAATCAAACCACGTAAATAATAGAGACAATATACTTGAAACATAATCATGCCAAATAATTTCATCTTAGATGGGAAATAATTTTGCTAAAACACTTGAACTGAATTCTTAGGGAAAATGTCCATTCTTCCTAAAAATCATATTCATTTCAAAAAAAGACTTGTTATATTATAAGAAAAGTATATTGTTGAAGATAATAATAAAATCATGTAGAAGAATGTTCCAAAAAATAAGGCTTTATGAATCCTTAAAAATTCGTTCATGCCGTATAAGTTAAAAAACATTCTTCTTGTAATTTTTCCAGAAAAGTAAAAAAGTACATTGTATGATAAACAAAATAAATATTCCTTCCATAAAATGTGTTAAATGTAAAAAAATGTTAAAAATGACTTTAAACATATACGAATGAATAGAAAAAACTTTATGAAATTGTTTTTATAAAACATGGTCCTAGACGATAAATATAACCCCCGTAAATACTTACAAATAAACAATCTCGGATAGAAACGGGATTGGAAAAGCTATCCCTTACCATTTTTAATTTGTCAAATAATAAGTGTAAAAAAATAAGGAAAATTATATGCATATTTAAATATCATATCATTCATAATAAAAATAAAAAATCATTCATGGGAAGCAGAAACATTATACAAAAGAAATAGGTGGTGATTAAGGCATATGTCTCACAAAAATAAAAGAGAGACGAAATAAACTCTTAACTTAGATCCAATATGCTTTGTATATATTGGAAGCTCCTATATAATGATTTAAATAATGTCATTGAATTATTCCAGAAAAATATTCACTGTAATGATATCATATATGGTCATATTCTTATCTTCCTATTAGTGATATTTCATTACTACTTGTTATTCGGGTGTTCATTTCTTTATTTTCTTATGGGTGTTTTGTCGAATAAATTATTATTTATCTTTTTATGTTATAGATAAATCATTTACAGAATGGTATTTTTGTATTATATATCATATTTATTCATTCACTTCATTTATATAATTATTATTCAATGAAGATCATGTAGAACGAGTCACATCATATCGTGGAGACGGAAGATCGTATGTACGCATGAGAGATGATATCATTCCCATGATTGTGGAATTGTATTAAAGTGTATGGTGTATACTATTTCAGAATTAATATCACTTTAAAATAATGATATGTATTTATTTCCTCCATCCTTATACCCATTGATGTTTTTTAGTGAGGAAATAAAAGATTACACCACGGCGTGTAGATGGTATTCCGTACGTACACACAGGGGGTGATTTCGTTTACCATAGGACGGATAGAAGGTGAAATACAATTGTTTCATATTTATAATAACATATTATTATATGAGTGATATTTATGTTATTAATTTATAATCAAACAAATAAAAAATAAAAGTATATGGAGAAATAAATTTGAAAGAATCGATAAAGGATATTACCTCTTCTTCGACACGCCTTTTATAAACCTCCTCTTAAGGCACTAAAGTTTGTCTTTTAAGAAGACCAGGACCTCTAGTATGTTTCTATGGGAGTGGAGAAGATAAGTGTATAGGGTAATCCTGATCTTGAAAGCTCAATGTGTTGTGAAGAAGAGAGGGAGGAGGTGCCCTTTTATAAGAGAGGAGAGGGGAACTTTTGGAATCTTCTAAAATATTAATTTATAATAAACTCAAACACCACATAAAAACATCCAAAAATGAAACAAATCAGAATAATAAGTGATAGAGGGTAGTAATCTCATAAACCAATAAAATTTAGACATGTTGGAAATTTATTTTAATCCTTAACAACTTGATTTAACTTTTTTTAATATATGTAATTTTATTTGCGGTAATAATATTATATGTTTTAAATTGTTATAAATAATTACTTTTGTGTTGATAGTTGTCCATAATAGGAAACTTTATGACATTTTAGACAATATAAATATAAATTTTTAATTTTTAAATATTTTTTATATTTTTAATCAATTTAATAATATCTAATTTTTATTAATTAACAATAGTGTCAATTTTTTCACTATTTATGTATTTGAATTTAAATAAAATACACACAAGGAATATATTAAAAAAATATTTAACAGGTTCCTAACATGTCATATTAATCTAGAAAATTCTTGGAAATATTAATTAGTTAATTTAATATTTATTTTAATATTTCTAAATTCATTTATTTGATATTTCTCTTAATAAAATAATTATTTCATTTTTTTGTGTAATTATTTAATATACATATTTTTTCATAAAAATAAAAAATAAAATACTATGATGAAGATAAATCTAATATATTTTATAATAATAAATTTAGTATAATTTATCTTTAAAACAACCAGCGTTTAACTTTTTTCTTTATTAACGTATGATGGTGACAACTCTGATATCATTTAATATTATATAATATAATTGTCCTAATATGTTTTATAAGGCTCTAAATGGTCCAAAAGTCATTAAAAAGATGCTCATGGGATATAAATACAAATCCAAAAAGTTTCGGTCATGTTTTTAGGTCTTTTTATTGGTATTATTATTTAAATTAAAAGTATATTATTGATCTTTTACTAAAATAAATAATTTCTACATCATTAATGTATAAGCTATTAAAGAAATTATATATTTCTTTAAAATTAAAAATAAATTACCATAACAAATAAAAAAAAATTATCTTTCAAATGATTATTTATAGTCTAATTTATATTTTTTATAACATTATATGAAATATACTTTAATTATTAAAGTTTCAGTGAGTCACATTTCACTTTCATTAAAAAAATTAAATTAATGGTCTTAATCACATCCATGTGGGTTCATAGAGATTCAACATCGACCCAATAATGCTCTAGGGAAAAATATAATCATCAAAATATATTAATATAAGTGTTAGGTTAATTTAATAATGTTATATTTACCCTTAATTACCTGATTTACCTTTACATATGGTAAATAAAATTTACCGTAGTTACTATTCAAAATGCCTAAAATTGAAAATTATCCAATTAGAATAATTTGGAAATAATTATTCCAAATATTTAATCCATTTTTACAAATTCAAAACATATAATTTTCAGTATTTAATTTAAAATTTGTCTTGCTGTAGAGAAAACAAGTTTTAAAAGTTAAAACATTGCAAAAGATTAAAATGTTTTTAACTGTGAATTCAATGTAAAATTAATGATAATGACTTGAGTTATATTAAATGGTAAAAATATATTATATTTTTAATTTAAATCCATTATATATTATAATATAATCATATAAATTATCTTGATAAAAAAAGTTGTTTTTATGAAAAATATTGCATAATTTTACTATTCATCAAAATATGAAAGATAACAGAAAAATATAAAAAATTTTATACAATGTAAATTTTTATATCCTTATTGAAATAAATAAGTTTATTTTTTCTAATTAAACTTACAAACGTGTCGAAAACTAGATTTAATTTGATTGTGCCCTCAAAAAGTGGAAAAACTGTATTTTTTGAAAAATAATTATTTTACCTGAAAAATTTATTTCGTTCTCATACCCTATTCTAGATTATGTGTAAGATTATTTATTATGTAATAAAATTAAAATTTTAGTTGATACTATTCATAACGGCTAGTTCATATAAATATATCGTTGTTTAGAGAAACTCGGTATTTCGTACAACACATGCTATCGAGAAAGGTCGCTTCTTCGTGCAACACAATCCAATAATAGTGTTTCTATATACTATAAGCAAATAGTTTTTTGAATATAGAAGAATATAACCTTGGTTTAGTGTAAAACACAAGAAATAAATGAAATTAAAACGAATATTTCTCAAAAGATCACGGGGTGTTACATTTTACCACCCTCAAAATTAATTTCGCTGTCGACATTTGTCAGGGTTATAAATCGTTTACAAGTTGAAATTTTATTTAATAGAAACCCATATTGTAAAAAGGAATACTATAACATTATTTTGAAATGTAATTTGAGAAACATAATGGTTACCCAATGTAACTCATCACTGGGTTTCAACATAGGAGAACATAGGTGAAAACATGGACATGGAAGAGAAATATAATCATCATGTTCTGATAAAGAGTGCTATAGAACATGGCTATGAAAAAGCCAACAATCACAAAGCCATAAATTTTTGATGATCTAATGTACCATCCAATTCATCGGATATGAGGGTACATGGAAAAAATTTTTGGTTTTCAATATCATTTCCCTAAGGTTGAAAATTTTGAATTAACAGAAATACTTACATGATTTTGGTACTATCTCAACATTTTCCATTCCATGGACAATTTCCACTTCAAATATTAAAGAAATTAAGTTGAATTTTTCATTCATGAAGTTTTAGTAGATCTTGTGATAAAATTATGGGTCATTCCTTTTGTCTCAAATAAAATTTTAGCAAAAGTTATCAAATATACATAAGTCCATCTATGGATAGGTTAATAGTATATGATTCAAAAAATGGACTTAGACTTTAACTATCATACTTAAAAATAAAATACAACTAATTTCTACTAACCAGGGACTTCCTGTAGTCCAGTGGTAGGTGATAAAGGCATTTCTCACTTCGTATGTGGGTTCGATTCCTGCATCCCTATCCGACGTGACGGGTTGTCAACTGTCCTACAGGTTGCCTTTTTAAAAAACTATACTATTATAACATTTCAGAAATAATATCAAAAAGTTATAGCCTTAACAACACTATATAATTACTAACATGATCCATTCTAATCTTTAAGCTTATCCAAAATACTTCTATCCAATCTCATAGTATAAAGTAAACGATTAATAGAAAGGTCATCTACCAAGAATGTGAATACCGTCATTTATCCACCATATATTATAAGATATATCATGTTGGTTGCATTCCATACTTTTTAATTCCTTGATCATGTATTCTCGTGAAACTTGAATTACTATATAATATTTGAAAAAACATGAATTCTGTCAAAAGTCAACTCTTTACACATACCAAAATCCAAAAATTTCTATATACTCAAACCAAGATATCAAATTGTCATTATATCATTTTGGAGATCATTAATACTTTCAAACATTTCATTATCATATTATCCCTTCTTTATTCACATATCATATGCATTCGAAAAATATTTCAATCACTTTTCATGCATACCAGTAACATAAAATTATTGAAAACCACAATAAACTAATACATAAAATTCCAATATTCCACAATACAATAAATGAGATTCCACAACATTATTTTGGAATCCCGTTACATAAACACATAATAATTTCATCACATCATTTTCATACACAACATTTCTAATAGTTATTTCATGTAGCTCCCCTTTGTCCCTTTCTTTAAGAGGTTGTTGATGTCGATCATCATTAACCCTTGGAATAGGGCATTGGTTAGCATAATGTCCCATTTTCTTACACTTGTTGCATTGATGTGTTGTTGGTGCATTCTCTACAGTATTTTCTCTATTCACATCATTAGCTAGATTTTTCCCATTACATCGGGACTCAACTGCTCAATGAAATTCTTTTCCACACATTAAACATTTTCTAGTCCCTTTAATACAATATCCAGCATGATACTTTCCACACTTTGATCTTAAAGAAACTTTTGTCTTATTTTCACCATAGTTTTGTGATTTTTCCTGGAACTCCATATTTCCATTCATGAAAAATCCATGAGATGGATATGTAACATGAACTTCCAGTTCTACCTTGATATCACTGTAGAGACCCGAAGCTTTATGTACATGGAAATTACATTACTTTTGCGGAATATTTGTACATTACAAAAACCAACACTCAAGGACCGTAATAGTTTAGTGTCTTTGGAAACTCGGAACATAATATTCTAGTCATGGTGAAAGACTTTCAACATTCCCCATAAAGATCTTCCTTTTTTTTCTTACCTAAAACCTTTCTTTATATCCAGGGGAAAAGAAAACATAAAAGGGTGAGCTCAAATACTCAATAAGGGTAAACAAAAGAAATATCAATCACATCATATTCATAAGAACATAACATTTTGGAAATCTTAACCTGCAAAAGAGATCATAATATCATAACATGGGATAAATCATAGTAGTGAAATTTAATCCCAATAATCATAACATAAAACATGAAACTTTGTGGCGTACACACATAATCATAGAGAATCATTTCTTATTAGTCAAGACTCATTTCCAAGACTATCTTAGTGGACAAAGTCCATTTCTGAACCGAGTTCATTCCTCGTTTCAGTCCTGTTTCACTGAACCGGTTTAACCTGCTGTTCCAGCCATGTCTAACTCATGAGATATAAAATCTTTACCCAATGCATTGGAGGGATATATAGTTCCCACCCATCTCATAATGATACCATTCTTATGTGTGCCACAAAATCAAAAATCATACACCATTGCATAACCCATGTAATAAAAATGTTATTCTTAAACAACATGACATCATAAAACAATTTATATAAGATAAAGGAATTCATAAAAATAATTCCATCTCAACATAATCAAATCAATGTAATAATAGGGATAGAAACAGAAACCTATATTATCTTAGATGGAAAATAATTTGGATAAAACACTTGAACTCCATTCTTGAGGAAAATATCCTTTCTACTTCAAAAAAATTTTCCTTTCTTAACATGTCATACAATCTTAAACTAAAATATGTTGATTAAAAATAAACTTGAAAACTTGTAAAGTAAGATTCTTGTAAATAATATCTTAAAAATCCATTCATGCCGTATAAGTTAAAAAAACATTCTTCCCGTACTTTTGTCGGGAAAGTCAAAAAGTACCTCGTACGAAAAACGACAAAAGATTCTTTTTATATAATTTACTAAAAACTAACCGAAGGGTAAAATTGGATTTAAACAATTGTATGTGTATAGAAACAATATTATATATTGAGGAATCATGGATGTGGATGATAAAATACACCCCAGTAAATACCAAAGTATAAACAATCTCAGATAAAATGAGATTGTGATATTTTCCCATACCTTAGGTCCGATTTGCTTCATAAGTGTCTGAACCTCCTGTATCATGATTTAAATAATGTCATTGAATTACTCCAGAATCATAATTATTTTTATGATATCATATATGGTTCACTTATGACTTTATTTTACCCGTTCTTTTGAAAATTCCATGTTAAAGAGCGTTTTGGGTAAAATCGTTTCATTTGTCATCCGTGTTTTGACTTGTAATTATTCATATGATTACTTAGATCATGATTACATAATTACAGAATATAAAACATTATTTACTTATAATATATATTCAGAATATACATATATATAATAGATCAATAAATGGAAAGAAATACACCGTTCATGGAGACGGTAGGTCGTACGTACGCATGAACGCTGTTTTCGTTTCCTTATTGAGTTGAATGGAATTAATTAGATGACATACATATATATATACACATAAATCCAGTATCATTATTATGTCATATATTTCATGATTACTTATTATATATACTTTATAATCATTCATGAATGGTTAATGTGGAGAATGAATCTCATCGTGTCGTGGAGACGGTAGTCCGTACGTACTCATGAGCGATGATATCGTTCTCATGATCGTGGATTTGTATTGGAGTGTATGTATACTGTTTCAGAATCAATATCACTTTACAATAATCATAAATAGTTATTATGTACACCATTATAACCATCCAAGTAGGGTGGTGGTGGAAAATAGATTACACCACGGTGTGGAGAATGTATTCCGTACGTACGCACGCGCGGTGATTTCGTTTTCCGTAGGATGGATAGATGGTGAAAAAGGGTTGTCTAATACTTATAATAACATATCCGTATATGAGGGATACTTATTTTATTACTTCATAATGAAACAACCTAAGAAGAAGAGGTGGAAGAAGAAATAAAGTTGAAAGAATCGGTAACCAACATTACCTCTTCTTTGAAGCGCCTCTTTGAGTCCACCTCATAAGGCACTAAAATTGGTATTTGAGGAAGACCAAGACATCTAGGATGTTTCTATGGAAGTAGAGAAGAAACTTTGGCAGGGTTTGGCTATGTTTGAAGGCTCAATGTGGTGTGAGGAAGAGAGGGAGGAGGTGCCCTTTTATAAGGGAGCAAAGGGGCACCTTTGGAATAACTAAAAATATTATTTTATTATAAAGTCAAATTCGGTTTTTAATAGTTAAAAATTGATATATTTATAAGCTAATGTGGGGATGGGTCGAAATAATCTCATCAAATAGAATTTATACAAGTTTAGGTTCCTATTTTAACCTTATCATTTAGATTTAACATTAAGTTAAATAATTTTACTTTTACCGTGTCTTCTTGTGTTCTTATACTATAAGGTTAATAAACTTACTATAATCAGAAAAACGAACCCCAAGTTGTTTATTATTAATATATATAACCTTATATAAGTAATTTGGTAGAGAATATTAGTTTTAGGAATAAAATAACAATTAATAATATAATATTTGTTTTAAAAACTATTTTATGTCAATTTTGACACTATTTAGTAATTAATTTTTTTGAAACTCATAACAGAATTATTAGTTCGAAAAAAGTTAATTAAATCAATACTAACATGTCATATTAACCTAGAAAATTAGTGTAATTCATAAAAAGTCTCAAATTACATTTATTTGGGTATTTATAACATCAATTATGTCAATATTTCATTAATAGGATAATTACTGCATCATCTTTATATCATAAATAAATTAACTTATCTAAAGTTAAAAAATTAAAAATAAAATATAATTATGTATGAAATATTTTTATCTTTGTAATGAATATTTATTGTCGAATTTATCTAATGTATAACCCTATATTAAAAATTATTTTCTTATTAAACTTTGATTTTAACTATTTTAACCATTCTTTAAATAAATTATTAATAAATGTCCTAATCTAATCCATGTGAGCCTAAATGGTCATATTTTATTCTTAAGGTTGTTTTTGGTCGAATTACACTTATCTAATAGAATTAGGACATGTGTTGGGGTAATAATAATAACATTTTTACCCTTAATTACCCTATTTTCTTTTAACCGTGGTAAAAAAAAGTAAAAAGTAACTATTCACCAAAAATTATTTTCATCTCATTGAATCACATTTTACATACTGACATCAATCATGTCTCTCGAATTTTTTAAATTCCACTCACAGAAGCGGTAAAATTATGTTTTATGAAAAATTCACTTTTTTATCTACCACTTAGTGGTTTCACTATTCATCAAAAAATGAATGTTTCCAGAAAAATACCAAAAATTAGGCCTATGCTATATTTTATATTATGAACTGAAAAATGATGTCCATTTTACCAAATTAAAAACATATCAGTTGCATTACTTAATTTAAAAATTAATTACAATCGTCAAAACAAATACCGCGTTCTTAAGAGATAATAACTATCAAAAGATTGACACTTGTTTATGTCTGGTTTAAATGTGAAATTAAATCCAATGACCAAAATTGTATTAAATTGTAAAAATATATTCTAAATATACTTTAAAACCACTCAAATTAATAATTTATCACTATTAATTATTTCGATTAAAAAAGTTGTTTTTAATAAAAATTTACTAATTTTCACTATTCATCAGAATATGAAAGTTATCCGAAAAGTACCAAAATTTCACCCTATGCTAATTTCGATATTCCGAATCCAAAAATATAGTCCATTTTGAAAAATAAAATTTACAATATTTAAAAAAGTTGTTATTACAATTCATAACAGCTAGTTTTAATAATATTTTAATAGCATATCGTTGTTTAGTGAAACTCGGTATTGCGTACTACACACGCTATCGAGCAAGGTACCGATTGCGTGTAATGAAAGGCAAGTCAATGATGCGTGTTGTGCAAGAACCTTTTGGTGTAGCATACAACATAAGACATTAATGAAATTAAATAGAATATTTTTCATAAAATCTCAGGGTGTTACATTCTACCACCCTTAAAATGAATTTCTCCCTCGAAATTCGTCGGGGTTATAAATGGTTTATTACTCGAAAGTTTCTTTAATAGAAACCCACATCGTAAAAAGGAATACCAAAACCAATCTTTAAAAACAAAAGTATGAAACTTAATGGTTACCCAAATAAACTAATCACTAGGTTTCCACATAGGTGGAAATATGGATATGGAAGAGAAATCTAACCATCATGTTCTGATGGAGAGTGGTAGAGAACATGGCTATGGAAAATACAGAAATCACAAATCCATAGATTTGTGATGATCTAAAGTACCATGTGATTCATCAAATATAAGATCACTAGGACAACATTTTTGGTTTTCAAGATCATTTCCCTAAAGTTGATGAAATTGGAATTAGAAGAAATACTTTTGTGATTTTGGTATAGTCTCACCGTTGGTCATTCTTTGGAAAATTTCCACTTCATCTATTAATGAAATGAAGTTGAATTTGTCATTCGTGATGTGTTAGCAGATCATGTGATAGAATGATGGGTCATTCCATCTGTCTCAAACAAAAGGTTAGAAAAGTTACCAAAAAAAATACATAAGTCCATCTATAGTGAGATTAATCATATATGGTTCCTAAAATGGACTTATACTTATTATATCATACTGCTTAATATAATAAAACTAGTTTCTACTAAATAAGGACTTCCTGTAGGCCAGTGGTAGGGGATAAAGGCCAGTCGCACTTCGGTTGTGGGTTCGATTCCCACTGCCCTGTCCGACGCGATGGGCTGTCGCCTGTCCTGCAGGTTGCCCTTTTTCTAAAGCTATATTACTATAACATCCCATCAATAATATCGAAAAATTTTATATCCTAACTTATGTCCAACATAATCCATTCCAATCTTTAGTCTTATCTAAAATACTTCAGTCCAAGCTCATAGTATAAAGAAAATGATTACTTGAAATGTCACATAAAAATCATGTGAATGCCATTATTTATCCCCCATATATCATAAGATATGTCTTGTTGGTCAAATTACAAACATGTGAATACCTTAATCATGTATTCTCTTGAAGAATGAATACCCATTGAACCTTAGTGAAAACATTAATGCAGTCAAAAGTTAACTCTTTCGACATACCAAAATCCAAATATTCTATATACTCAAACCATGATATAACCTTCTCCTTATATCAGTCATGAGCTGATGAATACGGTCAAACATTTCATTTTCTCGTTTTCCCTTCATTATGCGCATAACATCTTTTTTTCCAAAAATATCTTAATCACATTCCATGGTTATCGGTACCATTGAAAACCACAATATACCAATACATAAATATTCCAATATTCCACTATAAAACATTATTTTGGAATCCCATTACATAAACACTTAACCATTCCACCACATTGTGGTCATATTCAACATCGACAATAGTGATCGCATGTGACTTCCCTTTGTCCTTTGCCTTAAGTCGTTGCTCATGTCGATCATCACTAACCCTTGGATTAGGGCATTTATTAGCATAATGCCCCATTTCCTTGCACTTGAAGCATTGAAGTGTTAGTGGTGCGTTCTCTGCAGTATTTTCTTTATTCACATCATTTGAAACCCCTTATCCATAACTTTGACACTGAGCCGCTCGATGAACTTCTTTTCCACACTTAAAAAATTTTCTAGTCCCTTTAAGACAATCTCCACCATGCTTCTTTCCACACTTTGAGCATAAGGAAACATTCGTCTTCTTTCCACCATTATTATGAGATTTCACCTTGAACTCCATCTTTCATTTCTTTTCAAAACTATGAGATGGCTAAGTAACACCAACTTCCATTTCTAACTTGATAGCACAACACAAAATTTCTTCATAGCTACTGAAGTCTCTTATAGCTAATGCCCTTCGAAGATTTGGTTTTAAGCCACTGAAAAATCGATCAACTTTACTTTCAGGTTGGATGATAAAGCCAGATGCATACCTTGCAAGCCTTGTAAAATTCGCTTCGTATATACCAACAGATTCATCATCCTTTTGCTTTAGTTCAAGAAACTCCTTATCCATCTTTGTTCGAAGAATACAAGGGAAGTACTTATTGAAAAATAATTTCTTGAACTCGTCCCATTCCATGGACTCAATTTCATCTCTTGGACTCGTATTCTTGATAAGATTCCACCATTGATCAGCTTCACCTTCCAGACGATATACTGCTAAGATGAATTTATCATGTTCAGGACATTGAAGAACTGAAAATATCATTTCAGTGGTAATGATCCATTGTGTAGCAACAAGTGGATCAGAAGACCCACTGAAAGAAGGTGGACGTTTCCTCATGAAGGACTCAATAGAATATTGTTCCCTTCTCTGCTCATTTGGAAGTCCAGAATGATTCATAGCTTGTGTAAGTATAGAAATAATATTTTTCACTCCATCTCCAATAACATTTGTTTGTTCAGGAGGACAATCATTGCATTGTCCATTAAAATGATCAACATGGTTCCTTCGGGTTCTATCCATCGTCTAAAACCAAAAAAGAATAGTGTGAGAGGAAAAATCCTGCTAGGGAAAACAACATAATAAAGGAGGATAACCCTCAATATCTAAAATCTTAGGTTAAATTTTAATATTGTTACCGTAGTTCTAAGACTATATCCTATACGTATACTTATCCTTAGGGACATCCCTAGAAATACCTTAGAAATATCTCTAGGGATCTCACTAATGTTCTCGCATCCAAGTTTACAAAGGATGACTAAACCATTCCTCTGATACCAATTGTAGAGACCCGAAGCTTGTCGTACATGGACATTACATTAATTTTTTGGAATACTTAGTACATAACAAAAACCTACACTCAAGGACCGTAATAGTTTAGTGTCTTTGGAAACTCAGAACATAATATTCAAATCGTGGTGAAAGATCTTCAACATCTCCCATAAAGATCTTCCATTTTTTTCTTACCTAAAACCTTTCTTTATATCCTGGGGAAAAGAAAACATGGGTGAGCTCAAATTCTCAGTAAGGGTAAAAAAAAGAAATACCAATCACATCATATTCATAAGAACATAACATTTTGGAAATATTAACCTGTAAAAGAGATCATAATATCATAACATAGGATAAATCATATTAGTGAAATGTAATCCCAATAATCATAACATAAAACATGAATCTTTGTGGAATACACACATAATCATAGAGAATCATTTCTTAATAGTCAAGACTCATTTTCAAGACTATCTTAGTGGACAAAGTCCATTTCTGAACCGAGTTCATTCCTCATTTCAGTCCTGTTTCACTGAACCAGTTTAACCTGCCGTTCCATCCATGTCTATCTGAAGAGATATAAAATCTTTACCCAATGCATTGGAGAGAGATATAGGTCCCACCTATCTCATAATGATACCATTCTTATGTGTGCCACAAAATCATAAATCATACACCATTGCATAACCCATGTAATAAAAATGGGATTCTTAAACAACATGACATCATAAAACAATTTATATAAGATAAAGGAATTCATAAAAATAATTTCATCACAACATAATCAAATCAATGTAATAATAGGGATAGAAACAGAACCCTATATTATCTTATATGGAAAATAATTTTGATAAAACACTTGATCTGCATTCTTGAGGAAAATATCATTTCTACTTCAAAAACATTTTCTTTTCTTAACATGTCATACAATTTTAAACTAAAAAAGTTGATTAAAAATAAACATGAAAACTTGTAAAGTATTCTTCTTGGAAATAATGTTTTAAAAATCCATTCATGCCGTATAAGTTAAAAAAATACTCTTCCCGTACTTTTGTCGGAAAAGTCAAAAAGTACCTCGTATGAAAAATGACAAAAGATTCTTTTTATATATTTTACTAAAAACTCACCGAAGGGTAAAATTGGATTTAAAAAATTTAAGGTGGATGGAAACAATATTACATATTTAGGAATCATGGATTTGGATGATAAAATACACCCCAGTAAATACCAAAGTATAAACAATCTCAGATAAAATGAGATTGGGATATTTTCCCTTACCTTAGGTCCGATTTGCTTCGTACGTGTTCAAACCTCCTGTATAATGATTTAAATAATGTCATTGAATTATTCCAGAATCATACTCATTGTTATGATATCATATATGGTTCACATATGACTTTATTTTACCAGTTCTTTTGTAAATTCCATGTTAAAGAGCATTTTGGGTAAAATCGTTTCATTTGTCGTCCGTGTTTTGACTTGTAATTATTCATATGATTACTTAGATCATGATTAAAAAGTTCCAGAATATAAAACAAGATTTATATATAATATATATTCAGAATATACATATATATAATAGATCAATAAATGGAAAGAAATACACCGTTCATTGAGAGGGTAGGTCGTACGTACGCATGAATGCTGTTTTTGTTTCCTTATTGAGTTGAATGGAATTAAGTAGATGACATACATATATATATATAAACATAAATCCAGTATAATTATTACATCATATATTTCATGATTACTTATTATATATACTTTATAATCATTCATGAATGGTTAAGGTGGAGAATGAATCTCATCACGTCGTGGAGATGGTAGTCCATACGTACGCATGAGCGATGATATCGTTCTCATGATCGTAGAATTGTATTGGAGTGTATGTATACTATTTTAGAATCAATATCACTTTACAATAATCATATATAGTTATTATGTACACCATTATACCCATCCAAGTAAGGTGTTGGTGGAAAATAGATTACACCACGGCTTGGACGGTATTTCGTATGTACGCAAGCGCGGTGATTTAATTTTCCGTAGGATGGATAGATGGTGAAATAGGGTTGTTTAATACTTATAATAACATATCAGTATATGAGGGATACTGATGTTATTACTTCATAATGAAAAAACCTATGAAGAACAATTTGAAGAAGAAATAAAGTTGAATGAATTGGTAACAGACATTACCTCTTCTTTGAAGCGCCTCTTTGAGTCCTCCTCTTAGGGCACTAAAATTGGTCTTTGAAGAAGACCAGTTCCCCTAGGATGTTTCTAGGGAATAGGAGAAGAGAATTTTTCAGGGTTTGGCCGAGCTTGAAGGCTCAAAGTGGTGTGAGGAAGAGAGGGAGGTGGTGCCCTTTTATAAGGGAGGAGAGGGGCACCTTTGGAATAACTAAAAATATTATTTTATTATAAAGTAAAATTCAGTTTTTAATAGTTCAAAATTGATATATTTAGAAGCTAAGGTGGGGATGGGTCTAAATCCTCTCGTACAATAGAATTTAGACATGTTTAGGTTCCTATTTAAACCTTATCATTTAGATTTAACATTAAGTTAAATAATTTTACTTTTACCGTGTCTTCTTGGGATCTTGTACTATAAGGTTAATAAACTTACTATAATCAGCCAAACGAACCCCAAGTTGTTTATTATTAATATATATAACATTATCTAAGTCATTTGGCCGAACATTAGATTTTTAGTAATAAAATGACAATTAATAATATAATATTTGTTTTAAAAACTATTTTATGTCAATTTTGACACTATTTAGTAATTTATTTTTGTGAAACTCATAACAGATTATTAGTTCTAAAAAAGTTAATTAAATCAATACTAACATGTCATATTAACCTATAAAATTAGTGTAATTCAGAAAAAGGTTTAAATTACATTTATTTGGGAATTTATAACATCAATTATGTCAATATTTCATTAATAGGATAATTAAAGCATCATCTTTGTGTCATAAATAAATTAACTTATTTAAAGTCTAAAAATTAAAAATATAATATAATTATGTATGAAATCTTTTTATCTTTCTAATGAATATTTATAGTCAAATTTATCTTATGTATAACACTATATTAAAAATTATTTTCTTATTAAACTTTGATTTTAACTATTTTAACCCTTCTTTAAATAAATTAATAATTAATGTCCTAATCTAATCCAACTGGGCCTAAATAGTCATATTTTATTCCTAAGGTTGTTTTTGGTTGAATTACACTTATCCAATAGAATTAGGACATGTGTTGGGGTAATAATAATAACATTTTTACCCTTAATTACCCTATTTACTTTTAACCGTGGTAAAAAAGTAAAAAGTTACTATTCACCAAAAATTCTTTTAATCTCATTGAATCACGTTTTACTTACTGAAGTCAACCATGTCTCTCTGATTTTTGAATTTCCACTCACAGAAGCAGTAAAATTATGTTTTATGAAAAAATCATTTTTTTAACTACCACTTAGTGGTTTCACTATACATCAAAAAATGAAAGTTTTTAGAAAAATACCACAAATTAGGCCTAAGCTATATTTGTTATTATAAACTGAAAAATGATGTCTATTTTACCAAATTAAAAACATATCAATTGCATTACTTAATTTAAAAATCAATTCCCATTGTCAAAACAAATAGCGTGTTCTTAAGAGATAATACCTATCGAAAGATTGACACTTGTTTATGTCTGGTTTAAATGTGAAATTACATCCAATTACCAAAATTGTATTAAATTGTAAAAATATATTATAAATATACTTTAAAACCACTCAAATTAATAATTTATCACTATTAAATATTTCGATTAAAACGGTTTTTTAATTAAAATTTAGTAATTTTCACTATTCCTCAGAATATGAAAGTTATCCGAAAAGTACCAAAATTTCACCCTAAGCTAATTTCGATATTCCGAATCCAAAAATGAAGTCCATTTTGAAAAATAAAATTTACAAAATTTCAAAAAGTGGTTATTACTATTCATAACGGCTAGTTTTAATAATATTTTAATATCATATCGTTGTTTTGTGAAACTCGGTTTTACGTACTACAAACGCTATCGAGGAAGGTCGCGATTACGTGTAATGAAAGGAAAGTCAAGGATGTGTGTTGTGCAAGCTCCTTTATGAGTAGCATACAACACAAGACATTAATGAAATTAAAAAGAATATTTTTCATAAAATCTCAGGGTGTTACAATCACAATGCACAATTTCTTCATAGTTGCTGAGGTCTCTTATAGCTGATTCCCTTCTAAGTCTTCATTTTAACCCACTGATGAATTGATCAACATTACTTTATGGTTGAATGATAATGCCAGATGCATACCTTGAAAGCCTTGTAAAATTAACCTCGCATATACCAACTGATTCATCATCCTTTTTATTAGGCTCAAAGAACACATTTTCCATAATTGTTTTAATAATATGAGGGAAGTACTTATTGAAAAATAAGTTCTTCAACTCATCCCATTCCATGAATTAAATTTCATCTTGGGCGTTGTATTCTTAATTAGAGTCCACCACTGGTCTACTTCACCTTCTAAATGGTAAACAACTAAAATTCCTTTTTGATGTTCTGAACAGCGAAGTATGGAAAGTATCTTTTCAATGATACTGGTCTATTTTTTCAACAATAAGTGGATCAGAAGACCCATTGAAAGAAGGAGGGAGTTGCCTCCTGAAGTACACAATAGAATGTTGTTCCCTTCACTGCTCATTCGGAAGTCCAGAATGATGCATAGCTTGTGTAAGTATAGCATTATGATTTTCCATTACACCTTCCATAACATTGGTTTGTTCTGGAAGAAAATCATTGCACTATCCATTACATTGATCAAAACAGTTCCTTCTGGTTCTAGCCATCGTCTAAAACCCAAAAGGAAGTGTGAGAGGAAAATTCATGTTATGAAAAAAAATAATAAAGGGGGAGTACCTTCAATATATAAAATATTAGGTTTAATTCTATGATCAATACTGTAATTCTAGGACTATAACCTATTATTATACCTAACCTTAGAGACATCCCTAGAAATTCCTTATAAGTATCTTTAGTGATTTCACTAATGTTTTCGCATCTATGTTTCTTATGGTAAACTAAACCTTAGCTATGATACCAACTTTTGAGACCAAAATCATGTTATACATGGAGGCTTTATTACTTTTACAGAATACCTAATACATGAAAAAAACAGACACCCAAAGATATATTAGTTTAGTGTCTTTGGAAACTCGGAACATAATCTTCTAATCATGGTGAAAGATTTTCAACATGTCCTATAAATATATTCCCCTTTTTTTTCTTACTTAAAACTTTCATTGTAACATAGGGAAAAGAAAACTTCTAAAGGGAGAGATAAAATTCTCAGTAAGGGTAAGACGAGAGAAAATAAAACAAACCATATGCATTTGAACTTAAATACTTGAACATAATGTTTAAACATCAAAATTTAGAGTTGTGAAATAAATCTTGACAGTAATAACTGCATAGATCATAAAGGAAAATTAACCATGGTAAAATAGCATGGGAATAAAACATGTATTTGTGGAAAACCATTAATCACATGTTATTATTTTTATAGTATCCAACGCATTACTTCCAAGACCAACATAGAGGACACAGTCCATTACTAAACCGGATTTACATGTTGTTCCAGCCCTTTATTATAGAACTAGATTCCCTTTCCCTTCCATCCATGTCTATCTCATGAGATATAAATCTTTACCCAATGCATTGGAAGGAGATATAGGTCCAACCCATATCATATTGAAATAATACTTACGTGTTCCACAAAAAAATCATAAATCATTCATCATAACCCAAAGGATAAAATGGGTTTCATAAACATAATCCCATCTCAACATAATCCTTATGAAATAAATAAATATAACTTAATCATAAGAAAAATAAAATTATGTAAATAATAGAGAAATTAAACTAGAAACATAATCAAACTAAATAATTTCATCTTATATGGGAAATAGTTTTGATAAAATACTTGAAAGGAATTTTTGAGGAAATTATCTCTTACTCTTCATAATCTTTTTCTTTTCACAAAATGCCATATAATTTTATAAGAAATGTATTTTGATTAATATAATCATGAAATCTAGTAGAAAAATATTCCTAAAAATAAGGCATTATGAAAAAATAAAAATCCATTCGTTCTATATAAGTTAAAAAAACATTCTCCTCATAATTTTGCAGGAAAAGTCAAAACGTACCTTGTATGGTAAAGAAAAGAAAGATTCCTTCCATATAATGTTGTAAAAGTCAGAAAAGGGTAAAAATGATTTTAAAAATACATGGAATAATATAAAACACTTTATGAAAACATTTTTATAAAACATGGCCATGGATGATAAATATAACCCCAGTAAATACATACAAATAAATAATCACAGATAGAAGGGAGATTGGAAAAGTTAACCCTTACCAATTATAATCAGTGAAATCATACATGTCATAAAATAAGCAAAATTACAAGTATATTTTTATATCGTATCATTCAATATAAAAATCATAAAACATTCATGGGATGCATAAACACCATAAAAAATAAATAGGGGATGATTAAGGTATATTTCTCACATAAATAAAAGAGAGTCGAAATAATCCCTGAACTTAGGTCCGAAATGCTTTGTACATAACTAAACTACCGGAATAATGATTTAAATAATTCCATTGACTTATTCTAGAATAATATATATTATTTTGATATCATATATGGTCATATTCTTCTCTTCTTATTATTAATATTTCATTGCTACTTGTTATTCGGGTGTTTATTACTTTATGTTGTTATGCATGTTTTTTCAAAACAATTCTTATTAGTCTTCTTAGGTTATAGATACATCATTTAATAAATCATATTAGTGTAATATATATCATATTTATTCATTAAATTCATTTATATAAATATTTTTCAATGGAGATCATGTAGAATGAATGGCATCATATCGTGGAGACGGTAGGCCGTATGTACACACAAGCAAGGATATCATTCTCATGATTGTGGAATTGTATTGAAGTGTATGGTGTGTAATATTTCAGATTCAATATCACATTACAGTAATCATATATATTTATTTCTTCCATCCTTATACCCATCAATGTATGTTATTGAGGAAATAAAAGATTACTTCCTAGCGTGGAGACGGTATTCCGTACATACGCACGTGCTGTGATTTCATTTTCTGTAGGATGGATAGAAGATGAAATAGGGTTGTTTTATATTTATTATAATATATCAATATATTAGTAATACTGATTTTATTAATTTATAATGAAACAAATAAAAAAAGAGGATTTATAAGGGAAAATAAATTTGAAATAATTGGTAAAAGAAATTACCACTTCTTCAAGCGCCTTTTCTAAACCTCCTCTTAGGGAACTAAAGTTGTTATTTTAAGAAGACCAAGACCTCTAGTATGTTTCTCTTGAAGTGGATAAGATAAATGGATAGGTTTTGTCTGATATTGAAGGCTAAAAATGTTGTGAAGAGGAGAGGGAGGAGGTTCCCTTTTATAAGAGAGGAGCGGGCCACTTTTGGAAACCTCTAAAATATAAATATATAATAAACACAATACCCACATAAAAACATAAAAAAATGACTAAAATAATAATAATATATGATATATGGTTTTAATATCATAAACCAAAAAAATTTATTCATGTTGGAAATTTATTTTAATCATTATCAACTTGATTTAACCTTATTTATTCTATTTAATTTTATTTGTTGTAATAATATTCTAAATTATAAATTGTCATATATAATTACTTATGTGTTTTGAATTGTACAAAATTGGATACATTATGAAATTTTAGATCATAAAAAATCAAATTTATATTTTTTAAATATTTTGGTTATTTTTAAACAATTTAATAATATGTATGTTTCATAAAATAACAACAGTGTCAATTTTGACACTATTCATTTATTTGAATTTAAATAAAATACACACAAGGAATATATTCGAAACAAAATATTTAATAGGTTTATAACAAGTCATATTAATCTATAAAAGTCTTGGTGAATATTAATTAGTTCATAAAATATTTATTTTAATATTTTTAAAACCATTTATTTGATATTTCTCTTAATAAAATAATTAATACAACATTTAATATAATTATTTAATATAATTATTTTTTGAATACAAATTAAAAATAATATTATATGATAGTTATTAATCTAATAGAATTTATTAGAATAATTTTAGTGTAATTTATCTACTAAAACAACTAACTTTTAAAATTATATCATTATTAAAGTATGATAGTGACAACTATTACTGCATTTAAAATAATAAAATATAAATGTTTTATTCTTTTTTATAAGTCTCTAAATGTTTCAAAAGATGAAACTTGGATGATTATGGTTTATATACACTCGACCAATATGTTTTTTTCAGGTTATTGGGTCTTTTTATGGGTATTATTATTTTAATAAAAATTATATTATTAAACTTTCCCTAAATGAATAATTTCTCCGTCATTAATTTATAAGATATTAAGACAATTAAATATTTCATAAAAATTAAAAATAAATTACCATAACAAATAGAAAATTTTTTCTTTTAAAATGATTATTTATAATCAAATTTATATTCTATATAACCTTATATTAAAAATACATTAATTATTAAAGATTGAGTGAGACACATTTCACTTTCTTTAAATAAAATAAATTAAAGGTCATAATTACATCTATGTGGGTTCCAATAGAATCAATTTCAACCCAAGTATGCTTTATGGACCAATATAATCATCCAATTATATTAATACAAGTGTTCGGGTAATTTTATAGTTTTATATTTACCCTTAATTACCTTATTTACCTTTAACTAAGGAAAATAAAATTAACTGTAATTATTATTAATAATTCTGAAAAATAAAAAGTATCATATTAGAATAATTTTTACCTATTTATTCCATATATGGAATTCAATTTTTCAAATTCGAAACACAGAAGATGCATTATTTAATTTAAAATAAATCTCACTGTTGAGAAAATGTGTTTTAAAAGTGAAAACATTACAAAAGATTAAAATGTTTTTATCTATGAATTCAGTGTAAAATTAATGAAAATGACATAAAATACATTAAATGGTAAAAATATATTTTATTTATACTTTAAAACCACTCAATATTATAATTTAATAATATAAATTATCTTGATGAAAAAAGTTGTTTTTTAGAAAAAATTAGTGTATTATTACTATTCATCAAAATATGAAACTGAATAGAAAAATATAAAAAATGTATCCAAAGTAGAAGTTTATATTCTTACTGAAATTAATAATTTTATTTTGTCTAATTGAACTTACAAATGTGTCAAAACCTAGATTTAATGTGCATGCTTTATCAAAAGGTGGAAGAACTGCATTTAAAAAAAAAAATTTACCTGAAAAAATTATTTTGTTCTCAAAATATGTTATAGAATATGTGTAAGTTTAATTATTATGTAATATAATTTAAAATTTATTTGATACTATTCATAATGGCTAGTTCATATCAATATATCGTTGTTTAGTGATACTCAGTATTGCGTACAACACATGTTATCGAGGAATGTCACTCTATAATGCCACACAATTCAAGAATAGTGTTTGTGTATACTACAAGATAATTAGGTGTGGCGAATAGTGAAAGCTAATGTTTGTGTAGAGTACAACACAAGATATCAAATAAATTAAAAATAATATTTCTCATAAAATTTCAGGGTGTTACAATGCCTCTTTTTATCCATAAACCTTAAGGATCCAGAGTTGGATGCCCCTTAAAATGGTTTAATCTAGGGGACCTAGTGGGTTAGGTGTTCTTATATGACAATTAACAATATCATTATGTGTTTGGTTAGAGATTATAGCTAGTTAAGACTTATTGATTGTAGAAAACATTTAATCTATGAAGTTGTGAAAGTAGTTGTGGTTAGGTTTTCATTCACCTTTACACCTTTATGTAATGTTTTTCCCATATAACACTAATGACACAATTTTTACCCAATGTGATTCCTAGTTATTGGAAAATGAACCTAATGTGATCTGACTTTTTTTGGGATGTTGAGATTTATATCATGGGATGTGGATTTTTTCCCTTTGTTATATATATTGGGATACATAGTCATATTCCATGGGATATGGATTTTTAGACTATGTTTACCATATCTGGTCAGGGGAACCCTATGATTCTATTTTTTGGGCATGGATTCCATATGACTATGATACATGTGTATGGAATCCCTATGTTGGTGATATTCATGCATGATGGATATATTATTATAATACATAGGGATTTTTTAGTTCCATCATATGAGGGGGATAATAACACTTTTCTTGAATGATTACATTTTCATGGTGGTGTACCTGGGTTTTTTCACCATATATATGACATATACTCAATGGATGTTTATTATTTGCTCAAGATATTCATATAATTCTCCAATACTGTCAAGTGGATGAATAATTACAATATATCCCATAGAATTATCTTATATAAGGTGATATTGTGATGTTTATTTAAATGTATTTTAACCAGGTACTTGGGTTAGAAGAATATTGAATTTATAGATCACTTAAGGTTCATCTACTTATGGTACATCTATGTTCTAATATAGTCACCACATATAGATCAGGACCCATGGCTATGACTTCAGAATGAATATATATGGAATGAGTGGAATGAAGTTAAGAAATGTGACTATATATAGGATTTTCCATTGTTGAATGGAATCATTTGTTATAGTGATTGGGGGCGATTACTAGTGAAACCATACATAAGAAATGTATCCCCCTATTTTGACAAGGAGTTATTAAATATGTTTTCATTTATGGGTGAAGTAGTTATTACTTATTGGGATAATGAAACCTTGGATTGAACTAATTATATATATCTTCCATGGTATGATATCCATCTCAATTCCCTTTTTAGTGGATTTCCAGAGTGATCAGGATTATGGAGAAAATGATTGAATAATGATTATGTGTGTCTTTCTTCACCTCACAAACACACATATATATTTCAATATATTAGTATACAAACATATATATATATATATGAATGCACATTATGACACATATCCTAATTGATTGGGACCATGGACCCATTGATCAAATTTTGTTTCCCTTTATTAATTTTTATTTATCCATTTATAGTTATGTCTTGGCAAGGTTGTGTGAAATCCTAGTGCATGTGATATATGAAATTACGTTTCAAATACATTCTTGTAGTTATTATTATTATTTTTTATTCAGATTATTAGATATATTTCACAAACATTTTATATTACTAGATATGTATGAGACTATGTTTGTTGGTCCATATTGAGTTTCTTACTCCCACACAGCTCATGCCTCCAATGTAAGAGGGTATAAAAGAATAAATTCACTTGGATACATTAACATGATGGAATGAGTCCAGTGATTGATCATGTATGATGGATGACACATATATGTGGATATTGGTATATAGTATGTTGAAGAGTTATTTGGATATATGCATTCTTTTATTTTGGTTTTCTTTATGTATTCATTCATTTATAGTTGGCTTATTGGGTGAACATTGTTGTATGAATGAAAAGGTTGTTTGGGTCATTGTAGAATAAAATTTTAATATTAAATAATGATATTCGGTTTATTTATTACTTCCAAACTCAAATTATTACTAATATTTATTCCATATGGTTTGTTATGAAGTATTATTACTCTATCATTTTAGAATATGCTCCCAAATATCACACCATATCCCCTCACTTTTAGTCAGCAACCTATGGATTATGGTGAGGTGCACATGAGGTCATGTGGAAAAACTGATTATATAATCAATTTAGTGGAATCTTTATTGGGATTTCACATTAAATCTAAACCAAAAAACAATGTGTAATTCTTATGACATTTTTAATTTCAATGTTAAAAAAGGAAAAAATAAAAATCATACCCATGGAGGAATTACCATATTCATCTCATGGTAATTATTCTATCTGGGATATTTTTGATCACATAAGTATAAAAACTCATTTTATTCATATTCATGATGATATGTATTTAAATAATATTTATTATCATTACCATAAATAGATAGTCGTATTATATGATGCTCTAACATCCATTTTATCTGATATTCATCCATGATTTTCCTTTATGTTTTGTAAGGGTGTTTAAAATTCATCAGTAGTTGACTTAGGAATCAATATAGCATTTCAATCTCAATCTAATAGAAAATTATTATAGGAAACACAAAATTTTGAGGATATGATCTGATTATTCTCATTGTATTTCCATGGATATTATTACCAATACAATACCAATAACAGGTGGAATTTTATTACAATTTTATTCAATGAATTATTTAGATGGAAAAATTTTATGAATTACATGTAATGTGATTTTAGGATCGAGTATGTTGGGATGATGTTGGGGAGGAAATGTTATTACCAAATAAATTGGTAGAAATGATTTATAAAATATTAAATTTAATTCAACACCATGTGAGGGGTGACTAAAGAAGTGTGAAGATCTATTTAGATTAGATCAAGGAATTTAATTTAGAAGGAGACCATGGTTTTTTAAATAATAATCATAGAATGGTGTTATGGATTTTTGTGGGAATGGATATTTATTCCAATGGTTTATTGTTCTCAATGAAATTATAAATACATTTAGATCAATTTTTTTACCAACAATCTTTATCTCTAATTTTATCCTACGAATAATTATTTTTTATGGTTCAATTATAATGATATATGTACTTAATGTATCTCTTGTATTTATACATAAATTGGTACATTTAAAATTATTATTTTGGTATGTGGAGAAACATACTCAGATTCATGACAATATATTGATGGTGTTTAAAACTAATATCAATGTAGTAGTATATTATTTTTGAAGAATCATTTTATTGAATAAAAATCATTGTAAACATTTTGATATATTAGAGAATAATATCACCACATGTTTACAAATTAATATAATTACAAGGATGAAATTTCATTATGGTGGGGAGATTGTGATGATGTAGTCACTTTTAATAATGAAACAATATTATATTATATTCATATTAATTATTTAGATTAATATTTATATTTGTTATTATAAAGATAGAATTGTTTTTAATATGATATAATATAGGATTTTGAAATTTCGTTTTGAAAATAATGTATTTTCTATTAACAAAGTTGTTTTTATATGTAATGTAGTTTTTAAAAAAATTAAAAATGTTAATTTTAAAATTAAAATTTTATAAAATAAATTTATTATTTTGATATTTCATAATATATTTAACTTAACTTTATATTTTAATATTTTTCCATGTGTTTTATTTTTGAGAGAATAGTGGATAAAATATTCTCTCCACAAAACACCTACATTTATGACATCACAATGATAAAAAGATGATACAAAATTTATAAACCTGTTATTTTCAAAAAAAAATTATGATTAAATGAATGAATTCTTACATAATATTTTGTATTTATAAACCAACGTAAGACATTTTTAATGATAATATTAAATTCATTCTAATAAAACCCAATTTATTATTATCATTTAATTACATATTCATATAGGGAAATTCTGCATTAGATTAATTTTAAATTATCATTCCACTCCATTATTTCTGAAAAATAAATAAACATCACAGACTCTTTGAAATACATGATTTTTTGTGTACGTTCCATTTTAAACTTAAATATAATTTTCTTTGAAAATGGTTTTTTCTTAAGTATAATTTCCATTAAAAATAATAGTTACCACACCTTAAAGTAAAGGGTTTAATTGTTTTTCTCTATTTTAGAATCAACATGTTTGGATAAAATAATATTTTTTATTTTATTTTATTCATATAAATATGTATCATTTACAAATATTAGTCACCTTTATAAGAGTTAAATATAGAAAATGGTTATTAGCTGTGATAAAGTAACAAAATATCATAAAACTGTATTTCTAAAATAGTAAATAGGGGATCTCATGACCTGGACATTATCATTTTTTAATTATTATTCATATTGGATTAACATTCCTTGAAAATGAATTAACCTTTTATTTTACGAATTTAAAATTAAAAAAAATTCCCCCAACTACATTCTCTCATACCTTGATCAAATTTCCTCAATAAATATAACACCCTATGATTTTTGAAATGTATTTTCTATTAAATAAATATTGTGTCCTTCTAATGATTAATATGAACCATTAATATATAATTTTCTATAACATATTTTATTAATATTATTTAAAAAATTTATGAATGATAGAATCTACAGTAAATATAAATATTGAAAAAAATTATAAATTATTCCAATATAGGATAAAAACCACATAATGGAATTAAATAGAAAAATTAAATAATATAAGCATATACTTATATATTGAACTTCAATTGAAATGAAAAATGCATAAATTTTTTAAAAAAGATTTTTTAAAATTAACATAATTTTTTGAAATAATAAATTCAAAATTAAATTATAATATGTTTTTGAGATCCTTCTTAATAGATTTATCTTTATTTGAATTGTGAAAATACAATTTTTAAAAAATTTATAAGATTTATGAATTCATCATTATATATATATGAAATTTAAATTAAAAGAACAATTTTCAATACAAAATATTCATTTTATAATAGAAATTTTTAATTCAAAAATATTGATATTAGTTTACCAAACAACGACTGATGTTTTGGAAAATAAGTCATAATGTTCTATAATAATATTATGAATATATTACATAGAAAAAATTCAAATTTAAATTTTTATCTGTATTGAAATTTAATTTAAAAAAGATATATGAAATTTTTAAATAGAATCTCTATTTTTTAAAAAGGGATGATTTTATTTATATACATAAAAATGAACTACCTATTTGAAAACTACTTATTAGAATAAAACCAATAATTTAAAATTGGATAAAAAATTTGAAATGGAAAAATATGTTTAAAAACTATAATTTAATATTTTTTTCTGGGTCATCCAAAAATATATCCTTTCTCAATCATTTTAGTCTTTCAAGTCTTCTTGACCAGTGATACATGTTTTCTCTTTTAATTAAGATGATATTCTTACAACAAAGGAAATTTAACCACTAATAAAAAGTGCATTTCTCCCAGCCCTTCCTAAACACACTATATTTAGGTTAACCCTTTAAAATATTACCTTTTTACATTCTAAATAACCCTTTACCACTTCCACTATTTTATTTTCCTATGATTTATCTCTAATCACTCAAATTCCAAGGATCCCTCTAAGTGAAAACTCAATGTTCTCAACTAAAGTGAAAACATTTTCTATATGATCAATATTTTATATATTTTTGTTGAAATATCATTTTAATATATTATATGATGAATTTTTTATTTATGGTAAATTTAATATAATTATATTTTTGGTGGATCACCATTGATACCTCATGTACATTATGAATGATATTCATCCATTTTCTTTTATTTTGAGTTAATATTTCATTTGGTGAATCTAATGATACATTGGACAGTTTTTGGGGATATTAATGCTTCTTAGTGAATTTATGGTCAGATAATGTTTTGGAATATTTTTTTCCTCCACCCAAGTAATTGTTCAATATATTGGAGAGGTGAGATATATTGTGGATGGTTTGCACATAGTTGGAGATAACATTCAAACATTCCACCTAAAACACTGTAACTAAGGATAGAGGAATGTGTATAGTTGGTTCATAGTTAACCAAATAGTGCATCCTAGCTAAGTGGTTTCCTCGATGTGGTGTTGAGGATATCATGGTGGAGTCACTATTTGGTAAACCATGTTCATAATTAATATAAAATTTTGAATGTTAATATGAAAAAAATCATCATAGCATTTATTCATCGTCCTATACATAGAGATATTAAACCTAAGGACCACTATTTTAATTCTTGGAGATTTCTAACATTCCAAACTCAAATTTGAAGGGATATAGATGCCTTATTTCATAAGAATTCAATGAACAAGGTTATTATTCACATATTAATTAGGTTTCATCCTGATATCCTCTCTTATACATGGAAGGGATCATTGATTCATACAATAATTGTTTAATATATGTGTTCTAATGTAATATAATGTTGAATTCTCAATTTAGTGTTGGATAGGTGGATAGATATTTAAAATTATAATCTTCATTGTAAAGAATTAGGAAATTAAATTTAATGATAAAAATCCTGGGTATGTTGATCAATATTTAATCATTTCATGTATTTTTTTTTGAATTTTATTGTAGAATCCTTTACGATATTAATTTGGATAAGTTGTGTGGAACTCATTTGGTGGACTTTATCCTATTAATGATTCTGGATATTAGGATTTTGTTCCCATTATTTAAAAACTCAATACCATATAAAGATTTCTATACAATTGTACTTCCATTATTTTTATGTGAGTTCATGTGTGTAGATAGAACCTTGAATTATATCATTCACAAGTGGGTGTCATTTGCTTCCACGGGACACATTCTTGATGTGATATGCATGTTGATTTTGGTGTTTCCCTTGATTCCTATTTTATAAACTATTTTCTTATTAATTTTTATATTATTTATTATGTTTATATGCATGATTTTATCTTATATAGATGATTTCTTTGATTGGGTTGGTCTAAAAGGACAAGTTATATTCTTAGTGGGATGGTGTTAATGTTTGGGTCGGATGGTTATGATTTCACCTTCATAAATGAATTTTGGTTATATAAAATTCTCTATATATGGATATTGGATGAAAAATGTGTGGATATGACTTTATATATAGCCATATATTGGGTAATCATGATTGAATGTGTCTTACCTAATAGTCGTGAATTGGTTCAACATGTTGGCATCATGGAGTTACCTTAAAAGAGGGAATACAATTGTTCAATAAAGATGATATATTGATAAAAGATAGTTTATTGAAATTTTTTAGGCTGCATGTGGATAAAATGTCATTATATATCTCATCAAGAAACAAATCATGACATTCTTCATGGGTTGGGGAAGAAATAGGTAGATTTAGGGTTTGGGGAATTTGTTTTTGTACATTATGACTCATAACATGAATGTTTATATATTGATATAATTTAATATCATATAATTGACCTCAATATATATTTTCACAATATTAAATGATTTATTAGTAATATTATCTTTGGTTTACACTTACAGAATTTATGGTAATCTTGTTGCACGTGAAAATTTCATTATCAGAGATCAAGCCTGGGGTAAGGGACATACATCAAAGAGATTAGTAGGAAGATCTTAAAAGATAGTTGCAGTTATAAGATGGAATTAAAACTATGATTATAGTGTATTATAATAATATATTTTGTTATAATATTTTTTACCACATTATGAGTTTTTTAGATTATATTTTTAATACAAAAAATCCATTGATTATAGCATGATGATCGTTGTTTAGTTTCTGTTGTATTATTTTATGATTTTTTTCCATTTCTTTGATTTTGGTGTATATATACTAATACTAAGATAATTTTCTCCTCACTAACTAATTAATGCATTAATATATTGTCATTAGGCTCTTTCATAATGGGTGACATTCATGAGTTCCTGTGACAGTCCTTCCACAACACGATGATTCCTGTTATGGTGTTATAAAGTGGAATAAAAGGGTTTTATTTATTTTATCCATTTATTTATTGGTTGATTTGTATAAATGAGATTGGATTGTTTAACATTGATTGGGGTGACATGTAATATCATGAACAAATCAGATGTAACCAACCTGAAATTTATTTTTGATGGAATTATTATTATAAAATGTCTTTTTAAAGCTTCATGTTGATCTTGAATGATGTTTTTTGTAATATTTTACTGGATTTGGGTTTATTCTATTACCATGAGTAAGAATTTAGGTTCCCATTTCAGGCATATGATTATATTTCATACATATCAAATAATTTATATAAATATTTTTGGAATGATTTGATACGTGCTTATGTGATATATATGTAATGGTATTTTATCTAATTAAATGAATCATTCTATGTTTTGATAAATTTATTTGACATTGAATAAAATGGTGATACGTTATAGTTGGGTTTGTAATTTAGCAGTGCAATTCTAGTTATGCCTTATAAATAAGTGTATAATATTCGTGTGATCCATCCAAGAGTTATATTTCCAAAACATTAATTTGTTAAATAATACAATGAAACCACGAGAGATCAAAAAATCATCTAGAGAGAATTGTCTAGGATACATCTATAAGGAATGTAGATTCTATAATACCTCTAAAACTATTATAGGATGTAGATGTGAAGGATCCAATACTAACTTAAATAGTTCTTATAGTGGAACCACATCATCATGGACTCATTCATATTATGTATGTTCATGGAAGAGAAGTTCACATGATGACGATTCATAATTTACAGTGCCTACAACATCAACATACAACATATTTCTGGGTTACAAGAGGAATAAGTGAACTTTAATATTGCTTTGAAATATTCAATGGATCCATTAATCTATTAGAGACTATAGAAGATTTATTGGTTATGTTGTCTTTAATAATGCATTAGGGTCTCCAAGGAGGTGGAAGTCTATCATTAACCAAGATTGGTGGAATGAAATTCTAATTTAGGGGTCCATTAAGGGCAACTTATTTAATGATTTTTCCCCAATATTCTGATATTGAATCAATATCATAAGTTTATGATGACTTAGTAGGTTAAGAACATGGTATTTTTATATTCATCATTATACCTAGTTTCTTGGAAAGTGACTTATTATTATTGTGAATGGTTCAAATAAGGCATTGAGGAATGAGATTGGAATTTTACTAGAGTATAAGTTCAAGGATAGTAATTTTTAACAAAAAAACTATGAGGTCCTTTTCAAGGATCTCAAAATTGATAAGGGGAATTAGGAGGAAGATGCAGTATGTTTATACGCAGCTCTTAGTGGATGTGGAGAAGCATCACTACCAGTATTACAAGTAATATTTCTAGTCACAGGTATAAGAATTCATAAGTCATGAACTAGGGTGGTAGTATGATGATAGAGAAGAATAAGGGTTTTTCATATCCATTTTAAGGGGTTCATTCATATTTTATAGTTTTAGAATGAATGATATTATCTCATCATCAATACCAATCCTCTTAAATATTATCATTGATGTGTCTAGATGGGTAATCATTAATTCCTTTCAATAAAGTCATTGGAATTTGATTTAGAGACATCATGAAATAGGGTAGTCTTCAGACCTAGGTATCATATTCCAAAATTAAATAATTTGGTGTTCTAGGAAATTCATTATTATTAAAGGGATGGCCATGGATCCGTCATAATTGAGTTTTATATGGTGGATAATGGTCCATATCATGGGGTGAGAGATACCTTAACAAATTAGTTTATTTTTTATTACCTCTATTCTCTCAATCATATTGTTGTATAAATGATCTTACAATTATTTTAAAACTACTCAAGTCATTTATCTGATAGACTTACCAACTATGTTATAAACCAATTTTCAAATTATTAATACTCTCATAGTGAATATAGTATACCATAAATTGAGATATCATTACAGACCAAAATAATTTTTTGATATATATTTATTTTATTTTATGATCATATTTATCATTATACTTAATACTATTTTCAACATTTACAAATTTACAATTTATCTAGAATGCATGATGTACAATAGGATAATAGTGTCCATTACTATTCTGATGAGAGGGATGTTTTTTTAACTGGTGAATTTAATGTTATATATGAAAAAATGATGCAAGAAAAAATTCAGTTTGGTGATATTGCTGCATAGGTAGTAGACATGGTTCTCATAAAATAATATGCAATAGTCCCCTCACTTCTTTTTACAGTATTACACCATTAAAATGATTTCATAATAGGTGATATCTCAACACAGAATTCTGATCGGAGAATCCATTTAAAATTTTAACACATTCCCTGAATATATCTTATATTAATCCATTTATATTGAATGACACTATAAGATTTTATGCCCCACAATGTGAATATTAATGATTTCAATGTGAATGAATATTTCTGATTGAACTACTCTCCTTGGGGTGATCCAATTATTATTCTAGAAGATTTAGAATGGGATTATTTTCTTGTGTGTGGTCTATAAAAATGTTAACTCATGGAAAATTGAAGAATATTTACCTATTTATAAGGGAAAATGTTTTGGTTCGATGAGGGGATCTATATTGACCATCGTAATTTACATGTGATTAGGCTACAATTATCATTAACTTATTGAAGTTGATATACTTTTGAAAAATTTAGAGAGTAGATATAGATTTTATAATTATCATTTCATTACCATAGTATTCTTTAATTTTACAAATGTGTTGATGGATATCATTAATAGGATATTCCATTTGTATCATGATTCTTTTCTCATTTTATTTTTCAATGATATTATCATATACTCAAAAACCTCATAGATGCTAATTTGAAACCATCAATTCATGTTAGGTACACATTGATAAAATATATTTTATGAAAATATTAAAAATATTTTATTTTTAAAATCATGATGTGTGCTTCATTAGGATTTTGATTTCTATGGTGGGAATATTAGAAGATATAGATATGGTTGAAGTAGTGATTCCTTTTTCATTACCTAGAACACCATTATGATCATGATTTTCCAAGGTTTTATAACGTACGGTTGATGTTTCGTTTAGGTCATATCATATATGGTAGATCCAATTACTAATACTACATTGAATGGGTAATGATTTAGTGGATAAATCAGTACAAATAGACCATACTGGAGTGGAATATTTAATTTTCATTAGTATCTATGTTGATTTAAGTGGTGTCTGGGATTATATATCATGTTTATTATAATATTGTAGCGGTGGATTGGGGGATATTTTGATGTATTCAAATTAGGTATTTTCTTATGGGTATAATAATCTACACCCTCAGTAGTGGAAATATCTTGTGAATGACCAATATTGGAAGAGTGCGTTGTATATATTAATTGTTAGTGTCCATTATCTCTCTGTTGATATGTATGTCAAATACGGAGCCAAGAGTTCATTTGGTATATCTACCCTTAGTGGGACAAGAATAATTAGTATTGTATTTGGGCTAGGTAACTGTTGAATTCCAACATTGACATGGATTATGTTTATGTAAAGGGTAATGTTGATTATGATGATATTTGTAGGATGAAGCAAGTGTATTGTGTTTTTTCTTCTATGGAGGATTAAAAATTGATGAGATAAATGGTTGAGTGGTCTAGGGATATATCTAAGGATCCAGGGGTAATGAAAAGTTACTCTTTATATATATCATGTCATTTTCATTGGGTTGGGTAAACTCTATATAGGAATTATGTTATGAGTTTATTTTTATGTTCAATTTAATAGCTTGAAATGATCTATATATAGGATGGAGTTTTGATGGAGATGATGTGGACTATATTACTAGGAGTTTTTTAGTTCCTAATTCTATGAGGGAATGATATCAAAATGAACACTAATGATTTCTAATCCTTCATGAACACTAGATTAATGAAGAGGTATCCAGGTTTCCATTCATTAATTTTTTCAACATATAAGAGGTGGGACATCACTAATTTTATTCTATCGTTGTCTTACCCATTAAAAGAATATGGATGAAAATTGATGACTAGTTGGTTAGTTATATCACCTTCATGAAAATATTTGTAAATGTGATGTAGTGATAATGGAATTTTTATTAGGTTTCCTACAACGATATGGTATTATGATATTTCATTGGTTATGGGTAATCATAAAATAAAAGTATAAAATTTCACACAAATCCAAGAGAACATATCTATAGATTGGTTGGGAAAAATATAGGTCCAAGTGTTAGAACATATTCATGTTGTTCCTATGAGCATAGTTTCTATCATGCTTACTCCCATTGAGTCATGATTTATTCATGTATTTCATATAGAGATGTGGAAACAATTGAATGTTGAGTAGGGTGTTTCATTTATATATCTATGAGTACTCAGTGAAGTTGGTCTTTGTTTTAGCAGATATGATTCAATATTTCATACTATATTTAGGTTAATAATTCAAGTATCAAATTGATAGAGAAAAGTTTCTGTAAATTAACATGTATTAGACATTTAATTATATAGAATAATTTTGAGGCTTTTTTTGGTTAGTCATTTCAGTCACAGTTGGTTTTTTGTGAATAAATTGTGTCATATTTTGTAGTACTATGTATAGTGTAAGATATCTATGACCATGTTTAGTTGATTCAAAATCAAATGGTGACCAAAATAGTAATTTATTTATCACATCAAAACTAAAGGAAACAATTTTGATATATGAGATCAGTTATTCATTTATTTGACACTTCATTTTGGAAAACATTTTTTTTAAATACGGGATGCTTTAATATTGGTTTATAGTCACATATGAGATTATAGATCATATATGGATAGTGGAGTACGAAATGGACCTCCCTATATTATATCATGGTATAATTGTTTTGTTTTAGTCCTATTATCTTCTGAGCTAAGAGATTCATCAGGGGTATTGGATCAATAACGAGGACATTGTGTTAAACCTGGATGCTTCATTTTGAGGGAAAATGATATAGATTGTGGACCAGAGTGGGAATCATTAATGGGGGAAAGATACAATTTTTTGATGTTCAATAGAAGAATATGTTTATTTGAGAGAATAATTAAAAGAAATAATTAGATTCATAGTCTCATTTTACATAGTTTTTGTGTTCATTTCCACTTTAGAACATCTCATGTATAATATTTCTATAGGTGGGTAGATTTTAATTGTATCAAATTTTCATATATTTTAAGACTCATGTTAATCCATTTTATAATGTTTTTTGATGTATAATTTTATTCATTTATGTCACGAGTTACCCATGGATATTTTTTAGGGGTTTAATGAATTTATGGGTACCATGGGTTGAATATGGTTTGGGAACATCATTTGGTGCTTCCTATGTAAACTTTTGTTTATTGGAGAGGCGTATAGGATGAAACATGAATCACACATGGGACACACATGGATATAGATTAAAATAATAAATTCTCCACCATACCAAGTAAAATGAAACGTAGTAAATTCCATTTTAGAGAAAATATTCTCAAAACAGAATGAAAATTTATAAGGGATCTTTAATGAATATTTGAGCCTTGCACATTATCTTAATGTTGGGTAAATAATATTACCAATCCAAGAGTAGAATATATATTAATCCATAAATTAGTATTTTATTTTAATGTCACCCTGAAATACATAATTGTTTTTTCATATTCTTAGGGATATTCATCCTATTGACTTCGGTGGCCAGTTTAGGGGATTCTCTCCATCCAAACACTAATTTTGGTGGATTTCGAGGACTTACCAAATTAAAAAAATTGAATTCATTTTTTATTAATTAATCATTTTACCACTAGATACCCTAAAATTTTAGGTGATATAGTCATTCATATATTTTATCATATCTAGGTTTATATAGATTTTTCTTTTATTGAATGAGTAATTCCATATTTTGTGATGTATAGATAACTAGATCTAGAGAATTTTCATCTTATCCCAGAACAGATCAACATCTACCATTAGTGGAGGAACTATTTGGGTCTGTTGATCTATCACTAATCCATTTTAAATTGAACATATTTAATCTTATTTCTAGAATCCCACAATATATTAATTTGGTTTTTTAAAATGGAAATGTTTTTTTATTAGATTTGGGTGGCGATTCATAACATTTAAAATTGATAATCATGACATAGGATGTCTATATATATTGATAGAATTTATAAAAATTACTATCCAACTATTTTAATTTATGTTCAAAAGATTATTTAGATACATTTTTAACTTGATTTTAATTTGGGGTTTTTTATTCGTATTAGATCCTTTTTTCCTGTGATATACATGTGGGACCATGGATAGAAAATTATACCCTTCACTGATATTAAATTTCTAATACATTATTTTTAATCTCTTTTTTATATATAAATTATTTTTTTATATATGATTTATTTTATTTAGATAGGTTGGTCATACATGACTCATTATCCCCTTAGAAGAGTTTTATCCTTTTAAAATAACTTTTAGTAATATTCCTTTTCCAGGAGATGAATATTGTTTGATATTATTGGATATGTGAAACATTATATAATTATATTTGGTCAATAAGTGTGATAGTTGGATGAACCAAATACATTATTTGGGATGACGTGTGGACACCATGAATTTCACATAATAGATGTTTTTTTAATTTTTACTACAATTTGGAATGTAGAAACATGACAATTGGAAAAAATTTCAAACATGATGTGTTTATAACATACCATTATCTAATTCATGGAATAGTATTTTTTAGACTCATTCCAGCATTATTCAAAATATAGTAGACCTAGGTTTTGTAATAGTTTTGTTATTTCATAATGACTCCACATATG
Source organism: Viscum album (assembly GCA_963277665.1). Lineage (NCBI taxonomy): Eukaryota > Viridiplantae > Streptophyta > Magnoliopsida > Santalales > Viscaceae > Viscum > Viscum album. Next base: position 1,841,049,389 of record OY728156.1, read on the forward strand.
GTTCGTTATATTTGAATTTATTTTACTATCATACACTAGTGCAGAAAACGTTTTTTACGTCAGTTATTTTTAATTTTTTACGTCGGTTTCTAGTCGACGTTAATACGTGCGACGTTATAAATAAGGTTTTTGACGTCGGTTATTTAAAAACCGACGTCAAAAAGCATAAAATCGCGATGTTTATCATGTCGGTTATTTTAGAACCGACATGATAAAGGTCCTGGAGAATGGTTTATCACGTCGGTTATTTTAGAACCGACGTGATAAAAGGCCTGGAGAATGGTTTATCACGTCGGTTATCGAAGAACCGACGTGATAAACGGCCTGGAAAATGGTTTATCACGTCCGTTCTTAAACAACCGACATGATAAACAGGGGGTGAGGGGTTTATCACGTCAGTTCATATAGAACCGACGTGATAAACTGGGGTGAGGGTTGTTTATCACGTCCGTTCTATAAGAACCGACGTGATAAACCGGGCTGAGCGTGGTTTATCACGTCGGTTATTCTATAACCGACGTGATAAATTGGTGGGAGGGGGTTTATCACGTCGGTTAGTCAATAACCGACATGATAAACCATTGTCCAGGCCGTTTAGCACGTCCGTTATTCAATAACCGACGTGCTAAACCATTCTCCAGGCCCTTTATCACGTTGGTTATTAAATAACCGACGTGATAAACCATTCTCCAGGCCTTTTATCACGTCGGTTATTAAATAACCGACGTGATAAACCATTTTCCATGCCTTTTATCACATCGGTTATTAAATAACCGACGTGATAAACTATTTTCCAGGCCTTTTATAATGTCGGTTATTAAATAACCGACGTGATAAACTATTTTCCAGGAATTTTATCACGTCGGTTATTAAATAACCGACATGATAAACCCAATTTTTTTTAAACAGAATGCAGTGATCTTCTCTCCACCAGAATCAACCAGAAAATAAATCAAGAAATCATACCACAAAAACAGAAGTACATCAAAAATAAGCATGTAAATAGATAACATATAAAACTTACCCACTAGACAGCATCCACCCTCATTTATACCCCATGGACAGCCCTCCCCCACCCCGTTGGAGCCCTCACCCTCATGTATACCCCCTGGACAGCCCTCCCCCACCCCATTGGAGCTCCCACCCTCATGTATACCCCTTGGACAACCCTCCCCCACCCCATTGGAGCCCCCACCACACTCCTGGACTGCCCCCCGACCCCCGGACACCCCCAAACACCCCTCGACAACCCCCCACCCACATGAACAGCACCTCCTCACCCCTTACCCCACTTGACAGCCCCCACCACACCCCTGGACAACCCCCCACCCCTGAACAGCACCCCCACACCCCTGGACCGGCTTCCCACACCCCTGGACATCCCTGCCACCCCCCAAGACTGTCCCCCCACCCCACCGGACAGCCCTCCCAGACCGCTGGACACCCCCAACCCCACTGAACACACCCCCACACCCTAGGAACCCCTTCCCCACAGACCCAAATCTATACCAGAAGAACCATCAAAAGTAGACCAAAACAAGAAGTAGAGCAAAATTAAACATTCACTTATATAACATTCAAAACTTACACTGTCAAATTCAAAAAAAAAAACTAAATCAAACCTAAAAAACTACCAAATAGACAATTAAAATGACAATATTCAAAATTAAATTTTACATTACAAACAACTAAAATTCAATCAAACCTGTAAAATAATTTGACCACTCCACTTGTACATGTTTGATGTCTTCAGCAGTATAGGGTTGAGGGTCATCAAAAAGCTACAAATGAAAAAGAATATAGTTAACGTGTATAATGAATAAATCAAATTGAAATATGATGGCAAAGTTTAAGAGGAAATCGTATCAGGTCAAAATTCAAAACTGTCCCAGTTGTTATTATTTCATACATAAATCTTAACATATAATATCCGCATTCGATGAGGCCTTGTTGTTCATGAAAATTCTGTTTTGAATGAGTGTAAATTCAATATATTATTTTTATTTAATAAATAAAAAAGTACAAATTATAAATGGAAATTTACCATCGCCTTTACATATTTGATCTTTGCATTTCTTTTCTTTGTGTTTTTTCGAAAGTAGGCCCATGCACTGTTAGAAAATAATACGAATGGGGTAAATTTAAAATTCATTATAATATATAAAACTATTGAGAAATTGAAACTTACTCTTCCAATATATTCTTGAAACTTGCCCGCACATCACCATGAACAGAGCATATCCAATAAAGGGCTTTCTCCCTTGGGAAAAAAACCCCTAACATCCAATGATCACTGATAAAAAGAAATTTGACATTAGTGGGTTTTTATGTTAAAAGATAATTAACTATTTGAGAGAAATGTGTTTCATACCTCTCACAAAAAGGCATCATCCAACATTGTTGGATTATATTCTTTTCAAATCTTTCAGCAATATAAACCATTCTTTGTTCCTCAGTTAATGCACATGCTTCAGGGGAAATCAATTGCGGGTCCATGAATCCATATACTTCTTTCAGTTCATTCCTCTCACAAATTTTATAAAGATAACTAATACAAAACATATATAAGTATACATTTTTAATAAATATAACGCAGGGAAAAGGTGTTAAGACTTACATGGAAAAAATTTGCACCACGTTGATGCCCAACTTATCTCCAGTAACAAGCTCCATGATATCAGATTTTGTAATCCCCACACTTATTTCATGTCCACAAATATGAGATTCCATTGGAAACTCATAAAAACCCAACAAAAAATGTGAATATCTTGACAATCTGTCAAGACCACTGGAATCTGTATCTGATGTCATAGCCTGTTGTCTTTGTTGTTGTCTATACAGTATTTCTTTACCTTTGAAGTATTCCTGTGAAAAAAATGGAGAATTATAGTAGTTTTCAAATGATAAAACAACTTTAATAAGAAAATAAAATAAAAGATATAACTTTCATACCTCTATGGTAATGAGTCGAAGAAGTCTGGATGGCCAAACTAAAAAATGGCCGATACTCTGTCCAACTGTCGCCACCTCATCTGTAGGTATTGGTACCCTAGCTGATCTATCTATAATATCCTGTACAGTGACCCTCTGATTCTCTACCTCTAATTGTTGATGATGAACTGTATCTCCTATACAATATACCAACTCGTATGCTACTATATGATGTTGAGAATCATCAACATATAACTCGCAATATGTAGGAAGATGCGGCGGAGGCGTAGGATAAAAAATGGGGTCCGCAGGCTAAGGTGGGGGAGTGGGAGCTACTAGCGGAGGTGGAGGATAAATAATGGGGTCTGCAGGGGGAGGTAGAGGAGTGGGAGCTGCAGTCTGAAATTGTCTTTGCATTTCTGCAAACATAGACTGCACCGAATCTCTAATCTTGTCTTCCATCGTCGCATTAATATTTTGAACTTCAGCCTCCAAGGATTCTATTTTTTTTATAAACCCCCTCAATGTTAGAAGTTGAAGAACGTGGAAACACTTTTCTTACCGATACACCTGTCAGATATCCTCTTACACGACCAGGATGTTTGGGCCTTCCGAATGCTGCAAATAAAATATCTTCCCTCCCAGTAGCTGTAAATGTCCCCTCTGAACTTTGCTCCTCAAGAGAGTCCTGTATTAATTAATTGAACATTTCTGTAATGATTGAAACTTATATGAAGAAAAAGTTAACTTAAATAAATTAAATAGATATCTTACAATCCTCTCAGCTACGATTCTCGATTCTTCCGAAAGATATTGCCCTTTTTTTCCCTTCCGAGATCTCTTCCATTTTTCATGTCTAGATGGAGGGGATGGAGGGGCCACCTCTCTAGAGCTTGAAGACTCAGCTCTTAGTTGTTGAAATTTTTCCGCTATCATTTTTTCTTCCAATAATGTATACCCTCCCCGAGATAAACTATGAGGGTATACATTTTTAGATTGGATCTCCTGATGAGCTTTCCTTGTTTTCTGTAATTTAAGAATAAGAAATCATTAACAAAACATTAATAAAATCAGTTATATAAGAAAGTATATAAAAGTTTACATTGCCCTTACCAGAAATGACTCTTTTTTTCTACTTTCAAAAAACTGTCTCCATGTGTCTTCATCTATAAAAGGATATATACGACATGGATTGTCATGACTCCTATGACCATAAATGAAATCAGATGAGAGGGTTGATTTGAAATCCCTCCATCTCCTGGCAGCCAACGATAAGCATTTCTTCCTGACTCCTCCAGTGTCAGGAATATCAAATGTCATCTGATAAAGAAGAGGTTAAACATATTATATATACCAGAAACATTAAAATAATGGTCAAACAATGACAAAAGATCTTACCAAAATCGTCTCCCACAACTGAGAGATAATCTTTTTATCCACACCTCTCCAATCATCATACAGAATGCTTACATTGGTCTTAGCCTGAGTTGCAACAAAACTCTTAAAATCATTGGCATTCGGACCACTAGGAATATCATCATCATCAAACTCAACTACTATCCTCTGATCCTGCGTACGGGCAAGTGATAATTTTGGTAAACGTGTGCAACCACGTTTACCAACCTTTGAACTCTTTGTCATAATAGGAGCATGTGAATGTTCATCCCCAGAGGTATGACCAGCAATATGATCCTCCCCAGAATCATGTGGTTGATTATCTGAATGATCTGTCATTATCCTGCAAATCAAAAAAACAAACGTCAGTTCACAAATATACAAATTCAAATATTTTAATACTACTGTAATTAGAAAATAGAAAAGTGTACTAGGTTACATAATAGTAAGCATTGGTAATATGGTAAGCATGTTAAACAATGGTAAAGATGGCAAAGATGGTCAAGATGGTCAAGATGGTCAAGATGGTAAAAAATGGAAAAAATGGTAAACCTGGTAAACATTGTAAACATGGTAAAGTAATTGTCAGTGAACAAATATATAAATTCAAATATTTTAATACTACTGTAATCAGAAAATAGAAAAGTGTACTAAGTTATATAATAGTAAACATTGGTAATATGGTAAGCATGTTAAACAATGGTAAAGATGGCAAAGATGGTCAAGATGGTCAAGATGGTAAAAATGGTAAAAATGGTAAACCTGGTAAACATTGTAAACATGGTAAAGTAATTGTCAGTGAACAAAAATAAGCATTTTAAAATTCATGTAATGGTTATAAACATGATAAAGTAAACTAAACAAACTTAAAACAAACAATAACATATACTTATTTTATTTTAAAACATGTTTTAATAAATAAAAAAATTACAATATCTAACATTTATGGAAAAAATAAATGTAAAAAAGATATAAACATATGTTACCTGTAATTTTAGGAATGTACGGATGGATTGTTTTCCCAAATTCCTTCGTCGTGATCGTTCCTTATGGCACAAACTATGTCTTCAACATGATCGTCATTATGTTCTGTTAATATTTCCATTGAAGTAGGGATCTCACATAAATCAGCATATTCATCAAGTTCATCCTCACCAACATATTGTTTTTTCCCTTGTAAAACAACAGCCCACTGCATATCTGATTGATCTACTACATAAAAAATTTCTTTTTCATGTGTTGCCATTATAAAAGAATCAGCTGTGTCTTCCAATCTATTCAAATTAACAAGTGTCATTCCAAATTCATCGTGTCTGACACTGTTGTTACCGTTAAACCATTTACAGTTAAAAATGGGAACTTTAATTTTAAAGTAATCAACCTCCCATATGTCTTCAATCACTCCATAATATGCATTTGATGCAGAAATTGGGTTTTTTTCCTTAGCACTCGAAAAATGCATTGCTTCTGCAAACACCAATACACCACTATTCTGAACTGCACTTCTGTTGTCCTGAGCTTTTGTATGAAATGTATAACCATTAATGTCATAACCAGACCATGTTATCACATTTAAACATGGACCACCCACTATCCATTTTAATGTCTCTGATACATCTGATCTACCAAGCAAATTCTTTTTAATCTATGAAAAAAAAGTTTTGTTGTGCTCATTCAAAATACACATTTCTTTCTTCTTTGGATGACATTGTTTCAACTCATTAATATGCAATGTGATATATGGTTGAGCATCAGCTATGTTATTCAAGATGTATGATTCTAACTTCTTCATCTGTTCAGCTGACAATGATTTGACTTTCAAGCCGCGAATCCCCTTTCCCTCATTATAAACTCGTTCATGGCGAGATGGAGGCAAACCTATGTGTTGCGCCGTAGCCAAGTAGCTCGTACAAAACTCTGCTACCTCCTCAGAAATATACTTTTCAATAATGGAGGCTTCAGGTTGATATATATTTTTAACATACCCCTTTAATATTTTCATATACCTTTCAAAAGGATACATCCAACGAAGATATACAGGTCCACAAAGCTTTATTTCTCGAACCAGATGAATCATTAAATGCACCATTATATCAAAAACAATTGGAGGAAAATACATTTCCAATTGACAAAGTATAAAAATTGCATCCTTTTCCAAAATGTTCAAAGCATTCACATCAATCGCCTTGTTACAAATTGAATTGAAAAAATAACACAACTTCATTATAGTATTTCTGACACGAATGGGCAATATTCCACGCAATGCAACTGGTAGAATTTGTTGCATCATGACGTGACAATCATGTGATTTCATACCTATCAACTTCAAGTCCTTCAATGAGACAAAATTTTTTACATTAGAAGAATAACCTTGAGGCACTTTGGTATCATGAAGACACTGACAGAAGCTAATTTTCTCCCTCTTCGATAATGTATGACAAGTCGGGGGAAGAAATGTTCGTCTTCCTTTAGGAGTGGGATCTAACTCCAAACGTATTCCCATTGATAGTAAGTCTAATTTTTCATTCAACCCATCTTTAGTCTTTCCTTTAATATCTAACAATGTTCCAATCAAAGAATCACAGATATTCTTCTCCACGTGCATGGCATCAATATTATGTTTAACTTCATGATACCTCCAATATGGTAGCTCAAAAAAAATTGACCTTTTCTTCCAAATATGTCTATCATTACCAGATTTCTGTGTCTTTCCCAATGTCACGTCAAGGTTTTTCACCCTCTCAAAATACAGATCATGGGATAAAGGTTTTGGAGCAGTATCAAAATCTTGTGAGCCATTAAATGCCATTTTTAGTCTTCTATAAGGGTGTTCCATAGGCAAAAACTTTCGATGACCCATGTACACTATTTTCCTCCCATGATGCAATTGACAATAGGACGTCTGTTGTTCGCAAATTGGACATGCTTTATGCCCTTTAACACTGTATCCAGACAAATTTCCATACGCTGGGAAGTCATTTATAGTGAACAGAAGCACTGCATGCAGTTGAAAATCTTCCATTTTATAAGAATCATACACCCTAATACCATCAGCCCATAACAGTTTCAAATCATCAATCAACGGTGAAAAGTAAACATCTATATCATTACCGGGTTGCTTTGGACCAGAGATCATTGTACTCAACATGACATATTTGCGCTTCATACAAACTTCAGGAGAGAGGTTGTAAATTACCAATAAAACAGGCCATGAACTATGTGTGCTACTGAGTGTTCGGTATGGATTCATTCTATCTGTGCACAACCCTAGTCTGAGATTTCTTATTTCATTTCCAAATGTAGAATACTGCACATCAATTTTCTTCTATTGTGGACAATCAGCTGGATGACGTATTTTTCCATCACATACCCGCTCTTCAGCATGCCATCTTAACCTTTTTGCGTCATGTGAATTAGCAAATAAACGTTTGAAATGATTAATTATAGGAAGATACCAAAATACCTTTAAAGGGAGCTTTGTAATCTCTACATCACCCTGTGATTTTTCTTTGACCTTATACCGTGATGTCCCACATTTTGGACACTCTGACAGAAATTCATATTCCTTCCTATATATAATGCAGTCATTCGGATAGGCATGTATTTTCTTGTATCCCAATCCCATCGGGCATAATATTTTCTTGGCTTTGTAATGTGAATCTGGAAGATCGTTATCTTTTGGAAGAATGTCTTTCATCAATTGTAGCAGCTCTGTAAAACTTCTGTCACTACATCCATGCTTCGCCTTTAGGTTAATAAATATTAACACCACCGACAGAACCGTAAAATCTATACAACCGGGATATAATGGTTTTTCAGCATCACCATATAGACGTGCAACTGTCGGTTCTATCTCAATTTGTTCTGCTACAATATCGCGAATCATTTCTTCAATTCCATTGGAGTTACCATCTTGCGAATCATCATCATCAGTGACATTCCGTCCAGTTTCACCATGAAAAATCCAAGGGCTGTAACTCAGATTAAAACCATGACATATCAGATGATATTTTATCTCTCTACTTTTCAACTTCTTCATATTCAAACATTTCAGGCATGGACAGAAAAAAATGTCACTACTTGGAACATTTCGTTTTGCAAATTCCAAAAAGGATCAACACCTTCCTCAAATTCATTGCTCATTCGATGTTCCGTAATCCAACTTAGACTCATTATTACCTATAACAAATATCAACAAAAAATATATATTTTTAAGATAAGACAAAACACGTTTATATGAAAAAATCATAATTTGAATGTAAAACAATTTAAAATATAAAACAAATCATGAAAGTAGTAGTAGTTTTCATAAGTACCCAACACCAAATAGATATACATCATAAGTGTCATGTTAAAAATATGAATATAGACCATTTGTTTTATGTTTAATAATATTGTCATATTATCTGATCATTCTGATTATATATTAGAATTACTATATCCTTTTGATCCGATATATAATCTAAGGACATTAATATTTCTTTAGAAAAAGTAATGTTAATATCATGGTAATATAAAAAAAAGTATATGTCTAACTATATATATGTAATACCAATAAAAAAATACATATGTGTTTGGCCTGGGTTTCACACATAAAACAACTCATCTCACAGATTAAATTTTTGAATCATCCTACATAATACTTATTTTTATAACTTAGGGAATGAAAATAATAAAAGTTTTGATTTATGATACTCATTATGGGTAAACATGATATATATAAATATAATATCTAATCTCATAAAAAGATATCCATGGGGGAATAAGAGCATACACAAAGCACATGATCAAAAAGATAAGTGAAACAGTTCTATATAATCATAGATCATAAAACCTGAGTCCAAGTATAACAATTTTAGCATAACATAAGACATGATTTATATGATAGTGGGAACATGATTTAAAAAACCTTATTCACAAGATCACAACATTGGTATGTGGAATAACATAAGAGTGTGGCTCAAACATAATCATATAAGTCATAACATATGTCAAGGGAAAACATAGTATCATTCACCTCATATTGGGATATGTTAATCAGCTTTCCTATAATTTATTATAATATTTCTTACCAGGCACATCACATAACACATTGGACATGGTATAACCATCTGTATCCCATATTGATCTATGATATATAATGCATTGTCAAATGCATTAGAAGGATATTATGGACCCAAATGTCACATAATGACTAACCATATATATGGGTGAATCGTGATCATCAAATCATTTATAACACTTTCGTAGATCAATTAACTAACAAAAATGAAATGGGGGTCATAATTGTTTTTACAAAACATAATAATTATTAATACATAAAAATGTGTTTGGATGGTAAGATAAGATAATAAACCTAATTCAATCTAATTATCATTAAATTATTTCTACCTAGATAGAAAAGACCTTTATAAAAAATATAATTTAACTTGAGAATGAAAAGAAAGTACCCTTTACCTTTTTTATATTGAACAATCTGAAAAGGATGATAATAATATTTAGGTATTATAATTTTTTTTATGAATTATTAATAATAAAAGAAATCACCTCACTTGGTTTTGTTGAAAATCGGACATACCATCGTATTCAAGAAATCAGATACACTTTGCATGAAAAGGTCCATCATTTTTAGGAGATGACTGAAAGAAGAAATGTATTATCAGACTCACCATGAGTCCAGAATGAAATATTTGATTGTAATAGGTATGAATTGATATTTTTATGAATGCAGATGAAAACAGATGATGGTTTTCTGATCTAGGAGTTCAAAAAATCATAATTTTTTGAAAAAATATTATGATGTACGAATATTGAATGAAATTTTAAGGATAGGTATTACTGATTGTACCTGGTCCAATTTCATTCATGAAAATAATTTTCTGGACAATCATATTGAAAATATGATTTTAGGAAAATAAGTACTACCAATCTTCATCCAGAAAGACACATTCCATCTAAGTAGGAAATAATAATGTTGCTGGAAGAATGGAACGTTACAGTACCACCCATTATTTTTCAGATTTTGCTGAAGCTAATCCTCAATGTTTTAATAACCATTTGCGAGTTGAATGTTGCGAGTTGAATGAACATAATAACCATTTTCAATAAAAAAAATTCCACAAGATTCAAAAAAGAACGAAAAGCACATCAAGAATCGAAACAAAAATGAACGAAATAAATTCGTGGAAGGCTTACTTGAATGTCGCGAGTAGAGATGATAGATCCGAGAGCAGTGAAGAAGATAAACAATGAATCCAAAATGAGTGTAATGCAGGCGATCGACGAGCCGATTAGGGTTTACCACGCGAGAGAGAGACGAGCCGGCGACTGTTAATCGAAAAAATCGTAAATGACAGAACACGGGATTTAATTTTTTTAAATGCCTTATAACGTCGGTTATATAATAACCGACGTTATAAACTATTTTTTAGATTTTTTACGTCGGTTATCTTAAAACCGACGTAAAAAGGCTCCCGCGCTTTGGTTTTTTACGTCGGTTATCAAATAACCGACGTAAAAAACCAAAGCCCCCGGGGGTTTTTTACGTCGGTTACAAAATAACCGACGTAAAAAACCCCCCGCGCATTGGTTTTTTACGTCGCTTATAAGATAACCGATGTAAAAACCCAACAGGCGCGATTTGTAACGTCGGTTATTAAAATAACCGACGTGAAAAATCTACTCGCCGCATTGTTACGTCGGTTATATATAACCGACGTAAAAAATGGTGACGTAAAAAATGATTTCTGCACTAGTGATAGAATACAATTTAATATATTATTTCAAATGTATTAATGATGAATTTTTGGTTTCAAATTTTATCTAGAGTGACAACCCATGTGGGAATCCCAATGACATGAATATTTCATGTTCAATAATCCAACTATGTTAAAAACCCATGTTTGGGGTAGCTGAGCACGGGGAGTTTGGATTATCAAGTATATGTTCAGATGGAATCTTGATTATTGCTCCAATGTTTTACTATATTCTCATTATTTTTCAGAAATTTATTGACATAACAATTTGTTTGTCATTTTTTTGAATCATTTTTTCTGGATTCCATTAATTATTTAATGGAGATATTTTTCTACATTCCAATATTCTATTCTAGGATCATTGCTTATACCTAGTTGGTATTTTTATATATAGACACAATTTTTGAGAATGCAGTATCCTAACTACATCAATAATGTCCTTTTACCTTTTCGAATCACTTATTCATAAACATATGTACATATGTTCATATGAAACTCCACCCCAAAATGGGTGATCATGGTCATGGTGTTACCCAGTAAATAATCATTAACAATTCCCTCCCATTTATATTAAGGAAAATGAATATTTCATCCATGTATTTGGGTATACTACTACGTTAAAGATGTAACATATCAAATTTTTTATCTACTATCATTATAATATGTAATATTTAATTGAAATTTTATTAAAACACAAAAAATAAATAATATAATATCATTATGATTATCTAAAAATAATACTATCATAATGTAAAACACTTTTATAACCATACCAACCCAATAATTATTGAATGATTATGTTTTGGTCAGTCAGCCAACCTACATAAATAATGTAGTAAAATAAAATAATGGATGACTATAACAAAATATTTACTGATACTATATGATGTAATACAATAATTATTTATTTAACTATAATACTAAAATTAATATTAAACCCATCAACAAAATATACCATATCATGTGGGTTAAAAATCAAATAAACAATGTAATCTCAATTTTACTTTATATGATAGTTACCGAAAAAACCATAGAATGCAATTAATCATTTATTAATAATTATAAGAATTCAATTCAAATACCCAATTTTGTATTGTAATGATAATATTTGAGTGAACTCATAATAACCGTAATGATTATAAACTTTTTCGATGTTATCAAAATTACTCACACACAATTTTAATAATTTCAAATAACTATCTATTTAAATATTGATAATTATCCTAAATAAAATACTATAATTACAAAATAATAGAAAACAATTCCTAAATAGGCGACTAATATCATTATATTTGTTATATATGATGTTATTGGGCATTAAAATAAGATATAGTTCATGGTAAGAGGTTGTTTCTCTAAAGATTATATTCTTAAGTCATATTTCATATTGAGGAACATGATATATTAGATATTGAGTTATTTGTTATTACTGAATGATTTTTTCAATTTTCATGTAATTCATGGGGTTTTGAGATCTATGTCTAATTATTTATTTAAATTGGGTTTCAATCAATGGATACTTTTTAATTAAGTATATATCGTGACTAAAAATAACATCATGAGTTATAATGGTTGATTGGTATTATAGTATTTATAGGATGTTTTTATTCTATTAAATAATAATATTATTCCAAATATACCTAAAGGGAATCTAAATTTAGAGAAATAAAGTTTACTTAAATTAATTTCATTTTAAAAAATATTTCATTTCAATGTATAATTAACTTAAATTGGATGACGGTTTCTCTTCTATGTAAATATTTTATCATTCTCACAAATTTTTTCCATTATTTTTAAACATAATTATGTACTAGAGATTGCTACCTATATATTTTTACTTTATTATTTTTTTAAAAAGAAGTTATAAAACTCATTTTATGATGTGCAATTTTAGTGACATTATTTTAAAAAATTCATATGGTTTTCATTTGTGATGTAATGTTTAATATTTTAATATTTTTTCATAAAAACTCTATATATAATTTCCATGGATACATTAATTAATATCATGTGGTCGGGGTGGACCTCCTGGTGGTGGTGGTTGTAGAGCCTCAAAGCGTCTCCCACCACCTACTGCTCGGCCATTCCTCTGCCTTGTCCGCCTGCTCCCTGTGGACCGCCACGGTCGACCCTCTGCCTTTGACTCGGTGGTCTCTCAACCCTCTGATGCTCCTCGGCACGGCGGGTCGGGCAGTCACGAGCCATGTGGCCCTGCCCGCCGCACGAGTAGCACTGCATGCCTCTCGAAAGACTGGCTCCGTGTTGTGTGTCCCGCACTGTTGAGCCAGTGTCCTGAGGTCGTCTGCCTGAGGGTCTTGTCTGCCTGGACCCATGTGTCATCCGTCGACTACCTGCTACAGAAGACTTGACTACGTGCCGCCCTATGGTGGGTCTCGGCGCTGGTGTAGGCTCAGCAAGAAAGCTCTCGATCAAAAGGTCCTGCTCAAGTACTCCTGTCTGAGTCGGAATGCTGAGGGAGATCAGCAATGACCTGATCTCGTGTCTCAATACCTGTTCAAAAGTCCGGGCCCGGAAGAATGGGTCTCGTACCATGTCTGTCGAGTAGCGTGAGAGATCGGTAAATCTCGACGAGTACTGGGCGACTGTCATGCTGCCCTGCCGCAGCTGAAGAAGATCCTGGATGCGTACCGCACGGAGGGTGGCTGGGACAAACTCCGAGGGGAAGAGGCTCTCAAAGTTCGTCTAGAGAAGAGATGCCTCATCGTGCACCTGGAGCATCAATCTCCACCATCTGCCTGCTGCTGCGTACAGTAGGCTCGCTGCGAGGATCATCATGAGGTCTACTGGTGTCCTCACTAACCTGAAATCTTTCACCACTGCCTCCAGCCAGTCCTCGGCTGCCTGAGGGTCCGTATCCCCGCGGAACCTGGGCGGTCGCTGGCACTGAAACTCATGAAATGCACTGAGGCGATGTGCATCGTCAGCGGCTGGTGCTGGAAGCATCAATGGCTCAGAGGATAGAGCTACCACCGGTGCCACTGCTGACAAAGGGCCCTACACCAAGGCCTCGTCGCTCGGTGGGCTGTCATCATGCTCCACTCTCGAAACCCTAGCTGGCTGCCGTCGTGGGGCCATCCTGTAAAGGAAATAGCTGTGCCACGGTCAGAACAATATACCTAGTGAGCTGATACAAAGTAATCCCAAAGAAAACTTGAAACACACATGCAATCAATGTTTTCGTTCCTTAAGTCGGAAATCAGAAGTCAGGGTCCTGGTGTATGGATACGTCGGCCGCCACACCAACACTGGACTCCCTAGACGGATAACCTCACTCGATACGCAAAACAATATTGCTTCAGATAGAAAAAGATCAGAGTCCCATGTTCTCCTGTAGAACCGAACTCCTCTGATACCAATTTTTCACAACCCGTCCTCGGGGCCCATGCCGTGACTACCCCAAGCCCGCCTTCTATAGGCCAGGGGCTGGCGACTAGCACCAAGGCGTTAATCTCGGTAAAAAGGGAAGGCATTGCCTTTGTAAAGTAAAAAAACACCACAGAGTAATCAAGCAGTAGAAGTAAATACTAAGTAAAAGCTGGTACAAGAGTGAAGTTCAGAAAAGTAAGTGGGCCAGTATACAAACCCAAACTGAAAGTAAAGTACAACTCGAAAGGGAAAACAACAACTAAAAGGTAAATCCGCAATGAGGAGCTATACAATGGAAATCCCAACTGAAGGGTGGGTACAGAAAGTCTATACTGCTCCTCAGGTCCAGCCGACCGCTCCGAGTACATCCCGCCCAGTGGTCCACCTCCAGGTATCGTCCTGCTCCGCAAGCCTCCACCACGATCAGCACTGTCCGTCGTCTGCAGCCAACACAATGTTGTGCGGGCATAGCCAGTGCAGGGGTGAGTATAAGCTACCCAGTAGGGACCCCGAGACCCTCGAAGGTCTCCTAGAATCCACAAAGGATAATCCACAAAGAAAATATACAATCCCGAAGTAACATCTGACACTACTTAGGTATATTCCCATACATATACCTAAGTCATCAATTCTCATTCGGCTCCAACATCCGAGCCCAAGTACATCCCAATCCACACAGGAAAGAAAAACGTAAATCCACACAAGATAGCACAACACTATCCACACAGGAAAGTAAAACATGATTCATCTCACACAAGTATACTTTTTCGAAAGGCGATAGTGATGATCACTGATCCATCTATGTCATCAGACCCACAAAGGATCGATAGGTACTAACCCCCGCAATGACCCACACAGGATCGGACCCACACAGGATCTGTAGGCGCTGGCTCACACAGAACCGGTGAGCGCTGACCCAAATAGGATCGGACCCACATAGGTTCGGTAGCACTGAATCACATAGGATCGCTGAGTGTTGTAGTCGTCGTCGTCGAATCCACTGAGGATATCTGCACAGTCGTCGTCGCAGTCACAGTAGCAGTCGCAGCCAGCACTAGGGTTCCTGTACACAGCAAGCTCGTTCGGGAGGGTTCACTCCACGAGCCGAGAGGCTGATACATCAACTGACACATAGTCTAGAGTTGATGTATCCAAAAGTTCCGTATCGTCAAAAGGAACTCAACGTCGCAGACGACGCGTCGATCGGACGCCCGGTCTGAGAGTTATTGTCTTTTTCGTCCCAGGGGCCCGGTTGGTTTTTAAGGCAAAACCAACCAAAACATACTCCACCTACGTCCAAACCTTGGGCTGAGTAAGCCAAAAGATCCGTCTCACTAAGAGGAATCCAAAAAAGTTGACGGCACGTCAATCGGACGTACGTAGGTCAAGATATGAGTGTTTCCGCTCCGAGAGCCCGGTTGGTTTCGTGTACGAACCAAACCGGCCGAACTCAAAGTAATCCGAAACATTGAGTGCGATATTCAGAAATGACCGTCTCGATTCAAGGATCGCATCGCAACTGACAGTGCGTCGATCGGAGGTCCTTAGACCATGATATGGGAAAAAGACGGAAGACGGTCCGAAAACGGGGGTTTCGGGCCCGGACCGACCCGGCCCGAGACCCCCCCTGTCGGCCCGAACCGGGTCGACCCACCCCATGTCCGGGTCGGCTAGCCACGGCTGGGCGCAGCCCGGCAGGGCACAGCGCGCCCCGCGCGCTGGCCGGCTCGGCCACTGGCCGAGCCGTTTCGGCAAGGGCGGGGGGCGCCTGCACCCCTGGTGAAACCGCGCCCCCCCCAATTAAGGGGGTTGTTTTTGTAGGCCGGCCGGGAAAATTAATTCCCCCGGGTCCCCTTTGTCCGGCCGGCCCACACCGGCCGACCAGTTCTGCCGACAAGGACCGGCGACGGCCGGTCCTTTCCTCCATCGCCGACACCGGCGGCCCGGAACCAGCCGCCGGTCACCCTGCTCCGCCACGGCCCGGAACTGGCGGCGGCTTGATTCTTCCGGCACGGTGCGATGGCACCGTGCCCCCTCTGCTTCGGACCCTCTCCGGCCGCGGATTCTTCGGTTTTCTTCGACGCGGCGCGACAATGTCGTGTCCTTGATCAACTTCAGGGCGCAGCGCGACGGCGTCACGTATTACTTGTCGTGCGATTCCCGCGTGGTGCGACAGCACCAAGCCATTCCGTTCCATCCACAAGGAATCAAACAAGGATAAAGGAGGAGGGTCGGCCGTTTTTGTGCGGTTCATCCCCCTCTCGTTAATCGTTATCATTTAGTCGTTTATCCACGAAGAACGACAAACTAGAATTCATGAACGAAAAAATAATTAAATAAAATAAACCCCTACCTTGATAAAAGAGATGACGAATGTCGGGGTCGCGAAGCGAGGATTCGAAGACGTTGGCGGAGATTTCATCATGGAAAACCGTCGCGAAAAGAGATGTCGTGGGAGAAAAACGTCATGGAAGAAGACGTTGCGTCGCGGGTCGGTTTCGCGGAAGACGGTTTCCGAGGGCTCGACGCTCCACGTCGGAGATCGTTCGTTCTTCGTGTTCTTCATAAAAGAAGAATATGTTCTTCCCACAATCCCTCAATGACAAAACTCTATCAACAAAATAAAATAAGCTCCTTTCTTATTTTATTAACACAACAAGCCTTTTGAAATTCAAGGGATTGAATTTCAAAAAATTACATTAAACTCACAACATTAAATCCATAAGTTTGATAAACATAAGTTAACAAAATTTAATGGGAGTTGAGGTGGGTTTGAGGATATGAAGGGGTGGGGTTATTGTGGGCCCCACCACCCTCATAACCTCCAAAGGGAGTTTGGGTGGTTACCCAACTTCCATCCAAAGGATTAAACACATAGAGTAAAAAAAATAAAAATTGTAGAATAATTATAAAAATAAACTTTGACAATTTTTATCATCAACTCTAATGAAAACACAACTCCAAAACAGGTATTCCTAAGCAATTACCGGCGCTACGGTTTCATCGGTGCCCTCGGAATTCGATTCCGAGCACCGGGTCAAAAGTTAGAAATTCATGCTCATTCGTTCACTGAACGTACCTGAGCTAAACTTCGGTTAAAAATTCCGGGCACACCGGGCCTCGGAATCAGGTGCCGTCTGAAACTGTGTTCCTGTAAAATCCCAATGAAAATTAAGAAAAATATTTTCCATGAATTTTATGGGTCATTACAAGTTGGTTGTGGTCTCCACTAACAGAATAGAGCAGTAATATCATTTTGAAGCTAAAAACACACCCACTTACCTAACTGCTTCATCTGTTAGGACAACAGAGTGAAGATTCCTCCAAATATAGAATTTAATCATTAAAAAGATAGTTTTTCCACTAAAAGAACCTTCCCCAAGGATCACTAGATTACAACATGAGAAAATATTTTATGTACGCCTTGGTATAAAATATACCCGAATAAAACCCTGTAATAATGCATTGGTATACATCTTCCTCCATTGGAATACATCTGTAAAAACTATCCTATGTTATTTCTGGTGATTTCACAAACATGTATTCTTGATATAGTTTCATAATAACTAATGTAGGTATAACATGTTACGAATATGATGGATTAAGGATCATTAATCATTGTATGGGCTATAATGTATTGAGGTATAATAACTGAAGTAAGATACATGTTATAAAATCTATGGTGAATCCATGGGACTAGCTGGTTAATTATGGTTACATGGAATTGGTGTTCTGTTGCACAATGTGCATGTTTTTTTCTATCAACTAGGTGTCATCATGATAGCATTTTTAAAGAGAGAAGCATAAGACGTGTGAAGTTGGGAAGATAAGAAAAATAATGTTGATAAGGTAAAGTGATACCCTTGATATTATTTGTTATATTATATTATCTTGTATGCAATACTTCATTAGAGTAGGCTTGGTGAGGCTGAGAAAATTAGTTAACCTATTTATGTGATGATTTAGTTTAACATTTATTTCATAGTGATTCAGCATGCATTCATTACCTTTTACACAAGAGGCTCTAATGAGGATCTTAAAGACTATACTGTTTACCCACCCCATATATTTATATATAATGTTTTTTAGGTCATTTGGAAAAGTTTTGATATAATACTGGTTACTACTAGCCTGGGGTACAACACGATTTGTTTGGGCTTCACGGTCACATCTATATTAAATTTTCTATTAGTACATTGATTTTTTTTTACTTTCAAATTTTTTAGTTATTACATGACATTGTATATGTGTAATTAGTATATAATTATACATTGGAGTCTGAATATGGGTTAGTTAGTTTCTATCATTTCCATCTCCCTTTCATACATGTTCTCTAAGAGTGTAATGCCTCCCATATGCATGTTTATTATATCCTCACTTTTAGTTTCCTACCTGATGACTATTGGAGGTGGGACTATGGCTTCACTATCACCCTTCTCTCTTTCAAGTCATATGAGGTGTAAAATATTTGGGGAGTCTGTAATGGTACAGTGGTATTAGAGTTCTGGTTGAAGGATATGATGGAGTTTAATGTTAATAACATGGTAGGTTGTATGTATTTGTAGGGAAAATGTATCAACTATGATTATCAAGAATTTTAAATTGTGGATACCATTTTTGAGATGGTTATTTAGAGTCCCCTATGATTTAACACAGAGATCATTACACATACAATTACTTCTAAATGATGTGATACTAGTTTCAGGTTAGATTCCTACAAAAGTATCATATATAAATCTTTGTTGTGACTATGTTTGAATGAATTGTGTAAAGACCCGAAGCTTATCGTACATGGACATTACATTACTTTTGCGGAATACTTAGTACATAACAAAAACACACACACAAGGATCGTAATAGTTTAGTGTCTTTGGAAACTCGGAACGTAATCTTCTAATCGTGGTGAAAGATCTTCAATATCTCCCATAAAGATCTTCCCTTTTTTTTACCTAAAAACCTTTCTTTATATCCTGGGGAAAAGAAAACATAAAAGGGTGAGCTCAAATGCTCAGTAAGGGTAAACAAAAGAAATATCAATCACATCATATACATAAGAACATAGCCTTTGGAAATCTTAACCTGCAAAAGAGCTCATAATATCATAACATGGGATAAATCATAGAAGTGAAAATGAGATCCCCATAATCATAACATGAAACTTGAAACTTTGTGGCATGCACACATAATCATAGAAAATCATTTCTTGTTAGTCATGACTCATTGCCAAGACTATCTTAGTGGACAAAGTCCCTTTCTGAATCGAGTAACCCTCGTTTCAGTCCTGTTTCACTGAACCGGTATAACCTACCATTTCAGCCATGTCTATCTCATGAGATATAAAATCTTTACCCAATTCATTGGAGGGAGATATAGGTCCCACCCATCTTATAATGAATCCTTTCTTATGTGTGCCACATAATCATAAAACATACATCATCGCATAACACATGTAACAAAAATGGGATTCTTGAAACATCATGACATCGTAAATCAATTCATATAAGATAAAGGAATTCATAAAAATAATTCCATCACAACATGATCAAATCAATTTAATAATAGGGATAAAAACAGAACCCTTTATTATCTTAGATGGAAAATAATTTTGATAAAACACTTGAACTCCATTCTTGAGGAAAATATCCTTTCTTCTTCAAAAACACTTTTCTTTTCTTAACATGTCATACAATTATAAACTAAAAGAAGTTGATTAAAAAAAATAAACTTGAAAACTTGTAAAGGAAGCTTCTTGGAAATAATGTTTTAAAAATCCATACATGCCGTATAAGTTAAAAAAAACATTCTTCGTACTTTTGTCGGAAAAGTCAAAAAGTACCTCGTACGAAAAACGACAAAAGATTCCTTTCATACATATTACTAAAAACTCACCGAAGGGTAAAAATGGATTTAAACAATTTTAGGTGGATGGAAATAATATTACATATTGATGAAACATGGATTTGGATGATAAAATACACCCTAGTAAATACTTACGAATAAACAATCTCGGATAAAAGTGAGATTGTGATATTTCCCTTACCTTAGGTCCGACTTGCTTTGTAAGTGTCCGAACCTCCTGTATAATGATTTAAATCATGTTATTGACTTATTACAGAATCATATTCATTGTTATGATATCATATATGGTTCACTTATGACATTATATTACCCGTTCTTTTGTAAATTCCATGTTAAAGAAGCTTTTTGGGTAAAATCGTTTCATTTATCGTAGGTGTTTTGACTTGTTGTTCTTGACATCATTATTACTTATATCATGATTTACTCACTTCCAGAATATAAAATATGATTTATATATCATATATATTCAGTATATATATATATATAATAGGTAGATAAATAAAATGAAAAACACCGTTCATGGAGACGGTAGTCCTTTCGTACGCATGAACGCTGTTTTCCTTTCCTTATTGTCTTGAAATGGAAGTAAGTAGATGACATACATATGTATATATATACATAAATCCAGTAGCTTTATAATGTCATATATTTCATTATTATTTCTTATATATACATTATAATCATTCTTAAATGGTTAACATGGAGAATGAATCTCATCGCGTCGCGGAGACGGTAGTCCGTACGTACGCACGAGCGATGATATCATTTCTATAAATATTGAATTGAATTGGAGTGGATTATACAATATATCAGAATCAATATGATGTTGTAATAACTATGTATAGTTATTCTTTACACCATTATACCCATCCTTGTAAAGTGATGGTGGAAAAATAGATTACACCACGGCGTGGAGACGGTATTCCGTACGTACGCACGCGCGGTGATTTCTTTTTCCGTAGGATGGATAGACGGTGAAATAGGGTTGTTTCATACTTATAATAACATATCAGTATATGAGTGATACTGATGTTATTACTTCATAATGAAACAACCTAAGAAGAAGAAGTGGAAGAAGAAATAAAGATGAAAGAATTGATAACAGTAATTACCTCTTCTTTGAAGTGCCTCTTTGAGACCTCCTCTTAGGGCACTAGAATTGGTCTTTGAGGAAGACCAGAACCTCTAGGATGTTGCTAGGGAAGTGGAGAAGGGATTTTGGCAGGGGTTGGCCGAGCTTGAGTGCTCAAATTGGTGTGAGGAGGAGGGGGAGGAGGTGCCCTTTTATAAGGGAGGAGAGGGGCACCTTAGGAATATCTCAAAATATTATTTTATATTAAAGTCAAAATCGGTTTATAATGGTTCCAAAGGGTCTTATTTCGAAGCTAAAGTGGGTATGGGTCTAAATTATATCAACCAATAGAATTTAGACAAGTTTAGGATATTATTTTAACCTTATCAATTAGATTTAACTCTAAGTTAAATAATTTAACTTTTACCGTGTCTTTTTGTTTTCTTTCACTATATGGTTAATACACTTACTATAACATGCCAAACGAACCCCAAATTGTTTATTATTAATATATATATCCTTATCTAAGTCATTTGGCCGAACCTTAGATTTTTAGGAATAAAATAACAATTAATAATATAATATTTGATTTAAAAACTATTTTGTGTCAATTTTGACACTATTTGATATATGATTTTTTTGAAAGTCATAACAGAATTAAATGTTCGAAACAAGTTGATTAAATCAACATTAATATATCATAGTAACCTAGAAAATTAGTTTAATTCATAAAAAATTTAAAATTACATTTATTTTGGTGTTTATAACATCAATTATGTCAATATTTCATTAATAAGATAATTACTGCATCATCGTTGTGTCATAAATAAATTAAATTATTTGATGTCTAAAAATTAAAAATAAACTACCATCATGTAGGAAATCTTTTTAGATTTCTAATGAATATTTACAATTGAATTTATCTTATGTATAACCCCATATTAAAAATGATTTACTTATTATACTTTGATTTTAACTATTTTAACCTTTCTTTAAATAAATTAATAATAAATGTTCTAATCTAATCCAAGTGGGCCTAAATGGTCATATTTTATTCCTAAGTTTGTTTTTGGTCGAATTACACTTGTCCAATAGAATTAGGACATGTGTTAGGGTAATAGTAATATCATATTTACCCTTAGTTACCCTATTTACTATTAACCGCGGTAAAAAAAGTAAAAAGTTACTATTCACCAAAAATTATTTTCATCTCATTGAACCACATTTTAGTCCTTGATATTAACCGTGTCTGTCGGATTTTTGAAATTCCATTCACAGAAGCAGTAAAATTAAGTTTTATCCAAAATTCAGTTTTTAACCTACCACTTAGTGGTTTCACTATTCATCAAAAATTGAATGTTTTCAGAAAAATACCAAAAATTAGGCCTAAGCTATATTTGATATTATGAACTCAAAAATGATTTCTATTTTACCAAATTCAAAACATATCAGTTGCATTAATTAATTTAAAAATTAATTCCCGTCGTCTAAACAAAAGGCGTGTTTTTAAGAGATAATAACTATCAAAAGATTGACATTTGTTTATAACTGGTTTAAATGTGAAATTACATCCAATGACCAACATTGTATTAAATTGTAAAAATATATTCTAAATATACTTTAAAACCACTCAAATTAATAATTTATCACTATTAATTATTTCGATTGAAAAAGTTGTTTTTAATTAAAATTTAGTAATTTTCACTATTCATCAAAATATGAAAGTTATCCGAAAATCACCAAAATTTCAACCTAAGCTAATTTCGATATTCCAAATCCATAAATGATGTCCATTTTGAAAAATAAAATTTACAAAATTTCAAAAAGTGGTTATTAATATTCATAACGGCTAGTTTTAATAATATCTTAATAGCATATCGTTGTTTAGCGAAACTTGGTGTTGCGTACAACACACGCTATCGTGGAAGGTCGCGATTGCGTGTAATGGAAGAAAAGTCAAGGATGCGTGTTGTGAAAGCTTCTTTTGGTGTAGCGTACAACACAAGACATTAGTGAAATAAAAAAAATATTTTTCATAAAATCTCACGCTGTTACATTCTACCCCCCTTAAAATGAATTTCGCCCTCGAAATTCGTCGGGGTTATAAATGGTTTACTATTCGAATGTTTCTTTAATAGAAACCCACATCGTAAAAGGGAATACCAAAACTTGGCTTTAAAAACTAAAGTATGAAATGTAACGATTACCCAAATAAACTAATCACTGGGTTTCCACATAGGTGAAAATATGGATATGGAAGAGAAATCTAAACATCATGTTCTGATGGGGAGTGGTAGAGAACATGGCTATGGAAAAGCCAGTAATCACAAATCCATAAATTTGTGACGATCTAAGGTACCATCTGATTCATCAGGTATAAGAGAACTAGGACAACATTTTTGGTTTTCAAGATCATTTCCCTAAAGTTAAAGAATTTGAATTAGAATAAATACTTACTTTATTTTGGTACAATCTCACTGTTGTTCGTGCCTTTAACAATTTCCACTTCATCTCTTAAATAAATGAAGTTGAATTTATTATTCGTGAAGTGTTAGTAGATCATGTGATAGAATGACGGGTCATTCCATCTGTCTCAAAAGGTTAGCAAAATTTATATACATAAGTCGATCTATAGTGGGATTAATCATATATGGTTCCTAAAATGGACTTATACTTCATATATCATATTGCTTAATATAATAAAACTAGTTTCTACTAAACAAGGAATTCCTGTAGGCCAGTGGTAGGCGATAAAGGCCAGTCGCATTTCAGTTGTGGGTTCGATTCCCACAGCCTTGTCCGACGCGATGGGCTGTCGCCCGTCCTGCAGGTTTTCCTTTTTCTAAAACTATATTACTATAACATCCCATCAATAATATCGAAAAAACTTTTATCCTTAAACAATACTAACTTATGTCCAACATAATCCAATCCAATCTTTAGGCTTACCCATAATACTGCAGTCCACTCTCATAATATAGTGAAAACAATTACCAGAGATTTAATACCATCGTCGATCCCCATATATCATAAGATATGTTTTGTTGGTCACATTCCAAACATTCAAAGTCCTTAATCGTGTATTCTCTTGAATACCTTAGTGAAAACATGAGTGCAGTTAAAAGTTAACACTTTCCACATACCAAAATCCTCAAAATTCTATATACTCAAACCATGATATCACTTAGTCCTTATATCAATCATGAGCTCATGAATACTATTAAACATTTCATTTTCTCGTCTTCATTATGCGCATATCATCTTATTTCCAAAAAAATATCTCAATCACTTTGAATACCACATCAATAAATATTGCAATACTCAATGATACAACATTATTTTGGAATCCCATTACATAGACACTTAATCATTCCACCACATCGTTGTCATATTCAACATTTCCAATAGTGATCTCATGTGATTTCCCTTTGTCCTTTGCCTTCAGTGGTTGCTCATGTTGATCATCACTAACCCTTGGATTAGGGAAATTATTAGCATAATGCCCCATTTCCTTGCACTTGAAGCATTGAAGTGTTGGCGGTGCGTTCTCTGCAGTGTTTGATTTATTCACATCATTAGAAACCCTTTTTCCATTACTTCGACACTCAGCTGCTCGATGACCTTCTTTTCCACACTTAAAACATTTTCTAGTCCCTTTAAGACAATCTCCACCATGGTTCTTTCCACACTTTGAGCATAAGGAAACATTCATCTTATTTTCACCATTATTCTGAGATTTCTCCTTGAACTCCATCTTTTGTTTCTTGTCAAAACCATGAGATGGATATGTAACACAAACTTCCATTTCTACCTTGATAGCACAACGCACAATTTCTTCATAGCTACTGAAGTCTCTTATAGCTAATTCCCTTCGAAGACTTGGTTTTAAGCCATTGAAAAATCGATCAACTTTACTTTCAGGTTGGATGATAATACCAGAAGCATACCTTGCAAGTCTTGTAAAATTTGCTTCATAGGTACCAACAGATTCATCCTCCCTTTGCTTCAGTTCAAGAAACTCTTTCTCCATATTTGTTCGAAGAATACGAGGGAAGTACTTACTGAAAAACAAGTTCTTGAACTCGTCCCATTCCATGGACTCAATTTCATCTCTTGGCCTCGTATTCTTGATAAGATTCCACCATTGATCAGCTTCACCTTCGAAACGATATACTGCTAAGATGAATTTATCATGTACAGAACATTGAAGAACTGAAAATATCTTTTCAGTAGTACTGATCCATTGTTCAGCCACAAGTGGATCAGAAGACCCACTGAAAGAAGGTGGACGTTGCCTCATGAAGGACTCAATAGAATATTGTTCCCTTCTCTGCTCATTTGGAAGTCCAGAATGATTCATAGCTTGTGTAAGTATAGCAATAAGATTTTTCACTCCATCTCCCATAACATTTGTTTGTTCAGGAGGACAATCATTGCATTGTCCATTGCATTGATCAACACGGTTCCTTCGGGTTCCAGCCATCGTCTAAAACCCAAAAAGAATAGTGTGAGAGGCAAAAATCATGCTAGGGAAAACAACATAATAAAGGGGGAGTACCTTCAATATCCAACATCTTAGGTTTAATTCTATGATCGTTAGCGTAATTCTATTACTATAACCTATACGTATACTTATCCCTAGGGACATCCCTAGACATACCTTAGAAATATCTCTAGGGATCTCACTAACGTTTTCGCATCCTAGTTTCCAAAGGTTGACTAAACCTTTCCTCTGATACCAACTGTAAAGACCCGAAGCTTATCGTACATGGACATTACATTACTTTTGCGGAATACTTAGTACATAACAAAAACACACACACAAGGATCGTAATAGTTTAGTGTCTTTGGAAACTCAGAACATAATCTTCTAATCGTGGTGAAAGATCTTCAATATCTCCCATAAAGATCTTCCCTTTTTTTTTACCTAAAAATCTTTCTTTATATCCTGGGGAAAAGAAAACATAAAAGGGTGAGCTCAAATTCTCAGTAAGGGTAAACAAAAGAAATATCAATCACATCATATACATAAGAACATAGCCTTTGGAAATCTTAACCTGCAAAAGAGCTCATAATATCATAACATGGGATAAATCATAGAAGTGAAAATGAGATCCCCATAATCATAACATGAAACTTGAAACTTTGTGGCATGCACACATAATCATAGAAAATCATTTCTTGTTATTCATGACTCATTGCCAAGACTATCTTAGTGGACAAAGTCCCTTTCTGAATCGAGTAACCCTCGTTTCAGTCCTGTTTCACTGAACCGGTATAACCTACCATTTCAGCCATGTCTATCTCATGAGATATAAAATCTTTACCCAATGCATTGGAGGGAGATATAGGTCCCACCCATCTTATAATGAATCCTTTCTTATGTGTGCCACATAATCATAAAACATACATCATCGCATAACACATGTAACAAAAATGGGATTCTTGAAACATCATGACATCGTAAATCAATTCATATAAGATAAAGGAATTCATAAAAATAATTCCATCACAACATGATCAAATCAATTTAATAATAGGGATAAAAACAGAACCCTTTATTATCTTAGATGGAAAATAATTTTGATAAAACACTTGAACTCCATTCTTGAGGAAAATATCCTTTCTTCTTCAAAAACACTTTTCTTTTCTTAACATGTCATACAATTATAAACTAAAAGAAGTTGATTAAAAAAAAATAAACTTGAAAACTTGTAAAGGAAGCTTCTTGGAAATAATGTTTTAAAAATCCATACATGCCGTATAAGTTAAAAAAAACATTCTTCGTACTTTTGTCGGAAAAGTCAAAAAGTACCTCGTACGAAAAACGACAAAAGATTCCTTTCATACATATTACTAAAAACTCACCGAAGGGTAAAAATGGATTTAAACAATTTTAGGTGGATGTAAATAATATTACATATTGATGAAACATGGATTTGGATGATAAAATACACCCCAGTAAATACTTACGAATAAACAATCTCGGATAAAAGTGAGATTGTGATATTTCCCTTACCTTAGGTCCGACTTGCTTTGTAAGTGTCCGAACCTCCTGTATAATGATTTAAATCATGTTATTGACTTATTACAGAATCATATTCATTGTTATGATATCATATATGGTTCACTTATGACATTATATTACCCGTTCTTTTGTAAATTCCAAGTTAAAGAAGCGTTTTGGGTAAAATCGTTTCATTTATCGTAGGTGTTTTGACTTGTTGTTCTTGACATCATTATTACTTATATCATGATTTACTCACTTACATAATATAAAATATGATTTATATATCATATATATTCAGTATATATATATATATAATAGGTAGATAAATAAAATGAAAAACACCGTTCATGGAGACGGTAGTCCGTACGTACGCATGAACGCTGTTTTCCTTTCCTTATTGTCTTGAAATGGAAGTAAGTAGATGACATACATATGTATATATATACATAAATCCAGTAGCTTTATAATGTCATATATTTCATTATTATTTCTTATATATACATTATAATCATTCTTAAATGGTTAACATGGAGAATGAATCTCATCGCGTCGTGGAGACGGTAGTCCGTACGTACGCACGAGCGATGATATAATTTCTATAAATATTGAATTGAATTGGAGTGGATTATACAATATATCAGAATAAATATGATGTTGTAATAACTATGTATAGTTATTCTTTACACCATTATACCCATCCTTGTAAAGTGATGGTGGAAAAATAGATTACACCACGGCGTGGAGACGGTATTCCGTACGTACGCACGCGCGGTGATTTCTTTTTCCGTAGGATGGATAGATGGTGAAATAGGGTTGTTTCATACTTATAATAACATATCAGTATATGAGTGATACTGATGTTATTACTTCATAATGAAACAACCTAATAAGAAGAAGTGGAAGAAGAAATAAAGATGAAAGAATTGGTAACGGTAATTACCTCTTCTTTGAAGTGCCTCTTTGAGACCTCCTCTTAGGGCACTAGAATTGGTCTTTGAGGAAGACCAGAACCTCTAGGATGTTGCTAGGGAAGTGGAGAAGGGATTTTGGCAGGGGTTTTCTGAGCTTGAGTGCTCAAATTGGTGTGAGGAGGAGGGGGAGGAGGTTCCCTTTTATAAGGGAGGAGAGGGGCACCTTAGGAATATCTCAAAATATTATTTTATATTAAAGTCAAAATCGGTTTATAATGGTTCCAAAGGGTCTTATTTCGAAGCTAAAGTGGGGATGGGTCGAAATCCTATCAACCAATAGAATTTAGACAAGTTTAGGATATTATTTTAACCTTATAAATTAGATTTAACTCTAAGTTAAATAATTTAACTTTTACCGTGTCTTTTTGTTTTCTTTCACTATATGGTTAATACACTTACTATAACATGCCAAACGAACCCCAAATTGTTTGTTATTAATATATATATCCTTATCTAAGTCATTTTCCGAACCTTAGATTTTTAGGAATAAAATAAAAATTAATAATATAATATTTGATTTAAAAACTATTTTGTGTCAATTTTGACACTATTTGATATATGATTTTTGTGAAAGTCATAACAGAATTAAATGTTCGAAAAAAGTTGATTAAATCAACATTAATATATCATAATAACCTAGAAAATTAGTGTAATTCATAAAAAATTTCAAATTACATTTATTTTGGTGTTTATAACATCAATTATGTCAATATTTCATTAATAAGATAATTACTGCATCATCGTTGTGTCATAAATAAATTAAATTATTTGATGTCTAAAAATTACAAATAAAATACCTTCATGTAGGAAATCTTTTTAGCTTTCTAATGAATATTTACAATCGAATTTATCTTATGTATAACCCCATATTAAAAATGATTTACTTATTATACTTTGATTTTAACTATTTTAACCTTTCTTTAAATAAATTAATAATAAATGTCCTAATCTAATCCAAGTGGGCCTAAATTGTCATATTTTATTCCTAAGTTTGTTTTTGGTCGAATTACACTTGTCCAATAGAATTAGGACATGTTTTAGGGTAATAGTAATATCATATTTACCCTTAGTTACCCTATTTACTATTAACCGCGGTAAAAAAAGTAAAAAGTTACTATTCACCAAAAATTATTTTCATCTCATTGAACCACATTTTAGTCCTTGATATTAACCGTGTCTGTCGGATTTTCGAAATTTCATTCACAGAAGCGGTAAAATTAAGTTTTATGCAAAATTCAGTTTTTAACCTACCACTTAGTGGTTTCACTATTCATCAAAAATTGAATGTTTTCAGAAAAATACCAAAAATTAGGCCTAAGCTATATTTGATATTATGAACTCAAAAATGATTTCTATTTACCAAATTCAAAACATATCAGTTGCATTAATTAATTTAAAAATTAATTCCCGTCGTCTAAACAAAAGGCGTGTTTTTAAGAGATAATAACTATCAAAAGATTGACACTTGTTTATAACTGGTTTAAATGTGAAATTATATCCAATGACCAACATTGTATTAAATTGTAAAAATATATTCTAAATATAATTTAAAACCACTCAAATTAATAATTTATCACTATTAATTATTTCGATTGAAAAAGTTGTTTTTAATTAAAATTTAGTAATTTTCACTATTCATCAAAATATGAAAGTTATCCGAAAATCACCAAAATTTCAACCTAATCTAATTTCGATATTCCGAATCCATAAATGATGTCCATTTTGAAAAATAAAATTTACAAAATTTCAAAAAGTGGTTATTAATATTCATAACGGCTAGTTTTAATAATATCTTAATAGCATATCGTTGTTTAGCGAAACTTGGTGTTGCGTACAACACACGCTATCGTGGAAGGTCGCGATTGCGTGTAATGGAAGGAAAGTCAAGGATGCGTGTTGTGAAAGCTTCTTTTGGTGTAGCGTACAACACAAGACATTAGTGAAATAAAAAAAATATTTTTCATAAAATCTCGGGCTGTTACAAATTGACCATGTGAAATGTTAACCAAAAACTAAAATAAAACTATTAATTAATGTTAATGTCATCCGTAATCTAGGTTTAGTAACTACAAATATTTTTTTGGCGGGCATGGTTCCATGTTGATTCCATTATTAGCACCGTGGACATTCTATTTAGAAGGATTCCCCATTAGATCACCACAAAATAGAGGTTGTTGATGGAGAAACATAGAGGATGACACTATGATAGTAATAGTGCTAGATTCTACTAAGTTAAAATTTGTTCTATTTTATATAATGTTATAGAATACTTGTTGGTGGATGAAGATATGACCTTCAATTTGATCCTAACTTTGAAAGAGCACTGGGTATCATTGGAATTGATGACATTGTGTGGGGTAGTATGTGTGTGGTGGTTCATGTTCCTCGGGGATTGTGAGATGTCAGAAATATCATAAGATGAGTTCAAAACTAGGTTTTAGGCGTGTTTCCTTCATTGACCATGTATTAATCCATTAGATATGAGTTTATTTTACTTTTATATGGGAGATATAATATATGAGAATTCAAGTTCTGTATCTGGGTACTTCTATGATATTCTTTGGACCTATTTCAAGATGAGGAGGCTAGGGTGAGGCATATTGATGATGATTTCCATCAATAGACCCTAATTTAGGCCATCCCATTTAATATGAATAAATATCATTTTTTGATATAGTATTAATATGTCATTGATATAGAATTATCTAGGACATGGTCATCATAAGAGGGAATTCATCAAGATTCCTCATGATGTAGATCTATGGACTTGGATTCTAAGTTTTCAGGGAAGAAGAATTTCCAATTTTCCAGGGGTAGGTCCTAGCCATTCATGTCTTGTTTCCCTAGAGATAGTTAATCTCATGAATATTCCATGGTATTGAAATTATTTTTCTCTTGAGGTGGACTAGATGTTCAGTGATGTGAGGGACCAAACATTCTGACAAGTTAGTGTGCACTAATTTTTCCTCATCAGGTTCCTCTATTGTGGCTGTTATAGCCATTGTTTTAGCAGTATGATTCTACTATTTCGAATCAGTAGAAGGTTAAAAAGACATTTACAAGATAGACCCAAGACTCTCCCCATCCTTAGAGTGAAAATCGTCTCCAGGGAAGTGGTCATCATCATCATCGTCAGAGAGGCGGTGTAGTAGTGCATGGTCAGATTCATGCTTTAGAATTGCTTGCACTAGGTGAGACAGAAAACATTAAATACACACTTTTCTTGTTATATTAGAGGGTTGATTTTATTATTATTCTAGGAGTGACTAATTCCATCATATCACATTCCTTTTTCATTCTTTAAATTATAAGCTTGAGAATCTTCTAGTTCAATTGGAATTGACTATACCAGATGGTGGTTTAGGTGACTTCTTATATGTATATTGAAATTGTGAGATACATCTAGGGTAACACCTCTCATGAGAATATTTATTATGATTATGTAAAAAACCATATGAAATCATCCTTTTAATAGATTTTTTAAATTCATTTAAGGAAATTTTGGATTGCGTCAGGATTTAGGTTGGGTTCTATGATGTTGATAGAGAGCCCACATTGCTTGTTAGCAAGAGAGACCCTCAGATGGTTCAACATCATGTTATTTCCTTACCATCTTTGATGTATTGGATCATACTGAGTCATGTGGTTGTTTGGATTTATTTATATCCATGGTCATAGAAGATAACCATGATGTCTTTCGATAAGTGGTTTTGTTATTTCCTCCTCGGTGAGAGATCATTTTTGGGATCAAGATTCAACTAGGAGTGTATCATATCTTGATTTCTATGTATAAGATTCATCTTTATGGGTTATGAGAGCTATGTAAATAGATTGATGGTCTATTGAAGTGTTTTTTTCAGATGATCATGTCACTGTAGGCTGCTCCAGTTAATTGTGAATATGGATGACTATAGTTTTTGGTTGTCTATCGATTACCATCCCCTAAACTAAGTGACTATGAAGAAAATTTAACATCATAAAAGAATGATGATTTATTCAATCAAAAAAAGGGTGTGAATGGTTCTCCAATATCTTTTTTTGTTCAAAATAACCTCATATGGATGTAAAAAGTGAGGATAAAATGAACTCGCACCACAGATATTCGCATTATATGTCCTTCACCTCGACTATAGTAGATCCATGGTGGATCTTAGTATTCTGAATTTTCGTGGGAGAGTTAAAAAAATAAAAAAAATTAAACAACAAATTTTATTTTTTATTCATGATTCCTTTATTTTGAATACTTGGTGGTGGGGACTAACCAAAATCCCATTTAATGTGAGTTAACCCTTGGAATTATCAATTTTAATGTTCCAAAATTACTTTAATTAATGATCTAACTTTAATTGAATTAATATTATTTACTCAGTTATGGTTGGCTCCTCACCCTTTTGGTTAGGATTGTGGGAGAATGGATAGCATGGGAGAAATCAGAATGACATCCTCTAATGAAGAATGAACCTCTGATGTGGACGACACTCAAGCTGTGATCAAAATATTCTTGTGTGATTAATTAATGCTGATGTCAACATCATCATCTTCCTCCTCACAACACATTCAACGGATGATCGAGGAAGGAATTTTAATTTGAAATATGATTAAATCTATTTTTTTATTCTTCATATTTTTAATTATTTATATTATTGATTTACAATGTTGATTTCCAAAGAAACATGTCCATCATTCCACACTTATACCTTGACCTTCTATTTCATTCTTTCTGGGTTCTTCAGGCTTTTATCGAAGCCAAAATAATTAATTGTGCTGAAAACATAATTTATAGTTGAGCGCGACATATGGACATGAGGATCGTGACCCGAGGATCATGAATATGTGGAAGTTAATTTTTTCTAGCTTGTAACAAAGTTAAAATTAGCCGTTGAAGATGGGTGGCGTGAATTCGCACTGCCGATAGAGGAGGAGGTCGCGACTGTTGAGCTGCTGCGGCACACCAGAGTGCGGTCAGCACCCGACCAACCACTGTTCATGTAGCGGCGCACCGAAGGGAGACTGGAACCTAGCCAACCATAGTTTGAGCAGGTTGTGAACTAGAGGGAATCCATCAGCCGGTCGACTGCGGAAGGAGAAGGTGGGGCACCCGGTGAGTGGACGGCACCCTACTGGCTGAGGGAGGATAGCGGAATCATCATGATATAGTGGGAAGAGGCAGTTGGTGCCCTGTAAAGTAGCGTCCTGTCGAGTGAGACTGCTCTAGCGGATCCTGCACACTGGGATCTGCCAGCTGAACGATCCACGGACTATTCGGAATAGTGGGGGAACCTTCTCCCAGGTGTTAGCTAGTGGTACTTCATCATGGTGGGCCTCACAACTACGGGCCGCGCCAGTGGGCTGGGCCATACAACCCCCATCATGGGCCAAGCCGCAACATGGCCCAGCCTGCCGTTCCCACCATGGCCCTGTCCAGGATGGGCTGGGTCGGACTCATCCAGACCCAGATACTCTTTTTTTTCCATATCTTGAGAATCAGGCGTCTGTTTGAAAAACCATCTGTGGAATTGGGATATTTGGATCAAGAAGGTTTTTTGGTATAATAAACAAGAGTTTAGGTAATGTTGGAGTATAGCGGGGCTAGATCGAACATGAATCCAACCAGGCTCTCATAGTAGAAATGATAATAACTTATAGACATGGTGTCCAATTGACGTGTCGTATATTGTGTTGGGTCACTTATGACATGACAGACCTTTGAGATACTTCTTCAGTTACTTCATGGTAGTTTATGTTTCGACCAATGTATTGGGGATAAGAACCTCCCAGAATAAAGCATGCAATGTGCGTGAACCCAGTGGCTAGCTCTAATGTAAAGGATGAACATCGATCCTGTGTGGGTCAGTGATCAATGATTCAATGTGGGTTCACACATACCAGTACTATGTGGGACAAATATTGTGTGGGTCAGTGCTCAGCAATCTTGTGTGTGTCAACACATACAAATCATGTGTGGGTCGGATCTTGTGTTTGTTCACGCTCAACAATCCTGTGTGGGTCAGCGCATACTAATCCTATGTGTGACAGATCCTGTGTGGGTCAGTGAGGGTCAGTTACCTATTGATCCTTTGGGGGCTAATGGGGGTTTATTACATATCAACCATGTGTGGTTTAGTGGGGGTTAGTTACCTATCGATCTTGTGTGTGTCAACAGGGGTTAGTTAGCTATCGATCATATGTGGGTTAGCGACAATTATTTACCTATTGTTCATGTGTGGGTCAGAAGCAGTTCTTCATAATAGAATGAGATGATCTTGTTTACGACTAATAATTTGGTCTTCTGTACTTATGTTATTACTTATTATGAGCTCAGTCTTTTACCTGTGTGGTACTTCAATCTTTTAGGTGTTACATTGGTGGTAATTCTATCTTTCTGTTGTTAACTATGTGGCACCTCTAACTTCATGGTGATACCTGTGTGGTATTTTAAATTTTTTTTATTGATTTCATGGTGTTACAAGTGTGGTACTTCTATATATTTTTTGTTATAGGTTTGGTACATCTAGCTTCGTGTTATTACCTGTGTGGTACTTCTACATTTGGGGTATTGTCTTCGTGGTGTCACACCTATGGTAATTCTATCATCATGGTGTTACATGTGTGGTAATTCTATCTATGTGGTGATACCTATGTGATACTACTTCCTTTGTGGTATTATCTTCGTGGTGTTACCTGTGTGGTACTTCTATCTTGTGGTGTTACCTATGGGGTACTATTACCTTCTTGGTGTTACCTTTGTGATGTTACCTATGTGGTACTTCTATATTCGTGGTGTTACCAATATGGTGTCCTTCCCTCGTGTATGAGATGAGAATATCTTGATAACTAGGGTATATGTATAGTCTTGTGCATTAGTAGAGTTGATGTATTTATTTGTGTTTTTTCCTTTTTTTTGAACTCTACAATACCTATAGGGGTCTTGGGGTCCCTACTAAGTATTGTTATACTCACCAATGTACATGATTCACTCGCACCTTGTTGTGTCTGGAGTAAATGACGTATAATGTTGATCATGACTGAGGGAGCTTGGACTGGATGGTGTATAGAGGTGGACCACTCGACGTTACTTCACGATGAGGAGAATGACAGACTTGGAGTGATGTTGAGGTGATATGTACCTTCACTTCAGATAGGATCCTAGGAGGATGACCCAATAGTTGTTTTCCATTTTCATTAATTTGTATTGTTCTTACATTTGAATTTGTACTTTTACTGTTGTTCTTGTATTCTAGCCTATTTTTACATTTAGTAGTCTTTTTCTATATATGATTCCTTTGTTGTTGAATAATATTGTGTTCCAGTATGTGTGGTTTATTCTTCTTGTGTTCTTGGACTGTGTGTCTGTACAGGACACAAAGGTAATGCCTTCCCATTTAAGGGATACACCATTTTAG
The DNA here is from genome assembly GCA_963277665.1 of Viscum album. NCBI lineage: Eukaryota > Viridiplantae > Streptophyta > Magnoliopsida > Santalales > Viscaceae > Viscum > Viscum album. Next base: position 1,841,085,172 of record OY728156.1, read on the forward strand.
TTGTAATATCCTAAGTAAGTAATGAATTATGTATTTTCATATCTATGTCTATTTATTAATCTGATAGTGTTTTAGAGTCTTAAAATGAGAATAAATCCAATATTAAGCATAATATACTCTAATATTCTATAAAAGATCATATTAACACCTTTTGATGGAAAACCTTTTTTTAAATATAACTTCTGAATTATCAATTTTAATGTTCCAACATTACTTTAATTAATGATCTAACATTAATTGAATTAATATTATTTACTCAGTTATGGTTGGCTCTTCACCCTTTTGGTTAGGATTGTGGGAGAATGGATAGCATGGGAGAAATCAGAATGACATCCTCTAATGAAGAATGAACCTCTGATGTGGACGACACTGAAGTCGTGATCGAAATGTTCTTGTGGGATTAATTAATGTTGACGTCAACATCATCATCTTCCTCCTCACAACACGTTCAACGGATGACTGAGGAAGGAATTTTAATTTGAAATATGATTAAATCTATTTTTTTATTCTTCATATTTTTAATTATTTATATTATTGATTTACAATGTTGATTTCCAAAGAAACATGTCCATCATTCCACACTTATACCTTGACCTTCTATTTCATTCTTCATGGGTTCTTCAGGATTTCATCGAAGCCAAAATAATTAATTGTGCTGAAAACATAATGTATAGTTGAGCACGACATATGGACGTGAGGATCGTGACCCGAGGATCATGAATATGTGGAAGTTAATTTTTTCTAGCTTGGAACAAAGTTAAAATGAGCCGTTGAAGATGGGTGGTGTGAATCCGCACTGCCGATAGAGGAGGAGGTCGCGGCTGTTGAGCTGCTGCGGCACACCGGAGTGCGGTCAGCACCCGACCAACCACTGTTCATGTAGCGGTGCACCGAAGGGAGACTGGAACCCAGCCAACCGTAGTTTGAGCAGGTGGTGAACCAGAGGGAATCCATCAGCCGGCCGACAGCGGAAGGAGAAGGTGGGGCACCCGGTGAGTGGCCGACACCCGACTGGATGAGGGAGGATAGCGACATCGTCATGATATAGTGGGGAGAGGCAGTTGGTGCCCTGGAAAGTAGTGTCCTGTCGAGTGAGGCTGCTCTAGCAGATCCTGCACACTGGGATCTGCTAGCTGAACGATCCACGGACTATTCGGAATAGTGGGGGAACTTTCTACCAGGTGTTAGCTAGGGGTACATCATAATGGTGGGCCTCCCAACTATGGGCCGCGCCAGTGGGCTGGGCCATACAACCCCCATCATGGGCCAAGCCGCAACATGTCCCAGCCTGCCATGCCCACCATGGCCCAGTCCAGGATGGGCTGGGTCGGACCCATCCAGACCCAGATACTCTGTTTTTTCCATATCTTGAGAATCGAGTGTCTATTTGACAAACCGTCTGTGGAATTAGGATATTTGGATCAAGAAGGTTTTTTGGTATAATAAACAAGAGTTTAGGTAATGTTGGAGTATAGCGGGGTTATATCGAACATGAATCCAACTGGGCTCTCATAGCAGAAATGATAATAACATATAGACATGGTGTCCAATTGACGTGTCATATATTGTGTTTGGTCACTTATGACATGACAAACCTTTGAGATACTTCTTTAGTTACTTCATGGTAGTTTATGTTTCGACCGATGGATTGGGTATAAGAACCTCCTAGAATAAAGCATGCAATGTGCGTAAACCCAGTGGATAGCTCTAATGTAAAGGATGAACATCGATCCTGCGTGGGTCAGTGATCAATGATTCAATGTGGGTTCACACATACCAATACTATGTGGGTAAAATCTTATGTGGGTCAGTGCTCAGCGATCCTGTGTGGGTCAACACATACAAATCATGTGTGGGTCAGATCTTGTGTTTGTTCATGCTCAACAATCCTGTGTGGGTCAGCGCATACTGATCCTATGTGTGACAGATCCTGTGTGGGTCAGTGAGGGTCAGTTACCTATTGATCCTTTGGGGGCTAATGGGGGTTTATTACATATCAACCATGTGTGGTTTAGTGGGGGTTAGTTACCTATCGATCTTGTGTGGGTCAACATGGGTTAGTTAGCTATCGATCATATGTGGGTTATGGAAAATTATTTACCTATTGTTCATGTGTGGGTCAGAAGCAGTTCTTCTTAACAGAATGAGATGATCTTGTATACCACTAATAATATGGTCTTCTGTACTTATGTTATTACTTATTGTGAGCTCAGTCTTTTACCTGTGTGGTACTTCAATCTTTTAGGTGTTACATTGGTGGTAATTCTATCTTTGTGTTGTTAACTATGTGGAACCTCTGACTTCATGGTGATACCTGTGTGGTATTTTAAATTTTTTTTATTGATTTCATGGTGTTACAAGTGTGGTACTTCTATATTATTGGTGTTACAGGTTTGGTACTTCTAGCTTCGTGTTATTACCTGTGTGGTACTTCTACCTTTGGGGTATTGTCTTCGTGGTGTCATACTTATGGTAATTCTATCATCGTGGTGTTACATGTGTGGTAATTCTATCTATGTGGTGATACCTATGTGATACTTCTTCCTTTGTGGTATTATCTTCGTGGTGTTACCTATGTGGTACTTCTATCTTGTGGTGTTACCTATGGGGTACTATTACTTTCTTGGTGTTACCTTTGTGATGTTACCTATGTGGTACTTCTACATTCGTGGTGTTACCAATATGGTGTCCTTCCCTCATGTATGAGATGATAATATCTTCATAACTAGGGTATATGTATAGTCATGTGTATCAGTAGAGTTGATGTATTTATTTGTGTTTTTTCCTTTTTTTGAACTATACGATACCTATAGGGGTATTGGGGTCTCTACTAAGTATTGTTATACTCACCAATGTACATGCTTCACTCGCACCTTGTTGTTTCTGGAGTAAACAACGTACAGTGTTGATCATGTCTGAGGGAGCTTGGACTGGATGGTGCACAGAGGTGGAACACTCAGCGTTACTTCACGATGTGGAGAATGATAGACTTGGAGTGATGTTGAGGTGATATGTACCTTCCCTTTAGATAGGATCCTCGGAGGATGACCCAATAGTTGTTTTCCATTTTCATTAATTTGTATTGTTCTTACATTTGAATTTGTACTTTTACCGTTGTTCTTGTATTCTGGCCTCTTTTTACATTTAGTAGTCTTTTTCTATAGATGATTCCTTTGTTGTTGAATAATATTGTGTTCTAGTATGTGTGGTTTATTCTTCTTGTGTTCTTGGACTGTGTGTATGTACAAGATACAAAGGTAATGCCTTCCCATTTAAGGGATACACCATTTTAGTTGTAATATCCTAAGTAAGTAATGAATTATGTATTTTCATATCTATGTCTATTTATTAATCAGATAGTGTTTTAGAGTATTAAAATGAGAATAAATCCAATATTAAGCATAATATACTCTAATATTCTATAAAAGATCATATTACCACCTTTTGATGCCAAAAATTTATCCAATTTATATATCATTGTGGGTCCTTTAAAATCTGAAACGCATTTTATAATAATGTAACATTTCATGACATTCCAAGAGTGCCCCTCCACCCTCTTATAAAAGGCCCCAAGATCTACCCCCTTACCAAAACCTCTCACGCAATTGGATCGGAAAAATAAGCTCATTTTATCTCTCTACATCCCTATCTTCATCATAGAAGCCTTAACATTGGTAGATAAATCTTCAAGAAACCGTTTTGGTTCAAACCAATGGGAGTTACCTGATTTAAAGTTAATGTCTTCTCTTATGTTTTTTGTTTTATTTTTCTTCTCCAACCCCCTAAACTCTTTTTATTCCTATCTTTTATAACAACACCTGTATATTAAATATACATGGATGTTTTATGAGAAATATTTGATTCACACTTGCACACACCTCCTTCTAATGGTTAAAGAACATATTGTTTCCGTGAGTGGTGAATTACTACCTCACGAAATGATGATTGTTCAATCTTCTTCTAACACATTTCAGGGTGTCACTCTATTTATATATGATATATATTATGTTTATGTTTTCTTTATGATTCTGTATTTTTAATTTATGGCATACCTTTAGGGTTTCCATTATGGGTAAACACGAGAATTTCATTTTAGGAAGTGCTGACTACCACCCCCTCAAAGTGATTTAAATCGTTAATGCCATATGTGGGATGTATAAGGATGGAGTTAATGATATTATATATGATATTATATATGATATTATACTATAATTATAATATAGCTTTATATCATTATTATTTCATTTCATTAAATATGAAATACTAATGAATGTAGCATTCATGCATACGTATGGCTTACCGTCTCCATGAACGGTGCATTTCATTTCTTACCGCTAAATGTTATGTAATATTATAAATAAATGTATATACTGGATATATATGATATATAAGATATATACCTCATGAATATAATTATGGATATAATTGATGTTTTACCACATGAACAACTTGTAATTATAAGAAGTTTATTTTTGGATGATGTACCACTGATCGATAAAACGACCATTACTAAATTAAATAATTACATAATGTTCATAACATAGTAATAAGTGATATAAAAGGAATATTTAACATGAAAAAGGTTCTTAATAAATTATAAATTGAGTCTATTTTATTATTTAGGTGATAAAATAATGATCAAGTCATGTCGGACATGAGGTAAGGAACATTGTCTCAATCTTCGTTCATTGAGGCATATTTTATTTTATACACAACTTTCTTTTATACGATGTATAAAATACATTAAATTTAACTTTTATTGAAAAGGAATATTTTTATACTAAGTGTTCTACTAAATAAGAAAAGGTGATGTTTTTTCCTTATGTATGTGGAGACAACAACTTCTCCGCCACCGTGACCATTATTTGAGTTTCAACTTCCTATACAAACCTTAACATTATTTAAATGAACAATAAATACCATGTTTTAATTTTCTTTTATTTTGGTATTGAAAATAGTTTTGAAAAATTCATTGATTATATCAATGTGTTTTTGATATTATGTTATTGAAATGTGGAAATGTTATGTTTCATTTATGCATGTATTATGTGATACGATTATGTTATGGTTCTTGGGCATTGTTTATGAAGACAGATGGTTACATGATAAAATAAGGGCGGGTGATCCCATGATATCTCTCCAATGCATTAGGTAACGTGAAGGGGTTAAACTCAATGTTTTCTCTGAAGATATTTAGGGAATATGTTGTGATGGGTATTCCATACATACCCATGAGGGTTACTCCCTACGTAAGAATATTATGAATGCCTCAAGATACCTTTATGTCTTATGATTTCAATGAGTTATTCACGAGTCTTATGATTTCATGAGGTATGTTAATGTGCTTATGTTTTATGAGTAATGTATGATTTCATTGATTCTAATGTATACATGGACTAATGTTTTCATTTAGTATTTTTATATCCCTTACTGAGCATTTTATGCACATCCCAGGTTTTTGAAATGTTTTTCACTGGTCAATGGAAAATTACATGATGTGATGATAGTGTCGAGGATGTGTTAAGAAAGAATCTAAGTTTTATTTTAAATATGTTTCATTTTATGAGAAAATTGAATATTGTCTTTTATGTAACCACCTTGTATAAATGTAGAATGTAATTCATGATTTATGATCTAATTATATAAAACTTTAATCCTAAAAAGATCCTCAATGTGTATTCTTGTAATAACTGAATATTAAGTAATGTATAAGGCTAGGGCCTTATAGTTGGTATTAGAGGTCAGTTTAGATAACTTTAGGAGTAAGAATTCTCTTAAATGATTATTCAAAAATATTTTTTTATGGTCAAATTGAAATGATATAGCATTTGAAGATTACAATGTTGCTTCACCTAAGACATGTTTGTTCAGAATGGTTTTTTGTAGAGGAAACAAGGAAGCGGTGCTAGGAAGGCATACGGAAGGAAATGATCTTCCAAATCAGTATCCTGAGATGGTCAAGATTGGAACTGAACAGTTTTTTGCAGTAATGGAATAGTTGAATCAAGCAATAAATGGTGGTGGGATCAATGCACAAGATCATCCAGATAAACCGGAGAGGAACATGTGAGTGGTGGAATATTTCATGAGGCAAGATCCCCTATCATTCAGAGGATCATCTAACCCTGTGCTAGCTGAAGGGTGGACTAAAGTGCTAGAGAATATTTTCGATGTCATGGGGTGTTAACCATATTAAAAGGTTAACCTTGTTGTTTACAGTTTGGAGGGTGAAGCAGATCAGTGGTGGTCGATGGTTAAAAATATCAGAGACGCTGATGAGATTGATTCTCTTGACTGGGATGAATTCAAAGGTATATTTTTTGAAAAATAATTTCCTAAGGATTTTCAACTTAGTACGGAAAAACAAATTCTTGGAATTCAAGCAATAACATGACTCAGTGATGTCTTATGAAGAAAAGTTCACTCGATTAGCAAGGTATGCTCCAAATTTATCTGAGACCTTGATAGTAAAATCAGTCGCTTTTACTAAGGATTAAAGGAAAAATATCGAAAGGAAATATCTTCTCATGAGATCAAACGTTATGAATTTCCTGTTCGATGTGCTGAGAATGTTAAAATGGAGTTTTACAATGATAAAGTGTTCTATAACAACCAATAGAAGAAGAGACCGAGGTGGAAGGAGAAAGGGAAGAGTAATTCAAAAAGGTCTGATGGTAAGAAAACAAATTTTTCAGTTTGTGATAAATGAGGTAAAAAGCATGCTGGGATTGTTTGTTTAATTATTTAAAGTGCCACCAATGTGGTAGGATGGGACATAAGGCTCGTGAGTTCACTAGAAAAGATCAGGGTGATGGTAAGACCAAATTTGATTTATATTTAGTGAAATATTTCAAGTGCAATGAGATGGGACAATATGAAAATGATTGTTCGATAGTGATCTCAAATGATGGGAAACAGTCAGACTACAATCAAAAGGGTGTGGTGAAATCCTTTGCAACTACTTCAGAAGATGTTGGGCCATCAAATGAAGTGTTATCAGGTAATTTTTTTTAGATTATGACAATGTGTTGTTTAATTCGAGGTCTACACATTCTTTCATCTCTAAAAAATATTCTAGTAAATTGGGAATTCCATCTCTAGAAATGACTCTTGAACTTGTGGTAAAAACAACCGGGGGAAATGTTGAGGAAAAACGAATATATAAGAATCATCTCATCTTTATCTGTGGAAATAACCTTCTTGAAAACCTTATTTTTTTACCTCTAGTAGAGTATGATTTTATCCTGGGTATGGATTTGCTCTCTATTTACCATTCTAGGATTGACTGTAGAGCTAATGAAGATTCTTTTCAAAATGAATTTTAGTTTGTTTATAAGAATGAACCATTACTATTGATATCATATCAAGAGGCTGTGAAACTTTTAAAATATGGAAATTAATGTAACCTTGAACATCACCATGGGGTGCTCATGTCTTGTTTGTTAAAAAGAAAAATGGTTCAATGAGAATTTGAATTGATTATATAGCCTTGAATAACATCACTGTTAAGAACAAATATCTGTTGCCTCATATCGATGATTTGTTAGATCAGCTCCAGGGAGCTCAGTATTTTTCAAAGATTGACCTGAGATCAGTGTACCATCAGTTGAAGTTAAAGGAAGTAGAGATTCCAAAGACTGTGTTTCGTACAATATATGGACATTATGAATTTGTAGTAATGACTTTTTGATTAACCAATGAACCTACTGTATTCATGGACCTTATGAATAGAATTTTCTATTAGTACTTGGATAAGTTTGTGGTTTTTTTCATTGATGATATTTTGGTGTTTTCTAAAAGTAAAGAGGAGCATGAAAGTCATTTAAGAGTTATTTTTCAATCCTTAAAATAAATGAAATTGTATGGGAAATTTAGAAAGTGTGAGTTTTTGTTGCAAAAAATATCTTTCCTTGGTCACATTGTTTCTAATGATGGAATAAATGTTGATCCTTTAAAAACAAAAGTTGTTGAAGAATGGAAAATTCTCACAAATGTAACCGAGATTCATATTTTTCTTGGTTATTTAGTCTATTGCCGATGGTTTGTTAACAATATTGCACGGTTGTCCAGCCCATTGACTAGGCTAACTTGTAAGGGAGTTATGTTTGTCTGGAAAAAAGTATGTGCTAATTATTTTCAGGAAATGAAAAAAACATTGGTGAATTCTCCAGTTTCGGCACTACCTTCCTGGAATGGTGAGTTTGTTATCAAAATTGTTGATTCATTAAATGGACTTGGTTTTATCCTAATGCAAAATGATTAGGTAATTGCTTATGCTTCACGTCTGTTGAAAACTCATGAGGTAAATTACCCTACATATGATTTGGAATTAGCTACGGTTGTTTTTACTTAAAAAATTTCGAGGCATCATTCGTATGGAGTAAAATGTTAAATATATACTGATCAAAAAAGTTTAAATTATATATTCACTCAAAATTAAATGAACATGAGATAGAGGAGATGGCTATAATTAATCAACAATTATGATTATACAATTCATTACATACTGGAAAATCAAATAAAGTGGTTGATGCTTTGAGTAGAAAAAATAATGCTTCATTAACCATGTTGCATTTGGAATGTGATCCTTTGGTTATGAATATGAGGAACATTGGCATATAAGTTATTGGTGAATAATTTTCTTCTGTTTTGTTTCATGTATCAGTGAAATCTTCTCTAACAGTCAGAAATAATCAAGCTCAGAAGAAAGACAGTTTGTTGAAATAAAATGTAGAGATGGTTTAGAAGGATATGTTACCTGAATTTAACATTGATAATCATTGTGTTTTGAGATTTTGGAAGAGGCTTGTGTGCCTTGTGATTCACAGTTCAAGAGAGATTTGTTATGTAAGGCTCATAGTTCTACAATTTCAGTTCATCTTGGCTATACTATTATGTATAATGATCTTTGGGAGTATTACTGGTGGGATGAAATGAAAAGAGATATTACTGATTTTACTTTGAAGTGTTTGACTTGTCAGTAGTTTAAAGTAGAGTGGAAGTTACCAAAAGGGATGCTTCATCCTTTACCAGTGCTAGAGTGGAAATGGGAGAATATATCCATCGACTTCATTATAGGATTGTCGATGAAACCCTGAGATAATAATGCAATCTGAGATATTGTTGATCGCATGACTAAATATTCTCATTTATTTGATATACGAAATACATTTTACCTAGATCAACTTTCTCGTTTGTATAATAATGAGATAGTTAGGTTACATGGGTTCCCCACTACATTGTATCTGATCGTGATCCCAAGTTCACTTCTAACTTATGGAGAGGCCTTCAGAAGTCGTTAGGTACTGAATTAAATTTTAGAACAGCTTTTCATCCTCAATCAGATGGGCTGTAAGAATGGAAAATTCAGAATTTGGAGGATATTATATGTTCTTGATCGATGTATTTTTAGGGATGTTGGGACCAACATCATTCTTTTGTTGAGTTTTATTATAATAACAGTTTTCATTCCAGTATACAGATGGAACCATTTGAGACATTATATGGGAAGCAGTGTCGAACTCCAACTCTTTGGGATGAAGTAGGTGAATGGAAGTTGATGGGACCTGAATTGGTAGAAGATTTTGTAGAAAAAGTTCAGCTGATACAGAAACACATGAGAACAGCTCAGAGTAGGCAGAAAAGATATGCGAACAACCATAGGAAGGATCTCTCTTTTTAGGTAGGTGATCATGTCTTCCTCAAAGGTTCACCCTGGAAAAGTGTGATGCGATTTGGTAAGAATGGAAAGTTGAGTCCAAGGTTCATTGGACCATATTAAATTCTAGAGAGCGATGGATCAGTTGCATACTGAGTGGATTTACCTCCGATATTATCGCAGGTACACAATTGTTTTCATGTTTCAATGTCTAAGAAGTACATGCCAGATCCATCTCATGTTTTGAGTCCAGAAATAGTTCAGATGGAAGAGAATCTATCTAATGAGGAACAACTAGTCTAGATTCTTGACCATAGGGAGAAAGTATTATGGATAAAGGTGATTCATCAAAAGAAATTTTCTGAAAAAACCACATGATTGACGAGGCATAATGGGAATCTGAAAATACAATGCAAGATAAATACCAACAATTATTCGAGATGTAAATAAATTACGGGGATGAAATTTTCTAAACGGGGGAAGGATGTAACATCACAAGTAAGTAACAAATTATGGATTTTTAAATCTATGTATATTTATGAATTATATAGTGTTTTAGAGGCTTAAAATGAGAATAAATCCAATCATAAGCATAGAATACTCTAATATTTTTTATAAGATAGTTTTACTGCCTTTTGATGGAATTTTTTTTTTAAATAAAACTTTTGACATTTCTATATGCTCTACTTGTAATAATAATCTTATTATTAAGGATTGGGACATTGAAATTTACTTTTGATAAATTTTTGGTAGTTTTTTGACAATGTTCATTTTTTAATGAATAGAGAAAAATACTGCATTTTTCCTCAAAACTGTTTTTTCATCTAATTTAGTTATATGGATATATTATCCTTTTAAATGGTTTTAAAGATTAATTAGAATATATTTTTTCCATTTAATCCAATTTTAGTCATTGTAATTAATTTCACTTTGGAATTGTGCATAAACAAGTGTCAAACTTTTGATAGATATTGTTTCTAAAAAACCAGCTATTTGTTTTGACAACGAGAATTATTTTTAAATTAATTAATGCAATTTCAGTGTATTTAAATTTGTAAAATGGATTCTATATTTGGAATTATAAGGTCAAAATTATTTAATGAATACTTTTTTGTTTTTTGGGCATTATGAATTGTAACAACGGTAATTATCTTTAATTATCGTGATTATTTAGTAATCGGGTAGTTAAGTGTAATAAAATAATATCATAATAATATAAAACGACTCCAACATGTGTCGTAATGTTACCATTTGTGTTGTGTCCGACTATGGGATTCCTTGTGCCTTTTTTTGGACCCCATTGAATCACTTTTGTGTGAAACTAACATTTTATCATTTTATTTTTAAAACCAAATATAAAAAAAGTATGTATCACCGAAGTAAAACAATTTTAATTTTGTCTAAATAAATGATCTCTTAGACTATAAATAGTCGTTGTAATTATAAAAAGATGTCCTATATCATTGTAATTTTTTTATAATTTTTATACATCAAATAAATGAATTTATTTATGACACCATGATGATGAAGTGATTACCTCATTAATGAACGATTTAAATAAAATGAGAATATAATGTAAAATATAAGACTTACACTTGTCAAAACTAGTTGGATGTGTGGATTTATAACCCTAATCACCTTATCAGTGAAATATATCATTTTGGGACCTTTAAAATCAGAAACTCATTTTATAATAATTTAACATTTCATGACTTTCCAAGAGTGCCCCTCCGCCCACTTATAAAAGGCCCACACCTCTACCACCATTACCCACACCTCTCAAGTCATTGTCTCAGCCAAACCCTGCTCAGTTTATCTCTCCACATACCTCTCTTCATCCTAGAACCCTTACCTTAGGTAGAAATCTCATCAAGAAACCTTTTTTGTTCAAACAAAGGGGAGCTACCTGATTTAAAGATAATGTCTTCTCTTATGTTCTTTTGTTTTATTTTGCTTCATCAAACCCCCTAAACTCATTTTATTCTTCTATTTTGTAACAACAACAGTATCTTTGATATAATATGATGTTTTTATGAGATTTATTATATTTACACATACACACACCTTCGTCTAATGGTCAAAGAATATACTGTTTCTGTGAGTGGCGAATTACTGCCTCACGAAACAATGATTATTCAATCTTCTTTTAACACCTTTCATGGTGGTCATTAAGATGTCACTATATTTATATATGATATATATTATGTTTATTTTTTTCTTATGATTATTTATTTTTCATTTATGCCATACCATTATGGTTTCCATTATTGGTAAATGAGATAATTTCATTTTAGGATCTGCAGACTACCGCCCCCTCAAAGTGATTTGAATCATTAATGCCATATGTGGGGCGTATAAAGGATGGAGTTAATGATATTAAATATGTAATTATACTGTAAATATAATATAACTTTATATAATTATGATTTCATTCAATTAAATACGAAATAGAAATGAAAGTATCGTTCTTGTGTATGTACGACATACCGTCTACATGAACGATGAATTTAATTTCTTACCTCTAAATGATATGTAAAATTATAAATGCATGGATATACTAGATATATATGATATATATGTTATATACCACATGAATATAATTCTAGATATAATAGATATTTTACCACATGGACAACTTGTAATTATAAGAGTTTTATTTTATTTCTCAAGTACCAAATATAAACAAAACGACCGTTATTGACTTAAATAATTAAATAATGTTCATAACATGGTAATAAGTGATATAAAAGGAATAATGAACTTTAAAAATGTTCTTAATCAAGTAGAAATAAACTCTAGTTTATTAATCAGAAGATTAAAGAACGATCGAGTCATGTCGTACACGAGTTAAGGGACTTCATCTCAATCTCCTTTCATTGAGTCATATTTTGTTTTATACACAACTTTCTTTTATATAGTGTATAAACCCCTTTGAAATTTACTTTTATTCAAAATGAATCTTTTTTTATGAAGCGTTTTACTAAAAAAAGGGAATGTTTTTGCCTTACTTATGCGGTGACAATGACCTCTCTACCACAGTGACCATTATTTTAGTTTCGTCTTCCTGTAAAAGCCCTAACTTTTTTAAAAGGAAAAATAAATACCATGTTTTACTTATCATTTATTTTGGTATTGAAAATAATTTTGATAATGCATTGATTATATCAATGTGTTTTTTATATTTCGTTATTGAAATATGTAAATGTTATGTTTTCTTTTATGCATGTTTTATATGATACGATTATGTAATGGTTCATGGGAATTGTGTATGAAGACGGGTGGATCCGTGATAAACTAAGGGCGGGTGAGCCCATGATATCACTCTAATGCATTGGGTAACTCGAAGGGGTTAAATTCTATGGTTTATCCTAAGAGATTTAGGGAATATTTTGTGATGGGTATTCCAAACGTAAACATGAGGGCTACTCCCTACGTAAGAATGTTATGAATGCCTCAATTTAACTTTATGTCTTATGATTTCTATCAGTTATTCATGAGTCTTATGATTTCATGTGGTATTTAAAGTGCATATTTTTTATGAGTAATGTTTTATTTCATTGATTCTTATGTATATATGGACTAATTATTTCATTCTGTATTTTTATATCCATTACTGAGCTTTTTATTCTCATCCCATGTTTTTGATATGTTTTTCATAGGTCAATGGAAATTTACATGATGTGATGATATTGTCGAGGAATTGTCAAGAAAGAATCCATTTTTTATTTTAAATATGTTTCCTTTGATGGGAAAAATGAATACTTTCTTTTACGTAACCACCTTGTTTAAATGTTGAATGTAATGAATGAATTATGATCTAATTCCCTAAACCTATAATCATGAAATGATTATCAATGTGTATTCTTTTAATAACTCAAGATTTAGTAATGTTTAAGGCTGGGGCCTTATATCAGTTCTAGTTGCCAGCCAGGGGCCCATGGAAGGAGGGCTTGGGGTTGTCATGACACGGGCCCCGAGGGACTGGTCATGACATATACTCATAAATTTTATCACTATTACAAGTATTTAAAAATATAGTTGTGAAAAGAATCACAATACATCATGGAGATGGTAATTTATAATCACGCATGAGTGATTTTATCATTTTCACAAATATTAGTTGGTAAATAGGTAGATATGATATTTTCATTATATAAATAATTTTTTTTTCATAAATATCATTCATAAAATTTATATTGATCATAATTCCTTCTCATAATAGATGATGGTGGAAGATGAATTATATCACTATGTAGATAGGGTAAGTTATATGTATGAAACAGTGATATATTCACATATTTTTTAATGAAAAATGGTATGTATAACAATCTGTTCATAATAATAAAAAAATTTCAGAGTAGATGCTATTATGGAGTAATAATTTTGGGATATATATAATTGATTTAAATGAAATATAGAACAATATAAAAAGATAGATAACTGTTGGAGTGATTAAACCTTATTCAAAAGAGAATCTTTGATTAACACCATAACACCTATATATATGGTTTTTCCCTAAAATAATGCCATCTATTTTATGTGGATATATTCTAGGAAGGTAATGGGTAAGATATTGGATAAAAATAGGTATTTATTTGTAAAAAAGGAAATAATGGGTATTCTTTTATTGGATATGGGTGGGGCACTCAAGAAATTCATTAAATCATTAAATTATTAGAAGCTAATTTTCTAATCCAAATGGATCCAAAAATGTTAATTTAGATTATATGATAATTTTGGGTGAAAACACATTCATCAAATTATAATTTGATTTGTTTTGAGTATTTTTTTGTAATTATATTTTATCTTTCTAAATACGTTTTATAGTCATACATATCATTTTTATAAATCTATATAATATATATTTACCTTTTTAGAAACATAAGTATGAAAAAATTGATTTTCCTTTGAATAAAAAATTAAAAAGGATATATTCTCATCTGGAAAGCCATAAATGGTATCACAACCTATTATTTAATTCTTTGGGATAAAAATAATCATCCAATAATATTAGGACATGGTTTAGGATAATTTTTTAACATTTAAAATATTTTTTTTTCTTTAAGTTCTCAATTTACCAACAAACGTGGTATTAATAGAATACACAATATTCTATTCATATTTACTAAATATGAATGTGACACATTTAATATATTTATTCCTTACTATTAAATATAGGGAATCCATTTTAGAAAAAACCCTGAACGAAAACATATAAATCAATTAGAAATGCTCCTCATTGAAGGAGTTAGAAAATAATTTTTTAAAGTAAAAACCATCAAATCATTGAAATGTTTTTATAACCAAATTCGTTTTGAAATTGATTCAAATGACATTAATTGTAATAAATGATAAAATGATGATCTATTTATAATTTAAAACTTTTCAAATATAGTTTTTATCAATGTAATTATTTTTATGGAAAATGTGTTTTCGATTAAAAATGAAATATTATTCTATTATTCATTAAAAATGAATCTTATAAAAAAATACCATTAATTCCACCAAAATTAATTTTATTTATATTCATTCAAATTATAAACTTATTTTTTCAAATAGATCAGATAAAATAATCAAAAAAATTATTTAAAACATGTGCAAAATCAAAAGCTGACAAATATACCTTTTAAGAAATATACATGTTTTATACATAAAATTTGATTTATCCATAAATCAGGTCAATAAAACACATAATATGTTTTTTCAATAGTATATTTAAAATATTATATATATATATATATATATATATATATTTTTACTTCATTAATATAATCCAATAAGTGTGATTGTTTTATTTATTTCTATAAAATAACCTTCTACATGTTTAAATAGTTTTTCAGAGAAATATTTTATTTTATATTAAAAGTGGTTTTACATTTCATTATAATTAATATTTAATAGATATATATATATATATATATGTGTGTGTGTGTGTGTGTATAATTAATAATCATATAGTTTTGTTAATTCATTTCATATTTTACATTATAACAACATGGTTATAAATTTCACATTTAAATAATCACAATAATAAAATGATGTTTTGTAGAAACTCATTATCATGTCTATCAGAAGACAATTATGTGTTTCATATATAGAATTATAAAATGGTGTAGCATGAAATGAAATTTATAAAATTAATAAATTATTAAAAAATAAATTTTAAAAAAATATTGTGGTACTACATTATACCTCCCTTAATGTGATTTTTTCGCTTGGAATTTGACTGGGATATCAGATGTTTAATTCATGAAATTTACATTCACATAAACCCACATAGTAAATATGAAATATAGATGTTAATTTAAAAAATATAATGTTGGAAGCTTAATTGTTACACAAAAAAACATATAACTGTTTTTCAATATATGAATACTATGGTGGCAAGTGAAAATATGGACTTGCAGGAAATGTGTAAATATTTAAACGAAGTAAATGTTGTCATAAATCTCAAATAGGTGGAGGATTATTAAAAAGTTGAGGACCTAAAATCCATAGACATGTGATTATTTAAAAGTCCATTGATTTAACAAAAAAAAATGTATTAGGGAAAAATTTTATTTTTATATCATTTTCCAAATGTTGAATAATTTTCCTGAAAATTTATACTAGAACAATTTCAATACAACCACACCCTTTATTGTTACTTGATTAATTCCAACATCATATCTTACTATAGGGATTCAATGTGGATATTTCATTCATGAATAACTAAAACACCATGGGTTATGTTAATATAATGATATCTTATTATTGATATATTTATCACAATATTTTTTATAGGTTATCTAATATTCAGAAAACCTCATATGGTGAGTTATTAATTCAATATCGCATATTTTATCCAATATTAATGTTATTCATTTCCATAAATGGTTACCCTTATAAACCTTCTAGATTATGAATATATAATACATTATAAACAAGGACATGAAATTATCTTAACATTTATGCCCTATATATCATTTATTATATAATGGTTCTCACATTCCCAACATTCAAATACCCTCATCTTATATTCATTTGAAACATGGAAATTACCCAAATTACCTTAAATAATTTTCAAAAACATGCATTCCTCTGTATTCCAAAAATTAAAGGATATATAACATAATTAATTTAATTTTTAAAATTCCTTCATGATGACATATACATGTTTTAAACAAATCGTTAATTGGATATAAGGTCGTTGATATAATCAATTTTATATTTTCATAACCAATAAATTATTTATCCAAGCTAAAAATGTTCTCAACGTTGGGATCACATTAAGTGTTATTTTCCAATAATATTAATAACAACTTTCTAATTCAACATCACTATTATTTCTATCCTTTTCAATCATTGATAAAAATATCATGAAAATACTTATATTTTCCATAATTTGTATAACATAAACATTGAATTCCAAATCATATACACATTAATAATCAATAATTATAGAAAAACTATTATATTATGTTCATCATATTATTACTTAGTAACATTTTCAAGTAACATGAAATATTAGTCATGTATTATGGTTCATCAACATCGATATAATCACTATTCATACATTGTATGCAATCAATAATTCTATAACATCATATACATTTCACATATTGATTGATGTCTCTTTATCTTTAATTGAATGACCAATATATTTAGAAATACTTGATTATCTACTTGATATTTATACTTAATAAATAGATTTCCCTAATTCCCATACATTTCAAATAAAAAAATTAAATTTTATCATAGTTTTTTCTAGTTCCCTTTATAATTAATACCTGAAAGCATATACTGAGAAACCCAAATCACGGTAAAAAACCAAATAATTATGAAAAATTTCTTATAATATGTCAAAATCCAGAAACCTACTTTTAAGTTGATTAACCCCAGTTTTTATCCACAGTTATTAATTGTATTATTATATTACAAACCTTCATTATGGTTCATAACATGTTTGTGGTTTTGTAAATCATATCCCCTGGGAGTGTCAACCCTGATGTCCATCAATTCTTAGTGTCCTTTACCAGGTTATGCTCATGTCCGGCCCAACACACCTTTCATGATTTGTTACCCCTCGGTACATATATATTAGAGGTACATAAAGTTTTCGTATCTAGAAAATTATACAATTCACAAAAACAACTCAAACTATATTTTCTAAAATATGAAGACATTTTATTAAACATTAACTCCTTATAGTACGTATCCTTATATACATCACTTGAAATATCCTTAAAAATACCCAATAGGGTCTCACTAATTTTTAATCAATCTAGTTTCCGATGTTTGACCCATAAATTTCCATAAAACCATATATAATGACCCATGTTTTTCATACATTAATGTTACAGCATTTCTGTAGAAACTTTTATACAATACAAAGAAACACACCAAAAGACTGTATTAGTTCAGTGCCTTTGGAATCATGGAACACAAAATTTTGTCTTGTAAAAGACACTCAATTAATCCCACAAAGATAATTAGCATTCTTAATCCTATATAAAACGATTAACATTATCATGGGAGAGTAAACATAAGAAAATGTTGGGCATGGATGCTTGATAATTATAAAAAATGAAGATATGTAAGAAAAAACAAGAGCATTAATGGTTTTTGGACATGATCATAATGTTTTAAGATCATAACCTTCATATCAAGGATCATAAACATGAATAATAAAGTAAAAATTAATAGTTACTTAGACATGAATCTTGTTATAAAAAAAATACATGATCCAGTTGAGTATAACAACAATATAAGATAAGTGAATTGTTTCATGCACATGATCTTTGAACATATTATGTCAATGATTCCTATAATGAAAGTCATAGTATGTAAGTGATGGATTAATCACCTATGTATTTATTTCCAAAAAGTTATGGAATCACTTGTACCATATGGTTTTGGGAATAGGATAGCTTCTTGTTTATGCACATGTTGTGGGCTTAGGATGACCACCGATGAACCCTATCTTTGGGGGCATAGGATCACCTCCTATGTATCCTTTTTACCTAATAGAACATTTTCCATTACCCAATTAATTAGAGGGAGATATAAGTATCACATACAACATAATAAAAACCACATTTTTTTGTTCCATAAGAACATAAATCATTCATCATATCAAAACCCATAGAATGATTCGTGTTCAATAAACATCATTCAATCATAACATGACCAATAGACAAGAATGGTATTTCATAAATATCATTCCCTTATAAACCAAAACTACTTATACTAATAATATAAATTTTAATATTGATTCATATCCCCATTAAAATATATTTAACATAAAATAATGCTATATAAGATGGAAAATAATTTTGAGAGAAAATATTGGATTAATTTTTGAGGAAAAATTCCTTTTGTATTTTAAAAATATTTTATTTTCAAAAATTGATGAACAATTTGGAAAGAAAAAAGATTTATATGAATATAACACTATAATAATGTAATGGTAAATTCATCAAATTATTTGATCATGATTGTGGAAAATTTAGTTCATGCTGTATAAGTTAAAAAACATTCATTTATTACTTTTTACAGAAAATTCATGAAGTACCTCGTTTTGGAAAATAGAAAAAAAATCCCTTCAAACAATGTTGTAAAAAGACAAAAATGGTTAAAAATTAAATTGAAAATACATAAGGGAATAGTAAATACATTTTTTCAATATTTCTTTGAAAATAGGGACATATATGTTAAATATTACTCAATGGATACTTAAAACGAATGAATCTAAAATAATGATGAGATTGTAAAATAATAACTCATCACATTATAATTAGTAGAATATTATGCCGCATGAAAGGGATAAAATTATGTGTATATAGAAATACCATAATATTATAGATAATACTCATATTTTCCATTCATAGATAGTGTATACACTTCATATAATAAACAAGTATTATATAACACATGTGACTGAGAGAAATAAAAGAGAGGCATATATCCCTTAATTATAACTTGACATCCTTTGTATATATTCAAACCACATGTTTAATAAATGTGATTGGATTATAAATCATCCATAGAAAAATATTCACATATATAATAACATATATTATTTACCTATATCATTATCTTTCTCACTTATTAATAATTCAATGTTAATGTTATGTTTCATGTAATAGCCTCTTAGATTTTTGTTAATGGTTTGATTTGTTATCCTTGTTCCTCTAACACAGATCATTATTTAAACATATAAAAAATAATTAATATGATATTAATAACATATATGTATTCATTATATATGTATTATATGTGATTCATAAAATTTATTGATACAAAATATAATACACCATTTATAGAGACATAAAGACGTACGTACAGATAAACACTTTTTTCATTTTCTTTTCAAATTGAAATAAAGTAAATTATATGATATATTATAATTATAGAATAATTTTATGTTATATATATCATAAATATTCATAAAATTAATCATTATTTCCACCCATGTGAAATATGAAAAAAACCAATCACATTGCATGGTGAATATAGTAAGCCTTATGTATAGACAAGCGACATAATCATTTCCAAAAAGATTAGGTGATAAATAGTTTGATATGAAATTATAATTAAATATGTATACTAATGTCACTAATATAATTTATTAAATATTATCAAATCATAATTACCAATTATATAACATGGTGATGGAGATTGAATTGTATGATTATGTGGAGATGATAATATGTACGAACAAATGAGCGTTAATTTCACTTCATATTTGATGGAAAAGGAGATGTATAATTCAATGTTAGTAATAATAATAAAATTTAAGAATATTTATGATTATTAATTTATTAATTTATGATATATATATATATATATTTATGATTTAGTGGAGGTGTAGAGGTGTATAATATTGTTTTATTGGTCAGAGCGATTGCATCTTCTTCAAAATAGCTACATTGATTAAAACCCCCAATAAGGGTTTCATGCATAAAATAAGGCCTCTAGAATTTGGGTATTGATTATATGAATTTAGTTGGGAAGAATATTGAAAAAACCACATTTTTATGTGTGAATAAATGAGATAAACGAGTACCCTTTTATAGGAGGGAGAGGGTCACTCTTGGAATTATTCAAATTAATTAATTAATATAAGTTAATTTTATAATCCAAATGGATCCAATCATATTAATTTCAAAAATATGATATTTTATTAGTTTAATAACATATTATAATAACAAATAAATAAGTTTGACTATTTTTTAATCCTTACCATTTAACATTAACCATTATTTTACCAGTTTAATTATTATGGTGATATCATGTTATTTACACATTGAGGGTTGGTATAATATGTAAAAAATAAAAATTGAAAAATAAATGCATAAATCATGACCTTATAAGAATTATAAAAATCAACTATCCCACTTATGGATTTATTAAAATTATATCATTTAATAAGATATTATTTCTCTTAAAATATCAATAATTTCAATTTTAAACATTTTCTAACATGAATTTTTAAAAAATATGACAAAAGAATTATATATTCAAAAACATTTTTTAAATCATAAATATAATATTGGAGTCATCCAAAAAACACTTGGATGACATTAATTTTATCAAATTATATTTGTTTTAAATTTTTATATCGTTTATTTGATTCTTCCCTTAGTTAAACAACTACTCCATCATTATTGTTCGCCCATTTAAGCTAATAATATTATCAATAAAAATTATAAATAAATTACAATGATGTAGATAAATATTTTATCATTCCAAATTCTATTTATATATGAATGTAACCCATATATAATCCAATATTAAAAATATTTATATTGATAAAAATAATTGTAAAAAACTGACATTCCATTGAATATAAAATTAAAAAGGTAATATTGTCATCCAAAAGAGAATTAATGGTACCATAACATATAATTTACATCTTATGAATTCAAAATAGTTATAAAATATTATTAATTCATGTTTTAGGGTAATTTTATAATATAATTTGTAACCATAATTCCCCAATTTACACTTAAATATGGTATTTATAAAAAATTATAAACACGCTATTCATATTTCAAAAAAATAAAAGGAACATATTTAATAAATATTGAACATTAGATTCCAATTTATAATCCATTTCCAAAATTCAATTGATAGAAATTTTGGTAATTAATTATAAGTTACTCCTATTGGAGGAATGGAGAAATTCGTTTATAAAGTAAATACGTGAAAAAATAAAATGATTTTATATAAAAAAATTACAGTGAAATTGATCCTAATAAAGTTAATTCGATTAAATGACAAAAAATTTATGTATTTATAAAATTAATTCTTTTAAATATATAATTTAAAACCATAAATTATTTTCATAAATATAATACTTTCAATTACCAATGGAATATTGTTTTCACTGTTCATCCAAAAATGATTCTTAATAGAAACATACATAAAAATAATGTACAGTATATTTTAAAAATCATCATTCTAAAAATAATATTATTTTTTCAAATAGAATATATTTAATTTTAAAACTCTATTTCAAAAAGTTATGCAATAAAAAAATTGGCCAATACTCCTTTTTAGAAAAATCATCTTTTTAAAAGAGAATTGGATTTTTTTTGATATCACATCTTGAAAACACATAATATGAATAATAAAAAAAATATATTGAGTAATATATATATATATCATTAATATTATCAAATTTTAATTAATTGATTATTTTGTTCTATAAAATGAATTTTTTCTTATTTAAATAGTTTTTCAAGAAAACCTTTTCATGTAATTTAAAAATGTTTTACATTAATTGGTAACTAATAGGTCAAAAGACTATATATATATATGTAACCATTTTTTCATATTAATTCAATACTGGTCATATTTTTTCATTATGACAGATAATTCATAATTGTCCTGTTTAAAAAATTACAATAATCAAAAGATGTTTCATACAAACTCAATGACGCAGGTGATGCATGATAAGCTGGTATTCTATATAAAGAAACATAGGAATTTTGAATCATAAAATAAACGCTATCAATAAATTAATTATTTAATAATCAATTTCATAAAATTATAGGGTGTTAGATTTTTTGTCTCATTTTTCACTATTATTCCATTGTATATGTTTCCACTTCTAAAATTAAATGTCTTTAAATAATTTTTGATAGATAGAACTTATTTTATCTATATATTTTTTATTAATATATTTATCCACTTCAATTTAACTAAATCTTAAAAGGTAAAAACTTTTTAAATGTGGATGACTTTTACCATACTATGATTTTGATCTCATTTATTTTTATTATTCTAATACCTTCCTTAAGAATATTAGCATAACACATGAGAATTCGAAAAGGGGTTCATTAATGGATCATTTATTTGTAAATATTCACAAGTGTTTTGAAATGATTTTTTATAAAGACAGTCTTCAAAGATACTAAACATTAACATATATATATGATATTGCAAAAAGTTTTATATCCAAGGATAAATTATTTAGATATATATATTTTGTTAGCTCCATTAATCTACCAATTTATAATGACCAATGAATAAATAAATTTATTTAAGAACCAAAACATGGAGTGTGGGAATATGGAGTTATTACCTAGACATATGAAAAGTATTTCGAAAGACACTTTTAAGAAACCAAAATGATATTTTCTCACCGTGATCCAATCCAAGACGGAATAGTGGTGTCCAAGTTGAGCATATCCACATATGATTTAATTTATTCAGTATATTTATTTCACTTTTAGTATTATTATTTATTATCAAAATATATAAATATGATATTTATTTTATTAAATAAATAACATCATTATTTGGAAAACATTATATTTTTTTTGGAACAACCATTATTTCCACTCCTCCCGTCTATAATAAAAAGAAAATGTTTCCCATGTAATGTGTGATATACCTCTTCTAGGAATGACATATTTAATTTTCCTTGCTTCCTTTTATGAATAGTTTTATAAATTAAATGAGGGTTCAAAACTCATGGGGTGCAGGTTACTGTAGCAGTACTCTAGTGGGACTGTAGCAGCAGTCGTACTATTGATCGGTTGATACTATAGGGGCAGCAGAGCACTGTAACAGTGGCAGGTACTGTAGCAGCCGGGTACCTATTCACAGAATGGGCCTTAAGCAAAAAAATTGGGCCTACAGGCTTTGTAATGGGCTACATGCCCACTCGGACTTTGAGCTATGTAATGGGTCTCCCTCTACCCAGTTAGAAGAGGTCTTTTTATTTTCTTTAATAATAAAACGTGGCTTCGGCCCCAACCATAAAAAAATTATTTAAATATAAATTTTATGTTGTATATAAATTATTAAAAAAAATTGACATACAAAAATTTAAAGACCTAAAACAAGCCTTAATAGAGACATTTTATAATAGAAGTTTGGTCCATTATCATGCACATAACGTATTCATATAAATATTCTTACAAATGATATATATAATGAATAAAAGAAATTTATATGACCATTGTTATATGTATGTTATATTATTACTAAATGATAAAATATTATTACTCAAACGGTCATTATATCATGTTATTGCCTAGGTTTGTTTTACAAAATTCATGGATGATGATATAATGCTTACTTCAATATATATTAAGGGGAAAAAATACAGGTAATTATTTTTTATAGTGATTAAATTGTATTATTTGATGATTATATAATGTTAATATAATAGTAATTTTATATTAATAAAATAAATTAATTTGTGAAAATGTAATTTCAAGAAAATAAATATTTTAATTATTCATCAGAATTTTTTTTCATAAATTCATTAAATTGAAAATGAGAATCTATTCAGATAATAAACATATTTATAAATTGTAATTTAATCAATTTTAATTTCTATATATTCATATTTATAATGTAATTAATAGTTAATAATCTTGAATGATTTTAACTGTAAAAAACTCCTATATTGGAAGACGCTCATAAAATATGTATTTCAAAAAATGGTGATATCCTTTTACTATATAATGATATATTCCCTACACCTTAACATATATAAATTTTATGGAACCATTGGATAATGTTTTTTACCATTAATACGACACTAACTTTTTTTTAAGATTTTGAACCGAACCACCACATGATGGCCAACATGAACTATACCAATTTAGTAAATTAAAGAATCATTAAATAAATGAATGAAAATGAATAATAATAAGTCCAAAAAATTAACATATCATTAAAATTCTGATAATTAATTTAATGTTATTAATCATATATAGAAGAATACATATGATTATTTTTGTGATTTGATGTAAGATATTTTCAAGTGACACCTTTTTTAAAATATTTTATTTTTTTTATTTTCTAAATATTCTTCCTAATTGACTATATTCATTAAATAATTTTCTTAAGATCACATTAATTATTTATCGATATAAATTTATTTTTTATTTTACAACAATTGTATATAATTAAATTATTCATTCCCTTGTCTTTGTTATTATTTTTGAATATAATATTTCTTATATTTATGGTTTTCATATTACAATTAAATTTGAAATATTCAATGAATTTGTTTTTAATTTTTTTTAAATATTTATTTATTCTTTATTTGTGACATCTATAATTTATCATGTTTATGGATCCAAATTTTTTATTTAAATTTTATAGTGATTGTGGAAGACCGTATATTTACTATTCATGTTATAGGTCAAGGAAATTATATATAGAGATGGTTATGTCAATAATTTAGATTCAATGCATTTTGTAAATATTTATTCTCCATTGAAATTCTATTGGTATTTACTATTGATTTTATTTAAATGTAAGGATAATTATTAGTGTTATTACAATAGGGATTATAAATATTATAACCAAAGTAAAATTCATGAATAAATAATCTATGTATTCTTTATTTTGAGAAAAACTATAAAATGCATGCGGTGTTAATATTGATTTCAAGACTAAGAAAATGATTTTTTGAGATTTTCAATATTATAAAAATGGAAACTATTCTCATATGTTTTCATGTATTTCAATAGAATAGTTTTTATCCTTTTATATTACGTGCATAACATGGATTTATATTCACATACAATGTTATTAAATGAATTATCAGGATCTCGGGATATGTGGAAACAAAATTAAGGTCAATTATTTATTTTTAAATACTAATCAGGAATGGAGAATGCGTGTAACTAATGGAACAAAATTGAAAAAATAATAACTTATTTTTGTGGAATAATACAGATAATGTGGAAGTGTTCACTTTATTAAAACATGTTTTTTCTTATTTATATTCAAAAAATTACCTAGAAGGACTCCAAAACACATGGAAATGAAATTCGTGCCAAAAATAATTTAGTTAGGGGCTAGTTATATATAATATACTTTAAGGGCCCTCATTAAATATACTAGAATTTCACAAGAAGTTCATAAATAATGTTACCTAAATTAAAATATATATGATCCACGCTCTTTAATAATATTAATTTTTTTTATTCAATTTAACATTTATCAAGAGTCATATATATCTTTACTATATCTAATTTGATAACTCAATTTTCCAAAATGGAAAAATATGTCAATAGTCATGTACATTGGAAGATGAATTACTATTTGATAATTCTCATAATAAATTCAACATGTATCCAAACTATAAAAATTCATATGTTATTTTTTAGGGTTTAAAAAGTGTTAGAAAGATTCATTCAATGAATTTGTAATGTTAAATGGTCACTATGTGTGGTTTCAAAAATATGAACATGGTTGGGAAATGGGTATTACTGCATGTTTTATAAATTCAAGGTATATTTGAAGGAAATTTTACATGATAATTAATAACATTCTTGAAAAAAACATTAGAGATTCCTAGTGACATGGTTTATGAAATAATGCCATTTATTCCACTATGTTCATTGCTTCCTACTAAAAATGTCATATATTTGTCTAATTTGAACTATTTATTTCCAAAATAAATAAATAATACTCAAATAGTATTTTATACCTAAATATTATTATTTACAATCACTGAATGTAAATAAAATTTGTATTTTTAATATCTATCTCTCAAAACCTCAATTATTAATAACATCCCAAATAATCAAACAAATCAAATACAACTATCAATATTTCACATCCCACAAACATTTAATTTTCATATCAAACATTTTTTATATGCTATATAACCAATAACCATGCTTCATTCAACATAATTATATATAAAATTCCCATAATCCAAATCATCCATCGAATGAACTCACTGACTTCTGAATTTCCCAATATATTCGAAAAATGATATATTCTAAAATAACATTCTAAATCAAAATCACAGTTACCTAATTCTATCCACTGATATATAAATAACATCATAAAATAGACCCAAATCATTACTAATGTAATACATTATCTTTCATTCAAAAACAAACAACATGTATCCAAAGGAGAAGACATTTAATATACCATCAAAAACTAAAAGAAAAAATATTTATAAAATAAAAACAAATATACAATAAGAAAAATATTTAAATTGTAAAAAATAAAGACTTTAAAAAATAGGAATCATTACATGTAACCATTCTCAAAGTAAAATACAATATAAACATAGGTTAAAACAAATAATGAGGTCACATATTATCAAAATTAGATCGGTCAAAAAACCTAAAATCAACTTGATGGAATGAGATATAAAATAAATTTCATGAAAATTATTTTTAATTAAATCCATGTAATGGTGTATAATGTGATCAAAAATTAAAAATCATACCTAAATTACACACTCTTCAATAAATTTTAAAGGTGATATATGACATGAAATCCATATTCAATGTTAAAAATAATAGTCTATAATGAACATATCAATAATTGTCTTATGAATTAAAATAAAAATATCACTTCAATAGTAAGCATTAAAAAAAATAAAAAAACTCCATCATTGACTAATATAATTCCCAAAAAAAAATCAAAGAAAATTATATTATTAAATGAACAAAAATGATATCAATAAAAATAAATGATAAAAATTAAAATTCAACATTCAAAACCCAATTTTTTTTGGAATTTTATAATATCAATTTTCAATATTTCTTTCTAAATATTGTAAATATATTTTTTATAAATAACTTGTTTTGAAAATCCATCATTCTACTCATGTATACACTCTATTATCAACATTAAAAAATACCAAAATTTATTAAAATAAAATATCAAAACAGAAATCTCAATGATAAAAAATTAAAATATTAATAAAAAAGAGACAAAAAAGAAATTTGTAAAAATATATAGTTATTTATAAAAAAACATATCCCTTTAACAGTTAAATCATCCTAAATCAAAGTATATAGTTTTTTAAAATATATTTTAGTTTTTAAAAAATATATTTCATGTATATACATGAATTTTTTTATAAAATACTTTATATTCAAAAAAGGTAAAAATGTTTTCTTCATGTGTGATATATATAAAAGGTAGTTAAAATGTTTTTCATTATGATGATACCTTAAAATAATTTCGTAGTTTAATTTAAAATAATTTAATTTTTTTTCAAAATATGTCTTCTCACTTGAGAAATAATTTTTATAAAAGGTTAGGCCACAAATTTTAACTATTTAACATTTAAAACTAATTTTATTTTCATAATATAAATAAATATTTATTACATATATTAATATACCAAAAAGAAATTCATTATTTATATCGAGAAAAATATTTTCCATGGAAAAATAAATGAATTGGAATAAACATTGAATCAAATATGTTTTACAAAAAGGTATTACTATTTTAAAAACTCTTTTTCACTCCAATAAATATAAATAATTCCCATAAAAACACGTTATAGTATATAAAATTCTTGTAAAATATAAAGACTATCCAAGTTAATTTTATCAGTATTTTAGTAAAATTTTCATCTTATATTATGTGGTTAGTCATTGAATATTAATTTTCATTGACACCCATAATTTTTCATGATGAAATAATATTTAAAATGTGTCATTTAATATAACAATAATAACAGTTCAATTAAAACATGAGTAACAATAGAGAAACAATTACAGGTATTCAACTATCTATAAAATAATTCTTATATGCCCATAAGGTAACACACATGGATATCCAATTTTAACTCAATTATATTTTCAAATTTTGTTGGATAAATTTGTATTGTAATATAAACCTCAGGTTTTTATAATACTATCTATATGGATAATGATGTCTAAATTTTAAACACACTACTCTAATACAAATGGTAAAGAACAAACCCAGATTTACCGTGAATGAGAACTGTCTCACAAATATACGTGAACATGATACCCCAAAATAAAAAGATTAACCATTTATTAGTGGGGGTAAACATATACTATAGAAGAAAGTGTTCCCAATAACATTACTAATGTAAAATTTATCATTCAATATACTGATAAAAAAATAAAATGAATAATTATAAAATAATTATTCTTCTAGTTTACTAATTAATTAATGATTAATTAGAGAAATAATTTTATCATATATAGAAATAGTAAAATAATATATATATATATATATATATATTAAAAATTATTATAAAATAACAATTCAATATGTAAATATGTTAAAAAAATAGCTTCATTGTATTTTTCTGATGTTTTTTAAAATGAATATGGGGATACATCCAATGAAGCTCAATAATATATATCACTATGAATGGATGTGTAGTTGGAGAAAATGGTGGAATTTTTTGATATTTTCCTTCTAGATATAAATATCATTGTAGTCAAGAGCTCTGCTTGATAGTAAGGTGTAACAATATATTAAAATTCCATCTATGAATCATTTTTTATGCCATTGATGAGGTGACCCTAATTGAATGGTAATTAGATTAAATGAATAGGATTTTGTAAAAGAAATAAATTAACAATATATATGAATAAAAAAAGTTTTAAAGTCTACAAATAACTTATCTTTCAACCTTGATGTTTTTTACACTAAGAGTTATTTATATACAATAATCCCATTCTGGAGTCTTTTATCGTAGTAAATTCTTTATGATGTGAAGGAATTAGAATAAATTTTAGATGTAGAGATGTTAACAGATTGGGGTTTTTGATATTGGAATATAGGTTCCATTTTGTGAGGATTCATAGGTTAGATTATGCAATTAAATATATTATAATAAAATATTAAAACTCTAAGGGAAATCATGCCACAATAAAATAAATTCATTAATATGTTGAGGGGTTGATATCTAGTTATTTACATATAAATGAATCTCACACCATAAAGAGAATATCAGGTTATATCATCCTTACTAATCTTGATGTATGATATGATATATGTTTATAAATATAACCATTCCAATATTAGATAATTTATTTTATTTCTGTTTTGGTAGTTGGTTACTATTATTACAAGACAAGGAATCTATTGATGAAGTTTTTAATTAAGTATTTTATTTATGGCAGAATTGAAGTACCAATAAATAGCTGATTGGGTGCACCCTCCACTGGTATTTATATAGCAGGTCTATAAAAACCAATATACACCATTATCCAATGAGTGGTAGTGGAAGAACCCATACACTTCTTTCTTACCCATTAAAAGGTTGGGGAAAGTTCATCAGATATATATAGGATATTAACCATGTGTAAATTAAATAAACCATATATAATTTACATTAATATATATTTAATCTTTTATAAATACCAAAATAATACCCCTTCGCACATATTTCAGAATATATTCCTTCTCCCATGACTTTGGATCTCTCCATTTCAACTATATTTTTTACAACATTAGGTCTGTCTAGGGATTAAACATTAGTATGTTCTTGTTTTATCAATAAAATATTCATATTCCTCCTTGAGATGGGTGTAATGATCTAGGATGGAAAATTTATTTCAAGGTGGATTCATTGATGATTTTTTTCCTCAAACAATGATCGTTACTTGATTATGTGAGTTGAAAAAACCCCTTTATCAGATCCTGATATACCTTCACCAATAGGAATCTTATGGGGTTTGGGTAGTGGATGATCTTAATAGAAATATTCTTGAAATCTTATTGACTATAGAACTATGACCAATTAATAATATCTATGTGGTACATTTCAATATTTTTAATATTGATCATCCTTTCTTTTATTGATGGTGGATTGCTTGTGTTAACAATATACAATTGATATAATCCTAATCTATAATGAATTGTTGATGTGTTTGGTTATATTATACAGGACCAAACAACTTGAAAACATTTTTTTCTTTAATCATATATTGGATATATATTATGAGGATTTATTAATGGTATATTAATATTTTTATTATTATATCCAAGGTTCTGTACTTGATTTGACGAGGAATCCTAGATTCCTTATTTAATCAAAAATATATTTGGAGAATTGATTCCCTCTTCATTGATATTTTATTAAACTAGTTCTATTGATAATATCTATTAGGTATGTATATTTAGGACATCCCCTTCATGGAAATAAATAATCGTATGTAGATTTTATAAACCTCTACACTGGTGAACCTAATCATTATATTGGCATACTTTACATGAGAAATAGTTTTCAATTGTTGAACAACATTATTTGATCTCTTAGAATCATAGGAATATTATATTTCATACTCAAAAATAATAATGTCATAATTTCCATAAATTACTGTGCCCCAGTATACACATACATCCTTGATATAGTTATTATGATAGCATGCTTTTTATAACCATAGATGATTGTGATAGTATGTGTGTGTAACCCGAGAGACCCATTTTTTATGTCTGATTCCTTGAGTAAGAAATTTTATCTTCTAATATATTTTTTATTTTAATCACATGTGTTTTTATATTACATTTTATTCTCAATATTCTATCCTATATCGTTAATTTATATGATCTAACACTTCCTTAGTGTTTACCATGATTTTTTGTAAATATTTTTGGTGATAAGAATATGTGGCCCATAGTGGTATGGTTATAAATTAGATATGGGGTCCACAAAAAAGGGATTATGATGGAAATGAACCCATAAAAATAGTATGGTAATGAAATCCTTGCGTACCATCCAATATAATCATTTGTTCAACTGATGCCTGAAAGATACTAACAAGCACATTAATAATCATATTTGTGTCACGATGTGAATCTTGATGCCTTGTGGATACCATGTGACATGTTCACCAGTATTGTGGATACTTCCTGATCACATATGATATCTTCAGATTATATTTTAAAATTTTTTCCTACGATTATATGGTTGTGGATAAAGGTGGATTATTTAGCACTTCAAAGGTTGATATACTATTTCATTGACTACATTCACATTTTTTGTTATCATGTTATACACATGTAATATTTTTCACACATGTTATTGATTAATGGATGATGTTCTAATGGTTTTATTACTCAGAAACTACATGGAAATTCCAATTCTCATGATGTCTTCTTGTATAAGTATCCATTTAAGGGGGAGGGCCCCTAGATAATGGATGAGTAGTGGAGAATGGATCTAGTATTAGTATAGAGATGAAAATTATAAGATTTTTCAGTGGTTCTTATATCTTACATATTCCATATAAATTGTGTTTTATCATTCCAAATCAGAATCCATGACTATTAAATTTTATTACATAAATAAAATTTGTTATTAGGTTATATTACATTATCATTCTCCTTGATTATGTTTTTGTATTTAATTTAAGTTAAATCTTTATAGCTATGATTATGAGTGGATTAGACTATCTAATGATTCCATTCAAAACCTATATACTTGTCAGAAGAATCTTGTATATTGCATGTCATTCATAAGGACTTTTGAGTCATCGACTCAGACCACATGGTTCATGTCGAAGAATTAATAAATGTAATCATATACTAATTTCCCTTTCATAAGTTTTGAATGACTTAAAAATTCTAGATAGGATATATTATTTAAGGAATTCATGTAAAGAGTTCACAACGACTCTAACTGGATCATGTGTGAAAAAAATTGAGTTACCATTATTGGGTTTGTAGTTATAAATATTTGAGATATTAGATTAGTCAAGCATCCATAGAAGGCCTATAGGATCACATGTTATATATATATATATATATTTATATATTGTTTTATATTAGTTTATTAATTTTATTACATGGTTTGTGTTATCTATTTTCGAATTTCATGTATTCTTTATTTAGTAATATATATAAATTCTCCGGTCCGATGATACATTTATTTTTTCATTAATTATTTAACATTAGAATTCAATTATATTTTTTAAATATATTATTATAGAAAATATAAAGGTACAAAGAACCATGGGTAGTGCTATGAGGGATATACCTCGTGTTATGGGTATAATCCTAAGAGAACACTAATGATAACGAATGAGCTGGTTTTAGTTAATAAATTTTAAACATTAAATAATGGTTTTTATCTCAATAATAATGGAGTAATATATCACCATGGTTTTTCTATATTGAGGTTCCCATTAAATAGTTCCACAATCACATGTTATTTTATTATATTTATGTTAAGGTTTAATACTGGTAGAACTAAGAACAAAATAAAATTCAAAGATAACAATGATGAGAATAATAGAAAACATGGAGTGAATATTGAAATATGTAAAAAAGTGTTCTTTTCATGAAATCCTCACATATTTACCTCTCGTAATCCCTAAAAATATTTGAACATAATTAACACAAATGAAACATGATATATGATCAAAATACATGATTCATATTTAGTGAAAAATATTGAAATCATATACTATAATCAGAGTTGTTGATTTATTTTCTATAAGAGTTTGACAATGTACATAATGATCACCATGTGTAATGACACATATAACTACTAACTATATTCATAATACTCATATGAGGAATGGGATATTTTAACTGTAAGAAACATCGTTAAACTAATACTGATCCTGAATAGATTCACTCGAATTGTAGATAAATTGGAAATGGAATAGAAGGAAGAAGATAAAATGACTCATTAATATATTTAATATAAAATGATGGTCAATAATTAGGATTAATCAATATTGAAAGATTTATAGTTTTATATTGAATGAATAAAACATATGTATAATTGACCATGATTATCTAAAAAAATTGGCCCTATAGAATATTACCATAAATGATATAGATCCAACTAGAAACCTTACACTTCATATTCGTCAAATTATTAGGGAAATATCCACTCCCGTCACTATAATGATAACTATATAATTAAGATCCTAAATCTACACATCCAAGGTCCTAAAAAATTCGTCTTATTGAATCTACCAAATCTATTTTTGAGTACATTACATTCATTCAACTCCAAAAAAAAAACGATATAATAGATTCCATTATAGCCAAATTCAAATTCCATATTTACCAATATAATTTTTAATTATACTCCTATGATTTTATTTTCATTGTTTTTGCTGACACTGTTCATGAATATTATTTTATATGAGTAGCTCCTCCTATTCAAATGGACTCATCCACTTAATCATTATATATTTCTAAATTAAATTAAAAAATTCGATTCTATAGGAATCAATAATCTAATCATTCCACGACTCATCATCCAATGTATAGTCTCCATCAAATTTTTGATATTTTACAAATCAATGATTTAAATATATCTCTAACTCCATGAATCCCCTTCAATTTAGATCATCAATGTATTCCCTATTAGATTCTAATTAATCAAAATGAGAAACTATCAACTAGTATTTGAGTGTATTTTTTGATCACCGAGAATGCATTAAATAACCTCTATTAAAAAATTTATAAAAAATATGAAGAAATAATCATTATCAAATAATTCCAAAAAAGAAAATAATATATCATTGAATCAAATAATCATACACAGATGAACCAATCTCTAATTTTACCAGGATACTCACCATCTGAACTGACACATCATTTTTAATCATCAAATTACATCAAATATAGGATCATTTAATTGGTATAATAAGTCAAAAATGAGGTTTCTTTTTCTTTAACCAAATCGATAGTGGGGAAACTATATCGCATTCCAATAATTGTATTCATCATGATAATGATATTGAATCTCCCAATGATCATGTTACTCATCCCTGATTTGGTTTACCTAGTTTGAAAATTTCTTTTATGCTCACTTCATCTTATTATCTTAGAACAATCTCTATCTTATTAAAATGTAAGATATGTATTCGGTAGTAAAACCCTTTATTTTGTTGAATTGTTTGTTTGAAATGCATTTAATGTCTTTTATGGTTTTTGTTTCATATAACCTTATTTTTATCATTTATTACATGTATACCTAATCTTAAAAAAATATGTTATCTTAACAAAATATTATTATATTATTTTAATCATCCTTCCATTGGAATGGAGAGTACAAATTTTATTAATTAAATTATGAAATTTTATTGGTTAAACAAGTTCATGAAATAAATTCTTTAGCTGAAAATAATTTAAAAATGAGAAATACTATTTGAATATAAATGAAACCTTTCTATAAATAACTATATTCATAAAAAAATACATCTATCCTCAATAAATTAAACAATACACTTTCAAGGAATTATTATAGTGGAATATATATAGTATATATTAAATTAATATTTTAAAATTAATCCTAGGGGTTTTCTATAAAAGAGTTATAAATATATCCATTATTATTTCCTAAAATCATTATTTTTATAAAAAGATATTTTTCTCTTTTTTTATCAAAATATATAAAATCCAATTTTTGAATATTTTAGAAATTTTATTTAAAAATTAATTTTTATATTTTTGTAATAATTTTAAAATCATATTATTGTGAATTGTTGACAATTTTCACAAAATAGTTTTCTGATTAATGAAAAATTATGAATGTAAATTTAAAAGAGAATTTTGTAAAATTATTTTGAATGATAAATTATGTTCTAAATTGGTTCTATTATAAAATTAGAAAAATTATACATATATTAATATAATTTTATTTATTTGGAACCAATTTATGATGACTTTTTATATAAAAACCTTTTAATATTTTCATCAATTTCTAATGAAAATCACACATTATAATCACCAATAAAAGATAAATTTTCAATTGAATTTACAAATTTATTTTAATTTGTTTTCTAAAAATGTATTCCATGTTCAGAATAGTAAGAAATTATATTATATAATATGTTCAAAAAAACACTATACTATTATTTATTGTAGAAGTATTGAAAATTCATTATTAGAGTTAAGGTAAAAATGGATTTACTATAGTGACAATCTAAAAATATTTAATGGCATAGAGATCTCTAGTCCACCCCTTTGCTGAAATATAGGGTTTGAGGGGTTCTTGGAGGACAAGGTGACTAATACCCAACACATTTCCAAATTTTTTGTTCTGTTAACAGTGTTTCTAGTTCTATGAACAGTGTCACAGTGATTTAGAAACGGTGAGACAAAAATGGCGTGACAAGAAACCATGAGACAGAAACAATGAGTTAAAAATGGTGAGTCTGAAATG
The DNA here is from genome assembly GCA_963277665.1 of Viscum album. Classification (NCBI taxonomy): domain Eukaryota; kingdom Viridiplantae; phylum Streptophyta; class Magnoliopsida; order Santalales; family Viscaceae; genus Viscum; species Viscum album. The sequence goes on from OY728156.1 coordinate 1,841,121,213, forward strand.
GTGTTAATGAACTTATAAGACAGAAATGGGGAGACAAAAATTGTGAGTCAAAATGGTGGGACAGAAACGGTGAGTCAGAAAAGGTGAGACATAAACTGTGAGACAAAATTGGTGAGATAGAAATGGTGAGTGAAAAATGGTGGGATAAAAATGGTGAGATAGAAATAGTGACACAGAAACGGTGAGTCAAACATAGTGTCACAACTAACAAACAATGTTTCTAGAAATGTTTCATATTTCCTTTGCCCAATTTCCTGATTTTTCTAGTTTCACCAATTTAACATTTTCATTGATGTAAAATGCATTTGTGGAATTTTTTTAAGGGATTTAATTTCATATCGAATCCCATAAATCCAATATTAATTTTCCTAAGGCCCATGATGCATTTACATTGTCAAATCGCATGGTTTAATGCAATCTGATTTTAATTGAAAATCCATTATATCATAAACCGCAAGTTCATTAATTCTTCTAAAGGGACAAGGTATCTTCCTCCCTTGTTAATTCTCCTTGATCTCTAGTGTAAGATTCTTGATTCTTTCCTTGATTCCTATAGGAATATTGAGAATAATATTTTCCCAGTGGATTAGTTTCCCTTCACGTTCTTCTCGCTGTAAGTGGACCCCCTATTTTGGTTCAACCAAGTAGTATCCATCATTCTTCGATATAAGGTATAATTTATCATCATTATTTTTTTTCACCTTCTCATGTTACTCGTTTCCATGTTATGGCATGTGATCTCCATGCTTCTAATGGAGTGTCTTGTGTTACAGTTGGTGTGGTCATGCCGCGACATCCTCGGGTGGAAGCTGTTGTCACAGGAAGTGGTGATCGTGATCCGTTGTTTGGATCTTTCTCATGTACAGATTAATAATAACTTCTTTAAGGTAGGGGATTCATTGATTCTCTTTTATTTTAACATGAAACTGTAGTGTTATTATGTTTTATCCAATATATCACAATGGAATTTTCATAATAAATATTTACACTGGATAAATAAATTGGTATCAAATATATGATATTCTCTCTTATTTTTTCAAGATAGTGTGATATCTATGCATGATTTGTTTAGCTATTTTTCATGTTGGAAATTGGTGAAGAACATATACAAGAATTAATTGATAGTTGTTTGGATAAAGATAAATAGTCATGTAAAATAATCCGGTTCTTATTGTGGTATTTTTATGATGTTAGTCAAATTGGTGGAGTAAGCATGTTTGATTAATTTGTGATAGCTAACTATTTAGTTTTCCCAAATATAGAACCTAAGAATAATAACTCGGTTATTTCAAGATGGATTAATGAACTGATTGTTTGATAAATCTTTGATAGGTTATAGGTTACCTCCTTTCTTGTTCAGGGTCACAGAGCCCAACAGATTGTATTTTTATTTTCCTAATACTTGTGTTGTGATGTGAGCCCGGATGGATATTTTGATATGTGGAAGAATAGAGGGCTACTGGATGTTGTAGCCGTCGATGCCTAGAGTTCCGAGATGCATCAATTTATGCATGTGGGTGTCAGGAAGGAAACTTGGGATAATGAAATTTGTTGGATGTGAATGTTTGATATTCTATTGATTCTTCTTGGTTGCTTATCTATTTAATTTCCCCACTCCTCAATGTAGCTTGTCTTGCATACCCTTCATCCGAAAAAGGGTGAAGACACGTGGGGTACGCCACCTGCTTTATGTGTTTAGATTCTCAAGGGAGGATGGGTGTACACTCTTTTTATAGGAGTTATAACTCAATGGGCAGTTCATCTACTCACCATATTGATCCCCTTGTGTTTAAAAGCATAGATTTTTTTTCTTGAATACCTGGGAATATGGGAAAGTAATGTTGTAGATAAATAATTTAATAAATGATGTTAACCCATGGGGTTTTGAGCTTTCAGGGGTGCAATGAGGTGGTGGTGATTTTAAGGAATAATGTACTTTAGGTGTATTGCTAATGAAATTTGATGAGGAATTGTTATTCATTAATTTATTTTTAAATAATTAATTAATATAAAGTGAAACTGATAAAAAGTGAATGAACTAATGTATTAAATATCTTTAAATGTTTGTGTGGTCATATGATACCTAGTCATAGATGTAGTAGCCCGGAGTCTGAGAGACATTAGATGCAGAGGAGACTAATACTAGGTAATGCCCATAGTGTGGTGGTGAGCAATAATATATTCTGTACTTTTTGTGTTTCTTTATTCTAATACACATAGTCAGTAAGGACAACTGACATCCCAAGGATTCTGTGCCCTGGGGGGTATTTTCCCCAACATTCTATTGGGGGATGGATTGCTGAATAACCCCTTTGTCCCCACTCTCTTCTCATGGTAGTTACTTGTGCTGGCAGGCCCATTGGTTAGTTTTCCCCATATGTGTGTGTAGAGGGCTACAATATCTTGTGGTTATTTACACACATATATTCCAGATGTAGTTTTCTATGTACTATAATAGGTGTAAAATGTATAGGCTATAATGAATTGAGGATACTTACTCAGTGTATGGGTTTTAATGGATTGAGTTATAATACACGATGTATGATACACGTTATGGGAGCTTTGGTGGCTCCTAAAAACTGACTGGTTACCTTGATTACATGGACATGGTGGTTTTGTTACACAAGGTGCATGTTGTGGTGCATTGCACAAGTGTCTGCGGGCGAGCTGTTTTTGAAGGAGATTCTTAGGATGTGTGACATGGGGGTGAAGTGGCAAACTAGTGTTGAAGTAGTAGCAGGGAACCCTTGATATTATTTATTATATTATATAATCTTGTATACATTACATGGGGAGAGTATCCATGTTGAAGCTGGTATCATAGTATACCTGTTTAGATGACGAGTTAGTTTCACATGTTTTTCACTATGCTTTAGCATTATTTCTTTAAGTTTTCACTAGAGGATTTGAGGAGGATCATACTAAGTATAATGTTATACTCATCAGATGTATATATAAAATTCATTTCATGTCACTTGGAGCAGGATGGAGATCATGCCGGTTACTACTAGCTTGTGGTTTCAGGAGCTGTTTGGGCTTGGGGTTGCTCCTATTTTACTTTCTTTTGGGTACTTGTAGTTTTTCCCCTTTCAGTTGTAGTAGTTTTTCCAGAAATTTCATATGAGTACATGGCATTTCTTTTATCTTACTAGTTGAGTTGGAGTTGGTGTTTTTCTATCTGATCTCTCTCTTCTGCATGTGTTCTCATAGAGGGTAATTTCTTCCATTTTTATGATCAGTATACCCTTGGTGATAGTTTCCAACACAAGGCCTACTCGAGGCGGGACTCGGGGGTCATTATCCCCCTTCTAACATTACCGGCCTAGGAGGGGTACATATTGTGGGGTGGGGCTGGTGACATAGTGGTATCAGAGGTTAGGTTGAGATATAGTATGGAGCTTGGATTTAGGAACATGTGAGGTTGCATGGATTGGTAGGGAAACAGTGTTATTCATGTTTAAAAAGATATGTAAACACTAGATACTGAAAGATAAATAAATATTTAGGGGCCCCAATGATCTGATGTACGAACCTTTAAGATTACAATGGCTACTATAAAAGGTGATACTAGTTGTAGGGTAGAGACCTAAGAAAGGATCATGCATCATTCTTCTTGTGATTGAGTTTGAGTGGGTAGACCTTGGGATTAGTTAACCTAAAATGACTAAAAGAAATCAATTAAATAATTAATTAATGATCAGTCTCCCATATTCCAGTAATATGATCTCTAACTATTTATTATTTTATAGGTATGACTATAGGTCGACATCCTTGTCAGGATCACATAGAAGATGCCCAACAGGCTATGCTAGAAGATCACCATTGGGTAGAGGTCGATGATAATGACACTTGAAGGAGGACACTATGAGAGTTTCAGAAAAAGAGATCGAAGAAGTACGAGGGCTCTGTTTCAGATGCATTCATAGAAGACTGGATGTAGGATTTCTAGATAGGCTTCAGTTCTATCCATGCATGGAAGGAGCGCTGAGTGTCCTTGGTTGTGATGATGCTACATGGAGCAGTAATCTAGTGGTTATTCGTGTTCCTCGAGGACTATGATGAGTGAGCGATTTCATGTGAGGAGTTCCAAGAAAATTTTAGAGTTGAGTTTATTTCATTGACTGTGAAGGCGTCTAGTCACAAGGAGATTATTACCTGTCTATTGGAGAGCTCTAGTGTGTGAGAGTTTTCAATCCATTTCAGTAGCATTTTTGCAATATTCTTTGGATCGGTTGCCAGATGTGGGGGCAAGGGTGACGTATTTCGAGGAGGCTTTTCATCCAAATATCTAGTGCCAAGTCATCCCATTTATGCTAAACACATAACATGAGGTTCTGGAAAGGGAATAGGTCGTTGAGAGTACTTTTTCTAGAAACAGATCATCACGAGATGGGAGTCATCATGATTCCTCACGGAGAAGAGTTGTGGCCTAGGGTTCCAGGTTTTCAGGGCAGAAGAGTTTATGTTCGGCTAAGGGTAGGACCCAGCCCTCAACATCTCGTTTATCTGGGGGTAGAATCTCTTAGGACTATGCCAAGGGATTATGTTCTTGTATTCTTGTGTTGATTGAGGTCATCAGTAGTGAGAGTTCCCAATCTTTCAAAATAGCATTGGGCACCAGGTTTTCCGCTCCAGGTTCCTTCATTGAGGCAGTTCCTGCAGAGGTAGTAGCAGTAGGTTACACCATCTTTAGATCAGTAGAGTGTAAAAGGGGATGGTAGAGGACGACCACATGACACTCCATATCCTCCTAGAGTAAAGTGATACCATGGAGGTTGTTGTCATCAGGGTCAGAGAGTTCATGGAGGAGGTCATGGTTAGCTTTATGATTTAGCATTGCCAGCACCAGGTAGGACAAATGTCATTAGAGGTACCCTTTATTTGTTTTCTACCTTGGTGTAAGCATTGTTTGATTCAGGCGTGACACACTCCATCATATCACCAACCCTTTTCCATGATTTTGGACATAAGTTAGAGAGGCTTCCAGAGCCCTTAGTGTTGACTACGCTAGTTAGAGGTCACCATGACCTATTTGAAGTATGTAGAAACAATGATCTAGAGTTGGGGCTTCACCGCTGTTGGTGAGATTTATAATGTTTATGAATACAACCAAATTATTTCATCCTCAGGATGGATGGGATTTATTCATTACTGGAGATCATGGTTTTATTCAAGATTCAGGTTGTGTTCTTTGATACAGATGGAGAGATGGTGGTGTTTTTTGGTGATCGATACCATCAAATGGGTCATAGGCGCATTCTATAATTATCATCCATGATGGTTGAGAGGATGTTATGTTCTTCCGAGGTTCAACAATTGGTGTTTCCTTGGGTCTTAGAAGAGTACCCTGATGTCTTTCCCGAAGAGGTTGTATCATTACCCCCTCGATGTGATATTGAGTTTGGGATCGAGCTAAACTCATTAGCATCTTCTAACTCTATGTACCCATATATGATGGAACCATCAGGGTTGTAATATTTACTTATACAACATGACTGTCTATTATAGTGCAGTTTTGTTTGGCTGAGTGGGTCACTGTGGGTTGCACCAATTTTTCTCTGGAAGAAGGCTGATGTTAGCTTACAGTTGTGTGTCAATTATCATCACTAAGACAAAGTGACAATAAATAATAAATATCCTATTTTGCATATTTATGATTTATTTGATCTACTGAAGGCGGCTTGTTGGTTCTTAAAGATTGATTTGGGGTCAGGATATCATCAAATGTGTGTGAAGGATGAGGATATCCCAAAGACTGCTTCCTATTGTTATCATTGGCATTATGAGTTTGTCTTAATGTCATTCGGGGTGAGATATTATATAGTTCTTTTCATGGGATTGGTGAATGTTGTGTTTCTTGTGTCCCTAGAAAAGTTTTTGGAGGTTTTCATCAATAATATTCTTGTGTAATATACATCTAAGTAGGAGCATGCAGAGCACCTACACACCGTTTTGGGAGTTATTCTATAACATATGTTGTTTGGGAAGTTGTCGAAGTGTGACTTTTTCACTTTATAAGTCCTTTTCTTTAGGAATGTTGTGACCCAGTCAGGGGATATCTGTGGATCCATCGATGATTGAAGTAGTTGTGTCTTGGCCAGCCCCCAAGACAATATCAAAGGTGAAAAGTTTCCTTGGTCTCACATTCTACTACAGGAGGTTCATAACTGATTTCTCTCGAGTTGTGACTCCACTGAAAACGTTGACCAGGAAGGATCAGGAATTCATATGGACTAATTAGTGTCATGAAGCTTTCAAGTATCTAAAGGAGAAGTTAGTAAGTGCTCCATTTCATTTTCTCCCAGTAGAGGGAGTTAAGTTTGATGTTTTCAGTGATTTATCACATCTTGGGTTATGTTTTGATTGGATTTTCCTATTATTATTTGTTTCCTAGGGGTCTGGAGAGTTTCTTACTCCTACACATAACTATGCCTCCCATGATCTTGAGTGGTCAGTCGGGGTGTTTTCTATGAATATTTAGAGACATTACCTCATTGTTGAGCACTTTGTGGTTTTCACCAATCAAATGATCTTGAGGCATGTTTTCTCCGAGTGTGACTTGAACTAACGAAAACATCAGTGGATGGAGTTCTTATAGGAATATGACTTCAAAATAACATATACACCTTGAAATTGAAATTTTGTAGCTGATGCGATAAGTCAAAAGTCACTGAGTGATGCTGTTCATGAATCCGATGATTCCTGGAGTGTAATGAAGGAACTATCAGCATTACATCTTTAGATGAGAGATGTTGGGGGCATAGCTTGTCTTTTCCAGATGACAGTGCAGTCATCTCTGCTGTAGTAGGTGGAAGAGTCTTAGTTAAGAAATCCTGAGATGGAGGTCTGGAGAGACCGAGTTGTTTGTGGTGAGGCCCCTGGTGGTTGGAATGAGTATGAACAACACTCAGTGTTATATCATGCATATATTTTGTTCCATTTACAATTCGTGAGATAGTTCTTAGAGAGTTCCATATTTATCCTTTAGAGGTGCATCCTAGCATGATAACGATATACCTAGCATTGAGGAGAAAGTTTTGGTGGCATGGGCTAAAGCATGTAGTTGCAGAGTTTCTGTCTCGATGTTTATTTTGCCATAAGTTCTAGGTTGAGAACTGCGTCCCCGGTGGTTTTCTCCAGCCATTAGATATTCCTCAGTGGAAGTGGGGGAAATATCAATGGAGTTTTTTTTTCTTGTTTTCCTTGAGATCCAGGAGGAAATGATTCTATTTGGGTGTTAGTAGATCATTTAAAAAATTCGGCCCACTTAATAGTTATCAAGAATTAAATATTAGTGGATGTTTTGTCAAGCCAGTATCTGGATGAGGTGGTAGGGATTCAAGGATTTCCAAGGATGATCATTCTAGATCAAGATCCTCAAAATACATGTAGGGGGTGGAGAGGTCTCCAACATGCTTTTTGTTCTAAATTGTTCCTTATAACAACATTACATCCTCACATGTATGGTTAGAACGATTGAACCATCTAGACTCTTGGAGACATGTTATAATATAGTGTTCTTGATTTGGGAGGTTTGTGGATGAGGCACAAACACTTGGTGGAGTTCGCTTACAAAAACTATGTTAAATCCTCCATTGGTATAACACCATTAGAAGCCCTATATTGCTGGAATTTCCATTATCCATTATGCTATACTGGGTTCAGAGAGTTAGCAATTCTTGAACCAGAACTACTTTAGAATACAATAGAGATGGTTCAGGTTATTTGTGAGAGGATAAAGACAGCGCATGATCGTCTGAAATCATATGCTGATCAATGGATTAAACCCTTGGAGTTCATTTACTGCGGATCATGTGTTTTTGAAGGTGACTCCCCATCATGGACAACGAAGTCTTGGTTGTGGGAGTAATATTTCTCCCCGGTTTGTTGGGATTTTCGAGGTGTTATCTCGTGTTGGAGTTGTGGAATATCGAGTAGCACTTCCCCGGCAGAAGTGCCAGATATATGATGTTTTTTATGTGTCATGGCTCCGTCGTTATCTTTATGATGAATCTCACATCCTTTATTATGGATATATATATGTTGAAGACAGTGTGACCTTTGAAGAAATACCTGTGGAGATCCAAGACCGCAAAGAGAAGGTGTTGCACGATAATTCAGTTGCCTTGTTTCATGTCTAGTGGCTACGTGGTGGCAAAGAGGAGAGTACCAGGGAACGAGAGTCACATATATGTGATCAGTACCAGGAGTTGTTTGATTTTTAATCTATCATCATGTAACGATGTCACCTTTCTAGTTATAGACCATTCTTTTTTATATGATGAATTTCATTTGTTGCTTCTTATGGCTTGCTCTCTTTTGAGAGGTATCTTGAGGAGTGGTTGTTTGGACCCCTTTTCAGTTTCCTTTTGTGTTGGTTTTGGATTTTGGAGGAAGATAATTTTTTGATAGGTATCTGATGTAATGTCCCATACCTCAATGGTCTATCCCATTGCATAAATTTGGGGTTTGAGGTGTTTTCGGAGGTCATGGGGACTCATCCCCAATACATCTAAATTTCTAGTTCAATCAATAATGTTTCTAGTTTTAAGAGTATTGTCACGGTGATTTAGAAATGGTGAGACAAAAAAATCAAGATAGAAATGGTGAGACTGAAATGGTGAGTGAGAAATGGTGAGTCAAAAATGGTGTCACTAAAACGGTGAGAGAGAAACAGTGAGACAGAAATTGTGATCTAGAAACGGTGATTCAGAAATAACGAGACAAAAAACGGTCAGTCAGAAATGGTGAGACAGAAATGGTGAGATAGAAATGGTGAGTCGGAAATGGTGATATAGTAATATTGATATTGAAACGGTGAGACAAAAATAATGAGTTAGAAAAGGTGTCATAGCTCATGAACAGTGTTTCGAGAACTGTTTCATGTTTCCTTTTCCAAATTTCTTGATTTTTCTAGTTTCTCCAATTTAACATGTTCTTTGACATAAAATGCATTTATGTCCTTTTTATGGGTTTTAAGGCTGAATAATATCCAATAACTTGTATATTACTATTCCTGTGGCCTGAGAAGGATTTACGTGGTCAAACAACATGGTTTACTATGAGTCGATTTTAATGGAAAATCCACATATCTTAAACCAATACTCCATTAAATCTTCTAAAGGGACACAATTTATTTATCCATTTTCTCTCCTTATTATCTAGTATGAGATGCTCAAACATTTCCTTCCTTCTTATAGGAATCATGAGATTAATAATTTCCAGGTGGATTGGTTTCCTTCGACATTTTTCTGGTTGCATGTGCACCCCATGTTTCTGTGCAACCAAGAAGTATCCATCAATCTTCAATATAAGTTATGATTTATCCTCATTCTTTTGGGTTTTCCATCTCCTGTTTCTCCTTTCCATATTATGTCATGTGATATCTATTATTATAATGGATTATCATGGGTTTTGGTTGGTGCGGCCGTGCTGTGACATCCTCGGGTGGATGTAGTTGTCACGGGAGGAGGGGATTGTGATCCATTGTCTGGATTTTTCTTATAAAAAGATACATAATAACCTTTTTAATGGAGGGTATTCATTGCTTCTCTTATATTTTTATATGAAACTATAGAGTTTTCATGTCTTATCCACTGGATCATAATGGAATTGACATAATAAATATTTGAACCGGATAAATTAATTGAGATCAATCGCTTGTTATTGCCTTTTGTTTTTACAAGATAGTGTGATATCTAAGATTTCAATGTTTATCTGTTCATTCTTGGTAGAAATTATTAAATAATGTAAACCTAAATTAATTGATAATTGTTTGGATAATTATAAAGAGGCATGTAATTTAATCTGGTTCTTATTGTTGTATTTTATTGATGTTAGTCAAATTGGTGCAGTAAGCATGTTTAATTTATTTGTGATAGATTACTATTTAGATTTCTTGAATATGGAACCTATGAATAATAAATTGATTAATTCGAGATGGATTATAGAACATATATTTTGATAATTCATTAAAGGGTTCTAAGTTACCATCTTTCTTTTTCAACGGCCAAGAGCCCAACTGATATGATTGTTTTTTCCCTAATGCTAGTGTTGTGATGTGATCCCAGATAGTTGTTGTGATATGTGAAGAGATGTAGGATTACTAGTTGTTATAGAATATGACTCCTAGAGTGGCGAGATGCATTAGTTTATGCATGTGGGTGTCATAGAGGACACCAGGGATGATGAAATAGGTTGGATGTGAATGTTTTTTTCTACTGGTTCTTCTTGGTTGTTTATAGCATGCCTAGGAATATAGGAAAGTAATTCTGTAAATAAATAATTGAAGGAATAATGATAACCCATGGGGTTTAGAGGATGCTAGGGTGAAACACTGTGGTTTTGATTTGAAGGAATAGTGTAGTTTGGGTTTGATGATAATGAAATTTAAGGTGTAATTGTTATTGGTTAATTAATTTTTAAATAATTTATTAACGTAAAGTGGAACTGATAAAAAAGGAATAAAGTAATGTATTAAATCTCTTTAAATGGTTTTGTTCGTATATGTTACGTAGTCTTAGAAGTAGAAGCTCGGAGTTCAAGATAAATTAGCTGCAGTTGAGTCTAATAAGTTGTTATTCCCAAAGTGTGGATGTGAGCTATAGTAAATTATGAACATTTTGTTTTTCTATATTATAATCCACCCTCTCAGTAAGGTCAATTGACACCCTTGGGATTCTGAAACATAGGGTGTGTATTCACAAACATTCTAATGGTACGATGGATGGCTGACTACCCCCTTGGTCCCCACTCCCTTCTTGTGGTAGTTTCTTGTGCTTGAAGACACATTGGTTATTTTCCCCCATATATGTGTGTATCGGGTAGCAATGTTTTGTAGTTATTCACAAACATATATTTTGGATATATTTTTCTATTTAAAACTATAGGTGTAATGTGTATAGGTTGTGATAGCTATAGTATCCTTACTCAATGCATGTGTTGTAATGGATTGAGGTATAATACCCGATGTATGATACATGTTATGCGATATTTGGTGGATACCAGAAACTACCTGGTTACATTGCATACGTGGATGTGGTGGTTTTGTTTCACGAGGTTCATGTTGTGGTTCTTCGTCTAGGTTTTTGCAGGCAAGCCTTTATTGAGAGATATTCTTAAGACGTGCGATGTTGGGGAAAACCAGAAAACTAGTGGGGAAGTAGTAGCGGGGTTCCATTGATATTTTTTATTATATTATGTACTCTTGTTTGAGTTACAAGGTGAGGCTATCCATGGAGTGGTTGGAATATAGTATACATGTTTAGGTGATGAGTTATATTCACTAGTTGTCCACTGTGCTTTAGCATGTTTTCATTACTTTTGCATGAGATGCTGAGGGGAGGATCCAACTGAGTATACTGTTATAGTCACCCTATGTATAAATAAACTTCTTTTTAGGTCACTTGGAGCAAGTTAGAGATAAGACTGGTTACTACTAGCATGCGATTGTAGGAGTTGTTCGGGCTTGTGGTTGTTGTTGTCTTACTTTGTTTTGGTTACTTGTAGTTTTCCCCATTCGGTTGTAGTATTTTTGCATGACATTTCATAAGTGTACTTGGGATTTCATTTATCTCACTTTTTGATATGGAGTTGGTGGTTGTCTATATTATCTCTCTCTTCCACATGTGTTCTCTTCAAGGGTAATTCATCCCATTTTTTTGTTCACTATCCCCTCAGTGCTAGTCACCAACCCGGGGCCTACTAGAGGTGGGACTCGGGGGTCCTTATCTCCCTTCTCACATTGTCGGCCCAAGAGAGGTATACTTTGTTGGGAGGGGTCGTGACAAAATATATGTGTTAAAATGGCCGAAAACATGCCTAAAATCATGTTTATGGCCATATTTATACCATATATTGTCCATGCCTTGATAATAATATTTTTTACCCATTTATAATTTTTAAATGGTGAGTAAATCATTTTCTTTTAAAAATTAGTGATTATGTCATTCACATCTCTTATAAAAGCCCAATTGCTCTCCTCTCATGTTCACGCCTTAAGACCCTTTTAGATCATCCAATTCCTAACCATATCACTTCTAATCAATACTAATATCATCACATAATAACTAATTTTTGGATTAAATCTTACATATGAATGATTCTGGTGGATACTTAATGATTTTACCTGAAGAATATGTAATGTTCTTCAAGGAGTTTTTTTATTTTATTATTCATCCTTTTCTTTCTTTAATTCATAATTAATAAATTGATATAGTAATATATGTATATTAAATATAATAATATGTTTCTATGTTTTGGTCAGGACCGATAAACAACATCCCATCTATAAAATGGGCGACACAATTATTATTCATGTGTATACCGGACTACCATCTCGCAAATCGATGTCATTTGTTTTTTACATTACAACGTATTACGGTTAGGTATGGTGATAAATATAAATTATATATATTATAATAAAAAATAATTATACATATATATAAATTATATCATATTTTTTTAATTTCCATTCCATAGGGGATAAGAATGTGTCACTCTTGTTTATAGCAGAGTACGATGTTGAGAAGTTATATGATTCTGTTTTCACAAAATCTATACTAAGAAGATATTAAGGATAAATTTAAATAAAATATTTGAGATATATTGAATAGATAAGAATGTTATGAGATATTTATCATTCCAATAATTTAATTTTTCTTTTTCTATCTTATTTATTCAGTCATTAAAAAGTGATAACATTATATATGTAGATGTGGACAACTGCCTTCACGAAGCGAGGTGACTCTATATTTTCACCACCAGACCAATTGTATGATTTATATAAATATATTTAAAATAATAATATTTTAATTATGATATTATGATAATTTAATAAATATAAATTATTACTTACCTCATTTATATAACTATATCTGAAAATGGAAAGGTTACTAATGCGGACGTTTGCCATATTTTCTCTATGATTGTAACAAAAATAATTTATCATAAATATATTTCATTATTTTTTTAGAGAAGTATAATTTATTTATAAATATGAAAAATATTTTATTTTTATTATTATGTATATTACATAACAATTATCTATGTTAAAGGAATAAAATATAAAATTAAAACATATATAAAACTGAAAGTATTTATTAACCAAAATTTTAATTTAACAAATAATTTTTTAGAAGAGTAATAAATAGTATTATGTAAAACATATATTATCTAATATAAAAATATGTATGGTAATAATTGTTTTAATAATATTTTCTTTTTATATAGTTTATTCAATGGTTTATGAAGGATATTGATAGTAATGTTATTTGATTTATATCTCTATTTTTTATATCTATGAGAAAGATTCAAAATTCACTATTTATTTAATTTATGTGGTGCATATAAATACCCTGAATGTATTTTATTATTCCTTTCATGAAATTACTTTTATTTATATATCCATATTATTATCTATCATACATAGTGTTTTCTATTAAATCTCTAACAATGTGGTAAGGGATATTTGTTTCATTTTTCCTTCTTTGAGACATATTTTTTTATAAACCTAAAATTTTTTAAATTCTTTATATAATGTCATTTTGAAATGTAATATAAAAAAATTATTTATTATCATGATATTGAGGTTACCTTCAATTTTAATGTTTTATGGAGATTATGATTAAATGTCACTAAAGTGGTATTAGTTTTATGTTACAATCTTTAGTTTGTCAAGATTTCCCATTTTTAAAATTCAGATGATTAAATATTATGTTTTACGTATATAAATCTAATGAAATTTAGTGTAAATTTTTTATTTTTGTAGAATACATTTTTATATCCAATTTATTATATTTATGTATAGATGATTCCAAAATAACGTTTTAATTAATATTTATTGTTATTTATCCCTTCAATAAAAAACATTCCTTCTAAAACATGTTTAAAAAATAATTTTTTTTTGAATTTATAAATATATTTTTTAATATATTTTCTAAAATGTTTGACATTCTACAAAACATATTAAAATTATTTTTCATGTTCATTTTAAACAAAACTTCTTTTTTATTTAACAATAAAATTGAATGGAGTCATTATTTTAACAATTATTTCATAAACAAACATTCCTTTCATCATGTCAAATATTTTTTAATGAATAAATTAAATGTTTTAAATAATTTTTTCAGTGGAATATATTTTATAAATAATATATGTATAAAATGTTATTTTTTACCCCTGAAAGTATATTTTCTTCATGAAACTACTTAAATGATTATTAATGAGTTATTTTATGTTTTATGTTATGTTCATTGAAAATTATTTCCAATTGTTTTATGTTTTTTCAGTTTTTTTAAATAAAATAAAATTTATTTTCTTCATTAAAGGCCTATGTGGTCTTTCAAAGACATTTTTCATCTAAGATAAAATCCTTTGAGTTTACTTATGATTGAATGGGGTTATGATCCATATATTCCATTCTAATTATTTCTTAAAATGAGTCAATTTTCTGATGACATGAGGTTTATGAAACTTGTATCCCTTTCAAGATTTATACCATAATAAATTATTATGAATGTATCCACTTTTTCCATGGGTTATACTATGATAAAAGGATGAAAAAATTATAAACATTTTTATCATCCACATGTTGTGATATAATGAAATGTTTATAAATCCCACATTATATCATAGAATTTGATATGGTGATTTTTTTATGACATTGTGTAAAACATTGTATAATATCATTTAAGATATGGGGGTGTCCTAGTTCTCCCTTTATTTCATTTTTTGATGATTAAGGTTGTGTGTTATCAAAGTGTACATGGGAGGCTATTCCAATCCAAAAAGAGAGTAAATAAAAGGACATCCCTTTCCCAATGTTCCTAAATATGTTGTTATATTAATTCTATCATGTTTTAAATATCATGGTTGGTATCTTGGAAAATATATGCTTATCTTTAAACCACAACGCAATGCCATATTCCAAATTTATCAACTCATTTCAAATATTATTTGACTCTCATATTGTTCATGTCTTTTCAAAATTAAATATTTAAACCATGGATCAAGATTATAATAATTTTTATGTAAGTGGTTGATTTAAAATTTTATTATTGTGTTCTCATATGATTATGATCATAGAATACTTAAACATCTCCCTTTTTAAAATCAATATGAATTTGAGCTCATGATTTTTTATATTAATTTTCCACATTTAAGAATAAATGTTATAAGATGGGTATTTTTGTGAAGAGTATTAAATTGGAATATCTTTATAGAAGATGTTGAAGAGATTTCAGATAATTAGAATATTTTCTTACTAGTCTCTAAAGACAGTAAACTATTATAGTCCTTAGGCGTTTTTTTGTAATATATTGAATATCAGTCTTAAAATATGAAAGTTCTTTTTTATTAAAATAATATTTCATTACATAAATTTAATTTATTCAATATTGTTAGTGTTTGATTGTGTTATATTCAGTCTCTATATATTTTACATATTTATAGAATGCTCGGGGTGTTCTCTGACAAAATAAAGTGAAGAAATACTTTATTCCATGTAAAATTCCACCATAAAGGATCATCAACCCGATTTGACTATATTAGTGTGTTCCAATAGTTCCTCTGTAAGCATTGTGAAGGCTCAATGGTATCTGTTCAATTGTGAAAAATGTTTCTTTAAAAAGATTCTATTAGTTTATATTTGGTATCTTTTCAAAATCATTCATATATTTCCAGATCCATTTAAACCCAGCATCATGGTTCTTTAATAAGTTTCATGGTGTGGCTCAACATTTCACAAGATATCAATGATCTTTTATATATTTAGACACATCTTGTTTAGGTATTATTCTTCATCCTCAGTGCTTTAAAAAAATTTATGGTGAATTAGGTTCATGAATTTTTAGAGACATTGATAATTGAAATGTTAAATAGTATTATGTAAAAAATGTTTACTTAGTTACAGGTTGAAAATCCTCACACGGATATGCTTCGCTGATTACGTAATGTAGATGGGATACGTTTTTTAGGTGGAAGGAATTTAAATTTTTATAAATTTTAAAACATCTAAAAGTAAATTCATATAAGTAAATATAATTTAAATAAGTTATGAATTTCTTTTGTAGATTCAATTATGATTAAATGCGAATTTATCCATTGAAAAATAGTAAATGAAAATGTCAATATATAATTAATTAAATAAATAAGAAATAAATATTAAAAATATATTCAATTCAAGATTAATATTAAAAATTATTAAATCATTTAAACCACTAGATTAAATGATTAATTAAACATAAATAAATAAATATATACAAACAGAAATAATAAATATAAAATTAAAATTACATAACACACAAATAAGCAGTGACACTTAAAATAAAATAATAATAAAAACATCAATGTCAGATAATAAAATTTAATATCAAAAATTTTAAAAAATATGAATAAAATTGAAAATAGAAAATGATTAAAAAATTAGCAGTTAATTTACATGAAATTTAAAATTACATAATTAAATACATACTATAACATAAAATTAAGGGTTTCATAAAATTACCTCAATGCACAAAAAATGATAAAAGTGTCAATAAAAATATTATTTTATCAATAAATATATAATAAATATAAACATATAATGAAGAGAAATAGAATCTAAACATAGGTGCATCATCAATCCCATAGACTATTTAAAATCTGTCTTAATGGCTTCTGGTCATTAAATATTCATTAGAATTTGAAAAAATATACACTCTCAGAGACTCTCATGTTCACCAATTTGGGATAAAGTTTCATATCCACTAGAGTCTATATAGGATCATGAAAATGAGAATACAAATACACAATTAAAATTTTTCATTAATATTATTCATTATAACTAGTATAATATTGAATTTTTATTCCATGTGGAAGATGAATATAGTGAACATGGGTTGACTACACTCATGAAATCAAGCTCCACAATCCACTAATAGTTTAGGGAACTATTGGACCATATGATGTAGAGGACTGTGTAGACCACATCCAGGGAATATTAGTTTATTTCAAGACACCAGAATACCAATATATCAAGATACTGAAATAAATGATTTAGGTACCCTCAATGTTATTGTGGAGTGTCAATGAACAAGTGGTTATATGTGAGGGTATTTCATGTAATGCCTTTAGGAACCCCTTCACATTGGAAATTTTTTACAATATTATATATATGGACCATTCCTATTAATTCACGGAACATCAGCTCAAATCCATGACCATGCCAATATACTACACCCATTTAACCAAACATCAGGGTTTCAATTTTGTCTTGAAAGAAATGAGTCACAATTGTCAATGATGTTCCAAATTGGCCATCATCAAAAAATCAAAAGACTGGTTAGATGTATTGAAATAAATAAATTGATAGAGTTTTACCACATATACATAACAATTAATAATTATAAAGTGGAGGATTGATAATTAGGTCTTCTTTGGACCATCAGCACTCAAGAAGGGTGCATTATATTTGTACAATGAGTGCCTATTTTTGGTATCATGAGGAGAATTACCAAGAACATGTAGCAGTGTTTTGGATTTAATGATTAGTATTTTCTGGATTCTTTATCCCCCTATGTAGTAATTCTATAGTTCTTCAACAATGAAAATGCGGTACATTATAAAATGTCACATACACTAACATAGAGAAATTGTCAATTGTCAGACCAGATGTATAATCTCAAGTAGTTCTACTCCATATATTTGTGGTTTATTTTCCATATCTTATTAAAATTTATTTGGGTTATATCCTAGTAATATAAAATGTGTCCTTATTAGTAGGATCATATGATGGTGACCGAGTTGTTTCATGCACCTCGGGATCATGTTCGTTGATCTGAGGCAGGCTATATTTATGTTCTAGATCAGGATCTAGAAATTATTTTTTGGGACTCTATGTTATTTGTGGGTTGGTTATGATAACTTCAATAAAATATACTATTTTTTTTACAAACTATCATTTCATTCCATTATATATAAATTAATTTATTACTAGACCTTTCCTTCAATTATATTTATCTTAGGACTTTATTTCCAATGAGACACCATTATGAATGAATGTTAAACATCTTTATAAAAACATAGAGTGCCCTTTCATTGGTCCCAATTAAATAAATATATGGGACTTCATGATTGTAAGGAATACAATATTAAATTTTATAATTATATTTCTATGGCTGACCATCTTCTAAGGCCACATTAAATATTATTGTTTATTGTTGGAGTTTATATCTCCCAAAGCGGAGATGTTCAAGATGTCACAAGAGTGGTGTTTAGAATAATTTAGAGTGTTTATTCACATTAGACCTATTTGGAAGAAAATTTAAAAGACTGAAGGCTTGGATCTATTAGCCAGACTACTGGTAGACTCATAGTCTCTTCCTCGAGTTTTTGATCCCAAACCTGATATCTACCCATAGGAATTCACAAGACAATCCCAAGACAGTGTAGTTGAAATCAAAATTGGAGTTTTTTCATGTATTGATACTCATATATGATACCCATATAATATATAATAGGATGAGTTAAGAGATAAAAAAGTGAAAAACTAGTTCATGGAACATAAGGGTTTTATATCTAAAGCTATATCACCATGGGGAGCAAACATTTTTTTCACCAAGATTAGGTATGGTATTCTTCAACTCATAATACATTACCAAACAAAATATCAGAAGATGATGATGAATAAGATATATTTTCCCAGGATTAATTATAACTTTTTTTAGTTTGATAAATCACTTGAGTTATATGAGATCGATTAATCATTAGTTTATAATAATCCGTGGGATTGAAAAAATGATATCTTGATGATAACATTTAGGAGTAGGTGTTGGATACATGAGATCATAGTATTTTGCATTTTGGAATGAAGAATGAAAATTCAATGTTAATTCTTATCAGGGAAAATATCATCCACTAAAATCCTGACTCATTCATCAGGGGTCTCATTAGGAAATATTTATTTACTCACTATTCCCTATGTAGTATTCTAGACATCTGACAATAATCATGATTACACTATGAGAATACCAAATTTATGAGAAACTATTTCTGTGTAATTTTTATTTTCGTGAGGTGAAATTGATCGGGTATATAGCTATATATACTTGTATATCAGTGGAAATGGATAAAGTAGTGGCGATGATGTCATGAACATGTACCGATATCTATTTAAGATTTTGATATTTCATGGTTATGTGGGATACTACTGATGTTTTATCCATGAATTTTCCATTTTATGTATAGCTGAATAGATTGATTTTTTAGATTTTTTGTTCCCATATCACTATGGGGAATATTTTCATGTGTTTTATAAGAGGATAAATAAAACTCCAATGTCAACTATTTTGAATCCCAGGATTGGATATTCTATTTTTTTAATTCATCATGAGTTTTTTGGGGTTCTATTGATGTAGAGGTGTAAGATAATATATTATGTGTTATGTAATCCAATAGTGCATGAGAGAAACTATCATTACCATTACTATGATCTGAATTTATTATAGATGCTTTTATTTTTTGTGACACTATATAATTTGAGATATTTTGGTGTTCTAATGGGACCACATGAACCTCTACTATACATTCACACTGCGGGATTTGAATTTGACGTAGAAGAACTATGTAGAGTACCAACATAAATTTATCATCATGTTATTATGTTACCTCGTGAAATATGAAAACATTTTAGGTAATCATATCCATATGATACTATTATCTCATGAGCTTCATGAATGGCCTTTACATGAATATTGGAACATGGTTTATTT
The DNA here is from genome assembly GCA_963277665.1 of Viscum album. Taxonomy (NCBI): domain Eukaryota; kingdom Viridiplantae; phylum Streptophyta; class Magnoliopsida; order Santalales; family Viscaceae; genus Viscum; species Viscum album. The sequence goes on from OY728156.1 coordinate 1,841,140,961, forward strand.
TTAGAAAAAATAGAGTATGGATGAATTTGTAGACTAGGGATTAAAAGCATGTACACCATTGGTGATAAAAGCTTCTATAGAAGACTTCGTCTTTTCTAGTTATGAATCAAACTTGTATATTGATGTGATTAAAGAACATATATAGTAGGTTTACACCTCATACCCGGGTGATTGTTGGATCGTGATGATGTGATCCTAGAATATGGGAGAGTTGTGGTCCCTACATATATCGATGAAGATGTAAAAAGAGATTTACAAATATCAAATTGGGTAATTTATAATGAAGAAAAAACATGTGCCATATCTCTATGATTTATTCCTATTTCCCTGGGATTAAGAGAGGAAAATTTATGGGTTCATTTCCTAATGCCTAACCTAGTAGAGGATTATGGTCATGCAGTAACGTTTTAGTAGTTTTTTCAATCCACCTCATATACCCCTCTGGATGGGTGAGGGTGTGTCAATGGAATTTGTTATGTGGGTAGTAAGTCCTTATTGAGCCATTATGTTTTTTTTATTATTGACCAGTTCAAAAATATTTATTATATCATTCCAGTCCTTGTGACTCCCTTGTTATATGAGCATGAAATATTGAATGTCTATTAGACTTTACTGATGGATGAATTTGCCGTGAAAAAATTATCAGAATGATATACATGTTTTACCTCATGGTTTTATAAGGAATTATAGAAGGCCATAGAGAATTAGATTCGATTGATCACAACATAACAACCATGTACATATATTTATTAAAAGAACTAACAATTCTTATATTGTTGAATATTATTTGAGCCATCTTTTTTAGATTTTGTGGGAGAATGACATGAACATATGTACCTATCAATGTTCATATGAAACAAATTTTTATATAAATCAATTCAAATCACACCTTATTAGTCACATTATTATATGCTAATTATTTCACCACTTCATTAGCATGAGGATAGTGAGGAAGCAGTTTTGGGGCCTCGTATGGTAGACGAGACCTCTTATATTGTAAATTTGATTCAGAAATGGTTGGTTATATCTTATATCAAGAAAATGTATGTTTATGAACAAAGAAAGAAATATATTGAGTTTCTATAGGTAACTAGTTTTAGGTAATAGTGAATCCTTTGATGTGCCATTGTAATTTTAGAAGAAAAGGATGCTAGCAACATGTTATGTTGGTCCTCTGATAATTACAATGATGATGGAAACAATGGAATACTATATGTATATTCCTTATATCAAACATGGTATACATGATGTATTTCATGGGTCTTAGCCTTAATTTTATATGATTTATCCTATACAGATTATCAACTATAATGACATTGAGCTATAACATTAGACATTGTATGTGGAACACCCTATGAAGATTGTATACTGAATAAAAAATTTCCCATTAGAGAGTATTATAAACATTTTAACGATTCTATGGTGTTTTTGATTGATCTAGGGGTAAAATTAGGGGTTGGATAATGTATTTATGGTTCAATTGTCTTTTCTCTTTTCAATGAAACATTGATTTTACTTCTCATGGACTCAAATTCATCATCGAGGGACAATTATAATATCCTCACAAAACATGTAGTACAAGATGCTATAGATTTAAAACATTTCCATTTTGTGTGTTGGTTCATTTATATTATGGGTGTTTATGTAATTAGGATTCTATATAAAGGCTCCATATATTCATAGGATGGATATGTTATTTGACGCTTGGCCTTTTAGTGGTAGTAAACTACCACTAGCTCATAGGATGAGTCCACTAGCGAGCCAATGGTCTAATTATTTGTCTATAGAAATGTACATACCCTTCCATAAATCTAGTTGTACTAGTATTACCAAGTGATTCATCCCTGAACACCGACCGACTAGGGGGATGTCGCCAAAAATCTTATGGTTCCACCATCCAACTGGATATCCCAACATCCTTCCACTGAAGCTTTTCCAATGTTACAACAAATAGACCACATGGATTTTCATTTAACATACTTTTAATCCTTGATTAATAGTAAATCTAACACTAATAGTATATTTTTAATTATATACCTCGTCCAATGAATTTTAAACTCTCTCATTTATCTATCTTTTCATGTTTAACATTTCATTACTTTTGGGATGACATATTATTAAGGGTTGACTATTCTACACTAAATAATCAAATTATTTTAGATATTTGATTGGATATATATCGAATCATTTATTTTAATGAATATTCAGTGAATATTTTCATGGTCAATTATTAATTGTTGAATGACCGAGAAGGTCGATGACATCTCCTGATCAAATCCTGATCAAACATTGACAATTAAATTCATTCATGTATGTGGAAATGTATATTTTTTTTACACCTAATATTGATGGTCAATTGGTGATGGAACAAAGAATATGTGTGAAGTATCAATGTAATATATCTACATAAAATTTGATATTAATGAATCATTGTATTATTGATTATACACACGAGGCTTCAATGACATCTCTTAGACTAGAGATAGACCTCACATGAATGGTGGATGTTTACGTGTATGTTATTATATATTAATCATAATTAAAATATTTCTTCATGAATATCATCTTGGATCTCTATTAAATTGATTATTAATTGGTGGGTATTCATCCAATGACTATACCTAAAATTCTCCCCTATATTTGATGAGGAATTCATGACCTATTATTTATTTAATTTGAGGTCTATTGAATTAATGTCATATTCAATGAAATATTTTAGAACTAATTCCACTGAGGGAATTCATATGTCATAAAACGCTATAAAAAACATATTAACATGGAATCCTCACTTATATCCTTTCAAATATCAAATCGCATGAATTAAAACCATTGATATGAATCCTTGATGTTGAGACTACATTTAAATTGGTTTGAAGAATGATATTGTCATTGATACTTGGATTAATATTGGATTAATTTATCCTATTGATTTATTACATATGATCGTTACAATTTTTCCCTTTCATACACTTGTTTTATTGATAAAAATTAATTAAATGAATAAAATTCTTGAATATTATTGATAGTGATGGTATTTGTTTGTTTGTAAACCATGAGGCCCATATAAGATTCTTGATTAATGAATACACCAAGGTATATTGTTCTCCATGTTTGATTTGTATCGCATATACTTGTATGATGCTACTGATTCTTAGGATGTGATGTTATATTCTGCCTTTTTGTGCTCAACAATTTTCTAAGTATTTACCCGGATTATGCCGGTAATTTATTTTGTTGTCAGAATAGCTAGACCATCATTGTATTGTTATAGATTATAGGGGTAGTACTCAAAAAATGTGAATACGATGAAAATAAACCCATACACATGTAAGATGGATGGTGAAATTATTCCGTAAACAATACTACCGAGAAGTCCACTCGATGAATTGATGATTCAGAGTATCTTGTTCACAATCCACCTTGTGGTTCGACTGAAAATAGAAGTCATTTTTTTATTTAGAAACTTGTTCACCAACCTAATAGATATTTATTGTTAATTTATTAAATATTTTCATTATCTTCTGTAGTTGGAGTAGATGTATGTACGGTCAAGGCTCATGGTGTCCTGGTTAGCACATGAAAGCAAGGCATATTATAGTTATTACTAATTGAGAATTAATTTTTATCATTGAATAAAACTACTACACTTGTGAAAACATGTTATTCATTAAATATTAGTTGTAAAATTGGTTTTATTACTCACACCCAACACTATAATTTAAATGTGCAAGCGTACATCATGTATTGATATATAGGTAATGGAAAGGGGCCTATGGAAGATGAATGAGTATTGAAATATAGAGAGAACTAATGTAACAAGAAATACGTGGGAGGATTTTATTGTGTTTCATATTATATATATTTTACTTATATTTTTTGGTTAGGTATTCTTCATTGGGATAAAAGTGTATTTTCATGTGTGACATGTTTTATATTTTACATAACGTTAGATTTCTATATCATTTTTCTATGCACTATTTATTGTTGTGTAACCTATTTTTGATTATTCTATATCAAAATGATAGTTTATTGTATAATCCTACTATTGATTGTATTTAGTATCTAATGATATTTGGTGGCCTCCTGTGTAATATGTGGAATTTTTGATTTTTTATGTATCACAAGCTCGATCTTAGTGGTTTTGGGTCAAGGATTTACATATATTATTATTTTTTAACTCATAGTTTATTCTATTAATTATTTATATATTTCTACGTTCAATGTCCATTTATGAAAATTCCAAAAGGGAACATATTTTGACAAATATAAAACAATTCAAATTATAGTGTTTTTGAAATTATAGGTAGTAGAAATATCTATTTTGGGATTAGGAAGGAATTAAATTGTGATTTTTTATAATCACACAAAATAAGAGGTATATCTTATAGAGTAACAATATTTTAATATTTATATGTTTTATAGATTTTTTAAATGCAATAATAAATATTTTACATCATCTAAATGTTTTTTTATTCCATATTTCATTATTATGGTTGTTTGGTGATTAAGAAAAGTGAAAACATATATTTATATATTCTATCCTGATGGAATCAATATAATTGTCTATAAAAAATGTATGAGGACATGAGTTAATTTATAGGCTGATCCTAAACTCATACTAGAAATAAATATTTAATAATATAGTATAATTAATGAATCTATATAAGTATATGATCATGTAATTTAACCATGTGGATGCTGGTGGGGATATTTGCAACACCATATATGGTGCAATCAAATTCATAGATTTTGTGATTATAGAGTATTTTTATGAAGTGTATTCACATTTTATTATATACAAGGACTATTAGTTCTCCAATTTGATAGGGTTGTACACATTAAATTTTTTTTCCTTTTCAATATGTTTTAATTAAAATAGCATTACAATTATTTAACTGTAAAATCAACACATTGTTATCATGTACTCTGTTGAATATCCTAGTCTGAGAGAACCAATTTTTATTGGTATTCATCTTTTCTTTCTTAATCTATAATTTTTTGGTTATTTAGATATATGTTCATACTACAACTGAAAATATGTCATATTAAATGGTGTTTATAGAAATAGAAATACCTTGACTGACCCCACCCCCCATATTAGGTAATTTTCGTTAATTGAGATCAATAAGTTGTATTAAATTGAATGAGTTTTTATAATTATAGCTCTTAAATCAATTGATTAAACCAATAACCAAGAGGAAATTTTTATCATTCAGGGAAATATATTTTAAATTTTTAATAATTTGATTCAATAATATATATATTCATAGTCAATAGATTGTTACATGTCATGAATAAAAGGGTACATGGTTAGCATAGAAAGAGAAATATTATCCGAAAAATAATAATGGAATTATGATTTCAACACTACAAAAGAAAATATGATTTCATAATCATTGTACAAAATAATTTACATAATGGTGATGCCATGTAAATACAAACATAAATTATAGGATATATTAATCAACATCTATAATGGTAATTCAGTGATATAAAATAAAAAATTATAGGCCTTGTCAAACAAGTCATAGTATTTGAGGATACAATTGAATGAACATATTGATGCATTATTCAATCTAGTTAACATAATTGAAATATTCATGAAATGATTATGAGAAAAAATTATATAATATCATAATTTTTTAAAATATTTTATAAGTATTTTTAGAAATTTTTAGGTAAAATATCTCAGTATTTGAGGTTAAATACTTAATGGAAATGTTGTTATATTGTCTTCACAATACTATATTTATATGTGAGATAAGGAAGAATGATAATTTGTTCTATGAAAATGAGGTCTCTTATAAATTTGAATTCATGGAAATAAAGAATATCAAATTGGAATATGAATATGAAAATATAGACGTTAATCATTTTTTATTTTTTTCATAACCAAAATATTTATGTGGGATAATATATTTTAAGGAAAGATTTCAAAATAGTTTTATCGATGGGGGAATGGATGGACACAATTTTTAAAAGTGTCTGAATATGTTTAGATATCTTAATTATGATGAATGATTCAAAAATAAATCATTGAAATTTATGAAGGTAAATTATATTTCATCTAATAAATTCTATAATAAGTAAAATATCATTTTATAAGAATATATTTTCATGGAAGAACCATATGTTGAAAAAACAAACTATTGTAAAAACCTCAATAAGAACATTATTGTGGGTGTTAGATAGAACTGGTAATCGGTTGGTGAAGATGGTGAAAATATTGATGTTGTGGGAGTAAAAGAAGTCAATGTTGGCCAAAATTATACTTTTAATGCAAATGATGTTTTCATGTCCAATAAATGAAATAAAATGGAATTTTTGTTGACCCTAAACATTAAATATATTACCAATAAGATTTCAAAATTGAGTTAGAAGGATTAATTAAATGGTTAAAATATGAAAATAATCAAAAACAATAACATTAGGTTATGTTCATTCTCAAAATAGTGTAGGGGTAATGTAAACCAAGTTTTATCTTTAGTATTTAAAGGATCTATTCAAAAGTATTAGAGATCCAATATAAAATGTTGCGGGGATGGGATGAATTCTTTGAGATAAAAAGATAAATCAAACTCCTAGAATGACATGAGGAAGTTAGATTTTATGAGACATTGAGTTGCAAACATCTTACATTGTACCCAATAAAAATGTTAGATATATTTACATAGGTGAAAAATTATAATAATAAAGGAAAATATATGAATAATCTTGCACGTCCTAAAGAACATACACCCAAAATGATGATTTGTTTTGGTAGCTCACCAAAAAACCATGTTTATTGATTTAGGGAAGAAAATCCATGTAATAATGCCCCATGATTTACTTTATATTTTTTTAGAATTATTGGATATTATTAATATAAATGTTTATAGTGAACAAATTTCTTAATTAGAAATGGAAACATGAATACATTGGTAAAAATATTATATAATGAAGAGTTTATAAATGATACTTTTTTTTGTTGAAATGTATATTGACTAAATTCTATGAACTATTAATCAATGTTAGAAAAATATGTTCCAAAGAATACAGACAAAATGAAATCAATATAGATGGATGAATATTCATACTATTTAAAAACATAAATCTAATTTATTTCTATGTAATATATGTTATATATGATTCATCTCGACATGGAATGATTAAATTTACTATTATTGGAGGTGAAAAAACTCATGAATAACGAAAAAGTTGAGAAGGGAAACATTATCGAAATCACAATGAGATAAATGGACAAATCATCCAAAAGGATTGATTGTAGTTTTGTCACTTCCTATATGATTGTTGAAAAAAAATATTTTGTGGCCATCGAGTATGAAAATTTTATGTCATTCGTGTTTTCAATAACAATGGTTTGATGAATATTTTCGTTTGAAAATAAACATTGAGAATCAAATATTCCATGTGAATATATGAATTATTTGTTATGGGAATTTTCCATAAATTTCAATGTGTTATCCAACTATGGTACCCAGTGAATACAATCATTTTATAAAAGAATTCCTTCATTTTTAAGGACGACATAGCCTAATTGAAATGTAAGGATAGGTCACAATGTATGATATCTACCTCATTGGACATGAAAAATGAATGTGTTTTCCGAATCAGGAAAGAGTGAACAATTTTTGGTTGAAATTGATTAAATAATTGATCCTTGATGAATTGGTAATGCATAAAGGGGAACATGATGTCCTTAAATATTCACAATATCACACTGACATGGGTGATACATTTAAAACACAATGGTTCCTAAATGTATTTTTTAAAAATTAGCTATCAAACATACATCGATAATATTTATATTATATTTAATTTTACTTACTGTTGAGTTAATTTTGGATATTTATAATTATATAATTATCTGAATAAAATTTATTATTCAAATTCCATTTAACCTTATTTTTATAATTATGAAAAAATATTTATATTAATGGTATCCTGATGATAATGGAATATGAATATAAATGCATAAATACTTAATAATCATTTTAATTGTATATTAAAATTTTGGAAAACTATAATTCATCACATTCATATATTTTATTATTATTTTAAAATCATTTAATTGTTTCTTCCACTTCTTGTATAATTGATGTAGTGTCATTGTTTAAAAATCATGGTAATTATAACATCACTAAAAATATATAAGAAATTCATACATATAATATAGTTTATTTATCCTCAAATTTGAAATATATATTCATTCATATATCATATAAATAAATATCGATATCATAAAAATGTAATAAATGAAAAATAATGACAATTGATTATAATCCTTTGATTAATATATTATAATCGTTATAATCAAAGGCATAGAGAAACAAAATTAAATAATTTCAAAGATAGTATGATTCGATTATAAATATAATTATATAATGAAATATTTGTTAACCTTTTATATATTTTTAGACCATATATCCTTGTTTTAATTTTATTTATCACATTTTTACCGATTAGTGGTGATAAGTGTTTATCCTTGTTATTATTCATTATAAAAAGAAATTAATTTGAACAATTTTACATAATTTTAATAATATAAACATAAATTTCTATTAACTATTCTATATTTCAATTTGATTTTTGGTCATAAATACCATTGAAAGGGTATTTTCAGAAAAATACATCACCTAAGATAAAAAAATATTTTATTCCAAAATCATGTATAATGACAATTCACCCAAAATTAATTTAATTTTTATTAAATTTTTTTAATAATTTATAATTTAAATTAATTAAAAAATAATTGGATTTATAAAATATACTAAATGAAATTGTATTATTTATAAAAATAATTAATATTAAATTTATACAAATTTTTTTATATAAATATCAAAAAAATAAAAATAAGTAATATTTTGTATTTTGAGATATAATATCATATACATATTAAGAAATAAAATTACTAAATTCACTTATATATTTTTTAAAATAATAAAAAAGTTTTAGGAATACCTACTTTTAGATTAAAATTAAGAATTATTAATTTAAGGGTTTTAATCATTATTTGATTTGATATATATTATTAAAAATTGAATATATATTTCTTAGGAATGAATATGAATACTACTACAAGGAAATATTTCAACATATATTTCAAAACATGGTTAAAACTGTTCATATCCACCATACCCAAAGATAGATTCCCATAGTCAAATTTAAAAAATAATATTACTATTGTATATTCTTGTTCCCTTAAGAACATTTTTTCATGTGGTACAATCTATCAAACCAATTGTTCTTTTTAAATTAAAATAAAAAAACATTGTGTGTAACATTTAACCCCGTTATTGAAATTGTTTCCTCACAATTTTATCTCATGTATGATAATAAGGGTATAATGATTGTTTTTTGAAAAAATTATTTGTTGTGGATAATTGATGTACAAAAATATATCCAAATTCCTTTTAATCCAAAACAATAATATTTAATTTTATATTGGTGTTTTATGTATTGGTAGACTATAAATATTAACATTTCTATGTATTTATTATATCAATCATCAATTTAAATAATATTTTTAATCTATTGATGGAGTTTCTGTCACGACCCATCCTTGGGGCCCATGCCGTGAATACCCAAAACCTGCCTTCCAAAGTCCAGGGGATGGCGAATAGCACCAAAGGCGTAAATCCTAATAAAAAAGGAAGACATTGCATTTATAAAAGTAAACAACACAACAGAGTACACAACTGAAGAAAGCACTAATTAAACTGAGTACAAAAGTAAGTGATGAAAGGTAAATGGGCCACTATACAAATCCAACTGAAAGTACAGTACAACATAAAGCTAGCACAACTGCATTATAGTAAAACAACAACCACTATGTCTTCCTCTGGGAATCCCACCTGAAGGGTGAGTACAGATGGACACCTCATCAACTCAAGTCTGTCCATTTGCTCTGTGTACATCTTGCCAAGTGGTTGACTTCCGGGTACCGTCCATCTCAAAAAGTCTCTACCTCGATCAGTGTTGTCAGTCCTCTGTAACCAACACAACGTAGTGGGGGCAAAGCCCGTATAGGGGTGAGTATACGATACTCAGTAGGGACCCCAAGACCCCTGACGGTCTCCTAGAATCCATAAAGGATAAACAAAAGAAGAGAGAGACAAACACGAAGTATCATCCAACCCTACTTAGGTATATACCCACACATATACCTAAGTTATCAACCATAGTACGACACCAACTCTCGAGCCCAAATACAACCCCGTACACACAGGAAAGAAGTCATTCACATTGATCATAGTGATTGGAAATCAAGACTCAGCTCACACAGGTATACATCTTTCGTATAACGATAGATTTGATTAGATGTAGTCATTGATTATTCTGTGATCTCAGACCTAGAGAGGATACAAGACCAGCTAAGCTGTCAGACCCACATAGGATACAAGACCATCTACTCTGCCAGACCCACACCGGATAAAAGTATAGAGGTTAAAATAACGGACCCACATAGGATAAAAGAACTGTAGTAATCACCATTGAGCCCACAAAGGATTCCAGTATGGTATTCGTACCTGTCGAACCCATGGAGAATTACAGTATAGAAGTCAATGAAGTCACAGCCAGCTATAGGGTTCCTGCACACAACACGCTCGATTCTAGGAGGCTCCGCTCCATGAGAAAAGGGGTCATCACATCAACTATCAATAAGTCTAGAGTTGATGTACCTCAATGTTCCATCTTGTCAAAGGTAACCCAACACAACAGATGGCGTGCAATCAGATGCTCGGTCTATGATATATTGACATTCTCATTCCAGGGGCCCGGTTGGAAATACGCCCATTCCAATCCCGGCCGTTTTCTAGAGTTTTCCGAAACTCACTTAGAGTATCGCAAAAGAACCGCTTCATCGTGAGGGTCCTCAATCCATAGACGACGCGTCTATCGGATGCAAAGTCTTATAGATATTCACGTTTACGTGAAAATGAGTCCAACCTGTTAATTCTAGTGGGATGGCAGGTCAGGTCAACCCGGTTATGGTAGGTCCAACCCGACAGAGGGTTGGATCAGCCCAATGAGTCGTGTGACCTGGCCTGAGGGGCGCTGCCCTGCCCGAGGGGGCGCGTCCCAGCCCGGAGGGGCGCGGTCCGTCCCAGTACGGCGCGAGGCGGGGTGGCCCAGCATGCCGTGTCTCGGCAACCCGGTCGAGAAGTCTGGGGGGGGGGGGGGGGGGGAGGGGTGGCCCCCATTTTCCCGAACCAGCGGCGCCGCCCTCCCTACAGGCCGACCTTCCTGGCGTGAGCGGCCTGCATGGGTGGTACGAGGTCCCTTTAGTGCTGCACCCTCCTGGCACTACGGCTCCTTCATCCTGGCCTGCTGACGAGCCGGCCGGTTTGCCACCCAGCGTCCCATGAAGCATTGGCCCTTGTTCTCTGCTACACGACGTCGCTTGTGGAACCACTGTCTCTCCGGTCCGACCAGCTTTAGCCGGATGGTTCTTTATCAGTTGAGCGGCCCGCGGTTGAGGGTCGTGGTTCTTCCTCACACGGCTGTCGCACGACCACATCCTTCACTCATCGTCACCCCTTTCAATGTTACTCTATCATGAATAAAATTCCGGAAAACATCAGAGGGTCGTTGGGCCATTTTCGTTCAACCTACACCCTCTGCGTTAGGCAGTAAAAATTGGCCGAAGGTAATCCAACGAAAACATAACAAACAGAATAATTTACTCACTTATTAATTACAAAAATCTCCTACCTCATAATTAACGTCGCATGTTTTAGAGCTGCAGAAGATGAGTGTCGAGGTAGTCGGGCATCGCGGAAGAACGATGTAGTTCTCTAAATGATGTAGGAATAGTCAGTGTCATAGGTGAAGAAGACTTTTTGTCATCGAGGTGCGAGTGAGAAAGATTTGTTGTTGGAAGAAGTCCTTCGTGTTCTTTGTCGAGGCTGTTCTTCATTGAATAACGATGTTCTTCATCGAAGAATGATCACCCCTTTTCTAAATCTCCAGAGCCTTCCCCCAAAAGTGATTTTCCTTCACAAAAGAAATAAAAAGGCTCTCAAATTTATATAATTTCCATGAAATTAAATTTGAATCAAAAGAGGTGTCGAATAATTAATGTTGAAATTAATTATTTGAGTTGGAACAATTGATTGGAAGAGGGAGGTAGAGTGGCCCCACCATTAATGACGAGTTGTCAAAATAAACATAAGGGAATTAATGGGGTGTTGAGGGTTGGTGGAAGGATTCGGGTTCGTGTGGGCCCCACCTCACAATTATCCTCTCATGAGAGGTTATGTGGGTGTGGGTCCCACCAAAAACTTCCCCAACTAGAATTTAACTACCCAAGATAAAAATATTGTTCACAACAAATTTTATTTATCTTTTTTATTAATCTCCAATAAATTAACTTTCAAACTTCATAAATCGAAATAGCGGCAACTGTCCCCTTAAGTGAATATCGGCGCTGCAAGTTCATCGGTACCCTCAGATATCAATTCTAAGCACCAGTTCAAAATATAGAAAAACCCACACGTACATTTACTGAATGTACCCGAACAAATCATCAGAAATTGATTCCGGGCACACCGGGCCTCAGAATCAGGTGATGTCAGAAACCACAGACTCATAAAATTATGAAGTATTTAAGAAAAAACAATTCCTAGAAATTTCCGGGTCATTAAATTACTCCCAACACATGGATTTTCATCATCATAAAGCAACAACACACACTAGGGGAAAAATGGGGGTACTCAGCATGCATTTGAGTATGCCTCTCCTAAGTGCTCTCTTGGAGTTTCCCATGCTGCCTCCAAACACGCACTAGAGGAATCGAACATCCATGTAGGAATCGCTCCTATCGATCATTGATCTCCACCGGGACCCCTATGAATGTTTCCCCATCATCAATGTCCAGCTCTCCGTGATCAATGATGTGGGTCGGGTCATGCACATATCTCCTCAGCTGAGATACATGGAAGAAATGATGCACATGAAGCAACTGAGGTGGAAGGGCCAGGCGGTAAGCCACCTCGCCTACTCTGCTGAGGACCTGGAATGGTCCGATGAATCTTGGAGATAACTTGATGCCCTAGAAAAAACTCTATAGACCTCATCGAGGTGAGACCCGTATGAAAATGTGGTCGCCATCCTAGAACTCCAGTGGTCTCCGTCTCCTTTCAGCATCAGAATTCTGTCTGCTCTGTGCATTCTTCATCAGCTCCTGGTTGATCCTCACATTCACTATCCTAGCCTACACCATATTTGGACCTACTAGTGCTGAATCCCCTGGTTCTGTCCAGCATAGAGGTGATCTGCACGGTCGGCCATAAATTTCCACGTTAGGAGCTATCCGGATGGTGGACTGATAGTTGTTGTTGTACGAAAACTCCCCCAAGGGAAGTGATCCACCCAACTATGTCCAAAGATGAGGACACATGCATAGAGCATGTACTAAAGTGTCTGAATGGTCCTTTCAATCTGTCCATCCATCTAGTGATGGAAGGCAGTGCTCAGAAGAAGCTGCGTGCGAAAATCCTCATGCAACCCCTTCCATAGCCGGGAAGTGAAATGAGTGTCTTGATTGGAGACGATAGTCGATGGAACACCATGAAGTCGTATGATCTATTGAACGTAGAGGTGTCATAATCTCTCTATTGAGCCATTCTCTCTGATTTGTAGGAAGTGGGATGACTTGGTGATTCAGTCTACGATCACCCAGATAGAGTCATGTCCTCTGGATGTACATGGAAGCCACATCACGAAATCCATGGAGATCCTATCCCACATCCACTCGGGGACCTCTATGGGCTATACCAAGACTGCTGGTACCTAGTGCTCCGCCTTCACTTGCTGAATAGTGAGGCATCATAAAACGAACTCTGTTATAACCTTCTTCATACCCGGCCACTAGTGCTCTCGTCTAAGGTCCTGATACATTTTCTCCACTCCTGGATGTACCACTAGAGGGGAAGTGTGGAACTCCCTCAACACCTCCTCTTGTAGTGCAACTGGTACTATGTTATGTCCCCTGAAGGGGATGACGTTTTCCAGTCCATCAGAAAATCCATCAAGCGCCTACCCTAGGGATATCTGAGCACGTCGTAGCTCATAATCAACTTCCCCATGATGTACCTCTCGGACTCGCTGAAGAAGTGGAGGATTGACTATGAGAGAAAAGAGAAACGATGATCCATCTATATCCGCAAATTATATATGCAATGCGGATAGCTATTTTGTCACCTCTCCTAGTAGCTAAATACCCGATCTCTTGCTGAGAGAAACAACTAAGACGTTCCCCTTCCCATGAGTATAGACTATCTCAAAGTCATAGTACTGGAGGAACTCGAGACATCGCTTCTGTCTCAGGTTCATATCCTTCTGTGAGAAGATTTACCAGAGACTCTGGTGGTCAGAGTAGACTATAAAGCACTCTCCTATTATATAGTGCAGCCCCCTCTTCAAGGAAAAGACCACTACTGCTAATTCAAGGTCATGGGTAGCGTAGTTCTGCTCGTGCTGTCTCAGCTGCCGTAAATCATAAGTGATCACTACTCGCTCCTGCATCAGTACACACTCGAGTTCAGTCCCAGAGGCGTCGCAGTTTACTACGTACCAAACACCCTCCTCTCGTAGCTTCAAGATGGGTGCACTAGTAAATCTTTGCCTCAGCTACTGAATGCTGTACTGACATCTATCTGACCACACGAAGGGTGACCCCTTCTTCGTCATGGCTTAAAGTACTATTGCAACTCTGGAGAAGTCTGACATAAATCTCCGATAGTAACCAGCCAGACCCAGGAAACTCAACACCTCCATCACGCTGTTGGGTGGATCTCAAGAAGGTACTACCTCGATCATCATTGGATCCCCTACTACTCCCACATCCGACATGATGTGTCCCGGAAAGGGAAACTCTCAAATCCAGAATTGGAACATCGATAGATTACCATAAATCTGGTTCTCTTGAAGTGTGTCATGTACAACCTGCAAGTGGTTGGCATGCTCCTACTCAGTAGTCGAGTAAATCAGTATGTCATCGATGAAGACTATGAAAAATGATCGAGGTAAGGCTGGAAGACCCTATTCATGAGTGTCATTAACACTGTTGGAGCGTTGGTTACGCCGAAGGGCATAAAAAAGAACTCGTGGTGGCCATACCGACACCTAAAAGACATCATCTGCACATCCTCGTCTCTAAATCTGAGCTACTGATAGCCTGACCTGAGGTCTATCTTCAAGAACCATCATTCTCCCTTGATCTGATCGAAGATTCCGTCAATACTTGGAAGTGGGTACTTGTTCATTATGGTCACCTGAATCAGGCGACGTTAGTCGACACATAGTTTCAAGGTCCCATCTTCCTTCTTGGAGAACAAAATCGGCGAAGCCTAGGGTGAAACACTATGTCAGAAAAATCCCTTTCCCTGCAAGTCCTATAGATATACCCATAGCTCACGAATCTCAGTGGGAGCTTACTAATATGTTAGAGTAGATATCAGTGATATCTCGAGGTACTTGTCAATGTAAAAGTCTACCTCTCTATGAGAAGTTACCCCAGGAACGTCGTCAAAAAAAAAAACGGCTGCATACTGATCCACAACAGTAGGAAAACTCGGACTCCGCACATCAACTACTCCATGTATGAAACTATCCAACCGATTTGTGATCGGCTACACTCTCCTCTGCGTAAGTCCATCATGAACTGCAAAGTCACCCTTTTCGCCGATGAAGGTGAGCATGCTCCCATCTGTGCGGACACACCGCACTTTGTGCCACATACTGTCGATCTGAGCATGATCTATAGAAAACCAATCCAATCCTAATATGACGTCGTAAGGCCTAGACACCGCTATAAAAAGATCCCAGCTAAAGCTCTCACCTCCTATAGTAAGCTCCCACTTCTAAAACCAGTGCGTAATCGTCGAGTTTTCACCAGTATGAGTGTCTAGCCTTAAGGATTGATCCAACGACTTCATCAGAAACACTGAGCTCGGAACAAGGGAAGCGATAATAAAATAATGACTCAAACCTGTGTCTATAAAAACTGCAGCAAGGGAGGAGTAGACACAGATAGTACTTTGAATCATATCTGGTGCACCGTGGTCGTAGGCCTCAACTGCCTGGAGCTGTGTCCGCCTCTGTCTGTCAGCTCACTATGGTTGGGGTGGACCTCCTGGTGGTAGTGGCGGTAGATCCTCGAAACATTATCCACTACCCGCTGTTCGGCCAACTCCTCTACCTCATCCACCCTCTCCTGGTTGACCACCATGGTCAAACCTTGCCTATTCTTGGGAGGTCCCTCTACTGTCTGCTGCTCGTCTGCATTGTGGGTAAGGCATTCATGAGCCATGTAGCCCTGCCCACCGCATGCAAAGCACTGTCTGCTCCTCATAAGGTTGGATCTGTTTCGTGTGCCCCTCACAACCGAATATGTATCCTGAGGTCGCTCACATGATGTTCTGGTTCCATTGGACCCCTGTGACATCTGTCTACTGCCCCCTGTAAAATGCTCCACTACGTGTCGTCCTATGGTGGGTCTCGCGGCTAGTGACTGCTCAGCGAGAAAGCTCTCCACTAGAAGGGCTCACACCAGCACCCCTGCGTGCGTCAGTATGCTAAGGGGAATCGTAGAAGCCCTGATCTCATGCCTCAGTCCCTTCTAAAAGGTCCACGTCCTGAGGAACGTGTCCCATACCATATCCCTGTAGTAGCATGGGAGATCAGTAAACCTCAATGAGTATTGAACTACTGATATGATGCCCTGCTGCATATGTAGTAACTCTTGAATCCGAACCGCACGAAGGGTGGGTGGAACAAACTCCGAGTGGAAGAGACTCTCAAAGTCCATACACAGTAAAGATTTATTATCATTAATCTGGAGCATCAGGATCCACCATCTTCCTGCCGCTTCACGTAGGATAATCGCGACATGGATCACCATAAGGTCGGTTGGTGTCCCTACCAATCTGAAATTTCAGACGATAGCCTCCATCCAATCCTCATCGACCTGTGGGTTCGTCTCTCCGCAGAACCTAGGCGGCCTCTGTCACTGGATCTCATACAACGTGCTCATGCGGAGTGCACTCTCCGTTGCTAGATCTGGTAGTATTAGTGGCTCAGCGGGTAGTGGTACCGCTAGTGCCTCCACTGTGATGGGGCCCTGCACTGAGGCCTCGTTGCTCAGTGGGATACTATCTCACACGTGACTCAAAACCCTAGTAGGCTACCTTTGTGGGTCATCCTAAAAAGAAACTGGTGTACCACGGATAAATAGTATACCTGGTGATCTGACACAAATTAATCAAAAAGAACACTTTTGAAACACCCATGCAATCAGTGTTTTCGTGCACCGAGTCAAAAATCAGTGGTCAGGGTCCTGGTGTTTGGATACGTCGGCGGCCGCACCAACACTGGACTCCCTGGACTAAAAACCACACTCAATACTCTTAACACTATTTCTCCAAAGAAGGAAATATCAGAGTCTTGAGTTATGTGGTAGAACTGACTCCTCTAATACCAATTTTTCGCGACCCATCCTCGGGGTCTGTGCCGTGACTACTCCCTGGACACCTTCCATAGGCCAGGGGCTAGAGACTAGCACCATAGGGGTAAATTATGATAAAAAGGGATGCAATTTCCTTTATTAAAGTAAACAACACAATAGAGTACACAACTGAAGAATGAATTATGTAAACTGAGTACAATAGTAAGTGCTGAATAGTAAATGGGCTAGTATACAAACCCAACTGAAAGAACAATACAAGATAATGCTAGCACAACTGCAGTACGGTAATAGAAAAACCAATGAGTCTTCCTACGGGAATACCACATGAAGGGTGAGTACAAATGGCCTCCTCAGCACCTCAATTACATCTGTCCCCTCCGTGTACATCTCACCAAGTGGTCCACCTCAGGGTACCATCCTGCTCAACATGTATCTACCTATATCAGTGCTATCTGTCATATGCAACCAACACAATGTAGTTGGGGAAAAGCCTATGTAGGGGTGAGTATACAATTCTCAGTAGGGACCCAGAGACCCCCGAAGGTCTCCCAGAATCCACAAAGGATAAAACACCTAAGAGAGATACAAACACAAATTATCAACCAACCCTACATAGGAATATTCCTATACATATACCTATTTTATCAACCAGAGTATGGCTCGAACTCTCGACCCCAAATACAACTCGGTCCACAAAGGAAAGAAGTCAATCACATCGATCATAATGATTGGAAATCAAGACTCAGCTCACACAGGTATACATCATTCGTATAGAGATAGATATGATCAGATGTAGTGACTGATTAATCTAAGATATCGGAGACACACATGATACAAGACCAGCTAAGCTGTTGGACCCACAAAAGATACAAGAACAACTAATCTACCAGACCCACACATGATACATGTATAGAGGTAAAACTGCCGGAACCGCACATGATACAAGAACAATAGTCATCGCCGTCGAAACCATAGAGGATTCCAGTACTATAGTTGTCACTGTCAAACCCATGGAGGATTCCAGTACAGAAGTCAATGCAGTCACAGCCAGCTATAGGGTTCCCGTATACAGCACGCTCAATTCCAGGAGGGTCTGCTCCTTGAGAAAAGGGGTCATCACATCAACTATAACGAAGAATAGAGTTGATGTACCACAATGTTCGATCTCTTAAAAAGGACCCCAACGCGACAGATGGCACGTCAATCGGTCTCCTGGTCTGAGATATATTGACTTTTCCGTTCTAGGGGCCCGGATGGAAATACACTCGTTCCAAACCCGACCATTTTCCAAAGTTGTCTAAAACTCACTTTGAGTATCGAAAAAGAACATCTTCATCGTGAGGGCCCCAAATTCGTAGACAGCGCATTGATCGGACATGCAGTCTTATAGATATTCACGTTTAAGTGAAAACGGGCACGACCCGTTAAGCACAGTGGGCTGGCGGGTCGGGTCAACCCAGTTTTGGCGGGTCCGACCCAGTAGAGGGTTGGAGCAGCCCGATGGGGGGCGGCCTGGCCCGGCACTGCGCGGTGCAGCCCAACAGGGAGCGTACCAGCCCGGGTGGCCCAGCAGTCCAGGGAGGGGGTGGGTGCGACCCCTTGCTTCCCCGAACCGGCAGTGCTGAGCAGGGCCTCCGTCCCAACCGGTCTCCCAATGTCGACCGAACTTCTTAGCATGAGAGGCCCGTACGGGCGGGCCGCGGTCCCTTCAGCGCGGCACCCTCTTGGCATCACGACTCTTTCATCCTAGCCTAGTGACGAGCCGGTCGGTTTGCCGTCGAGGGGCTTGCGGAGCGCGGGCTGCAGTTCTCTACTACACGGTGTCCCTTGTGGCACCGCTATCTCTTTAGTCTAGTAGGATTTATCCTGTCGGTTCAACATCGGCCGAGCGTCCCACGGTTTCGGGCCACTGTTCTTCCACACATGGCCAGCGCGCGGCCACCGCCTTCGCTCATCATCACCCCTTACAATGCACCTCTATCACGAATAAAGTTCGGGAAAACATCGGAGGTTCGTCCGACCATATTCGTTCGGCCCGTGCCCTCCGCATTATGTGATAACAATTTTCCGAATGTAATCCAAAGAAAAAATCACAAACGGGATAATTCATTCACTTATAAATTATACAAAACCCTCACCTTGTAATTGACATTGAATTTCGTCGAGCCGTGGAAAACGAGCATTGTGGTAGTCAGGGGTCGCGGAAGAATGGTGTCATCCCATAAATGATGAAGGAAGTGTCTTTTTCATAGACGACGTAGACTCCCTGACGTCGAGGGGCGTCCGAGGAAGATGCCTTGTTGGAATAATTCCTTCGAGTTCTTCGTCGGAGATGCTCTTTGTTGAAGAAAGGTGTTCTTTGTCAAAGAAGGATCACATCTCTTCTAAATATCCAATGCCTTCCCCCAAAAGTTATTTTCCAAATCAAAAATAAATATAAAGGCTTTCAAATTAATAGAATTTCGATGCAAATCTATTTTATTCTAAAGAGGTGCCAAATAATTAATGTAGACATTAATTATATGAGTTGGCACAATTGATTGAGAGGGGGAGGTGGAGAGGCTCCACCATTAATAATGAGTTGTCAAAATAAACATTAGGTAATTAATGGGGTGTTGAAGAGAGGTGGAAGGGTTTGGGTTCGTGTGGGCCCCACCTCACAAATATCCTCTCATGGGAGGTTATGTTTGTGTGGGCCCCACAAAAAACTTCCCGATGTTGGATTTAACTACCCAAGATAAAATAAAATTTTTCACAAAAATTTTAGTTAGCATTTTTATTAATCCCCAAAAACATAACTTTCAACCCGCATAAAACGCAACTGCAGTAATTGTCCCCTTAAGCGAATATCGGCGCTGCGAGTTCATCGGTGCCCTCAGATTTCATTTCCGAGCATCGGTTCAGAAGATAAAAAAATCCGCATGTACATTTACTGAATGTACCTGAACAAAATTTCAGAAATTGATTTTGGTCACACCGTGCCTCGGAATCAAATGCCTTCAGAAACCACAGACTCGTAAAATTCCAATGTATTTAAGAAAAACAATTGGTTGACATTTCCAGTTCTTTACAGTTTCATAGTGAATACCATCAAAGATGAATAATATTTTCTATATATGGACCAATATATATATAAATATCTTGATTAACTTTATTAATTCGTTTACCGACTTTTTTAAGTAATTATATATGATGACCATAAATGAATTTATTTGATACCATAATTGTAATTTCACTCTTTAGTTCTTCTTCAAGGAATTTTCCATATTTTATACATATCATATTCAAAATAATTATTTTCAATTTTTATGAGATAAAATTAACTAAGAACAGATCACATCATCCACAAAAGGATGACAAGATATTTCTCTTGTTTTCCATATTTGATTAAAATCATCAATGGTTTTCACAAGATAATATATTATATGATGTTAATAACCCTTCGAATGAATAAATACAAAAACAACATCTAATTTATGAACTTTCACAACAAAATCTAAACATGAAATATTCTATAAATAACTAACCAAAATATTGTTCAAAATAATCCAGAAACAATTTGAAACACAAAATGTTCAAAAGGTTTAACAACATATTACATCGAGATCATCATCAAATTTATCTCCATATAGCTTTAATCACTTGCCATGTCACATACGAGAACATTTATATTCTGAATTCATTTAAACTCCAAAATATGCTAACATTTTAAATTAACAGAATTAATCATAATAAGCCTCATTAAAATCATATATGAATCTATGAACAAGTTCAAACGTTATATATAAAATGAAATCGAATTTTATGAAAAATAGACTCCAATCAATTAATCAAATGATGATAAATTTAAAAAAACTAATCTAAAAATAACTTTAAATAAATATTCAAAAATGCATTTTTCAAGGTTTATATATTTGAAAAAACAATGAACCCTTTATTCACATTAAACATAATTTTCTCATCATCAAATAATGTATTGGACTTTAAGGTTATATGATTCATTTAGGTTATAACATCATAAATTTTGTTCCTAAAAAACATAATGTAACATTACATGTGAAACCTAAGGGTAAAAAATATCAGTGTTTTTTTAAATATATAATTAAAATTTTCAATAATTCATTTATTCACCATAAAATCCAATAATATAAATCCACAAAAAGTTATTAAGGCCATCAAATATATTCTCATAACAAATATTATAAACCCATAATATTATCTTCAACTCATTAATTATCCTTATATGATTACATCATAACATCTAATTTTTTATAAATAGATCTCTAAAACAAAAATAATGACATTTAGACTCATAAATATTGATTCAGTGATTAAAATATATTATTTACATATTTTATTGATACAAACTAGATTTTCCCAATTTTTACCATCCATAAACACAATATCTATAACAAACATTTATTTAAATGAATAAAAATGTGATTTTATTTGTAGAGTTTTAATAATTATTAATAGATGAATTATATGATAAAACCCATTAATTTATCATCAAATGTGAATTTTCCCATTATACTGAAATATTATAATTCCATAAAAACTCAAAAAAATAATACATGAAATTATCCTGCCATGATATTAACATTGAAACAAAATTCATAATATCATTTTACATATATTTTAGAAATAGAATCATAAGAAATTATGAACTCAAATTATTAGTAAGAGTATAATACGAGATATCAATGATCATATGTAACATCATATACTCATATAAGTATGAGATAATAATCAATGTTCCAAATTATAACATAGGATAACTTATTCCTATAAAAACATAGAAAAAAACATGAGACATTTTATAATGATTTAATATAAGAAAACACTCAATTGATCCAATTTCCATGAGGCATGCAAGACTAATATTGTTTAAATAAACCATTAAAAATAATAGAAATCATAAAAAAACAGTTTTATATCTTGGGACATCATACATTCCCCAGGTAATCACATAAATAGAATAATTCTCGAGTTATCTTAAGGGTATCTTTTCACTAATAAAACTAATATTTTTTTATAGTTACATATATTTAGTAATATAAATTTCCATTTAGGAGTATAGTCCAACTTTTTCAAATTTTTTAATTACCCTTTTCATTGGAGAGAAATATCATTATCACTCATCATCATGAGCTACATTGGAATCACCTATCGTCGTAAAAAATTTATGAGAATAGAAAAAATGAAAAAAGTATATATATATTGAATTTAATCTTAAAATTCAGAGAAGAAACTATAATTCCCTTCATAACATCATTAACTTTTATGAAAGAAACATAAGTCATGATAAATTCTTTATACATCATAATTATAAATTCGAATAGTTCATACAAAAAATTATTTGGGTTCATCAAAAGAACATTAAAACCTCCACATCATAAATCATAAAAAGAAAAGAAAGGGATGGTATAATTTGAACACATCCCCATAATAACATCATTTCTGTATGTTTATATATTTTAAATTTTTTTTTTGTAAATCATTTAAACATTTCTTGGAAAATACATGAAAATATATTTTTCATCCATATAATAAAAAAATAGACATTTCATGAATTATTAAAAATTGAATTTCATTGAAATTAATATAGTAAAATACTATTATAATCATCTTAAAAAATAAAGAAATTAATATTGAAATAACAATTTATAATGTATATGATATAAAATAGTTCCTCACATTTTTTTGAATTTCAATGGTGATTTATTCAGGAAAAATAAATAATATTTATTCTCAACATTTATAATGAAATATACATGTATAATAAAAATATATTCAATGAACATTTTATTGTTCATAAAAATATATATATACCAAAATTAACATTTTTAATGGGGATAAATAATCCCCAATAAAAACGAATAAGTAATGTAGGATTTTTTTAACAAAAATATCAATATCATTTGAATAAATATAGGGGGGAAATGGTATTAATAACTGAAAATTCTAGAAATAAGTAAAGAAGAATAATCTATATGGGGTTTAATGTTTAAATAACATATAATTTATAAAAAATTAATATTTTAACAAATCTATCTTAAAAATGAAATGGGATTGTAAATTAAAGTCTCACAACTTTAGATTCATTTCAAATGAATCCCACATGAATGAAAATAACTCAAAACAAAGATTAAATTCCATTAATTGAAATCGAATCGTGCTATAAAAAAATCCAATAGGTTGTATAAACACTCTATAAACTCAAATAAAAGTATCATAAGAAAAATGTTTTAATGAACATATATATTGTCGAATAACCCTTATAGTATTGGTCATATCCAAATAAAAACCACATAAAAGGTATAACAATTGTTCTTTTTTTATATCCATAGTTTTCATTAAATTAATATTAATATAATTTCATGTATATTATATATACCAAAAAAATAATATTCATGTGGTTATTATGAAATATGACTTATAGATATAAATGATATATAAGAAACCCTTAACACAAAAACTTCCATATTTCTAAAAGAATTAAAAAATCTGACATAGGATAGACATTATACATCTATTATATAATAATATTCCTAATAATCCTACATTATATGATTTATAAATAATTTTTTACCACTTAATTGATAATAATTTCTCTATATACAATGGACTATTCATTAGCATCTCCCATAAGATATCACTCATGAAACAAAAACCATAGCCTTTGCAATCTCATGAGAGTTCATAACGTTTATCCAATTGGGATCTATAAGATATTTAATTCATATAGAAATCCTGGGAAAACCATATGGTATCATATAACATACGTCATGTTTTTGTACTTAGTGATAGATTTTCTAAATCAGATAATTTTTAAGAATGTAATCGTCGAAAATTTTGTTATAAAATATATGGTTATCTCATAATGACTTGAATAGTTATGGAATTAAATTATTACTTCATTTTATCTTATTGTGGTTGTGATTATATTGTTATTCATTAATTGTTCATTAATAATAAAATCTTTCTATTGTTTTTCAAATCAGAGGATTACTTCATTGGGGTGAGACTTTTCTCACGCCATCTTCTCAACATATGAAATGAAATGATGAACTGATTCCTTTTCATTAGTTCTAGTGATCTAATGTGTTATTATTATTGTTGAATGAAAATACTCTATTAATCCCCCAGAATCCCATAAATATAATACCCCGACGTAAACTACCATCCCCGGGCTGAAGTGCTACAGGACCTCGTGTGTGCCACCTAGTATGTAGGATATTTCTAACTAGAAGTGAGGGCCAAAAATCCATCATTGGGGAGACAATAACCTCTTGTAATCATATCGATAAAACAAAAATGTAAATAGATTATCAAAAAACTAAGAGTATTAAGGATGTAATTTTTGCAATAAAATGTAATATTTGATAAAATACATGTCATAAAACATATAAATTAGTCTCTTATTGTAAAAATCAAAACAAATGTCATTATATTTAATTTAAATTAAGAGTAACATTTTAGAATAGATCATAGTACATCCAAACACTTCCAATTTATTCTTTAGCATTGTCTCTCCACTTATATTATCATGTTTTTTTTATTTTTGATTTATATAAATGAAGTGCGTACAACTATCAAGATTTTATTACAATTTATGAGTAATAAAACAGTGTAGGAAACCAATAATGTGTTTATAACATGTGTGTAGAGGTATAATGGGAGTATCCCATGATAAAGATGAATTCACATGAAAGTATAATCAATCATATTGTGAAAAAACAATGTTAACTGAGTCCCCCATGAACCCCAACCATACATTCTTTTAATCTTTACAAGATGGATAATTCAATTTCATTTGATGTGATAAATAACAATCTACAATGCCAATGAAAATTTTACATGAAGTACTTAGGGCTTCCGGTGAGCATGATGATCAACGTCCACATGACCTCATGTGAACATTCTTGTCGAAGTACACTAGGAATTGTAAAATCATTCTACTAATCATTCACTAGGCATGGAGTGATCATGAAACTCAACATCCTCTTTGAATCGAGTGAACATGTTACAAAAAATCCACTATTAATTAAGTTATCATACTATAATGAATTCATTAGGAGACTCTATCACTTGAACATTAATTAGAACTATTTATGAAATCATTACATGTCTTGTGTACACCCCAACTAATGGATTAACACATCACAATAGTCCACATGTTATACTATAATAAAAGGCCTCCAGTTCCATGTAACATACATATAATTAAGTAGATCACACAATAGAATACAATATCATGGAATCATGTTAATCAATATCATATAAAATTACAAGTGATCAATATAAATCAATGAAATATGATACATAAACATAATAATGGAAAAAACATCATAAATAAGTCCCAAGAACTTTGAACACACCCACATGTGATCCCTATAAATCACAGTAAACAATAAATAAAAACCAATGACCATAAAAATGTTAAATATGAATACATTTTCCATGATTTTTAAGGATATTCCTACCTCAATGTTTGTGACAATGTATTACAAGGGTTGTCAAAGGATCGAAGTCAGAACTGTATATCACACCCATTGATAACGAGATCATATTTATAGGATGACTACCTTAGTTTTGAGTTTTTCGATGAACTATATTTTAATGTATTATTAAGTATATTTCATGTTGAATTAATCATTATCCAATCACATTCCAAATTGAGTATGCTGATAGAAATTTTTTTGGGATAAAACAAAGATAATGAAATAAATTCCAAATATATATTTTCATTGTATGAACAGATCATGAATTCAACATCAATTCTAGAATAGAAAATTTGGTCTATCGAATTAAAATCAATAAATCATCCAAACAACATAATAAAATATATAAAATATATGATTTGGGAAGATAAGTATCCAATGTTGATCGATCTATATATAATTACCTGGTAATATCATCCATTCAGGATAATTCTATTTCTGGTTGAGAGGGATATCAATGGCATGTCTTTATATACACCAAACTATAAAAGGAACATTAATGTATTATAGTTCATTGAATAATATTAAATCGACAATAGTTCTATAATGGTTATCCGTACATTTATACACATAGAGAATCTTTATTTGATGTGATATGTCTATCGTATCATGATACATTGTCAACTATCTATAATCATCACCGACCTATCAATAGAGGGAAAAGACCATGTTGAATAATTATGGAATAGATAGATTTACCATATAGACATGTGTATCTCTCAATGAAGAAGATTAATTTCGTGTATATATAGAGTAAAAATACCATTCTAGTATCACTAAATCAAATCAATGGTAAAGATAAAATGGGAGAATAATTAGATAGATCAATAGTCAACATAGTATTGATAAAATTTTAAATATGGGATTCTAGGTTTGATTTTTGTGTTTAATTATTTTAAAATTTAATTTAGTTGAATGATATTTGGGTATATTTATACACACATAGCCAAACTACACCATCGAGCTGGTGGGTGTCACTAGTGTTCCCCTAGGCTAATGGGTGGCCTATGGTAGGCTGGTGTGTTGGGAAGTACCACCGTGATCCATCCCTAACCAGTGGGTGTCTAGTGGAACCCAATAGTTATTCCTTTGGAATCTATATAATATAAAATAGCTACTGTAGATACACTATCCAACCGTTGATAGCCTTCCTATCACCACAAGATTAATCCAGTAAACTTTTCTCCCTCTATAAATTCATTGAATCCTTTTCACTATGGAGAAACAATTTTATACCAAAAATATAAATGATCCAAAAGAGAATGAAAAATTTATAAACATAAAATCTTTTATATTTAATTTTTTATAGATTCAATAATTATCTTCCGATAATTACTTATTTTCCCTAATATATACCTTCAATGGTCTTACACAAGAAAATATTTCCACTAATATTGAACACCATCCTACCAATACAAAGTTTCCCCAGGCTCTATCCTTAACACCATTGGATCTGGAATGGTTGTATCAACGTCACTTGAAGGAAATTATCACTTTGGTTAACATTTCTCTATTTTTAACCAACATACAACTCATCATGATCCAAATAAACATCCTCACAATCACTGAAATGTGTGTAATTTTTCATGGACCGCTAATGCTAAGACAAATGAAACACATAATTTATATCTGAGAAGTGAGAATAAATATCTAATGGGTATTCCGCAATTTAAATCCACTAATTGATATCAAGGGATACAACTTATCATAGTGGTAGATTACATTTATTCATTAATGATTTGTGGGATAATTAAGGAAATTCATTCATAAATTCATTATTTCTTAGAGTAAACTCGATAGGTATCATCCTAATGTAAGTACAATATAACTACCCAATCACATATTCAATAATATTCTTCTAAATTAGAGAAACTTGATAGGGAATCTCATATAAATTAATGGGTCCCGTTACTATTTTTTATCTTTTCTTGTGCTAACACAACAATGAATGGCATGGACTACAATAGATTGCCTCATAACATGTCATATGGATAGAATGATGTTTCATTTTCTTATATTTGAACTTAAATTATTCTATTTGATCATCCCTAAATTTGATGATGTCTAGGATACAATCCACCAATATATACGTCAATATAAAAATTTTCTTTATTGACAATCCATCTTTTTGGGGATGTTACACTATGGAAAATCTCAACTATGTCCTTAGGTCCAGCAATAACCCCTTCATAAACTATGATATAAAAACCACATATCATTCAAATATAATGGTCAAGGTTAATGCCAAAAATTTAAAAATTTCATTGACATGTACCTTTCATCGCTCTACTTTAGAGTTATGTTGAAGGATCAATATTAAATAAGAATATTTTATTTAATGACCAATAATAGTGCATATTGTTTCATTTCTCCTCGCTATCATTGGTAATCCTGTTAAAAAGTAAATCATGATTTCCTACCACATCCACATGAGAACATGATGTTAAAAAGAAAACAATACGAAAATTATTTTTTCATCATTTATCCACTATTAGTTAAGGAATGATGGAATTTTTTTATTAATTTAAGGCTCAGTCCATGGTCTCCAGAATTATAACCCAAATATATAGAAAATTAATTTATCTCTAGGATCTACTACAAACCTGGATGTACATATGTATATCATCTATTCTTCAATGATATAAGAAGTTATTATTACACATCCATGTACTAGAATCGCCTCATCATCATATAAGGTATACCAATGTATCAAACTCACCACTTACTAGATGATCCCACTTCTAAACAAATATGAGTCTAATTTATAACATTCTTTCTCCAAGTATAATAAGGTAGATGTGATCAAAAATAGAGAACATGACATTAATCCATGTAACTTTATGGCATCCATCCTCAATTAGAATAGTAATCTCATTAGGAACTATAGTTCCTCTGATGCCAATTTATGAGATCTGAATATACATGATTCTTTCATCTAAGATCATCTATAAAAACAATTGATTTATCAATCCTTTAGTTTATCATTCAGATTAATGTCATAATTTTAAAAAAGAACTCCAATTTCATATATTATGGTCACACTAGATGAATATATGATGGTGAGTGTTGTTGTTTGTGTTCAGAATAAAACTCCCATCAAATAGATATTGTTGTTAACACAAAGTTCATGAACTGTAGCATCCAACTCTTAATAATTCGTAGGATAGGTCCATTGATAGTGATAAATATGACATAAAATATTATATATTACCCAATCCAAATACATCAAAACCAACACCCCGAAAAATCTTGACACATCATAATATATTGCATAACTAACCCCTAGCTCGAGAACACTAGACACATTTACTATTATGAATATGACACCCATATATTAATACACCTTATTTCATGATCTATTACATAATGATACAATTAGTAAAATACTAAAATATCATGATTCCTAACTAATTTATGTACATTTTTAGAAAACCAAATAACATGAAACATAAATACAATAACAATATATTTGTTTTCTCTCACTGAGAACACATGTTCTAGTTTGGAATCCCAACTTGTAAGAGGTTTTCAAGGAATTTATTTATGGAATCGAAAACATCCTACGAATTTTTTTTAAATGGGACCTTATTTACAAAAGCAGTCATTTGTTAGGTTTGGGCCTATGATACTTAAGAACATATATTAGTCAATAGGATGGGAGGTTGGATTATCACACCCTTTTCAGGGGAATTATTCCCAACACTGGGACTCTGTTATTGATTGAAGATATTTATTGTGAATAATTATTAATTTACCAAGAATACCATAGGATTATTTTTAAATTTTATGTTTTTTATTAGAATGTGTAAAATATAAGATCAACTATATGTATTTGAGGTTATCCATTAATGGTATCCAATCATATACAATATAGAGATTATTTTAACCAATTTTATGATATTACTGATTTTTTATCCTACTAAGTGTGGAACTCTAGAATGTTTTTTCATCTAGGGAAAAGAAATCATGGTTTGATGTTGGGTTCATACCCATATGTGGCCTAACTATGTATCCTTGTGAAAGGAATAAAAACCATCATAGTTTGGTGAGGATTAATGGGGCACATAAATCCTTTTAATGGAATGTGATAAAGATCTATCGATAAAGTTTAATTTGACGTGTTAATGAAATCTATGCGGAAGATGCTCAGTGAAAGCTTGGTGTATTAAATATGCCTAAGAAACTTATGGATCCTATAATAGACATATGTTTCTATGTTGGACTAGAACATTTTGGGAATATGGTCCAATTAGAACATGGTTTATTTGATGTGTTGGGTTTGAACCTCATAGAGGCTTCCTATGTATCCCACAATGATGGGAATCAATTCCCCCATAGCTTGATGAGTCTCATAAGAGAGTGTAGTCCTATGAGGGAAATTAGTTTGGTCTTACTTATTACAATAGATGCCTTTGTGATTTTGGGATTTAATTTTGGACTTAATCCTAAAGAGGATACTCATTTATGGATTAAATGATATAGAGATCGGGCCTTAGAATGGATTCATTGGTATCCCAGTTTTAATGGGAATCAGTGTTCTCGTAGTTCATGTAGATGAGGTGTCTATAAAAATGTTGTGATCATCAAAAATATCTACTCTAATATGTGTCATGCTCAGTGTACGAAAAAAGTGTATGTGAAAGATTCAACCAAGGCACACACACATTTCATCATTCGCAAGTGGAAGATGATGGGTGTACGATGACAGAAGTGGAAGAGGTCAAGGATACAAAACTTACCTCTATTATCTTTAAATTAGAAAATGGTCCAATTTAATGACAAAGTGAAGGTATAAGAAGTTTGGAGGACTAATACTATAAAATACTACCTGAAAGGCTATGTGATTATACCAATATGGTTGCCCTAAAATTTGTTATTTTAAGGGAAAGAGACATCACTTTTTTATCAAAAGGAAATGTTGGTGTGAACTATACCTTTCCTACTAGGGACCTGAGACTCCAGGTATTAGATATGATAATGGAAAATCATTTCTCAAACCCTAATCCTCCGAAATAATAACTATTCAACATAGTTCCTAGGAAAACAATCCATTTTACTGAGGATATACAAACCCAAAGACACACCATGAACCCTAATTCCATTTCAAAACAAATGTGGGAAATCTATGTATGTGGATATAAAAAGACAAATAAGAGACACTCTGATGTGACCTTCCTAATATTTTTCTCATATTAGACGTTAGGGAGGAGGTTTCAACATAGACATTTTCAAAGAAAGGTGATAATGAAGAATAAGCCATTCCGCATTTGAATTTGAAGAAGGCTTGATAAAAGGATTGTATAGACTAAACTGGTAATGTGAGTCAAATAAGGGCACCCCTGTTGGTATCATAAAGGAAGTTATGGGTTTGAATCTAGTCTTAGGCGACCTGATGTTCACTTATGTGACATAAAACCACACTTGACTCAATCCATAAATTCTATTAACAGTTATTCCTAGAATTGGGGTGCTCGAGTTCTATTTAGAAGAAAGGGTGGTGAGCAAGTGTCTCTAATTTAGGTAGGTGGTGAACATTAGGCAGAAAAAGTGTTATGGATTTCAAACACTAAAGGGATTTATTTCATATGAACATAATTCAATTAATCTGCTCTAGTTGTTAAATAACTACCATGATGGTTTCCGAAGGCCTGGGGAAATTACTAGGGATACTAGAGAACTAATGAGATTATAGTGAAATTCATCCCTACAAATGAAGTCCCCAAGGGTTTATTTATAGTCAAATATGTGACCATGAGTGAATAGGGATCAGGTGCATAAGTTCCTTGCAATCATAAAATGTGGCGTGTAAGTACATTGTGCAACGATGGATCGATGGAAAGATTTGGGCCATCTAAATATCATGAATTTGAATATATTAATTTTCTTCATGCATTTTTTCCACCTTTTTCTATTCCAATTTCAATTTTGACTTTTTTTTGATGTGATTGAATATAGTGTAAACCCCCCCTCATAATTTGTTCTGAAATTAAAAGATGGTCTTATACTGAGGTGTTGTTTTAAAAAGGGTCATAAGAGGTTAATGTGGCATGCAATCTGTTAGTGTGTGAGGTGTGAGAATTCATGTTTATGGTGTGTAGGGTAATATTCATCTAATATATATAGGGGATTCACTTTAGAGAAAATTACAATGACTTCAAAAATCAATCTCTCTGTGTGCATGGTTTTACACATAGACAATCCTATCGAGCGCACTTCAGATGTATGGTTTTTATTTTCATGGCAAGTGTGGGGTACCATACTTGTGATCCACATATATAATTGAGTTATGAATTTATAAAAGTAGTACATAATTCCATTGTCAAAAACATTGAAAATGACCTCAATTTATGTTAAATTTTCGTCTCTTTTGTAGGTTCAATAGATTCCAACATAATAAGAACTGCTAATGAATTGGCTAGTAAGATAATTGATGATATGATAAATATTTTCATTAATGATTACTTGGACATTTTTGACACTACTCTACCATATTTGGAAAATAATATGAGGAAATATGACGTTAATTTTCAAAGGATTATTATTTTTCCTCTATATGGTTATGGACAAATGTAGGATGCATACATACAGGAGCCCAAAAATTATATTCCACTTTCTTTGTTTCAAGACCATAATAATTCATCATCTGCTAATATTTTTACTGTCGGAACATATATTAATGCTGGGATAATAGCTAATGACCATTTCATACATCACATCCCATGTGCTCTAGATTTGAAAGCACATACGCCAATGATATTACCGTAAATTTTTCTATATTCTCAGATATATCAATCATAGAGTTGAAATAAAAGTCGGTATTTTCTCTTAGGAGGGGGTGATAAATCTGAATTGATGTGGGTGTATTGGTTGTGCAAGGCATGTGCGGGGATTATGAATGACTTCAAAAGATTTTTTATTTATGATGATGTGTGGGTTGGGAAAACCAATTTATATAGGAATGACAATTTGTTCCCAATGTTGTTAATTTGATGGAGTCATGAGACAAATTCCTGCCATTGGACACATGGAGAACTAGGAATCAGTTCGTGGGATGTCTATAAGATATCTATAGCTCCAATCCATTGAGATTGATATGATGAGTTTATTCCTCCAATGGTGATGTGGAATGACATAGAAAAGACGCCAACCATGGTTTGTGAGTTAATGATGATATATTATAAATTAAACAATATTAAAAAAACAAATTCCCACACAAGAAGGGATATTCACCCAGAGGAGTATATGAGAATATTCATAGTGATGAAGTAGGATAAGTGTCCCACTTTCACTAATCCAACAAGAATTCCAAAGGTGAAAAAAGAGGTGCACCAGACACTTCTCGACCAACATTATATAAATGAGAGTTTAAAATGTGGGGGTATGAATTCAAATCAAAAATTCATGTGAAGACACGTATCGTAGGTTTCCATTTCATGTGAATCAGGGTATATTTATTTCCTATATGAAATTCCATGGGAAGTGTAAGGCAAGTAACATTTGTTATCATATCCAAGATGTCTGAGAAGGGGATGGTAGGATTAGATGCCCATATTTGGGGAATGATTCAAAGGAGCTTGTTACATATCAATAGAGGGTAGTGTCTTTTCAAAATAGAAGGACCATTCCAGGTGTTATGGGGGTGGATCTACACACATTTCAGAAATAATGTAGTGAAAAGTGTGGTACACATCATTGGAAGTTCTTTTATACTATGTATTCATGATTTTTCATGTATTTCACATCTATCTTTCGATGATTATAAAAATAAGGCCAGGTTAAGTATCTATAAGGAATTTTGTCTTTTCCCTTATGTGAATCCATTTACGAAGAGATTTTTTATTTTGGGACATGCAACATAGGGCTAAGGGTGTATTTGTTAGCTTGTAGGGACGGTGTATTGGCCATTAGAATTGATGAGGGAAAAAAATATCTGAGGACTAAACTCATTATATATTCTCACGTAAATTCATATTTCTATAAATAAAATATTGTTTCTCCTCAAGTACATTTCAGATTAGAGAAACATCAAATTGTTTCCCGAAAATAATTATTTTCCAATGATAGTATAAAAAAATCATTCTAGTATCCAACTTACCTACCAATGATGCAACAAGAAGATTGACTATGTGGTATGCTGAGAAATCGGATGCATCATACCCTAAAAGGGAGTTAAACCTTGTGGTCCCATGAATCAGGATATAGAGAGTCAGTAGGAAGGAACCCACTCAATTGGAAGGAAATTACACATTTTCAAAGGATAATTAATTGTAGTTAAAGGGTAGGGGTGATGAGGATCCATGTTAATCAAAGAGACCTTATGCAATATACAATCAACATATCAGAGGCATGAGATCCACAAAATCAATTTGAACTACAGCAGTACTGAGTTAATATAGTCTCTATCATCCAGAAGAGAAACTAGTATAATTTTCTAATCCACCATCTGTGACTGGAGGAATTGGGAAGAAACGAAAATCTACAATATCAGGATCATATTAACAAACCTTTAGAATGTACTCTAAATATGTACAATAAGAGGGCGTACAAACATGGAAAAGGTTGCTGTAGCAACCCAATATTCTATAAATACATATTCAAATTGATTGAATTAAATGTATTATTAGGAAAAAATGTTATGTAAAACATATACACATCAATGTTTTTATGTTTTTTTATTTTAAATTACCATTATAAATTGTGACCATTACTAATATAGTCGTTGAATATTTATCACATGATTAGTATAAATATAAGGCTTTAACAAATCCATTTTACTTAGAAAAAGGAAGTGATGGACACATCTAGAAGACATTCCCAATATTAGGATCATTTGATGAAGCTCATAAAAAGAGGTGGAATTATTTATATTTTCTCTTGATGAATCCCAAGTCGATCTTCATCACATTAAGCTCGAACGAAACCACATATGGGAGTAGTCTATGTTGATAGATATTACCACCTGAGCAATATTATCTATGCCACCCCAAGAGTCTATCACCATCGCACACCTTACCCTTCACTCTTATGTGGGTATTAAAATGGGTTCTCTAACAAGACCCTATAATTATGATTATGTGCATTATTTTTATAGAGAATATAAATTCATTTTATTATTGTTAAGTCGTAAATAATTTCTAAATAATTATCATTCTTATTTAATATTAAATAAAAAATATATATTTTCATTAATTAATGGATTTTTTGAATTAAACAATATTTTAATAAAATATTATTACTAAATTAATTTTTATTAATTCAAATTATCATATAATTTTTATGAATACAATAGAATTGTTTTTAACATTTGAAAGCTGTTTTCTCAAAACCCATGAATTTTTGATAAATGTCATTTTTTATTTTACAAGTAAAAATTCACATATTTAAAAAATTATTTATATAAAATGAATATTATTTTTTGAATCAGGATATCGAAATTATCCAATGTTTAATTTTTCATAATTTTCTAACACTGTCGAATTTTTGGGTAAAAATTAAACACCATTTAAATATATAATGTGTTTTATGACATCAAAATGACCCAATAGTGATTTAATAAAATATTATAAACATTTTACTCAAGTAATATAATTTTTAACATTATAATAATGTAGTTTTAGGTTTGTTTTATTTATTTTACAACGCTTTATTGGACCCTATAGGACTTAGAAAACAATTTATCTTCTTAGAATAATTTCTTTGAGATTGTGACTCACCCCCACCTACGGAAGCCTAATATTTTAAGATGATCGTCCATTAATCATATAAAATAATTTATTCCACTCAGTTTTTGAAAACAAAATGGGCAAAACCCAAGGGCTAGTTTGTGGTTTTGATTACTTTAAAGTATGGGGCCCAAAACCTAAATAATACAGAATTCCTTCTCCTTTCCTATATAAACACATCAAAGCTCCCACTTTCTCTTTTCTCCAAGCCTTCAGAATTTTTCCAACATCTTCCCTCCTATCTTTGTAATCCTTCCAAGGTGACCAAGATCCTAAGAAGCCTCTCTCAATCCCCTCACATACCTTTGGGATCACACTTCCAAGTAAAGGATTCCATCCGTTCTCATTTTATCCATGTTTCTTAATATTTTTATTCCCTTTAATATTCAATTTTAAATATTGGGGTATGGTTTTGGGAATCACACATACAAAAATATTTAATTTTTAATGATGACAGACCCATGTACCTCTCATTAATTCCTCCCATGTACACCTATTTCTATGCCGATATTTGGTAAGGAATTTCTCAATACTCATTTACATTCACGAAATTATATTGTATTATGAATCTAAATTACTTTAAATTTTTTCTTAAATGTATTTATATTACACCCTTACATTATTTTTTTTGTAAATATGATGATACACCCCTTTCTCTCTCATCAAACACGTTTATGAATTTTTATGTCACGTTGTTATGCTTCCAAAATTACACCACGATTTTTCACGATAAAGTCATTTTGTCGTGAATACCATTCCCATTTGATTATCAAGGGTATTCATAATTATTCACATTTACTTGTGTATTATGGATTTTCATGTATTAATTACACATTCTTTTATCATGAAATAAATGATTATTTTAATGAATCTATGTTATATGAACTATGTGGAACACATATGCATGAAATGAAATGTTTAAGATGGGTGTGCCCTGATATCAATCCAATGCATTGGTTAATGATTAGTATCATGATATGACAATATAAATGATGGTTTACTAATGATTATTCGTGTGATATGATCATATACTTATGGTCTTGAGAAAAGAGCCATGGATTGTATGAATACAACGTTTAGTGTTGTGTCCACATTTTTATGTTATGATAATCATGCTATAACAATACTTTATGTTCATGTTTATTTTTTTCTCTGTTGATATGAAAATTTCCTAACATGTATTGTATTATTCATGTTATTCATTTTTACTCCCTTACTAGGATTTATATCTAACCCTTTTGTAATGCATGTCCTCAGGTTATCCCATGAAATTATAAGTATGATTGAATGTAGTGGTCCTGTAAAGGATGTTTTCAATAAAGATGTTGTGTTCATTGTTTTAAGTCATTATGTAATGTTCCCAATATCCATATACACTATACCTATAGATCCTCAGAGTATTATTATGTTCAATTTTATGTAATATTTCATGTTTAAGTGTGTAGTAACGAGCATGGTTGTTATAGTTTGTATCAAAGGATACATTTATTTATTTTTGAGATTTTGATTAAAAAAACTCTAGTGAAAGACTTTAGAATATGACTAAGTATAATAAAAACATCCCTAGGTTTTGGTTATAATTGATAATGTTTATATTCATGAAAAAATATCCCTACTTGTATATGAGAAGATAGAGGCGGCTCTGGAACAAATATACCTAGGAGTGAAAACTACGATAAGGAGTTTCAGGATTGACCTGAAGTATCCTGGTGCACAACAATGGGCCTTGATCCACTATTGGTTGTGAAACTCCTGGGGGATATGTTTTGGTAAATTCTCATGATTATTATGAACCATTATTAAGGTAATAAAAAAGCCCCTGAAAACATAATTTTGGAAAATAGATCATGTATAACATATACTGAATCCAAGGAATTCATAAGATAAGGAAATAGGTGTAATTTAAATGTTAACATTTTTTTATTTGTATTTCCATTTATGAGTTTAATATTTATCATCCCTAAGTCGTTTAGTATGAAGTAAATAAGTATAATCATAACATAAAAGTGAAAGGAAGGGTTATATTTCATAGTTTTATGCATTATTTTATATCCCGAATGTTTTGAATTAAAATCCTAACACAACCACATATCATTAAGGTAAAGATTTTAGTGAGTATGAAAAATGATAAAATCCTCAAAAACCATGAATATAACTCTTATACAATCATAATTTTATATAAAACCTCACAGAGAACCTTGTCAGACACCCTCTAGTGGAATTTTAATCAATTATTGGCATTGATAGGCTTTCCCTATATAGAGCCAACACAAATTTCCGTGAGAAGGAAATCACTCTCCAATAAGAGAATCGACCCCCCAATTATATAAAAGAACAAGGAGGAAGATGAATATTATTTAGTACTGTCATCTTAATAATGGATATTAATTCAATATGAGCATTCATATGTGGCTCAAATGATTGAGTCTAAATAAGAAACCATCCTTGAATACATTCCCAATGTGAGAGAATTCATTGAAGTGATTCAAAAAGAATTTCTTAGTCATCATCATAGAAGAGATGTTGAATAATCAATTGAAAATATACCTGGGTGTTACTAATTTCCCTAGACTCTATATATATTTTATTTTGTAGAGCTTCATGAGATGAAGAAAAAACTATAGTAGAATTTTGATAAAGGGTTTATATGGACAAATGCTTCACCATGGGGTGAAGCAGTCCTCTTCGTCAATAAGAAGGATTGATCAATGCACCTTTTCATTAAATATTATCATCATAATAAAATCATGATGAAGAACACGTATCCTCTCACATGAAATGATATATTTTTTGATCAACTTTATTGAGAACAATACTCTTCCATTTTTTATTTTTAGTCAGGATTTTACAAAGTAAGGGTGAAGAAAGAGGATAACCCCAAGACTACTTTTCATACAAGGTACGAGCACTATGAATTCATAGTAATTCCTTTCGGGCTCACCAATGCTCAGGAAATCATTATGGAAATGATGAATATAGTCTTTAGATATTACCATGAAATTGTTTTGGTAGACTTTATAGAATTTATTCTTATATAATTTAAAACCATGGTGGAGCATAAGGAGCATCTAAGCACTGTACTAGAGACCTTCAAAATAGAGAATCTCTATGTGAAGTGAAAAAAGTGTGAGTTCTTGATGTAGGAGGTATCATTTTCAGCCATATCATAATATTCAATGGGATATCAAATGATCCCACCAAGACAATGACAATTGAGTAATGGATGAAGCCATCACCGGTAACGAATATCAGTATATTTTTTGGGTTAGCTTGATATTATAGCAGTTTATTGAGAAATTTCCCATGATGTCAAACCCTCTAACCATGATAACTCAGAAAGGGTTCATGTTTTCCTACAGTGATAAATGCAAAGAGACCATCATGGGGTTCAAAATGAGGCTTATCACTACACTTGTTCTATCATTACCCACAAGTGGAGATCATTTTGTGGTTTTTAGTGATTCTTCAAAGAAGGACTTGGGTTGTGTGTTGATGCACAATGAAAAAGTCAGTGCATATGATACATGGAAATTTAATGTTCTTGAGAAAAAACTATCCAACACCAGATTTGGAGTTGGTTGCAATAACATTCACGTT
This sequence comes from Viscum album, assembly GCA_963277665.1. NCBI lineage: Eukaryota > Viridiplantae > Streptophyta > Magnoliopsida > Santalales > Viscaceae > Viscum > Viscum album. The sequence goes on from OY728156.1 coordinate 1,841,180,254, forward strand.
TAATTTTTTGTTGTACAACCTCTTTTTGAAGAAGTGTGAAATATAAACAAATCACCGAATCCTAAAGTATATATTCACAAAAAAAAGTTGATTATGTTCCTATAAAGATGGTAAGATCTGATTCAAGACTATGACTTCTCAATCCATTACCACCTAATGAAATTTAACAAGGTCAAAGATTCTCTAGGTATAAAGCACCCAACAATTCAATCATTTATTAGAATTGAAAATAATGCAATCTTCTTATATTTGATGAAGATGGACATGAGGATAATATTGAAGGGAAAATCATATATCCTTTTAAAAATTATTACCCAACCATCACTTTTGGAAAGGTTAAAGGATTCTAAACAGGATGATGTGGGAATTCAGAAGAAAGTGGATATAGTTAGAAAGGGGAAGTCATAATAGTTCAATGTTAATAGAGAAGGAATTGTGGGACTCAGAACACGACTATGTCTTCTATGAAATCTGGATTTAATGATAAAAATTTGGATGGTGCACATAGTTCGAATTTCTCCATTATCCTACGAAAAAATGATTTATTGAGATCTCCAAGAGAATAATTGGTGGGATAACATGTAGAAGGTGATCGAGGAGTGTACATTAATGTGCCTGGTATATCAGCTAGTGAAGGCTAAGAGGTAGAAGTCTAAGGGGATGATGCAACCATTACCCTTTCCCGCATGGAAATAGGAGAACATAAACATGAACTTTGTCACTAGACATTCAAAGAAATAAAAAGAAAACAATGATATCTCGGTTTTTGTGGATTTTCATACAGAGACTGCACCATTCATTGCAATTCAAGAGTATATCGCACTAGATCAACTGGAACATATATACATCAGATATATGGTAAGGCTTCATGGAGTACCACTATGAATTTTATCCAAATTAAATGGAATATTCATTTATACTCTTTGTAAGAGTCTTCTACATTAGTTGGATACTGAGTTGAACATCAGCATGAATTATCATCCTCAAACTGATTCCAATGTGAGCAGATTATCCAAACACATGAGGACATGTTGAGAGTGTGATCAATGGAGAACAAAGTAGGATGGGATCAAAATAGTCCCATAGTTTTGTTCTCTTACAACATCAATTTCTACTAAACAATCCAAATGGATCCATATGAAGCCCATTATTAGAAAAGGTGTAGAACACCATCATTTTTGGATGAGGTTGGGGTGAAAAAAATCATATGTCCAAAAATGGTCGATGAAATGGTGGAAAAGGATAAGACCATCCAAAATCACATTAAATCTACTCAGAGTCAAAAAAAGAGCTAGGCTAATCATCATCAATGAGACCTAGAGTATTATGTTAGAGATGTGGCATTCTTTTGCATATCGTCATGAACGAGGAGTATGAGATTTTGGAAGAATGGAAAGCAATGTTCATGTTACATTGGATCTTTTGAGAACACTGATCACATTAGAGTAGTGGAATATCAACTATAACCAATAAAAAACATATCTCAAGTACAAGATTAATTCATTGTATAACTCTTGTGAAAGTACATACCTAACCCATCACATGCACTCAATCTATAGGTGTTACCAACGGATAATGACCACTCCTTTGAATATAATCTAGTGAAGATCGGTGATCATAGAGAAAAATTTCTATGAAATAATACAATGAACCTCTTGAAAGTGTTGTGGGGAAACCACAAGTTTGATGAAGTGATGTGGGAATTAGGGGATTTAATGAATAACAGTTACCCACGTCTGTTTTAGTATGGGGAAAGGAAATTTTGAGGGTCAAATTTATTAATTGGGGAATATTATACCAACCCAAAATTCTATCAATCAATAGTACTCTTGATCAAATTAAATGAATTATTATGAAAAATTTATTTATAAAACATATGCAATTACATGGTTTTATGATTTTGGTTTTTGAATTACCAATATGAATTTAAACTTTTTCAAATATAGTGGTTGAATAGTGTTCACATGATTATTATAAATATAGGGCTTTAAAAAATCCAATTTACTCAGATAATGGATGTGATAGCCTCATTTGGTAGAATTGCACCAAATTAAGCCCATTTTTCAGAGTTGGAAAGGAGGTGACATCATTGGGCTTTGTTCTAGACCAATCCCAAGATGAGTTTCAACACATTAATTTCAAACAGAACCCCCTACCAAAGAAGTGAAATTTGATAGAGATTACCACACGAGTGATGTTATCCAAGCCACCCCAAGAGTCTATCACAATCACACAACATACCTTTCAGTATTGTGTGGGTGTTCGAACGAGTTATGTAACAAGACTCTAGCACCTTGATTTTGTAAATTATTATTATTAACATTTAAATTATTTTTATTATTGTTACATTATAAATACCTATTAATGATAAAATAGATTTTTTTGTTAATATTCAATTAAGAAAACAATTTTGATGAATAAAAGGATTATTTTTGAATTAAATAATATTTAATAGAATATTATTACTAATTTATTTTTTTATTAAATATAAATTATCGTATAATTTTTATGATGTTGAAATTATCCAAAGGTTATTTTTTCATAATTATGTGAGACAGTTAATTTTTTGGGTATAAATTTATCACCATTTAATTATGTAATGTGTTTTATAACATCATAATGACCCAATAATGATGTAATTAAATATTATAATCAATAATTTCGTCTAATATATGTTTTAACATTAATAAAATTTGATTTTAGTTTATTTATTTATTTTAAAAATCATTAGTGGACCGTCAATGATATGAGACCCATATGGTGGCCCGATCATCATGGCCGAGGGTGGCAGTTGAAGGACGTGGTTCGGGGATATGTGGTGGATGATGGGTATTGATGGTGTATGCAATTATTCAATCAATTCATTAAGGAGTGAGACCTACTACATGGAAAACAAACTCAAGGGATGGATGTGATAGCCAATCCACACAACAACGCATTTCGGATGAGGCATGAAATTTGGGGCTTTGTGATCGTGGATCACCAATCTAAATTCTACACCTAAATTTTCACCATAAAAGTAAAGAAGTTAAAGTCTAACAAATAATTTGGAAAATTAGCACATAACATTCCAACTATAGCCCACCAGATGTGACTTTGGTGTCCAAAGATGGAAATTTTAGAATCCTCCAGGTGGGAAAGGCATCCAAATTCATGCAACCATGTGGGCCTAGCCATAAACATCCATTTATTCATGAATAAATGATATTATAGTCCCATTTTTTCCATCCATGCAAGTAAATATTTATTGGGCCCTTAATGAAGTTAGATGGGTTCCTATTATTGCATTCAAATTCATTAATCTACCATGAGTCATTGGGCCATGAAAATCCAAATCCTCCACTCGGGTTTACCAACTCATTGCCTTCAACATGGTTTTTATCACCCTCCCCCACTTGAAAAGGATTCATCCTCAACACTTCATCCTCTACACCCAATGTAGGAGATAAATCACAATCATTGAAAGTGGCATAAACACCATACTCACCTCGCAATGCTACTTCATAAGCATTTTTGTTAATCTTTTCAACCACTCAAAAATGTCAATCACCTCGTGGCATGAGTTTTGATTTATGCTTGGTGAGAAATCATTCATTCTGCATATAATCCCAGACTAGGTGACCGAGATCGAACAATATTTGTTTACAACCCTTGTTTGCATGATCAATGTATTTTAGGGTCATCATCACGATATTTATCCTTTCCTTTTCATGGGTTTTCTTGATGAATTTTGAATGAACTTTTTCATCCATATTAGCTACTTCTTGCAACGTCAAAAAAAAAACTAGATCAATAGGGGAAAGTTGGTTAAAGCCTTCAACATTTTAAAATGGAGAATATCAAGTAGTGTAATTCTTGGCCCTATTATATGCATATTCCACATGTGGAAGACACTACTCAGAATTCATGATGTTGTTCATAACAATGGTTCATAGAACGGATAATAGTGTCTAATTCCCCTCCTTGGGTTTCCATCAGTTTGCGGATGAAAAGTAGAGGAAAATAGTAAATTCATTCTTAGTTTTTTCTATAATTTCATCTAAAATTAACTGAGGAATTTTGGGTAAAGATCCAACATAATCGTCCTTGGCATTCCATGATGTTTGACATCATCCTAAAAGAAAAGTGTTTCGATGTAAGTGGCCTCATCAGTTTTGTGATAAGGAATAAAATATGAATTTTTTTTAAAAAAATTACTCTTATACAAAAATGGAATCTCACCCCCTCTAGGCCTTTGGAAAATAGTATAACAATGTCCATTCATATATCCTCCCTTGGGGTGTTGGGGATTGGGAGAGGAAGATATAGTCCATGTGGGTTTAGTTTTGATTTGGATTTCATCCGGACAATTCACATTCCCACAAATTTCTCTACATATCTAGATATCCTAGGCTAATAAAAATGCTCACTAAGAACACTTATAGGTTTTGCAACACCAAAATTCCACATTACCCCACCCGAATGTGACACCTTAATTAAATGTAAATGGATAGAGCAATTGAGATGCAAATATTATCAATTAGGAATACAAATCCATCATGTAAATAAAACATTTCCCATTTAACTCCAGGATTACAATGTTCAAAAGGTTCTCAAAAATAACTATTATTGGCATAGAAATACTTATTTCTTTCCAAACCAATGAGTTTTGAATCCAAAAAGGATAAAAGTGAATATCTATGTAAAATTTCTTCATCCATGGTATTTTTTTACACTTTTTATGGTTTATGACAAGGAAATGATTCAATGAATTCCATCCATCACGCATTTGTCCAATTCAGTTTATGTTGGGTCATAGGGTATTTAAGAGACTCATGATCAAAATGGATCCAAAATTATATAGTCCAAAGATAATATTTCCATGTTTCTATAACTCCAAATAATGCATACAACTCTTAATCATAGGTAGAAATGTCTAGGGTTGGTCCATTTAACATCTCACTAAAGAAATAAAATGAATTATCTTTATTCATGACTACTCCCCCTATTCTAACTCAGATTTCATCACATTAAATTTCAAAAGTCTTACTGATTTCCTAAAGTTCACACTGAGTAGAGTGGGTGATTCTATCTTTATGTTCATATAAGTCCTTCTCTTGAGTTATAGTCCATTTGAAATAAACATTATTTTTTTTCAACTTGTTCAACGGTGCTACTAATGTTCTAAAGTCCTTCACTAATCTTTTGTAAAAACTAGCACGCCCATGAAAACATTTTACCTCTCCAATGGGGTTTGGAGATGGACATTATTGTATTACCTTGATCATCTTAGTGTCAAATTTATTTCCATTACTACTCACAATTAATCCAAGAAAAACAATCTTTTCAAGACAAAATTAATACTTATTTATGTTTCCAAATAGATTTTCTGTCCTTAACACCTCTATTACTCTCCTTATGTTATCTACATTATATAGAAAAGTCATACTATATACCAAAATTTCATCAAAGTAAACTACCACAAAATTTACAATATATGCATGTAAGACACGATTCATTATCCTCATAAATTTTCTTGGTCCATTTCTAAAATCAAAAGGTAATTTATAACCATTCATAAATTCCATGTTTTTTCTTAAATCTAATTTTTCTACTCATCTTCTTCTTTCATCCTAATTTTATGGTAGCCAATTCTTAAATAATTTTTTCATAAAATAGTTAAATCATTTAATTCAACTAGAATGTCATCTAACATAGGGACATGATAACGATACCTGACTGTGATGTTGTTCATGGCTCTTCATTCAACAAACATTATCTATGTTCTATCCTTCATTGGTACTAGATGGACCGGTACAACAAAGGGACGGAGACCCTCCCTAACATACCCAGCATCCTACATATCTCTAACTTCAATTTGAATTTCTTTTTCCTCTTCCAGGTTGGTGCGATATGTACGGTGGTTAGATTGTGATGCTTTAGGTATGAGGTCAATTTGATGCACAACACCTAAAATGGGTGGAAAACCCAGTGGGACCTGTTTAGGAAAGACATCATCATACTCCTACAAGAAGTACTCAAAAACATTTGGCAAAGTCGAAATGTCATTAGTATTTAGCAACACCTTTTTCTAAATGAGTACTAGGAGGGTTTGTTGTGAAAACAAAGCTTCCCTAACCTCACTAATTTTGGCCAACATCACACTTTTATCTTCTCTCAAATTATTTTTCCAACATTATTATTCTTTTCTCTTCGTTTTTTTGTTCTCCCATTTTCTATTTTTCCTCATTCTCTCCTTTTTCATTTTCCATCTTTTTATCCTCATCAGTCATTTTTTATTTTCTCTCAAAATGTGATATTCTTAAAAAAATTTGGGGTCATCAGGTTGAGGTTTATAGGTTACCCTCATATTACAAAAGTGTGATGGTTAAAGAAACCCTCATAAGTAACACCCCAATCGTACTACCATGGTCGACCCAAAAGCAAGTGGCACGCCTTCATACGAACAATGTCGTACAATACTGCATCCTTTTATTTATCAATAGAGATCAATACCTTCACCAGTTTAGTAACCTTCAACTCTCTACAGTCATTAAACAATTGAATCCCATATGGATGTTGATGATTCACAGTAAGAAGTCCCTACATCACAACTAACACAGTGCTTGCAACATTAATACTACTTCTTGCATAAATAATAACACAACATGCCTTCTCATGGATTTTGCACTGCCAATAGAAAAGGTTCTCCTACTTCTCCTCTACCACAGTCATATGTGTGGTTTGAACTCCCCTAGTGAAATAAATCATACCATCATCAGCAAACTCTCCATTATCTATTCCTGGGTATTCTTCCTCTTCTTTTAAGCCCTCTCCATTGGTCTCCCATTCTCCATAATTATTGATGGTCATGGTGTGCCAGTTTGGGATCTCACTAAAAATGTGACCACTTCTATAACATCTGAAACACTAAATATCCCAATTCATGGTTCGGTTAACCTCAAAATTTTGTTTCTAAGGAGGAATAATTACCTTTTCACTTTTTTGATCAAGAAACTCTTTTTCATTTGATGGTTCTCCTATCTCCATCCTTAGATTTCTCTATGGAACAAAATGTGTAGTTGTTTTCCTCGTGTTTCCTTTCCTTTTGATTTGTAGCTCGATCTTGGTGGCTTGATGTATCATATAATTTATATCCATATGTTGGTACATCTCCACTTGATTGGAAATATCTCGATTGAGCCCATGTGAAAACAGAGTCATGGTTTCCTATGTATCCTCTTCAATGTTTCCTTTAATCCTGGAAATTTTCATCACCATGTAGTAGTATTCCCAGCTCTTACTCTGTTGGGTGAGGTGTTAATGTTTTTTGTGGAGAACTCTATTGTAATGAGTTGGAAGAAAACTATTTCTACAAGGAAAACTTCATGTATTCCCATGTGTTGATGGAACATCCATTGTATCTAGACCTCTCCTTTCGAACATGATCCCATAATATTAATACGTAATCAAAGAATTAAAGGGTTGCAAGTTTTCACTTTCCCACCCCAAAATAGGTATGACATGAAAACACCTACTCGACCCACATCTACCAATTCCAGTATGCTTCTGGATCACCTATTCCTTGAACTGAAGGGGCCTTCACCTTGATGCCACCAAGTAGGTAATCATGATGTGGTCTCCCTTGGCCAACACTAGGTTGTTGATCGAACCTCCTCATTTGTAGGACATACTCAAAATCATCATAATGGTTTTCCATCTACTCCTCCATGATGTGGGGGCAACGTGGCATCATAACTCTCCACAGGTTATCAAGGACCATCATTTGGCTATGTTGATTATCAAAGATATCAGTCATCTCATGTAGTAGTACCATCTTTTGATCAAGATGATTATTGAAGTGGCTCACTGAATCTTGCATTTTTAATTTCATAGCTTCGGGTGCGTGAGATCTACATAGACATTCTTCAGCACTTACATGACCAATTTTCATCCCATGATCTTCTGTCATGATATGTTACATAAACACAAACACACATGGGGAGAAACACACACACAATGATACACACTCACTCACACACGTGAGATGTACATAAACACACACACAAAATGAACACACTCCTTCACACAAGGATGCACACTCACACTCACAAGACATACACACTCACATACACAAGCACACACACACTTACACGCATGAGATGTACACACACACAAACAACAAGATGTACTCAAAAAGAGGATTTTTTTTCTTATTTCTCTCCACTCTCAACACTAATTTCAAATTCAAAGTTCTTATGAAATATAATACCTTGTTTGGGATGATCATGTTCCCCCAATCCCTCCAAATCCAATATTATTTTGGGAGATGTTTTAATATATTCTATTCGAGTGGTAATGGCGAAAGGGTGAAAAGAAGGGTAGAAATGGATAAAAGGTGGGTGGAAATGTATAGAAAGGTTTAGTATGTGGGTTTTTCATGACTGTGAAAGATAAAGAAAACGAGTAATAATATTAGCCTAATATAGTATGGGAATGAGGCAAAATGATGGATAAATTGATGTATTGAAATGGAGAGTGCTAATAATGTAAATCACGATGATGATGTAATTATATCTTCTTTTTCTGTTTTTTTTTCAAATTCCCAAAATGTTTTGTTCGTGGAGTTTTAAAGCGTGAGATGATTGATGGGAGTGAAAGACAATTTTTTTGACATCTCTCGAATAAAGGATGTGCATAATTTTGAAAATCACAAAATGATGAGTTTAGAGAATTTTTTTTACCGGATATGAATAAAATATAGAGAATCAAACCCGAAATGAAGATGAATAAAAATATGGCTCAATTTAGAATAATCCAAGATTTCACAAACTAGGCCAATTATTAAGGGTTTTATGAAAATGGAATTTTTTTGAAACGGTTAATAATATGATAGGATAAGGAAGATAAGGGGTAAAATTAATATAAATGAAGGGGTAGATGCCTACAATATCAACCGGGGCTCTGATACAACTTGATATGAGATTCATGGGGTGGACCTATCTTCATAGTGTAGGGAAGCGGTTGAAGGATACGGTTCAAGGCTATGTGGCAGATGATGGGTACAGATAGTGGATGCCAGTAGTCAATCAACACAATAAGGAGCATGACCTACTACTTGGAAAACACACTCAAGGGAGGGATGTGATATCCCATTCACACAACAATGCACTTGGGTTGAGGCAAGAAATTTGGTGCTTTTCCATCATGGATCTCCAATCTAACATGAATATTAACAAGGCAATAATGAACAAGAGAAAAGGGGAAATTCAGAAAATTTATCACACAACGTAGTGAAAAAAAGCACATGCTGTCAATTAATTATTTGATGAAAATAAAATTCCAGAGGGTGGATATTAATAGCCAAGGTGGTGAAAAAATAGTCAAGGGTATAATACCCCAAAGTCAAAATGGCTAAACCTACCATGTCCCCTAAAAATTCAAAAAGATAAATTCTAACAAATAATTGTTGAAAAGTAGCACACCACTTTCCAACTATATCCCACCAGATTTGACATTGAGTGCATAGCCCACTAAATTTGAATTTTGTGTCAAAAGATTCTATTTCTAGAATTTTCTATGTGGGCAATGCATCCAAATTCGTTCAACCATGTGTGAAAATCTTTAAACATCTATTTTTGTCTTGAATAAGTGATATAATAGGCCCATTTGCTCCATCCATGCATGGAAAGATCCATTGGTCCCTTAAAGAAGTGATATGGGCCCCCCTTGTTGAATTTAACCTCTTTAATTTCTCATGCATCATCGGCCCTTGAAAATAAAACTTGTCCACTCTGGTAACTAACCTTGTACCTTCCACATGGTTCACATCAAAACAATAATTACAAAACATTTTATCCTTTTTAAAATGATTTCCACGAGAGTGTGAGTCACCCCAAATAATAATGCCTAATATTTTAAGAAGTTCTTCCATTGTCCAAATGAAATAATGTTTTCTAATATTTTTTGGCAAAACAAATGGAAAGAACCCTTGGGCTTATTTATCTTTTTGATTAGTTAAATGTGTGGTTCCCAAAACCTAAATAATAACGAATTCCCTCTCCTTCCTATATATACCCACCAATGATCCAACTTCTTCTTCACTCAAATCCTTTGGATTACATAAAACCTATTCCCACACTTCTCTAGAATCCTCCCATGTCACCCCAAGCTCCCAATAAGCCTCTCTTAAACCACTACCATGACTTTGGGATCACACTTTGAAGTATGGGATTCCTTATGTTCTCTTTTTACCCAATTTTCTTTATAATGTTATGCCCTTTTATATTCAATTGTAAATTTAGTTATATGGTTACACTCCTACACCATACTTCCATATTTATGTTTTAATGATGAGATACCCCTTTATCTCTCATTAATGCCTCCCATGTACATGCATTACCCAGCCAAAATTCTTTAAGGAATTTATCTCTTCTCGTTTACATTCATGAAATATTAATTTATTATAAATATAAATTCCATTTCATTGGATGGGAAATGTATATATATGACCCCCATACATTCTGTTTCATGTACATATAATGAGACACCCCTTTCTATCTCATCAAAAAAATTTATGAGTTTTTCTGTTGTGACGTTATGCTGCCGAAATTGCACCATGATTTTCCAAGCCAATTTCATTGTGTAATGAATACCATGCCCATTTATATTTCAAGGGTATTAACCATTATGAACATGTATTTATTTATTATTTATTTTCATGTATGAATTCTATATTCCATTACCACTGAATAAATGATGAAGTTTAATTAATCAATGTTATATGATCTATGTGGAACACATTGCCTAAAATGAAATGTTTAAGAATGGTGCGCCCTGATAGTGCTCCAAAGAATTGGGTAAAGATTACTGTCAAGATACGTCATGTGCAATGACGGATCACTAATTCTAATTTAAGTGCAATGAAGGATTACTCATGCTTCATGCGCAATGTGCCTTCGTGAATTCTAATACCATGTTAATTGGTTTTTACACATTTCCAAGTTATGATAATCATGCTATATCATGCCTTTATGTTCATGTTCATTTTATTTTCCCTTGATTTGACTATTTCCTGACATGTATTGTATTTTGTATGTTATTCCTATTTTTACTCCGTTATTGGACATTATATCTTACACTTTTCTTATGAATCTCCCCAGGTTATCCAATAAAATGCTATGTATGAGGTAATTTTGTGGTCATGTAAAGGAAGTTTTCAATAAATATTTTTTGTTTAATGTTTTAAGTCTTTATGTAATGTTACTAAGCCCCACAGACACTAGACCTCTAAATCATCAGAGTTTTCTTAAGTGAATGATTATGTAACAAGTCATGATTAAGTGGGTAAAAAAGAGCAGGGTTATTATACTTGAATTTTAATACTAAAACCACATTGATATATTTATGTGAAGGGTTATATATTCCCGTAATAGGCGATCTATGAGTTGCTTCTAATATTATTTTTAGGAACAATACTTATGATATGCGAACATATATATATGAACAATATATTCTCATATATAAAACTGATGAATCAATACCCACCACAAAATGTGTTAAAGATATGATATATCTTGGTTTAATTAAAGGGATTGTAATTTCATTAGATAATGAATGGTGTGGTTTTGTTTATAATGAGGATTTAAGTTTTATTTTTCTCTTACTATTATCTACATTGAAATTTTATGTTTTTTAAAGAATTTTTTAGTTAGTGGAAATATCATATTAACTTCTAGTTGTCTAAATGAAATTTTAATAAAGTTACATCACTCCAATATAGACTTAGTGGTACTGTACTTGGAGCTATTGGATCACCCCATGAGTCGGGAGGGATATCTCTAGGCCTATAGACCAAACAGGATGAGATATCAAGTGGCATATGGTCACCAATGCCTATTTTTGGAGATAATTATTAATGTCCTCCCAATAAAGAAAATAAAAAAATATTGAAGAAAGAAATCTATGTTTAAACATTTTCTCCGTAGGTGTAAGCATTCCAGACAACAAGAATTTTAGGTTTGTCTATAGAAACAATATAAAAATCATGGAATAGTAGGAACTTCTCATTTTTCTTCTCATAGAGAAATCAATAATGATCCTTGAGAAAGAAATGTAGGTTTCTTCCGAACAAGAAAAAATTCCTGCTAACCTAGTGGTTCCTTTGCCTAAACAGGAATTTCGGCCCGAGGAGTAAAAAAAATGTCACTGAACTGGTCCTATTCCTACTACCATGAGAGAGGAGACTAATGGAAAAACAATATTTCTTTATGAGAAAATAATTATAACAATATATGAATTCCACTCTGTGATATTTTTGGTTCATCATATGCACCAAAAAATCATGCATCAACTGATTCTGACCTAACAATTGTTACTAAGGGAGTTGTTCGGGGTCAAAATTTGTTAGAGGGGGGGGGGGGGGGGGTCATTAAACAACCACTCTATATAATCCAATGGGTGATAATAACATGGTATTTTGGATATAATTATATATTAGGATTAATCTTAGCATGTGTTTTCATGATGTATTAGAATAGATTAATATGTGAAATACTTAAAAATAATTTGAAGTTCCTTGAATAAAACCACATGGACATGGGTTTCTATTTTTAATCTTATCAAACCTCTTATGATTAATTTTCTAACAATAATAATTTAAAATATGATGTTACATCTAAAAAACTGCTAAGTTACAATTCCTGAAGGATGCATCGATATCAATGTCAATCCCACCATTACAGAGACATTGGCTCAAATAATCCTTGAAATATAAAATCATCATTAAATTCATTTAGAGGATCTTGATCAGGTTAATGAAATAATTCCCCAATAAAAGAAGTCATCCAAAATTTCAGTTGATGAGAATATTTTGGTGGAGTCTTCTCACGCTACAGACCAATTGTTCGGTAAGGGTTACCAATATTATGATTGTGATCACTATTTTTATTCTATTGAAACTAATCATAAACATAATTTTAATTCACCATAGAGGATTATAAACGGAAATGGAAAGGTTTGTAAGTGATTCTTCTGCATCATCTCAATCAACATTAGGAAGGGAAGAAACCACATTCAATGAAGGTGCATAAAAATGAACTTCATTGTGTGCATTAATCCCAAAATACGTTCCAGCTTACGATAGAGATTATGAATCATATTTGGAACTACAAAAGGATCTTCTTCTTACACATCGCAAGGGATGGCATAACATATCAAATATGAAATCTAAAATTCCCATTGATTAACTTTCTTCATGAATTCCAGGTCAGTCATCAATGTTCATTCAACTGGGATTTAGCGGTTTTGAATACCAGGAAATCCACACTATATCAAATGTGATTATCCAAAAAAGGGGTAAAGAAAAAGAATAGTTGACAAGAACTAATAAAAACCACATTGTGGACCAACATTGATGAATTCCAGAAAACATTACCCCCATATAAGACCAATCAAACTTCAAATATGATAGAAATATACTAGAAAATTAATGAAATTATTGTTCTGTAGTTGCGTATTCAACAAGTGTTGGATATTGTTATAAGGGAGCTCGACCAAAGGCATAATTTTATTTGCGAAGTATATAAAGATGGGGTAAAATCTATTGTAAAAGCTTAAACTAATAGAAAAATGATATATACCCAAGGTTTTTACCGGTGTTTATTGCACCCAAAACCGTGGGTATAACATATACCCACATTTTAGGGAACCGTGGGCAACCGAGGCATCGAGATAGGTCCAAAGCCAATACACTTGGTTTCCAAAACCATTGGAATAGATTTTTTTCCACTGTGTCAAAGCCTCCTACTCATTTCCATGCTAACAGTTCCTTTTACCCATGATATTAAAACCATTACTAAAAATTTAGTAAAAAATCAGGGCCTGGAAGTCCTGAACCTGCACCTATTGAAAACTGTTTTTTATAATTGACGTGCCTCACCACATCACCTACAACATGTACATTAACATATACCTATATTTTTCTAAACATATTAATATTCTTATATATTAGTAAATGAAGTTTTTGATGGGTTTCAAACCCACGACTATCCCTAAAACCTTACAGCCACTAACCAACCCATTTTCGTCGAAGGAAAACTAAAATATCAATATTCATCTTAAAATATGATTCTCGCTCGTAGTTTTTGAAAAAATATAGTGCATGAGTTTTCATCCCGAAACCGGCAGCATAACACACAAGGACTCACCAACCGACCTTTACCAATTATTTGTTTTATTGTTCATATCTACCAAAATATATTATTTCAAACTGTGGGTATAGGAGTGAAAACCGTGTGTATAGGCTCTCCCTCCAAAAACATTTTTGGCCTACATTTGTGTTTTTTTCTTATAACACGAGAATACTATACCCACATTTTCCCCAAACCATGGGTATAGGCCTTCGATAAAAAAACCTCTATAACCATATTTTTTCGAAAACTATGGGTATAATCCTTGAAAAAAACACTCATACCCATGGTTTTGGGAAAACCCATGGGTTGGGTATTGGTGCTGTTTCCCCCGTGGTTTTTAAAAAATATGGTTATAGGTTGGTATATTATACATATATCCATGGTTTTCCAAAAAAGTGGGTATAGGTCACCCCTATTCCCATGGGTTTTTTATAAAACCGTGGGAATAAGGTAATTTTCTAGTAATGTAAGGAAGCAAATTGTCATACTGGAGAGAATGAGACTGATCAGTTAACCAAACATCAATAAGATGATGATGGAGGTGAAAAGACAATTAATCAACTGAGAATTTATATAGAAAATCACTTGTTATTTATGATAGAGAGGCTCTAATTTTTGGATGTTCCTCTATGGATTTTTATATAAAAATAAAAATCATTTTTTCTCTAATCATAATTGTATTCATCCATTATTCCATTAAATTTTAATATCAATGTTGATATTTTTACTAAATCATTAATTTATGTGAAATAATCATAAATTAAATAATAGGAGTGGAATGTGATCTTTTTTTACCTATGACAATGGGCCTAGTGAGTGTAGTTAGGTTTTTACAAGGGTTAAATAGATAACCCAAAAAAATGTGCATCTTTTGGATTTTTATTGATCAATATTTCTAAAACCATATAAAATGATGTTTTAGTGAGTTGAGGCTCAAGATTTTTTCAGAGTTCCCTTTTTTAGTTTTCAATTTGGAAAGTACTATGCCTCTTGTTATTGGCTATTTAGAGTCATACATGTCAGGGAAAAAAGGCTCGTGTTTAAGGTCAAATAACATTGACCATAAATTTTGGGATTACGTCCCAATCATATCCTACTGTCTAGGAAATTCTCCAATATAATATAGATACTTCAATGAGGAATCGTCGGTCACGATTTTTGGGCTCACCAAATCTAAAACATGATGAATTAAAAAAAATAAGGTCATTTATAAGAAAAAGTTATCATTATTTGACAAACCTCTTATCGGGGTTGTCATATGAAGGTCCAATTGGGGAATATACTACATTTCCAAACAATTGAATCATTCGATAGAAAGGATTATCAGGTAGGTGAATTATATGCATGGACACCTAGGGGAACGTCATTCATTGTCAATAAAAATTGATCTTAGTAATTTTACATTCTATTGTTGATTAGACAAGGGAAAACAAGATTTGTGTGAAAAAAGATGGCAGTAGGTGGTTTTACCAAGTGAATAGAGTTATGAAATAAGGCTTATCTATTCTGATATAGGTCATAAATGGAGAAACTAATCCTACAAATTTGGTTTGTAATGAATGGTATGAATTTTCATAAAGGGGGTTTTCTGATATCATTTTGTGCAGTTTCATGTAATGTAGTGAGGACCTTATTTTGTGATGATTGATGTCTTTCATTGTGAAAATTAAGTTGTGTAGTATCAAGTCATACTAGGAGTAAATTAAATTGTATAGGTTCAAGTCATGTAGTGAGGAAATTATATTGTGTAGTGTTAAGTCATGGAGTGAGAACATTTTATTGTGTAGTATGATGTAATGTAGTGAGGAAATTATACTATACAGTATCATGTCATGTAGTGTGGTCATAAAGGTCATTAATTTATATTATTCAGCTCTAAATTTCTTTTAATACTCTCTAATTTCTTGATTATTTTTCTAGAAACATAATAACTTGTTTAGGTATAGGAAAGAAGAATTGTAAATGGTGATTTGAGAATATCTAGATCTAGGGAATGGTATGGGAAATGGACTTAATGCATTAGAGGATGTCATTTCCAATAATGCAGTTACAATTATTTGATAAACCTATTTTGGGGGCTACATTATGCAGGTCCTACAAGAGAATATTCTTCATAGAAAAATAAAGGAATGTTCTAACACACATGCCTGTTATGTAACTGAATTTTATGCGATGTCACCTAGGGGAACAAACATCATAGTCAGGCAAAATAGTTCTTGGGTAACAAATATACTATCTCTAAAAGCTGAAGATAGATTATGGAGATTTAGATTTTCTAAAGAATAGTGTTTTGTTTATGGGAAAAAAATCACTGAGTACAGAAAATAATATTTCCCATCATGAATTTCAATTAAAAGGTGGAATTGGATCTCTTCAAAGATGTGACCCAAATGTAGGTTGTATGGTGTATATAGATTTCTGTCATCTCACAAGGACAAAAAAAAAATGGAAACATAAGAAGTTTTGTGGTCAAATGATCCAATTTTATTTCAATATTCTTGTAACATATAGAAAATAAAATGTGTCAAGCATGGTCTTGGAGACCTTCAGATCAATATATGGGTAATGGGACAAATAAAAACGGATGAATTATTTAAGATACATATTCTTGTACATTTTCATCAATGTTTTTGGGGGGAAACAAATGTTTTTCATATGAATGATGTTACAATTATCTAAAAAACCTTTTAGTGGGGCTTCATTATGTAGGGCCAACTACGGGATACCCTACATAACCAAACAGTGGAAAATTTTGACTGACATGTCTGTTATGTAGATTTATTATGAAAGGCCACCTAGGGTTATGTGCTACATAGTCCTGAAAAAGAGCTCTCAGTTATTAGAAATTCCACAACAAAAAACCATAAGAAATATTATCAATAACTGAATGTATTCAAGAATAATATTGTGAAATAAAAAATGGGGTCATTTTCAATTCATAGGAGAAATTTATTAATCAATATTGGCAATGATTTTAGAGTTCCATATATTGATATGATAAATTTGTAAAATGGGAATATTTCTTGTTTCTATGGTGGTCTCTCTATGAGAGGATCCAAATTGAATACTATCTGGTATATTGTTAATTATATATGGAAGAGAGATAAAAATTTATCTTTGTGGTCGGGATGAGGATATAAGGCCTAGTATTCACTATGTATCTCAATAGATTTAGATTCAAGCCATCCATAGTTCATTGTGTACATTGTAGTTTAATATTGTGCAACAAGGACAAAAAGTGATTCTAACATGAAAAAGGAATATTATTGCAGGACATAGAAATTGAACCCAAGTGTCACTATGTATCTCATATAGATGACAATCAATCCACACGTAGTTCTTGTAGTATTCCCTATGTAGGTTTGATTCATACACACAAGGAATAAATTGTATTTCTTTATGGATGGTCCCGTGTTTGGAGATCTAGGCATATCTACATATCCCATTGAAATGAGAATCAAGATAAATATAGTTCATTAAATATTCATTTCCCATCCCATTTGAGTGTTATGTGGGTGACGAGGGATTTTAACACATTTCGGAAGAATGCTTACACTTCAGACACAAGATGATATGATGATCAAAACATGTATCCTGGAAGAGTACTCTATATAGATCTGGTTCATAAACATGAGGAGAAAAGGGAAATAAATTTCATTGGTGTTGTGGTTCAACCAATGATTTGAGATCCATGTGTCTCTAATTATCCCATTAATTTTATAATAAACCCCCACACATAGTTCCTGAAATGAGGTCCACATGCAGATCTGATTCCAACATAGGGAGAAATGGAACTTGTGTGCCACCAAGGTGTGGCGATGATGTGATTGATGATTTTGCATGGAAGATTCTAAATTTTTTATGTATCACAAGTAATACCAATTCATGTTAACTTATGGTATTTCTTAACATCAAATGAATAAGATGTTAACTACAATGTTTAATGTCATGTAGCAAGTAAAAATGATGTCCTTCAGTTTAACGTCGTGCAACAAGGAAAAAGCTGTTGCACATTTTATTATCGCATATCATGGATTTATATGGTTTTTATGAAATTTATATATTACATCTTGGACTATGTGTTGTGCAGTTTAGAGTCATGCAGTGACGAGAAATGATGTGTTGTTACACAATGTACTTCTTCAATAATCTTCAATTTCATAGAGTTGTAATGAGTTATTTTCATATTGAGATTAGGGAATAATCTCCATTAGAGTAAACATTATGTATAGTGTATGGTACTTCCCATATTGTCTCATGCGTTGGAGGCTTATTTCTTGGTATCATTGGATTCTTGAGGACTAATAGCAATTATCCATGATGAAATGAGCATAGGTGAATTTTTTTTGTTGAAATGTTTTGTTATTATATCATCATATACATCTCAATGATGAAAAGTATGCAATCAATTTTCATCAAATAATTATATCTCATCAAATCACTTATGACACTATTCTTTTATAGACAACATATTGAATATTCCATCTCGTAGTAATGGCAATTGGATTTCAATTGGAAAAACAATTTTTGTTTCATACAACAATGAATATGGAATTTTCCTGAGTGGTAGTTCAAGTAGTAGTCTGAGAAGCCATTAATTTATTCTAAATTCTATCAGGCCAATTTTTTTATCATTATCCCTCATTTTCATTTGTATTTTTAACATGGCCTTATTGAAAGCCTCTATTTTTTCATTGTCCACCATATTAAATTGAGATGAAGGGTTTGATTTGATATTATGCTCCTGATATAACATCATTACCATAATAGAATATCTATTGGTGTGGTAATCAGTCAATATCGTATAAGGGACACAAAATCTATTAATGATATTTGCTTTTAAAAAGATAATAGTTCTAACGTTCCGGAATCATTGAGAGGTATTGCCTCATACAATTTGGAGAAGAAATCAGTAAGTGTAAGAATATACTTAAACTGATTAGCCATAGCAGGAAGATAGGGTCCTACTATATCAATAACCAATGTGGAAAATGGATAAACGTATTTTGCTATAAGTAGATACCCCGGGGGTTGATTAGAAAAGATGAAATTAACTTTGAATGGTTGAAATTTTTTGTGAAATCTGTGCAATCTTGTGTTATTGAAGTCTAGAAGTACAAAATACTTCATATTTGATTAGAAACCATGTTCACAAACTGGTAAGCAATGCAATATCCTCCATGTACAACTTTCATGATAGATATAGTCTCTTCTGCGATGACAAATCAGAAGAGGAATCCATAAAAGCCTTATTTTTAAAGGATCTTATGGTGATCTTGACTTTCATAAAGAGTGAAATTGGCCATACTTCATCAGATCTGTTATTCTCAAGATCTATATGGTGGACAGACTCCATTTGATAGAATTCCATGATGGCTGTAATCCATCCCATAGTATGGCCATACAACATGGAAAAAGGGATGATTTCATTATTTTACTCCATTCTAGTTTGAAAGACTAGTGATACCATAGGATTATGGGAATTATAGATGATTGTCTCATCCTGATTTGGATCTTCCTAGGTTGTGGATGCATTAGCCGGTGCATCAGCATGGGAATTTTGTAATCCCATGGAATATGACAATGAGGGATCTAATAGAAATATATAAATTAATCATATGACATAATCACATAATGGTATTAGATCTTATTTCCAAATAGTATAGTCCCCATTGATGTTTTTGATAACCAATTCAAAATATTCTTTCACTTTCAAGTGGGTCACATGTATCTAGAGTTCAAATTTATGTCTTGTAAAGAGATCTTGATGTTCTTCCTCATTTTTGTTACTGACTTCTGACATCAAAATGGAATATAAAAACACCGCCTTTTGGAGATTCTTTGGTGTCAGGGATTTGAAGGTATTTCGAAATTCTTCAATTTCTTTGGTCGAAATTCACCTAAAGAGGATAGAGTAAAACTCATATAGGTATCAATTGAACCATAGGTTAATGTAATGGGAGATAAAAAGCACAGAGATATTAGAGAGAACATGATTCATATAGACAACTGGATAACCTTATTTTTTAAAATTTTAAAATCATAAAGCCTCCCATATGAACTGGAGTTTGGGAGTTATAATTGATAAACTATGTAGAGGTCACCCACTTTGGGAGCATGCCAAAAAATTCTCAAAGGCAGATACCTTTCAAACATGGTAAAAAATTTGAATAGATACTCGATATAATTTCCCCTCCATTCATATAATTCATGTTGTGTAGGAAGTACGAGGATGTAAATGAAACCTGACCCCCAGAAGAATTTGAGTACACTAGGGGTATTGGACCATTGATAAAGTCATTTGCAAGTCAAATGTAGGTTTATAAATGGATCAGATACATATGAAAACGACTTTAACTTTATTATTTCTAAGGTATTGTCTGGATGGGAGACGAGATTAGTTTGTGAGTATCTTCCTTCCATTAGAAAATGTACAAAGGGAATTTTATTTTATAAAATATATGTAATTTAGGTGTTTTATTCTAATTTTCAATTGTTCACTAGGTAGTCCTTTTGTTAACAACTATAATTCCCAAACTCTATCATCTCAATGCTAATGCCTAAAACATGTTGTGTCATTTTTTATAAAAATATGCTGATAAAATTACACATCAATTCTCATCACATAGGATCTTCCCGGTCTAGGTTCTGGAAAACCCTATAAAATTGATACATTTATTTAAAACTATATGAGATAATATTTGTAGTGTGGAAACCATTTAAATAACTCAAATATGAGAAAACTAACATTCCATTAAAAAAATAGAAAGCATTGGGTTCACATTTATATTTCTCAGGAAGGGGTTTAAAAATAATTAATAATGTCCTTTTAAAAAAATCTCCCTTTAAAATACATATACATACAGAAAACATTTCTTGTAGTATGTCATAATCATTTCTATGTGTTTCCTATAAATAATTTTTTGTGAAGTCTCATACAAATAATTTATATAGATTATTAAAGGATAACTTTTGGAACACATTTCAAAACATTATTACATGAATAAAAAATCATGGAATACTTCATATATGTCAGGAGTTGATCAAAGTAAAATAACGGTGACATGAAAAGGTACAAGTAAAAATTATCATATGAAATAATACATGAAATAATATCCTAGGTCTCTTATTATATAAAATTCAATTCATTAAATGGTATATGAATTTTAAACATTTTTATTACTATTCTATAAATAGATTCTAAACATCCTTTATAAATTATTTTCTAAGTACTTACATCATTTTTCCGTGTGCATTTATTACCTAATAATAAGTAAAATATTCTTAAGTATGGATATTATAATAGTAAAATAATCAAATTGTTGGGGTAATACTAATCACATAATTGGGGAATTAACAATGTAGGATAATTGTATAAAATTTTCCAAGATCATGTGCCAAGACCATACATAATCATTCTGTGGAGGCACAATGCCAAGACCAAGTTTTTCTAATGAGACCTACCGATGTAGTGAGAGGATAAATAGGGCCCCACACACCACATTATACGTCTTATTAATTCCTAAAATGTCTAAATATTTGATTAAATAAATTTTTCCCACACAGATTTGATTTATTTTAATCATTAGCAAAAATATATAAATTAATTAAACAAACCGAAGCGTCCCATACAAATTTGATTCATTTAAATAATATTCACTGATGAAAAAAATTCATTAAATGATCCAAAGTGTCCTATAACACCATTTAATGTATCGTTCATAATTCATATTTATCATAGAAGATATATCTCAATCTTGTTGTGACTGTTTACATTCCTAAATAAACTGAATCATGCAATAAATGTAAAATTCAATCTAAATATTTCTTGGTTTTAAGTTATACTTTAACACATGGATATATCAAGTTTATCAATGAAAAGCATGAGAAAATAGTCACAATTATTCCCATGTGATGATAACTGGATAACATAAAATAATATATAGTTTAGGTACGTCACATAAAATAATGATTAGAAAATTCAAAACCCCTGTCTCATGAATGTAATAATTTTTTATAAAAAAAATACTTGTTTATTTAAATTTTTATATTTTTAATTCATTTTTAAAATATATATTAATAAATGGGAATGTCAATCAAATTAAATCATAAAAAATAATAATTAATTATATTTATTGAGGAAAATTTATCATTATTAAAATATAATATTTTTAAATGTAAATCTTTCAACTCATGTGGGATATTAATGTATAAGAAAATAATTAAACACACATCACTATATGTGTTTATGCATGTATATATATATATATATTAATCAAAACACCATTAACAAATATTATCATAAAATTATAAATTGGGGTGTATGCACATAATGATAATAAGGTTATGACCCCTTTTAAAATATAGTGTGCACAATAATAAAAAAAGGATTCATTATTTATTTCCATTATAAATTATTATTCATTATCACCCATACAATTCGGCATTGGTATTGGAAACATTAAAATCATGGATTGGCATTGAAATTTAATACGAGTAAAAGTATGAGAAAAATATGTCTATACATATATATTTACACCCAAAACATAAATTTTATTTTTTATCTAATAAATTGAACAACATTAAAAATAGAAAATCATATCAATGTTAATACCATTAATACTTCATTGAATGAAAACAAGATTAAAATATATTTATGAAATTGAACATACTTATATATATATATATTCATAATAATAGAGAGTCAAAATAATCCTTATTTAAAATATGTGGGTAGGGAAACAAACTTTCTAAAATAATTATTCATCTTTTATAAAGATACATAACATTAGGTGTGTGTGAAACTTATACAGAAATGTATATGCAAATATAAATATATTAATTTAGAAAAATCCAAAAAAACAACATAGAAAACCTTTTCCTGTGTTATTTGCATCATAAACACTAATTGAAGACTGGTAATTGAGAATAATAAAAACGAAAACAATTTAGGATTGAATGTTTAAAAAAACTGTATATACATAATGTGTATATACTAGATTTTAATAACTAAAACGAAGATTAATAAATCCTTAATGCATTATATGATTCATAAAAATTATTTAATCAATAATATAAATTATATGAAAATATAAATGAGATTAGGATTAATATATATATATACAACCACACAAATATATAAATATTAAAGAGATTAGAAAACTCATGAAAACTCATAGTAAACCATTAATAGTATTATAGGCATCAAAAAAACTTTTAAAATTTGATATTCACCATCTGAAAAATCTAAAAGAGATTATGATTGCATGTTGTCAAAAGACATAAATACACACGAGTGTATATATAGGTTTTTCATATAAAAACGAATCTAAATAAACCCTTACACGACTTCATCGGTGAGGTTGAGCCGAGCAGAGGGTTATGGATGGTAGGGATGAAAAAAACACAACTGGTTATATGTGCAGATGGGTTTATAAATTTTTTTTTATATAATAGGATTTAGATATAAATAAAAAACTAAGAAACTCAAATCTATCTATTAAAAAAAGAACAAAAACAATAGTCATGGAATATACAAAATAAATCAGTTTCTTAATTATAATTATATTTTAGGGGAAACATTTTTGGTAAGTGGTTTGGGATTTCAATAAACTAATTCCCCCATGAAGACTTGTAGAAAAATGAAACTAGGTTATAGGTCCATTTAGAGTGATAGGAGGAATCGCAGGTTTTGGAGGAGTAGGGGATGAAGAAGGGTTGTCAAATGCTGCAGCAGGAGGAAGAATAAGACTAATAGAAAAGGGTTCGATAGAAGTGATCATCTCAATACAATCAGAAAACTATGGTTGGACCACTAATTCTAAAAATATATGAACATATGAGATTATATTGTATCATTGAGTTGACAACTGTGGTTGATCTTTTTGTACTTGTGCGGCGTGAGGTCTCAACAAAGAAAAAGAGTGGAAATCAGAAAAATGGATCAGATAATCTGTGTATGATTGGAAAGATGTGTGCAGACATGGATAAATTGACCAGTTTAAATTAAATAGATAGTTTGGATCTAACGCGGAGAAATATATGGCCGATATTACTTCTCCCATTAAATTATTTTGTCCCACATTGAAACCTATGGGTTTTAGAGATATCCATATAAATGATGGTGCACCGACCATATTCCAATAACACATGAACACACACAAGGGCCCCTACACACTGGGCTCTATGTGGGTTTTGTTCCAAACCCTAATCCACTCTCATGTGGTCCTTATATATGGGCATGCAGGCAGTTTAGTCTACACCATGCATGGCTCCTGCATGACTCAGCATGCACTATTCATGCACTCGGCATAGGCCTGCCATCCGTTTCCTTTTTTGAGATGACCACTAACCTTGGGGGCTTGGCCATAAAGGTTATCCTTGGTCAAATGGGGTACTCATAAAATTTGTATAAAATATTATTTAAAGACAAATAGATATTAAAAAGAGACAACAAATATATTAGTTTCCATATATTTGAAAACATTTTTGTCATTGATAATGAAAATTATAAATGTCATTATTTTCGTAGGTTTGTATTTATTTTGAATATTATAGAATTATAATCTAAATATAAAATACCACCTCAATTAAAACATTATCATCATTTATCCAATGATATAACATTATAAAATTTAAATCTTTTTAAAACATTTGAAATAATTAATGATATTAAAAGGGTTTTATAAAAATCCAATGGACTCCGATTTCTAAACTCCAATGTATATTAGGATAAAATAACAGACATATTTATCTTCAACGATTACAAAGGCTTCATAAATACCTATTTAGAGTTTTCCAAACTTCAAAACCCATTTTATAAAATAAGAATGGTGTTCTACATTTCGGTGACTATGTGAATTATTTTTATTCTTATCAATGTTTATCTCTTTGTTTTGGTGGA
The DNA here is from genome assembly GCA_963277665.1 of Viscum album. NCBI lineage: Eukaryota > Viridiplantae > Streptophyta > Magnoliopsida > Santalales > Viscaceae > Viscum > Viscum album. The sequence goes on from OY728156.1 coordinate 1,841,205,328, forward strand.
CTCCAGGGATGATGGATTCCTAATCACTCTTTTTGGGATGTTGGGTAGTCTTATGTGTTTTCAATTATGTCATGAAATTAGTTTCCTTGAGTAATTGTAATCCCCATCAAAGTAATATATTGGTGTTTCAATTTGAATAAAATGATTCTTATTTCATTATTCAAGAATTTTTTTGGATGGAACCAATATTAATCAAATAAAAACAATAGTAATAACAATAATCATAATAACTCATCATATATTATTATTAAATTTATATTTAAAATTTGGGTAAATGAAAAAATTTCTCGAGGATACATTTCACCTTCAAATTGGACACTTTAGCTTTTCCTCTTTACCGTAGGAGATATATTGTACTGGTTTTGGGAATAAAACGTTATATATCTAACACGTCATTAAATTTGATGTTTTTTCATGTCTATGATAAATAATGATTTCTCAAAATCTATAATCCTTTTGATGGATTTAAAATTTTCAAAAATCATTTAACTACAATATTTTTTATTTAGAACTAATACAGTCTCATCCCTCATTGATACATAGTCAACTATAACCAAAATGTTTTCATTCCCACATATGTACAGAAAGGATCTCATGCATTCCTTTCCCCAAATATATATAATTTTTACTTCCAAAATATCATTTTGTTGGATCTATTTATTTACACATAATTTACCATGATGTTGATATCTTTTACACCATGCAAACTGACATTTGGAATCAATAATGAGTGTGATCAACATGAACAATGACTCTCATGAATGGGTAACCATTGTTTCTTTGAGATAATACTTCTAATAGTTCCTTTAGAACAAATTTTGAGAAATGGGGGATCATCCCAGAAAAATTACTTAATATATTATTTAAAAATCATTCTATAGTTTTGTATTAATTCATTATGTATAATTTCTGCATCAAGAATGATAACGAAGTCTATAATCCATATAACACTATAAGATAAAATAGAAAAAGTCTTTTCATATAGAAATGATTAATTTATCTCCCTTAGTTCATCATTTTAAATATTTGGGACCCTAGATTGATGATCAATACTAATATTTTAGCACAATGATTTTGCATTCTTACTATGTAAAACTAATTAATATTATAATCCATTCCATCAATATCAAGAATTATTTTTTCATAGAAAATAGATATCTAGGGTCTAGATAATTTGTCATGATAGTGAGTATTGATTCGATCAAATTCAATCGGAGGTTTTCTATAGAAAAACTACCACTATCATTTCATTCAACATTGTAGGGTAACTCCATTGAGTCTCATAATGTTTTTTACTACTATAATATACTATAAACAACATAAAATAGATATTATTACCAAAAAAACTCCAACAACCAAGTCAGTAGAATCACATATACATTGAAAATGGATTTCACAATTTCGGAAAGAGATTATGGGTGATTAATTGAGCTTGTATTTAATAAAAATACTACATTCTATTGATATTTTCTAAAAACAATTATTGCCCATAACTAGAATGGAACATAGTGGATTAATAATCTTATAAAATTTATTGATAAATCTGTTTACTAATACCAAAAATCTAAATATATCTTCGAAATCACTTGACATTTACATGAGGAGGTATCTTTTCTATTACATTAATTTTAGCGGTATTCACCTTCAAATAATTTTTATCAACTTTTTAACCCCGCACACTTACATCACTAATTATGAACTACTATTTTATGAAAATTGTTGCCTTTTCAATAACTTCTCACTAATATAAATATGTTTCCTGGAATTTCATCCAGTAATCAAAATTAGAACATTTAATTGAAAATTTACTCATGAACATGTACAAAAACCACTCAAACATATCAGAAAATTGGGAATCATGAACCTAGGGATGGTGGTAGCTAAAATATTACAACCCTACTCATTATTAAACAATAGTACATGATTTATTAAATAAAATTAAATTTAATATGTACCATATGATTTTTAATTCTATTGTATTCGGTAATGGGGAAAATAACAAAACATCATGAAAACGGAATACATAAATGAACATCCATAACATTATTTATTGAAATCTTCTTTAAGATACTCAGAATACCCAATCAGTTATAAAACTGCAAGGGATAAACTGAGAGAAAACATAAAAATGTGGTGATACATAAATCATAGAAAGGGTCCAAAAATGAAATAAGGGATACGTATTAGATGGTAGGAATCTTAACGAGGATTAAATGGAACATGAATAAAAAAAATTATATAGAATGATAACCTTAACATGGTAAATGAGTAAGCAAGGTAAGATACAATATCATGATCATAGGACAAGGATAAACTAAAAACTATTCACGGTGTAAAATTTAAAAATAATCAATCATCTAAAACTCTTACCCACACTGATTTTTCAGAATAATAAACATCACTAAATGCATTGGATCTCTATTTGGTCAGACCCATCATAATCATTTAATTTTCATGCATATGTGTGTCGCATAGATGATAGGAAATTTAATCATGCATCATCATAATTTATTTAATGACCAATGGATGGTAATTACATACAATTATCTCCCCAATCAATAATCATATGTTTATAATTTTTAATACCCTTCATAGAATAATGGTTATTTAATTCACTACACAATTGTTTGTCCTGGAATCTTGTGATGAAATTTTTATAGGATACTGGTCTTAATTAAAAATTCAAAAATAATATGATGAGAAACAATTGGGTCTTTATTTTTTTTAAATTTAATGGGAAGTAATCGTGAAATATAAAATCATATCCCAACTTTAGATTTCAGGAAATAGAAGGAAAAATTAATAAAGAAACATGAATTGGGAAAATAATCCTTATAAAATTCTTGCAAGGAAATAGGTTTACAAAAAGGATCATGCACGACACAAATAGAGTGAAATAAGGATATAATATATATATATATATAAGTAAATATCAAATATAAAATAACGGTTATTTTTAATATCATATTTAATTATAAGAAAATAAAAAGTAAAATACATAACATAAAAGGTCTACATAATAAAAAGAAAAGTAGATCATCTCTTATAAAATTTTAGAATAGCAAGGTCTTTAGTAAGGGTAAAATTAGAGATGGTATTTTATACATTAATAAATTGAATTAAATATTATTATAAGGTAATGATTATTCATGAAGGAAAATATAATCAATTTAAATTAATAATTATTATTTCAAGTAATGTTATTGATATGAAATGAGGAGTGGATGGGGAGGATACCATGCATGACTGTGTTACTTCAGAGTCATTGGAGGAGATTATTGAGAGAATGGATGCCACTTGGGAGTGAAATAAAGAGTGGAGGAAATAGTAAGGACTGCTCTGATGAGTTTGTGTGAGGAGAAATTTGTGCTTGCGTGGGTTAATATCAGAAAAGAGGGAGTTTTCTTTATTATTTGGGTTTTGGTTTATATATGAAAATATATCAAAAACTGAAATCAATACATTGGTCTTTCCCAATTATTCTAACAAATGGCAGCGGTTTTTATTATTTTAGAAACACATGGAATAAATTATTAAAATATTACCCTTGGTGATGTGGAGTTTAGTCAAACTCTTATTGAAATTATCTGAAAATAATAAAATATATTATAAATCTTGGAAGATTCATATTGGCTTTATAAAATATATCCAACAAGAAAAACTTTTTTAAGGAAAACAACTATTATGTCGTGGATAATTTTTATATTACTTATTAAATCACCTTTGGGATATTGTGATGTCATAAAACACACAGAATTTTCTTATGGTATTTAATTTTTAACCAAAATTATATTGTCTTAGATAATTATTAAACAATCACCATTGTTAAATTTTGACATTCTGATTCGAAAAATAATAATCATTTTATCTAATTTGTTTTATAAATTATAAAATTCTTGTTTTTAAAATTAATTACTGATATTTTTTGTAAATAAAGGATTTTTTGGCAACGAAAAATTTCTATCCCTTGTAAAAATTTCATTTGACATCATAAAAATTATATTATAATTTATAATTAGAAAAAAATATTTAATAATAATATATTATTTATTTATAAAAATACATTAATTATTCAAAATTGATTTCTTAATTAATATTAAAATTATATAAAAATAAAAATGAAATTTTGTTTTATTAAATTATAATTTTGATCAAACTGGTTACTTAATCATTTATAAAATAAAAACAATAAGAGATAAATACAATATTATTTTCATTTAAAAGTTAAATTAAATAGTCATAATACAATGGTTACATTATTTATAGTCTTAGTGAAATTAATTTTACCCTTAATTAACCTATTTTAATTGTATCAAAGTAAATAATTTTTTCAACATTTACAAATCTTTTTGTAAAAAATTTAATTTGAAATTATTACCAAAGATTAATTATTATGATACTAAATATGTAATACATATTATCAAAATAAATTCACTGATGGGTATGAATTTGATTTAATATTAACACTTAAATAAGATCCAAAGCAATATTCGGTAAAATTTTTTTTTATCAGAAATACTAATTTACATTAACTTTATAACTAGTAATAATATTTATATGAATTTAAATACATAAAAATTTATATGTCATATAAAAATTTCATTTAAATAGTTTTTCATTATGATTTATTTTTATTAATTATATTAGAGAAGCATTATGCATTTTAGAACAATTACTTGTCAAATGTTATATTTTATTGTAAAAATAAACATTTTTTAATGTATGGTATATAAATGATCAAATGTATTAAATATATCTAAATAATTATAATTTTTTCTATAAATAATATTAAAACAAGATTTCTTTAATTAATTCATTTATTGGAAGAAATGACAATTTTACATAAAAAATATACTTTTTCCTATTCAAAAAAATATTATTTATAAAAAAAATATTCCTACGTCATTTTTGATATGAATATATTAATAATTTAATACATTTTGGAAAATAAAAGTCTTACCTATATAATAAAATATTTATAGTAATTATAATAAGAAATAAAAATCGAGTTTAATGAAATCTACTATATTTATGGACAAAATGAAATTACCATATATTTATTAATTATTCAATTAGAATTAATCAATATATTTATGAAATATATATATATATATGTCATCAAGTGGTTATAAATATTCATACCCATAATTATAAATGCTATGATATAATGGTCTTGTTTAAATAATCATGGACTTTTTGGGTTCACCACTTCATATTACAAACTCTTTCAAATATAGTTATTTTTTAAAAAACATTCATGGAATTACATTATTCCCCTATTAATAAATTGAGTCCCTACAATTTAAATGTTGACTCAGTAAGAAATTTTTTTATGCTAAAAAATATCTTCATTTAATACTCACTTTATAAAATGGATTAACAAATCATCAACTTCAAATGTGAGAAAGGAGAATATAGATACACTCATACAAGTTGTTGTGCAAGTAATTGAACAATAATGAAAAGTATAAAATGGGTATTGAAGGGAAAATTAACACTAAATAATTTTTTTTTGTGTCATAGAGAACACTGTCAGAATATGTTCAATTACTATAATACCATAAAAATTTGTTGGATAAATTTCCCATCAATTTATCGGAAATTACCATAATAAGAAAACAATTTTATATTCAAGATCATGTTCCCAGAGATTGGAAATTTCATTATCATATATGCAAAAATATAGTTTTTTCTCCATATGATGAGAACTAAAGATGTATTTTTTTATGCCCAAAGCCCAATAAATTTATAATAGGTCACATAATACAAAAAATAATAACAGTATATTCATGAATTATATTACTAAATCCAAAAGGGATGGGGTAAAATATGATAGTACATTCATAAATATCTCTAAAATAGAAAAAATATTCGCAAAAGTGTATTATAGATGATTCATTAAATAAATAACCATATATAACAATAATATCCTCAAAAATTATGAGTGTCTTAATCCAAAATGTAATCTCATACCCTTCATATTATACCTCCAATATCAAACATTTATTCATCTCAAATAACCCTAATGGGTATATATATACCTTAACAAAATAAAACATCTACACAATTATCATAAATCACCTAAAAATCAAAAATATTTGATCCTATAATATTTTTCTAATAAAATATTAGGATCTTCCCAAAATAAATAAAATATTAATGGGTATCAATGCAATAATCATTTGTTTTCTAAAATATCACTTTAACTCAATATCACATTTATTGATTATTAGTACCATTAAATGTAAATTTCACATCCTTAATAAAAAAAACTAATATGTGGAACAATCATAATATGATTCATGATTATTGTATCAAAAAATTCATTTATATAGAACTCCTACATGATATACCCGTACATAAACAATTTAATATTTACACTTGAATTATTTTTATACGATAGTTTATTCCATTGTCCTGGTAATATAAGACAGATACGCATACTTGTAGTGAAATAATGACCATACTAAAATGGATTCATCCTCCTCCACATACATTTATAGAATCAAATGGTGATTAAATTCATGAAGGTTGGATTCCTTCTATAAGAGATTTATGTTTTGCTTATAAAATGGAAACCATTATATAACTATAACAACATGAAATTACACTAAAGGGAATGATGATATAATTATAGAAAAAACTATTAGTCTAAACATTGACACCTTATACCTATATCATTGATGTTTTTCTATCATATCATTTATAGTGGTGACATGATATTATTATAAAAATTATAGTTATAGTCATAAGGGTATAATTTAAATACAAAATGACATAAACTCAATGTAATTTAGCTATCATTATCTATCTCAATATATTAAAATCCCTATTCAATCGATATTGTAGATTGTCGATGCTTGTCTTGCTTCTCATCCAATAGAAAATACCATTGCCATTGATAATTGAAAACATCACCACAATTGTGATGTAGAACAATATAAGGAACCGTAGATTGAACATTATTTCCATCCATCACATTTTCCACCTATTCAGTGAAATTGGACACTTTATGCCCTATATTATTGTACATAAATTAACTCTATGTTCCTTTGTTACCTTCACCTTGGAACCTATTTAAACACTTATTTCACAAATGAAATTGGTTCATCTTTCCCTTACCACCATTATATGACGAAAAAACTATAGATATCATGTTACTCTTCATTAATTCCATAGGGAAATCAATAATGTAACATTTATTAATTTTATTTTTGATAGTGGGTTTCGATAAATACCAAGATGTCTTATATGAAATACCATAATTATAGGCATCTCATTTGGAAAGTCACCAAATTTCCCTTCACATTGTTTGTTTACACCTTTTCTAATATTTCACATCATTGGAAAGAATAAATGGAAAATTATGGATGTGTACTTTTAATCTATTAAACAAATAAATAGGAAACCCATAACATTAAATGGATCATAGGTAAATTAAATTTATTCTATAACTTATGAATTTCTGAGTTTCAATATATTTTTTCATTGATATAAATGATAAAATGTACACATATAGAAATTTTTTATCACTTAATAATGTTACATAATTATGTTATGAATTTACCAAAGCATATCTACCAGTACTGTCAGTGTGGGTTCTTAGTAAGGCCTTGGTTCATGTACCCTATTTCCTTAGGCAGTTCTGAAACAACTTGTTGGAGTTATTACTCCCTAGTACATCTGTTCCAAAACCATTATACATTAATTATCCTTATAAGAATGTATATTATTGATAATCCAATTACTATGTATGTAATAAAATTAGGTATTTTTTCATATACTTATAATTATTCCAATGAATTTCACTAAGGGTATACAATTATAATACCAAATATAATTAAAATTTTCCCAAGATTCCAACTATATGAACTATGATCCTTATTTACATTAATACATGATTTTATAAATAATATTAAATTAAAAAAACCCCAAAATATTGAAATTTATTGTGTCTTTGAGAATTAGATACATAACGTATGATCATGAACATCGGATAGAACAAAAAATATCCTTATCAATATTTATTGGAAACATTTTTAACATGAACGAAATACTTATTCCCAAATCAAATAAAATTGGATATCATTGGGACATACAAGAGAAAGCGGAGAGATATAAATACTAGTAATGAAATAAAAATGGAATGTGTGATACATGTTATACAATAGGCATATCAATAAAGAATAAAATCAACATTAATATAAAAAAATGGTATAACATGATAATCATAACATGGGAAATGTGGAAAGAATATAAAACATTGAATACTGAAAATTGGTCAGCGACAACCCACGAAGACATCATGGTGGTCAAAATCCCATAACATAATCTGGTATACCCATGTCCCAAAATGATATATCATAATACTAAACATTTTATAATACATTATAGTTCTATATGGGCACAACCACCATAATCATTTCTTTTGCAGTCATATGTGTGGCATATAGAACATTTAACACAGATTAATTTATCATAATAATTTTTTAAAAGATCAAGGGGTATTTATTAAATACATTAATGTACCAAATTTATATGTATATGTTCATTAAGATGAATACCTTGATAGAATACTTGGTGTATTATTTTCTACACCATTGTTTGGAAAGGAAAGTCATCAGGAAATATTGGCAGCAGAACAATGCTACATAGAAAGCAATAAATTGGTTGATCGGAGATAACGGAGTCCTTAATTTTCTATATATAAAATTGGATGTAATAGAGACATGGAAAATACTATCACAACATTTTAAATTTTTAAATATAAGGCACATGGTAACAATGTTACATGATTACCAAAAATAATCTTTATGAAATTTTGGCCTGTTAACAGGTGTACATATAATATAATGGGAGGATTAATGGTATTTAAAGGAATATATAATATTTTATAAATCAAATTTATAGTATGGTTAATATGTAATATAAAATTACTTAATTATAAAATGAAATATAAGTGATATAACAAAACAATTAATGATAAAAGATGATGGTGGAGGATCCCTTGTAGAATTTTTGTATTGTAACAACATAGGTAAGGGTAAAAATGAGAGATTATAAATGATATTTCATTATTATAAAATTAAGTTTACAGTAACTTAATAATTATAAATTAGTGACAATATAAAAACATTGATGTTAACAAAACTAATTTAGAACAAATGTTTGTGTATTGTTGGTAGAAGAAGAGGGTTAAGATCACATACTTGAGTGTGGGAATCCAGAGGCTTGGGAGGGACTCTTGGAAGCTTGAGGGAACCATGGGAGGACTAAAGGAAGTTTAGGTATTATTAATTATGTTATGATTGGTGTTTTATTGAAGATATATCATATCGTGGGTGGGTTTATATATGCGAAGAATGATATTTCATTATAATTTATTTTTTTGAATCAATATAATAAAATATTCAAAATGAAAAACTACCAAATGGTTTTTCCTACGGTTTCAAATATAACATAGTGGACATTATTACTTAATAAGTACATTGTCCTAACATATTAAAAATTACCCTTGGTGATGTTGAGTCGAATCTCTCACATAAACAATTGATTTAAAAATTTTATATAATATTATATGTTTTGGAGATTCATTATGGCATTAAAAAATAAATTAAATAATCATAGAATAACATTATTTCAAGATGAATACATTTATTTGTTATGGTATAAAACCTATATTACTTTTCACTTCATTTTTGGGTCATTGTGTGGTCATAAAACTCAATATTTATTTATATATTATTTAATTTGTACCTGAAAATTCGACTCTCTCAAAAAATCATAAAACATTTTTCATTCGATAATTTCAATGATATTATTTAAAATTATAATATTCACTTTATCTATATAATTTTCTATATATGTGATATTTTACATTTAAAAATAATAACTAAATATTACTTAAATTGCTGGGTTTTTGAAAATGTGATTTTTCAAACACTAATCAAAATTACATTTGACATCATGAAAAAATATATTATCATTTATATATAATAAAAATAATTCAATAATAATATATAATTATTTATTTAGTTATTTTTAATTAAATAAATTTATTCATCAAAATGAATTATCTAGTATAAATTTCATTTTACATAAAAATACAATTTTGGTAATGTTTTGTCAAAATATAATTATTATTAAATTTATTAATTAAATATTTAGAAAATAAAAATATATGTATTGAATGTAATATTAATTTCATTGAAAAAAGAAAATAAATATACATATTATGAATTTTGAATTGTTTCTAGTCATTGGTAGCTTATTTGTACTCTTAATTATCATATTTTCATTATACTATAGTAATTGATATTTTCTTCATTAACTATTCATATTGTATAAAAAATAACCTGAAAGTATTTATAAATTGTAATTATGTTGATTAAAAATATTTAAAAAATAATATCAAAATAAATTGAGAGATTTGTGAATAATATTAGTTAATATAAACCCAATAAACCTGATGGAAGAAAATTTTCTCAAAAATGTATTTTTAAAGGAAACATGATTAAAATTTAACTCTATAACGACTAATATACTTTATAGAAATTTAAATTCATATAAAAAGATATTTAATATATATATTTCATTAAATTAATTTCTCATTAGGCATTAATTTATTTAATTAACATGGAAAAAATTATATATTTTAAAATAGTTCTCAAAAAGTGTGTTATTAAACAAAAAATCGTACTTGTATTAAAGTATACTATAAATATTATAAATTTAATTTAATATATCTAATTAAAAATTATATTACCATTCAATAAATTAGTACTATAATTATACATTTAAATTAATTAATTTAAAAAAATAAAATGATGATTTTAAAGAAAAACATTAGTTTTCACTATTTACAAAAAAAATCAATATTTAAAAATAATCAATATCACTATATTAAGATAATTTCAATATTAAGATATAAAATATGGTTTTATTTTTATCTAAAAATGTTTCTAAATATTCTATATAATAATTTTAATAATTATGACAAGAGTGAAACATCATGTTTGATGAATGGATATTTTTTGGGAAAAATGACTTTACCGAAAATTGAATGATTATTTAATAATATTTTATCAATAATTTAAAACATATATATATATATATATATATTTACATATATCTCAAAATATATATATCTATAGTCCTACCTAATATATAAAAACTATTATATAATGAAATTTTTTAAAAAATTGTGGACTTATTGGTTTAATCGTTGTGTATTACGTAATCTATTAAATATAGTTTTCATAAAAAAATTAATTATGTTAAAATAATCCAAAGGACATTCATATATAAAAATTTCTACTAAATTGACCGTTGAATACATTTTTCTCTTAGTTCTTAGGGGTTATGTGTTTCTAATTGGGAAATATATTTTTCTAGTTGAATATTTTAGTTTCCTGTATTTAATACATACTCTACCCTTCTTCATTGTTCTATTTTTATTTTTTCATTATTTTTATTAGTTCTCATTGTTTATCCAAATTAGAATGGATAATTATAATTTTACTAACTCATTGGTGGAAAAGAATAGTAAATCATCTTTTGACATGTAGAATCATGGTCACTTCTTCCAAGAAAAATAATATCATGTTAGCTTTATATATTCCTTAAGCATAAAACCTTGGAATAAATTTAATTTCCAAGAGAATTTTGTTCACAAAAAATGATGGAATTATATATATAATATCAATATAAATCTATCCAATGAGATACATAATCATTCTAAAAACACCAATAAATTTTTCCACGTGACATTAAATAATATTTGAAGAAATTGTGACTAGTAATGTTTATTTTTCTTATAATAATGAACATTTCAATTGATCTGGTAATGTTTCATGCTATTTTTTTTGAATTTGTCTTAAGAGAAGATACTTGGTTCGAGAGGGTCCATGGACCTAGTGTTGCCTCTTAAAAATTGACGTTGAAAATACGATTCTTCTTCATCATTATTATGATCAAAGATAAGATCATTACATATTGATCCATTTATTTTAGTAAAATTATGTTATAATTAAAATTCATATAGGTGACCAATGAATTCCAAATTCCAGTTATCGAAATAGTCATTTTTTTATAAAATAACCCCTATAAATGTTTTTGTATGCAAACCTAGTGTATAAAATATTTTACCATGCTTTCCAATAAACACTTCATATTGGCCAATATTAAAGTCATCAACTTTTAAAAGATAAAATCTTTGAAATAAATAATCTTATATACGTTATTTAATTTTTCCTAAAATATTTATTTCCACCTTATTCACACAAATATTGAAATTACATTTCACTTTTGAAACATTAATTGAAACACCAATTGGGGGAATAATGTTGATTAAAAGAATAAATTATAACTCTTGGTAAAATTCTAAATTAAAAAAAGGATGAAAAAATTTCTCACAAATTCATACCAACAAGTCATCTACCCTACCATCTAGGTGGGTAATAGATCGATATTAATGTTTCAAAACACTTCTAGTGGGTTTTGTAAGTCTGAATATTATGTGTTTTAATAAAGAAATTGGATCAAATAAATACCCACACAATGATTTAAAATATTTTCTAATTAGTCAACTCCATCTAAAATGATTCATAAAATTTATAATTTCCCAATATCATGAGGTTGTGGATGTATACTATTGTGTGGGACAACACAAAACTTCATTGTGATATTATAATTATACAACACATACAAATAATTATCTTCTGAATAAATTTTAATTAATTATTTTAGCGATGATGGGGTTTGAATGAGTACCTCATTTATGGGAATATCAAGGTTCTTCATCATTGAAAATTTAATAAATTTTAATAGTTTATAATCATAATTTTTCTTCCCAGTTCATTGAGGAAATGTAAAGAGAGGGGAAACGATCCTAAAAATAGTGGGAATCACCTCATCTTCCCATAAAATCTATTTCACTCAATTTATTATATATTTATCTATAGGAAAAATAGGTATAAATAAACAATCATTCTGGCCATTAAAATTTCAAGATGGGTCATCATCCATAGTATGATATCCGGTTTCATCAGGTTTTTGGGGGATGATTTGAGATCATTCTTGACATTCTTTTTATTTTATTTTTTGATCACTCATGGTTGTTAATACTATATAATTATATATTAGATTTGACTCAAAATTACCGATTTTTATTTTATCTCTAAAAGCTATATTTGAAAATAACACACAAACTAATACCTATAGATTTTAAACATAAATTCTTATAATGTAAGTTAAATATATTTTTTATCATTAAAGGCCTACAAATCAATTTTTAACGCATTAAATTTATATTATCTGGGATATTATAATGATTATCCATTTGATGATGTTGTAATTGCTACCAATTCTATTTAAGAGAAATAGATTAGTAGGTCTCAACACTAACATATAGTTTTGTGAATTATTTGGATGGTTATGGTATCCTTGTTTATAATTATTCTACAAAGTTTCTTCTATATGACTCATAGAATTACCATACCTATAAATCCTAACATTATAAAAAACATGTGTTGTCATATCATTGTTTGGACTTTAATATTATCAATGGACAAACATCCCACATTGATGACATTTCTCCCTGAGTGTGTGTTGATAATTCTCAATGTATAATACAACATAATGTAATGTATCTATGGAAGATTATATGGTTTCATTTTCTAAAAATTGTTATAATTATGAAACACTTGTGCTAGGAAATATATTAAATCTTTTTAAAAATATACATGAGGTCATCGAAAATTCTAGGATAGAAATATGCCCCCAATGAATAATCAACTAGGTTTTTACGGTATTGTATAAGACTATTATTGAATGTATCTATGGGAAATTTAGGAATAAACTAGTGCTTGGGGACTATCATTACCATCCCATTGAATATATACCAATATCAAATGACCAATTCACCTTCTTCATGTAATAATACAATGATATCCATCTAATTTTAGAAATCATTCTCCATGGAAAATTTTTATTGAAAAAGGAATTTAAAAATTGGTTCCAATAATAAAAAAACTCTATATGTATTCTTTAACATTTTTTTAATCATTTTCATCGATGGTAAATATGACTTACCTCACCTTTAATTCTTTCCCCATTAATATTTCGAGTGTTATTTGTTGGAATATTCCATCGAAGTCAATAGTGAAATCCATTGAGCATTAATATTGTAATCAATGGTAGTATGGTATCACGGAGATATGGGACTTAATTAAATATCTATTTATAAACCTAGGATCTTGACTAATACATGGAGAATTACATCACATTATTATCACAAAAAACACCAAAATTAATACATTATTATTTATTAAATTTCTAGGTTGTCGGGGGTTTATATTAGAACTATTGATGATGTCATGAATTTGAGATTATTTGGTTCATATTAAATATTTTAAATTACATGTATCTAATATAGTTTTAATGAGCTCGTATGATTGACTATTTTAGGTACAATTATTTGTAGTTTTTCAGATGATGAAGTAGTTTTTATGAACTTTTCAGTCATAATGATTAACCTTCTTTTCATTATTTTTTCATATGTGGTAATTTTTGAACTTCCCCAAAAATGATACCAAAATTTTTATATGATCTAGGTTTTTATTATATTATAAAACTAATTAAATATTTATAATATAATAAATTAAATGGTATTTTAGTGACTATTGATTGATCTCAATGGAAGGACTTTTGTATAAGGTGTGTTGAGTGGGACTAAATAACGTTGTTAAAAAAATTTGAAAGAAATGATGGGGACAAATATATATATAGTAAAATATTGGTGATGAAGTCCATAGAGTGATTGTTGTTGAATTTTTTTAATCATTTTGGTGTAATGAATGGATATCACAGGAAGACAGGGAGGAGTCCAAGAGAGGTTGTAAGGGAAATTTGTTACCTTCTAAATTTATTCGTGAGTTATAATTGAATTAGTTTTATATTTTTCTTCAATCATCCAATGAAAAATGTCTATATATATATATAAAATTATATTGGTAAATGTATCGAAGGAATGAACTATAGATAAGTTTACTACGAGTCATCACAAATTCAATCTCCCATTTTCATGCCTATGAGGAAACCAAATTTCATATTGTTGCATGTACATACCTATTCATATATTAAAATTCAAAAAACTAATCAATTAAGACAAATTTATCCCAATAATTTTCACCATGTTTTCAGTGATTGAAATAAATTTATTACTTGTATAGTGGAAAAAGTGTAGCTTATACCAACAAAAGAAACATTAATGGTGTTAATATAATCACCATCTCACTCTCATTCACTAACATATTTTATCCAACAATGAAAAAAATGATTCAATTAATCAATTAGTGATTTGAAATGTAAGGAAATTAAAGGAAGTAAAAACAAATTACCTTGAAAGGGATTCGCAAAAACTTTTTAAATAGCTAGATAGATTATTCGAGTGTTCTTATTCCTCAATTTCACCTTCAAATTTTAATTAATATATTCTTTGTATCGATAAGTCTCTCAAACATCTATTATTTTGACTCTCTTAATATATATATAATCATCATAACATTCATAATTTATCCCTACTAATACTACTTCTAATTATAAATCACCAAATCAATACATCATTATCATTTATTTAAATCTGATCTAGGAAGAACATATTTGATGAATACAATGTTTTAATTTAAAACTCATAATTTCTTTTTGCCAACATACTATAACACTACCTTAATGAATAATGTATCAAATTTTCATCATGTAGAAGAAAGGTCAAAATAGATGAATATCTATATCAGAATTCAAAACCATTAATTTGATTATATATGTAGTTTCCTTATATCTATATTTTATTATCGACATATTTGGTCCCCATCATATAGTTGTTTGACCACACATAGTTGTATCCCCAAATAATTATTTTGATGAAGATGGATAGACTATATAGCAGTTCTTCTCGCACAAAAAATTTTCCTCAAGTAGGTGATTGGCTCCCACGTAGCCGTTTCACCCATACCATATATGTTGAGTATGTATCTATTTGGATAATTATCTATAATTTCTCACATATTGAGAAACATAATCCAAAAATTCAAGTTCAATATGAACTACAACAGTGATCATTATGGATTTATGGTGGTATTTTAAAATATATGTCTTAGATAATTCACCCTCATAATTTTTTTATATAATAATATTCGAAAAATAATAATAAGAAATCTCAGAAATCATGTGAGGAGAATCATCGACATTATTATAAGGGTTTGGATTTAGATACATCAGTAGTGGGTTAAATCAATTTTCAAAATCCTTGATTGTACACATTGTACTAATTAAATGGAAACAATTTCTATGGATTTAGATTCTATGGGTGGAAACAACATAAAATTTCTAGGGTTATCAATAGTTTACAACACAAATATATTGGGGAATCTCATGTCTATTGAGATAACAAAGGCATTTCCCTGTTTTGTAGATGCATGACCCTTAAAATCATCTATGGAATCTAAAATATCCAAATATGAACAAGTTGAAAGTGTTTTTTTAGAAATGTTGAACTCCAGGGCTACCAAATTAGTTATATTTTAGATTTTCCTAGTCTAGTTTTATGTTTCATTAAATCCTAATAATTTAAAATTATTGATGAATTCAATGGTTTTTCCCTTTTGGAGTTTCTTGTAAAAACAATTTTGTATTTCTTCAATTATAGTCTAAATAGTCAATTTGTTTTAACACACATTTGATCCAAGAGGGTATCATTTTTCTTCCACATAAGATTAAAATTAAAATGTTTATAAATTAACTCACATATAAACTCTCATTATGAGGAATTATATTGTTCAGAGATCAAAATTATTAACAGCATGTATTTTAAGAAATTAAGAAACCAAATATGGTTTATTATTTATAGAATGAAATGAACATTAATTACAACTAGATTCATTCCAAATTAAATGATTCTCCAATATATGTACTTAATTAAATAATAATAATATATATTTCATCAAGGTAAATAATGAAAATATATTATAACATAGTTAACCATCAGATATCCAACATTTTGACCTTTACATGTTAATATTATAACCCAAGATCCATCGTGGAGGACTATTAGTCTCTAAATATTTGATTGAAAATGTCATAAATCCTTGTAAAATGATAATTATTCCTTATCATGACCATATTGGGCTCATGATAATAAATGAAAAGGCATATAAACACATCCTTCTTTTTGTCCAAAATTTTTGCCGCATACTGTAATGATTCCCATGGGAATAAAATCCCTTCTTCAAGACTATCCTGTAATAAATTCATTAGCTCCTCAAGTCTAATAATGTTCATTATCTATGGAGTCATGATTTTTCAAAAATATCATGATATATATTTATTTGAAAATTTATCCTCGCATGGTAGAGTAATATTAAGTTATTATTCGAGAAACACATCTGTTAATTCCCATAAATTGAGCATGCCATCAATTAATATATTCTCATTTGTCTCAATAATTTGATATATATACTCCTACACATAGGAAAATAATATAAATGATAATATGATGATAGAAAAGTATAATAACCCTCTTATTTCCACATGTAATGAATTTTAGTTCAATCTATAACATGGAGGGTCATTTCCTTGTCGTGAAAATTTATATTGTCTCTATAAAAAAAAGACAATCCATGGGAAGAATATAAATAGATTCTACTAAAGAGTGTCTCAAAATGATTTATAGAAATTTCATTTTACAAATTTGAATAAATGATTTTTAATAGACATGGGATGAAATAGTTGAATAATTTATTGTCTATGTTAATAACTCTATTTCCATGTTTTTTGATTGTGTTTGAATATATGATTTGTACACTCTTACCCTATCCCTAGGCCATAGAGGGTTGTTTGACTAGTAATCATTGTAACCATTGATTATAATAATGATTTACATAGTTTAGTTATTTTTTAGAGTTGATATATTGAAAAAGAATATGATATTAGATTGAAAATTTCCTTTCATATATCACATTGGTGGGATTCCCTAGTTAGGAGTAATTACCATGTTTCCCTTCCTTCCCACAAATAAATGAATTTTTTATCTCCTTTATGAAATATAAATGATGATTCATCCAATAAATTTTAATGATGGGATTTTTTTATTTATTTCCAACATAATTTTTTATCATTATTCCAATTATATTAAAATCCATAAACTATTTCTCATGTAAGGACATGTGTGAATTGTCATATTCAGTAATCTCTATTTCGAATTTTATAAAGGACCTAACAATTTCTTCATAGCAGACTATGTCTTCGATATATAAGTATTTTTATAGCATAAGATATATCCCAAATAATATGTTGTCAGCATTAATTTTGGGGGAGAGAGCCAAGGAAAATCCAAATAATCCATGTCTTATAATGTTTTCCTCATACACAATAGTGAATTCATATCCATTTTTCTTAATTAGAAGAAAATAATTGCAAATTTAAATTCTAGGAGTGTGAGGGAAAATTATCAAAATAAATTTTATATAATTTCTTCCACTCCAAAGTATTGAACTCTTACACATCCTTCATATTTTTTATGTACAGCCAATATTGATCAAATTCTCATACCCTATGGTAAAAAAGTACGCACTTAATTCTTTCAACATATTATATTATAGATAACATCATCTAAATTAATTCAATTCTTGTATTTTCAATTAACAGGGTAGTAGATCCACTAAAATTCTTAGTAAATTTTAATTTATAGATCCAAATTGATTTTTTTTCATTATTTTTGGGATGAAAGAAATTAATATATTTCATGATTCAGTTAATATAATTAGTTAAGTGAGAATGTATTAAATTGAATTTTCAAACTCATGCTCCCATCATGTTGGGAATCTCATTTGGGGTGTTATAATATTTCCCCCCTAATTTATTACTGATTTCTCTTCTCAGATTCCAATATATTTTATAAAAATGGGGGAAGTTATAGATGATAATTTTAATACTATTAATGGAGTAATTATGAAACCATGATTTTTATATGGAAATTTCATAAATGACAAAAATTTATTCACATATTAATTTATATGTTTCATTATTTTTTCAATAATCTAATCCTAAAAAAATTTCTATGGAATTCCCCCCCCCCAAAATATTTTTAAATAATATACTTGTGATTTTTTTATATCATAGACAAATAGAGATTCAAATTAGGTTTAAGGAAAGTACTATTTTAGTGAGCTAGGTTTTGATCTTATCAATGCCCAATGTGACCATTTCTGTGTTTTTACCCCTAAGTGCATCTATTGAAAATACACATCCTATTTATTAACCATATTGTAATGTATTTTCTTGGAATGAAAAATTTACCAAATTTTTTTGATGCTTCCTAATTCTTAGTTTAATCCCTAAATCATTCATTAGTAATTTTTAATAATAATGACAAAAAATAAATTGGCTTTTTTAAAATATAACTATGAAAACACATAATTTAATACACAATCATTCTTAATAGATTACAAAATGAGGAACGTAATAAAAAACCGATGAATCATGAATCCTTATGTAGTTGGTTAATTAGGTACATAACATAAAACCATTCAATATAAATAAATTGAAATTATTTGAAAACACGCAATCTTCTACTTTTATTTCATGAAACTTATAAAACTGCATGGGAAAACCTCTGCACATACAGAAAAAATGGGTGATAGATATAACCTAGTAAGGGAATCATAAAATAAAAACCTCATGAAAATAATAAATATGAGTTAAGAGAAATAATTATATTAAATAAAAATGTTTAGAATCATCAATACAAAACAATGAAGAATGATATAAAATTATAACATCGACAAGCCATAAAAATGCGGAAACAAAAAAAAAATGTCATCATAAACCAAATTAAAATATAACCACTATAAAAACATAAAAATGTTCTATTTGTATATACTCTTATGCACAATATGTAGGGTCTCCTATGCTAAAACATTATCTAACATATTGAAGAGCTATAATATTTTTTGATAATAATCTCATTAATATCAAGTATATGCATAAGTGTTTCACATAGATCATAAATATAGGGATTTCATTTAGCACATTAAAGATCATGATTATGTCATGTAGGATACATAAATAGATGTTTCCATTCAATTATAACTACATCGTGGTGACTATAGTTTGATGAAATGGGAATTCTCATTCACTATACAAATGTTTTGAAATGTCCATCGAAGGATAATTTTAGTAGTATAATGAAGCTGCATATGATTACTGAAAAGGTTTAATAATAGTTAATGTTGTTAATTGTAACCAGTAAAAAATTATGATGCTAAGAGGGATGTGACATATTGTATCCCAACATGAATAATTGTAAATAATAATTCATAAGGTAATGAATCTGTTTGAATACAGAGAAGGAGGAGAGTATATCATACCTTTAAATGGTAAATCAAAATGTTTTATAAGAGTTTTTTAAGATCAAGGGGACACCATTACTGTTACCTATAATGGTAATAATAGAGTAAAAATTTTCTCTAAGGGATTTGGTTCATTTGGAATGGGATATTGGGTGTGTCTTCATTGAAAAATTGATAGATTTTATTTATTAATTTCGAAACAATGATTTTGGACTCTATCTTAGAAATTAATGAAACCCACAAACCTTACAAAGGTTATTCCAATGGTTTATAACAAATAAGAATGGCTATCAATATTTTATATTTCTAATAAATTAACTAATTTAAATTAATCCCTTAGTGATGTGGATGCTATTAATTATTAAAAAAAATTGTTTTAAATCAAACAAAACAAAACGTATGTTAAGGTTGATTAATTATTGGTTTCTAAAAATATTATAATAAAACAAAAACAAAAAATTTTCTGTCAATTTTTTCATTTTTATATACTCTTTTATTTAATAATTACACAACATTTTGGATTTATGTTATAATAATAAACATTATATATTTATACTCTATATAATTTATACTAATAATTCATCTATCTATGAAATTTATAAAAACCACACAATTGGATTTGTTCAATAAGATGATTTAAAAATAATAATTAGTTTTTAATAAAAAATATCTATTAATTTTATTTTATGCTTAAAAATTTATAAATCCATTTACTAAAAAATGTGGGCTTCTATGCGGATAATGGTAGTCTAACCCCTGTAAAAATTATATTGATCTTCAAAAATATTATTTATCATTTTTATATAAATAATATTATTTAATTATAATATTTCTAAAAATAAAATTACATTTAATTTTTTTTAAATATTTTAATGGAGTGAATAATTTAAAAATATGTTTTCCTCGGATTTTTTTGGCATTCATCCTAATAAAATGATATTTCCATCAATATAATAATTTAGTAACATAAAATGTAATACATAAATTATAAATATAATAATTATTTTACAAATATCTATAAAATTTTATATTTTTTAGGTTCAAGATAAATAATCCCCTTTTAACCCACCATACGCTTTATGGGAATGGTGTGTAATGGTGAAACAATCTTACGGTTGTTCGGTGAACAAGCTTTGGATTGTGATATTGATATGCTTGAATTTCTATAATACATATGTTCAATTTTCATTTAGTTGTTGAATATTATATAGGTATTACTTATGGTAGTAGACTATTGATTCCATCTCCCATAGAAGCTCTGATAAATGAGCTTCATACATTATGATTTTACATGTTTAGTCCATCGATTCTTTAGTCTATGTTATTTTGGATTATCATAATAAATTATATATACTACTCTTAATGGTAAATATAAAATGTCTATATAATTAATGGTTATTTTTGTAATGTTTCATTAAACATGATTGGATATAACCAATAATTGTAGAAAATAACAAAAGTATTCAATTTTATTTGATAATATCATTATATAGTATGGAATTTATTCAATTAATATGGGGATTCTGGTTATAAATTTTTAGATCATTATATTCAACATCTCATTAGGATCATGAAAATAATCCTCACATTTGTATTTCCACTTAAACGTCCCCTATTATTCCACCAGATTAGTTATAAATGATGAAAAGTGGGGCATGTCCTGGATAAAAAATATATAAAACCCCACTCATCCATTAATGTTTCTAATAAAAAATTTATTACAATGAAATTCCCAATACATAACCACCAACTCTTTCTCATGGTACAATGATATATCATCCTTACAAACCACATTACCTATGAATTTTTTGGATTGAATCTAAGATTTAATCATAAATATAATTGAATAATGTAGATGATATCAATGTGTACTCTTAACCACATCCAGATGTCTGACATGTTGTTCTATGACTAGTGTGTAAATGGATATGTAGTCAATGAAAATCATGGGTAACAAATCATGATATGGGTGGGAAAAATTTATAATAAGAGTGATGAACACAAAACAAGTAATTTTAAATCCAAACCATGTGAATAAGTTCTCATATATAACATACCATTTCTAAAATTACATATTTATAGTGTCTAAATCAATACCCTGCAACTTGTTATAGATTTATTAGATATCAATGTTGGAGAATCTTAAAGCTCACCAAAACTAATAAAAGTTATACTTTATCATAAGATGAAAAAAAATATTTTCTATAAAGAACATAACATTCCATTTTATAATCAATATATATTCTAATACTACCATCGTCTATATTGGTGAACAAAACATGTTCAATTCATGGTGATGTACTCATCCTGATAAAACAGTTTTGATCAAATACCTCAAGAAAGAAGATGATATTACTAAATAGTATCAAAACCATATAATTAGTGTGTGTATAAATGGGAATACACATGGAATGATTTAAATCTTACACTCAACTCTTTTATGAGGTAAAACATATTGTTTCATCTAAGAAGATGGTCTATGAGTGATCTAAGACTAGAGGAAGAAAACAGAGGGGGTACAAATGTTCCTATAGAAAGATACAAGTTTGAAATTTTAATTATAATAATCTCAATATAGTTAATGTATTCAATAATTATACTTTATACCAATAACCATTAAATAGTTATAATAAACTACTCTCCCATGTATAATGTAAACAAAAACATTCTATGACAACAATCAATGTGATCATTGAGGTTGGTTACCTTCTCCATGCCATGAATCACATCAAATCTCTTCCAAAATAAAATGATGAAACCTTACGTATTTCCATAATTGGGAATTAATATAAGAAGCAATAGTCATTGCTGATGATGTTCCACATTCATCAAAAATGGTGTATCAATGCAAATAAACATAAAAGATTTCTTGATCAGTAGGTCATGCTGGAAAACATCATGAGAAAATATATTACCAAGAAAGAGCAATTTTAAATCATATATTTTATATTTTTTAGGTGATATAATAATACCTAAAACAATATATGGTCCCCCACCACCCTATTATATAGTATGATAAAAAATATACACTCGTATTTCCTTAGCCCCCTGATCAAATCCCTATAGAACAAGAATTTTCTAAGTCATTGCCAACTAAAGCTGGTACTGAGGACCATAGCCAAATCATTGGTTCCTTAATAATTTCATCCTTGATACTCTATGTAAGACAAATCTCAAAACACTATAGTAAAATTAGTTGAGATGACCCATCATTCATCACAACTAACACTTTATCAATGGTGTTTTGTAGGACCAATAGTAATGTCTTATCATTACATATTTGAAACACTACATAACACATATTTCAGTAGATAAATAAACCATAATTTTCACCACCTATATTACACTACAAAACATTACATCCCTAATAATGTTCTTACATCTATCATAGGAGACACATATCACCGAAATATAATGTATATAAACCAATTTATTGAAGTGTGGTGAATGATCAAAATGCCAATCCTCATATTTTCCCTTCCCAATATTTTAGGAATTGAGTATAACATTGATATATATAATCAGGTAAATAATCCTAAAATATAGTCTACATTCAGTATGAATCCTAATATCATTCATCCTAGTAATCTATGCCATATTTACGGCCAAGCGGAATGAAAAAGTGAGTAGATCACTGAAACAAGTAGAGTGTGTGGATAATGTTATGGATCCTTATTATATCCCCATAAACCATATAAATGATCCATATTCAAAATATTAGAAAATATTTCCTTGATTAATATATCGTTAAAGGAATCCTAGTTGAGGACCTTACATCTTGATAACCATCCCATCATTCTATAGCATCACCTATGGGATCCCTATAGCCTGAACACTGTCATAATCACTCTTATATTCTGATTCTCCTTAATAAAGTTAATAAATAAACTCAATTATGTCATTTAATAACACTAAATCATGTGGCCCTCAAGTGACTAAAATGAAATATGGACTAACATTACAAGAAATACTAAATAATATAACAATTAGTTACCAATGGTTAAAAAAAATATTGGTATAAGTTTCCTTTGCCAATGGTTTTCCAAAAATATTGGCTTATTCCACTTTTAGATCGCATTCCCAATGGTTTGGGAAAACCATTGGCAATGGGCCATCTTTTCCCAATTGTTTTGGGAAATTTTTATAATGGTTACATTGATACAACCTTTCATAATGGTTTGGGAAAACAATTTCTAAAGGGTCCAATTTTCCAAACAGTTTAACAAAACATTTGGAAAGGGTACATTGAGACCACTATTCCAATGGTTTGGGAAAATTGTTGAGAGAGTGTTGAAAAAGGTGGGTACCTATCCCAATCTTTTTCAAAACCATTAGGAATGGCCTATTCCAACAGTTTTGAGATATTTTGGGATAAACACCCTTATTTTTATGAATTCCATTATTGAATATCTTAAAATATATCTATATATGAATTATATAAAAAAATATATTTATATATATTTATTCTAATATATTCACTATGGTGACTAATGTATAATGTTAAATTCATTGATATAAAACATATAGGTTATGGGTTTAAACCTCCACTGTAGCATTTTTTAGATTTACCTATCCCAATAGTTTTCAAACTTTTGGGATCGGTCATTACCAACAGTTTTGGAAAACTGTTGGGAAAAGGGAGTATGAGACCGTATTTCCAAACAATTTGGACAAACCATTGTAATAGGTCATTACCAATGGTTTTGAAATTTTTTGAATAGGCCATTCCCAATTATTTTATCCAATCTATTGGCACACGTCACTCCTAATGCCAAATCTCCCAATTACTTCCCAAAAAATTATTATAAGATATGACAATGGTTTGGGGACATATAATAATGGCTCCAATCTATTTTTATTGACAGTTTTTATATTAGTGGTATGATTTGGAATCCAATAGAAATTATAACAATTATCCTTGTTTCCCCTCCACCTCAGAATGAAATAAGCATATGGATTTTTACCTAAGTTAGCCGTTCTGTATATGCAAAAAGATCAAGCATGGGAGAATTTTCAACTAATCACTTGTACAACGAATGAAGTGGATCAAGGGAATCCTCTATAAACACAACATACCAAGCCATGTTAGTTGTTAGTCCCAACAGTCCTATTCAAGTTGGAATATTCTCAAAATGTAATTGAAAATTTACAAAAATTTATGAATTAAATACATATCCCAATTTTATTATTGTATCAAAAAAATGTCTCCCATGGAGGCCCCACATTACCCGTGGGATATAACTCCAAACACTGACCATGGTCGCCCATAAAGAAATTTTATTCAAAATATTATATATTAAAAATTGATATAATTGTCAAGATCAATAAATTAATTACAAAATAGATATATCATGTTTGATGTGAATACAAAATATATCACTCAACCATGGAAACAGGTCTATCACAAATATATTGAAAAAATAATGTAATTAAATTATGGATAGACTATGTAATTAAAAAAGTTATATATGTGTAATGTGATCCTAAATTGTAAACAATGATGCAAGAATCAAATAATTCTGTAAAATATTAAAATCCATCGGGTCGATTGAAACTCAAAAGTCCATTACACATGATATGACTAGGTAAATTGAAACTCTCGTACTCAAGTCCCACATATCTTATCTTCATTCCAAATCTAATAGGGTTTTCTATTATAGAATAATACTTTCTTTTGATACAATTTTTTAATGAGATACCCTAATGCAATGGGTATGAGTTGGATTTCTACATGACATCATGCATACCTCCATATATGTATTTTGTTTCTAACTAGCACTGAGAGTCATAATTTCCTTAGTGGGGATAAATTAAAATCATGTAATTATATCCATATATTAGAAATATAATTAAAATTTAAAAAACATAGATTATCAAGGAATAAGGATTATAAAGACAATGTAAAACACGATAAAAATATTTCCTAAAATAAATAAACACCGTACAGTTTATGAAAACAAAAACTAGTGTAATATGATTACATGTAAATAAATGGTAAAATTGTAGGAAACTATAGATTGTCTATGGATACAACCACATTTTCTATGTTCCTTCCCTCAACTATCTTCCACATGCATCTTTCTATATCATGGATCCATATAAATTAAGTCTTCATCATCATTGAGATTCACATACAGGGTTTTGAGTAACAAAACTAAATATGAAATCACCACAAAACCCATAACATTTATACATGAGTACAAAAGATGTTTTCGTTATAAATATAAATGAGAATGAAGTAATATACAATCATGTTTTAGGAAACCATGTAATAACTGTTCCACCATATCATATAGTCATAATTCTTCTAATCCATACTAGAGGAAAATTTTATGATATCTAATGTGATCAACAAATATATGCATGTCTAGTGAACAATTATTCCACATCATCATGGAGACAAGTGAACAAAATTCTGAAAATCCATATTGAATCCTGTGAGGATGTTGTTCAACATCGATAAGTAATTGTGTTAACATGATACAAGGAATCCACTACAAATGAAGATAACATGATCTCAATATCTAGTAAGCATCATGTTAACATGCTACCTGGAATCCACATGATTTAATACAAATAATTTAATTCAATTCCATAATAAATAAATATAACAGTTTATAGAATACAAAGAAAAAAAATCTTATCACGTAATCAAGTTAATCAACAATAATATAAATTTACATTTTATCAATATCAAATAAAAAATATGATATATAATAATACAAATTGTATCAACCATCCAAAACCGGTCTAATAGACTATAGACATTCCCACATGTGATCACTTTCAAGCACTATAAACAAAAAATAGAAAATAATAATTAAACTAAAGAATTATGTAAATAGAAGAGCAATGATTTTTAATAATGTTCTTACATCATGGTTCTTGATGAACTATTCCAAAGTTCAATGAAGGTAAAATCTAAAACCACATCTCACACCTACGAAGAACTATTTCACACATCAAGGATGCCTATCTTATGAGCTGGTTCATTAAATATGAGAATTAGATATAAAAATCAAGTATATTCCATATGATTAATATAGTTGTAGAATCAGATACATAATTGTGTTTTTCAATTGAACTATTCCCAAGATGTTTCAAATAATAGTATGTCAATCCACTGTATCTATTGATTAATGAATAAATGATAATTAACTCCTCTTCAATTATAAAAGATTTCATATGGTGAATTCAACGACCATCAATCCATTGTCAAACATTCCGTAATGAAGATATACATGATTGGGTGAAATAATAATAGTGTCTGAATGATCGCTGAAATCATACCAATAATCATACAACAATCATTCGAGTTAATTATCTAGTCAGGGGGATTTCATCTACTCCTCAAAACAACTCCCAAACTATCATTGCATCATCAGTATATTTTTGTTCATTCCAAAATCATCCATCATTAAAAGATCTAGGTTGATGATCTATAAACAAATGCTAAAAACCCATCATTATTTAATGGAAGGTGTTGATATAATCATCAAAATGTCATTATGTCAATAGACATGTCATAAGTCTATAAGAAAGGAATTGAAATGTCATTGGAGATTCATTTAATTCACAAATCGACCATATATTTATGTATTTATTTCATGGAAGAATAATTTTTTATATCTATAAAATATGTATAGTTCTTGAATAATCATATCAATACAACATTCAATAACCAAATGGATATAAATGGTGATCTTCATATTCAGGATCAGAGTTCAAAAATTAAAAATAGGGTGTATGGGGTGGAAATTTTATAATTAATGTGTTAAAACAATGTAGGATTGAAAGAATATGTGGTCCATTTAAAAAACCCACAACTAGACAGAAAAATGATCTGGTGGGTCTCATGGGTAGGTCAACATCACAATCAGTTTATCAGTGAGTAGACACTGATAGTTTAGTTGGTTGGGAAGAACCACCTCAATTATTATTGGACCATTGGAAAACCATTGTAGACTACATAAAATAGGGGAACTATATTAACCACAATGAATCTCTAGTTGGTAAGACTATCTATCTAGTCACATCTCTCCATAAAATAATAATATAATCCTCTACACATCACTCTCATCAATAACTCGTTAACTATGTTTCACTAAAAAATAATCACTTCGAACCCAAATTTTGGATGACTAAAATATAATGGATACTTTTATAAGTGTTAAACACTTTATAGATCAAATTTAGAGTGGATATTTTAAGATATCCCTCATCTGTGTTTAGATTAGAGTTATCATACATAATTGGTTCTATTTGAATATTATGATTCATATAAATTTTTCATTATATGTTACAGTAATATTAACAATAGATAATGAGGAAAAAAATTTAGTATTTGGGAACATTTCATGTATACATTTTATAAAAGATTTATCAAATCCTTTTAATAGATTGACTTAATATTCATTTATTGATAATAATTTTAATCAAATGTATAGATATGAAATTATGCCTACATTATGTGATGAATATTTACAAGTTTGATTTCAAGAACAACCCTAAATAGGCCTATGCTGTGACATCTCAATCCCACATTAAAAAAGAATCGGGATGGTGACTAGAACCTAGTTTTCATATCACTAACATGGGGGGGCCTATTAGTATAGACACACAAATCTCTAATCCCATGTAATGTTGAAATGAAAAAACTACCAATATACCATGCAAGTATACATGAAAAAAAACAACCACAAAAATATAATATATAGGAAAATTAACATTTCTAAATATAATCCAGACAAAATGAGTCTAAAAAAAGTCCAACCCGATGATATAGGTAGGGATAACTATTATGATATTATAGGAATGCACCATGGTCATTCCAATATCACTCTGAACCGTCTGGTCATGGTTCATCTTGGGCACTGTCAAAAGGTTGATTGTCTCCCCATGACATGACACGTGTTGGAAAATATAGTGTAGTGGTGGGAATAATAATAATCTATAATAAATATGGAAATATAAAATCATAAAATAAAGGAAAAAAATCATCTCTTAATAAAAATATTTCTACAAATATTATAAAAATATTTTCCCAATATACTAAACAATGTTACGCCGTCAAATGTTAAGTCACAAACATTATGCAAACCTAGGAATCCAACTCCATGATTACACATAGAATTACACAAGGAGAACACACACCATGAGTCTGATAGAACACGTGATGTTTGTCTAAGATGTAATTCCCATTGTGTTTCACTAATATATGTATGCAATGGTATTCTATTGTGATATGATACACATATGAGGATTGCACCTAATGCCATGGGGTATACCGGTAAATCAACTTGGATTAACCCTATATGTAAAGGATAAAAGTCTGTGTTGTGTTTCTCATAATGATAATATTATATCCACATTAGACATGAAGATAAATAGAGTATCTCACTCCATTCCTCATGGATGGATTCTAACAACTATATCCATGAATTCCTTATAAAGGGATATTGGTCTCATCTATATGAGGTGATTACATACTAGCCCTCTAGGATTGAATATGGGGAATGAAGGAAAACTATTGATGTATAAAATCAAGAAAAAAAGGTCCCCAATACCATTTCAAGGGATTAAACTGTGATCATTGGTGGTACAAACAATTCCCCATCAAGCCTGAGTCCAGTTCGTTCGAATGGGTTGTGTCTGTGTCCATGTAGAATATGTGGGTTACTATTTACCATGTTCCAGTACAAGGAATAACTTGTGTACATCTTGTATAGTCATGTATGGGTAGGGGTACAGAACATAATTATGTTTGTTTACCTCATTCAATGACTATGTACCCTCTATAGTGAACACCAATCCATTAGAAAGGGGTCACATGCTTTGTGATCCTAAACACAACCCCAAAATGATGGCCACCTCTAGTAGGGTCCCATAAGCCTTCTAATCCAAGATTACATGTCATGATGGCTTAATATGTATGAAAAACCCCAGTTTTTCATGTAGGATCTAAATGATGATGTAGATTCCCAATATAAAAGGGGGGGGGGGGGTTAATCATATTCTTTAAAAAATTACTTTAGAACCATTAAAGAAATGATTCTACCTTATAATTTATAAAATCATTAATATAATTAGAGTAACCGAATTATAAAGTATGAGAACATTATACATTCTAACTTTGACAATGTAATGATTACAGTGGAAATTTAAAACCACATATCATAGTAAAAAAGTAACAACAAGATTCTTTTAACCCAAATAGAAGGGTATCTGACAACGTTGGATAATTGTTCTTTGATTTATATTTTCAAGAATGTCTATATTACCCAAGCCTAGTTAAGCCCTCAATCCGAATATCAACATCTTTCTTGCTATCCCCATAATCCCTTAATTTAGAAGGAAATCATAACCTCCGTATTCCGGACCCGGATTCACATGATCATCACGATCGGAGTCTGCACAAATCAAGTCTAAACAATTTTTTCATGCCTGAACAAGTTGTTCAAGACCTCGACACGAATCACTGAAATTTATAAGAGCCTCTCTCTCTAAAAATCATGTCACCTCTTTTCTACATGTATCAAGGTTATCCACTCTCTACCATCTAGTTTCATGTTTAAATTGACTTGTATTTGTTGTAAAAAATTCCCAACGATCGGCTCCACTCCAACGGTCATATTTTCCTTAAATTTCAAAGGGATATGGAAACATGTCAAAAAAAAAATTTCCAGTTTATAACAATTTTTCTGACATATTTTCAAGTATCAGAAATGATGATAAGTTAATGATAAGTGTTATGCATAAGAAAACAAGGAATCCGATAATATTGGAATGATACATTAAACAACTCTAACATTATCAAGAAAACAGATTCATAAGAAAATGTAAATCAGATTATGAAAATTATATCACATTTCTACAGGAATTAGAATCATAAAACCAGTATTACATTTGCACCGAAATCTGTATCATAAAATCAGTACCACTTTTTCACTAGAATCAGTATCATTAAATCAGTATAACTTTTTCACCAGGTTCAAAATCATAAAAAAGTATGTCCTTTTCACCAAATTCGGAATCATGAAATCTTAATGTCTTTTTCACCGAAATCAGTATGATAAATATGTATGTCTTAGAAAATGTAGAAATTTTATGATATATCTGTATGTATAACAGAATGGCATGTTCAGATCTTAAAAAAAATAGTACTTAAGAAAAAATTCCAAATTTAAGAAAAACTGTTTGTGATTTTCAAAACATAATACTATAAGGAATTGATAAGTCATAAGGTAACCTTACTGAATAAAAAATCTCCCCATTTTTTGAAATCACAAATAAATTTTCTAAGGAATAATATATTGACATTGTTAAACATGTATAAATAGAATATTTCCTCTTTGAATGAGATTCCAGATGAATTCAACCAAATCCTCCTTAAGTAATGTTTCCCAAGGATTGTATTCTTGATATTTAGTATATGGTTTTCATTCTTATGAAAATACCCCCTAGATAATAATCGATTCTTAATGGAATACTCTCCCATAATAGATTCTCCTCCTTTTGGATCTTCATTAAATTTTCCTTTAAATAAATTCTCCCCCCTTGAGATTTTAAAAAATCACGAAAAGATTGGTGAAGTATATTATGTACTTGTAATGTTAAGAAAGAATAAATTTGAAAAACAAAGAAATATATGTAAGATTATACTTATGAAGATTATGCAAATATGTTTTAGATTTATGGAAATCATCAGAATGTAAAAAAAATCATCCATCCTTCTTCAGCTCCGACAAAATTTTCTTTATCAATGCTTTATGATTCATTACATCCTTAAGAGATTCTGGAAGATACTTCACCAAGGTCTCCTGATCCCGGTTCTTCTTTTATAAGGAAAAAAAATTTCTTCTTGATCTTTGATTCAATCATCTTGGTTCTTAATGAACTTTTCTTGATCATCCACCTTTTTCTCTAATTCGGCTCTGACATCCATCTCACTGCATACAGATTGGGAAACAGTTGTGAGTTGACAAGACATCTAAGAGATATATGCCTAGAACATGTTGAACATGGTATCAAACGTATCGAATGATCGGTTTCTTGAATCCATGATTTAAATAAACAACATATGTTATTAATTAATGGTTTTGGTATGGTTAAAGACTTTCTTACAAGTCACATTCAAAGCTTTGTAATCAATTAAAAAATTACTGATGTCTACTTCGAGCTTCTCTACCGTGACCATAAGCATATTGGTCAATTATGTCTATTGATTCAGGGTCTATTTCATCATTTGAATCTGGGAATGTATATTTACAAGAACCAGAATGTTGTTGACCAACATTCTTAAAGATAGCTTGAAAATGTCATGTTCAATATATGATGAGGATTTGGAACCTGAAACATCTTTCCTTTTGTCATCTCCTTTTGGAATTAAGGATGCTGAAATTTATTTTCTCTTAAAAGACAACATGGTATTTTCCATTTCTGATGAGGCAATCAACACACTCTTTCCTTTAACAGGGTCCCGAAATGGAGATTGTTCCTCGGATACATGGATAATATTAATATTTTCATGTTCATATTCTTCCCCATCAAACTCATGTTTTAGAGATCATTCATAAATTTATAATTCTTGAATTTATTTCTCTTTACGACCTCTTTGGTCGAGCTATTATTTCTCTTTTTCTTCCACTTTAATTCCAACATCTTCTTCTTCAACTTCCACTTCTTCCTCTACATATTCTTCAACTTCTTCCTCAACATGTTCTTAAGCTTCTTCTATAGAAACTGATTTAGAAACTGAAATCATAGGAGCCAATGTAATCATCCACATCCCTTAAAACATCATCATAATCATAATGAGTATTCTGGTCATCAATTTCTGGAATAGGTTCTAATAAAGCTAGGACTATCTGGCCTTTCTGGATTTTCAAAGTGAGAGTTGTCTTCTTCTCAACAACTTGATGTCCATGTACATCTTGAGATTTCCTTTCTACAGATTTTAGTATGGACATACACACTTCAGCTTCCAAGGATTTCTTCTTCAGGATCTTATTAGTCTTTTAATTCTCTAGATTTTTAGCTATCTAGATTTTTAATTCCATAGCTTTTGTAGGATTCAAACAAAAGGATGGATATCCTTCCTTTCTCGTAGCTACCATTTCTCTCCATATTGAAACTGTTGCATTAGAATAGGCTTTAGTTATCTTTTCAGGATGAGGTGATGTTAAAGAGAAATTAAGAACAAGTACTGGAAATCTTGGTTCTTCATGTTTCCTTTTTGTGGGTACTGATTTGAAAGACTCTAGAAGATTTTATATCATGATCAATCATATATTTTTTATGAGGAAATAATTTGTGGTAATCATCATTGAGATGGACTCCACAACAGCTGGTAGTCGTATTGTGAGGAGGACTATCTCTAAATCTATTACAATTTTTGTAATTTCGTAGTGGATCAGAATGATCATGGGCGACCATTTTTAAATTTTTGAGGGACTCAATAACTCCATGATTCAAAATATATGTTTCATAGGCCTTCTACATAATTTCAAAATGATTTAGGAGTGATATCCATTTTAATGTAATCCAATGTGATTTTTGAACTAAATTATTTGGTTGGTGATTCCTATACATGAGAGTGGGTTTTGTAAAAACCTATCATGATGTTGGGTCATAGTGAATATTTTATATAATTTCAACATGGATATATTATTTTCATTGGGAAGGCCAAAAAACGGACTGGTAATCCCTTGTTGAAATGGGGATTTATGCCCAATCATTTTATCCACTTATCAAAAAATATTTCTTACGATCCCTATGGATGGGAGAAAGAATGTATGTGTACTATTTATTAAACCTACCATTATACAGATGAGCCACCCACTTGAGGTGTGGTTTTTATGGACCCAACTCCAATCTAGTGTCATTGAAATGGTTACTCCATGGTAGGTTTGAATGATGTGGATAAGAATTGATGCATGGCCATCCATCATTATTAGGATGTGATGAGAAACATCCTTAGAGGGAATGAGGTTATACAAATATTCAGGTGTAGGAAAATTAATATGGTTTATCCCATAGTTTATTTATGGGGAATTCTCTATAGGTCCCCTAGTTGTTCAATATTTTCATGATGATCTTGGTAGGCGTGAGGAATGATTTTTATCAGAACATGGATTGTTTTTGTATTTGATCAATGGGATAGATATGTCCTATGAGGGACATGAATCTTCTTGTTTTCCTATATTTTTGATTGATGACCTTTAAATTTGTCAGTTCGGGTATCCATACACTCATTTTTTATCGCTGTATGTCACTAACCTTCTTGATATGCATGAGTATGGTTTTTTATCTACTTATTTTCATCTGTATTGGACTGAAGAGAATGATATATGTGAACCTGTATTTTCATATGCTCATGGTTTTATTAGTATGGATTGGGGTTAAGGGTGGTGGTCTGGGGGTGAATAGACTAGATTAATATCGGTAAAAAATAAATTTATTTACTAAATATTTTTTTTTTATTTATTATATTAAATTGGTAGTGTAAAAATTACATAAAATAAGAATGTTTTGTATATTAGTCTGGTCCGAAGTGGTCTTACTATATAGTTATACCTATATATTCGGTGTGATATACCCGTGGTATACAAAATATATTTTAGGGTAATCATAACCAAATTATAGAATTCTTTTATAGTGGAGAGATATCCATGACACTAACATTTTGATGAGGAGTCACAATAATTACAACAAAACATTCGACACTTGGAGTCACAAAAAAAATTGTCCCGAATTTAGGTAAAAGGTGGCACAACCCTTAGATCCCAATATTACCATCCCATAGTCCCATCTAGAAGAAGAAAAGTAATAAATAATGATTTTCTATGTAAAACCAGAAAAATAAAAATAAAATTTGCATGTGATTGATAGGAAATAATGTTTTAGATTTATAATCCATACAAGAGAAACCATACAATTAAAGGACTTTTACTAGTTCTTAAGATTCAAATTAGATCTCCTTGTCAAGGAAGTATAATTTGAAGTTGAATAAATATTTCCATCGATAAATCATACATGTGATGAAACATGGTGTCGCTTGATGTTGCAAATATATTTTAAGTTCATTGATCACAATACATTCTCTTGGAAAAATATATTATATAATATTTTAACCATTATGTATCTATTATCTACCAGATATATATATTTATATAGGGAATAAATATTCATCGGTTACAGATGTTTCACTTACTTTGCAAATTCAAAAATAAATTTAGTCAAGAGCCTTCATAAATATCCCCGTAAAAATTCACATCACTATTTTCTAATTATTTTTATACAATTAAAATTAAACAAAATAACTTAAAATAATTCTAATAACACTTCCAATAATATCTCATGAATAATAATACTGTTAAATTATTTAAAAAATTCAATTTAAATTAATTCGTACCTTTTTAAAAATTGTAAAAATACTTAATAAAAATATCATCAAAAACTGAATGTATAATAAAATATTTTTATATAAATAATAATGTATCCTCAATAATTATTGGAAAAATATGTTGAAATAATTTATTATGAATTCTCTATAAAAATTACCCCCAAATTAGAAAAATGTCTTCAATCATAACCCTTAGATATAATTTTACTTTTTCCAGAAGAAAACCCATTAAAAATAATCTAAATATATATGAGTTATATCAGTGTTAAACAAAAAATAAAAAAGTATAAACATCATGGTATTGTAGAATGTGCATATTACAATAATTTGGGGTACATGAAAGTTTGTTACCTTAATGTATGGTTCACAGAATGTATGGTACATGAATGTAGGGTTCACCAAAGGCATGTTTCTTCAAATATAGGGTTCATCGAATGCACATTTCACCAAATGTAGGTTTCATAGAAAGTAGGCTTTCCAACCATACATTCATATATGTAGCATAGGAATATTTAAGGTATCCTTGGATTCATTAGTGTAGTGTAGGGGTTATAAAAGTATCTTCGAGTACATAAAATTATCAATGGTTTCTCAGACCAAACTATTCACCATTGTTAATGTAGGGTTTCAAAACAATACATTTAAATTACGAGATAATAATTTTTCCAAACCATAATTTAAACTACTATGATAGCAGGGTTGTTAAAAAATAATATTAACTGTTGAATAATTAGGTTTTTTGAACCATACAATAAACTGTTTTTAATGTAGGTTTTTTAACCATACATCGTAGAATTGTAGAAGTAGGTTTATCGAGCCATACATTTTACTATTGTGAAAGTGTTGTTATTGAAGCATACTATGAGAAAAACATTGAAACACAATTTAAGAAAACTAAATATATTTTTAAATGATATTAAAAGAATATTAATCCATTGGTTTAAAGAAATTTATTTTTATAAAAACATATTCACTTTCCAAATAATGCCAAATTGAATAAATATGACTTCTAGTTCTCCTACAATTATAAAAATACATAAGAAATAATATTATGGAAAACTTTACTTATGATAAATCATTTTTGAACATAAGTTAATTTATGGACCATTTAGAAAACATTTTTAGAATTCAATGTAAACAATTAAACTCGTGATAAATATGTTGGATTTATATTAAATCAAGGTTAATTTGAATCACATATATGTATAATTTGTTGTAAATTAAATATAGAATCTTTTTAAAACAATAGACTACAATGTTTTTAAAAACTACATCAGTAACTTCTATAAATTTTGATTGTACTATAAATTAATTTTTACACTTACTCACACATTAATGAAGTTTAGATAAATCTATTATCACTCCAATGTGATAAAAATAAGAAAAATATTATCACTATCTATTATGACATCATCATAATATATATGAAAAGTAATCAAGTAAAAGAAAAATATGCACTATCACAAAAAACATCCCCCTTTTTATTTATTAAAAAACCAAAAAATTAAAAAAAATTAAAATGAATTTTTAAAACATTAAATGCAAATTTATTTGGCCCCCATTTTTTTAATAAAAAAACGTGAAAAAAATCATTCACTAAAAAATGATGTAAAAATAGTTAAAATTCCAACATATCTTAATCAAATTTAATTTCATTCATACATAGAAATTTCTAATGGATTTGAAATAATATATTGTAACTAATTATTAGAATAAATATATTAGAAAACAATATCATCCTTGTTCACATGATTAATTATAAAATGAAATCTCAGAACAATATGATTTGTTCTAGAATACTACAATGGGATATTAGAAATAAAAATTAAAGAATTATTATCAAAATAAATTGGTAAATTTTTAGGATAAAAACCAAAATCACATAGGGTTGGATTAATCCTTAATCAATGAGCACAACTAATGGGAGGATATATATAATAAAATTCAATAGTAGATAAATCAATAGATCTTTTATATCAAAGACAATGAAATTAAACATTTTCCATGAAAATGAAACAAACATGATGTTATTTTCTAATCAATTATACATCCACCAAAATCATGGTCAGAATATGGTGTCAAAAAATATAATCTTATTTTGTATAATATAAACCAGAATCAATAGTTTACCATCTATAGTAATTTTTTGTTGAGCATAAGTATGACATTATTTAAGAATATCATGAAATATAGAACAGAAGGATACTCAATAGAGAATATCAGGTCTACATGTAATTTTATATTGTAAGCTAAAAATCATGCCTTTTTAAACATTAATATAAACTAATTTACCTGATGAACCAATATTTAATTTATAATTAGTACCAATGGAGTAATTTTATATTTAGATTCCTTTAATAAAATCTATTTATCTAACTCATTTTCATAAATAGATTTATTAATAAAAATTCCTTCTTTTCTATGAGAAATTTTATACCATGAAATAATATTAATTTTCCCATTAAACTCATTTCAAACTCAGAAGACATTAAAGTAGAAAACTTATTGAAAATTATATCATTATTGAAACCCAAACAATATCATCAACATGGTTTTCAATAAATAGAAATTCATCACATCTTATTTTGATAATAATTTTGGGATTATTATTTCCATTCTGAAAACCAATATTTAACCCAAATTAATAAATTATTTTATACAAAGAACAAGGTTAGTTTTTGATACCATACAAAGATTTAGATAATTAAAAAACATTTTTATACAATTTTTCACTTTCAAAACCATGGGGTTGAGAAACAAAATCATCTTTAGTTAGAAAACCTTTTAAGAAAGGTATTTTTACATCCATTGTATATAATTAAAAACCGTTAAAACAAGAAAAATTCAACATAATTATAATTTATTCTAGCACGGGAACTGGTGAAAATGGATCTATGTATTCTATATCATATTTTTTATTGTATCCATGTTCAAACTTTATGGCTTTAGTTTTTAATTTTTGTCCAAATTCATTTGCCTTGTTTATAAAGATCCATATTGTTCCGTATATATTCTCATCCTTTGGAAAATCAAGTAAAGTCCAACCATGGTTTTTATCAAACTGATCTGATTCATCATGTATAGAAAAAATAATATTTAATATTTTCAATAATCATTAACTTTAATAGGAACAAAATCAGAAATAAAATCAGAATTGACCAAATAATTTAAAACATATTTTCTAGTTTTCACATCAGAATCCTCAATGAAATAACATTTTAAACTAAATGATTATTTTGAATATTCCATGATCTTAGATCAGTTTGAGAAGGAGTATACACCCACTAAATTGACTGATTTTAATTTTAAGGATTTTATTCACTAATTTTAAAATATATAAACTAATCATCAATAACATTAGAATAAAAATTTAACTTAATGTGATTTTAATCAATCA
The DNA here is from genome assembly GCA_963277665.1 of Viscum album. Taxonomy (NCBI): domain Eukaryota; kingdom Viridiplantae; phylum Streptophyta; class Magnoliopsida; order Santalales; family Viscaceae; genus Viscum; species Viscum album. Next base: position 1,841,244,533 of record OY728156.1, read on the forward strand.
TAATATGATCATATTCTTCAATAATCATTTATCATTTATTATAAACTTTATATAAATTATCATTAATATAATAATAAATAATATACAATAAACCATCATCACTCTTATCATAAAATGTATCTAGATTATTCTTTTAATTTAATATAAAATTATTACCTCGAAAAATTATAAAGTAACTAACAATTTGTTTTTATTTTGAAATAATAGATAAAGTGGTTTCATTTAGGAAGGAATTGGGATAATTATATTTTTAAGATAACATGAACTAAAAACATCTTCAGCACAAAAATAACTAGGATATTTATATACACTAGACCAAGTTCTATTAATTTCAACATGTTCTAATTTTTCTATCATATGATGCCATTTTTTTGTGGTATTCTATGAGAAAAAAAAGAATTAAAATATCAATTATTTTCAAAAAATTATGAAAATTTAAATTATCAAATTCACCTTATTTATCTCTGTGAATAGAAATAATGAAACAACATGTTTAATCTAGAACAAAATTATAAAAAATTCTAAATTATTATAAGGTATCATTTATATAGGAATGAATGTATTCAAAAGTAAATCTATGATGCTCGTCAACAAAAACTATGTTACATTTCTCCCCAACAAGACAATAAATTTGAGTGGGACCAAATAAATCAGGAAATTTTAATAGTAATGGTCCTTTAATACTTATCTAATTGGTGGGTCTAAATTAATATTCTTATTTCATCCCTTTCATAAAAGTGTCTCATACATGAAGTTATAATTTATTCAAGGAAGTTAGTTATAACCCATTATTTTGTTTTGAGAGCTTATGATACATTATAAAATAGTCCTGAACTAAACGCCCATGATAATTTATATTGTCATTATGTACAACATTAAAACACATATCATGTGGAGTAGTTAGTTCCTAAAAATGAATAATATAAATAATATATTTTCCATTAAAATTATATGATATTGAATCATTTTTTAAATCTAATCATTTATCATTTTGAAATTAAAATTCCATACTATTATTTATTAATTGTGATATACTAATTAAATTATGTTTTATCCCTTCATCATATAAAACATATGAAATAATCGTAGAATTTGGAATACCAACATTACTGAATCCTTTTGTGCTGCCTTTGTAAATTTATTTGAAAGTAAAATTTCCTCCATCACATGTGTTTTAAGTGATAATATTTGATGGTTCTCCTGTCATATTCTTAAATATTCTATTACCCATGTTCCATAAGTCATTACAAATATAAACTATGCATTTTTCAAATAAAACTCAATTATATGACATTATTTATTCCTATATACTTTGGGATTAAAATGATTATTAAAAATAGTATAGGTACCCATACAAAATTTAAACATGTGTATTATTTTACTATAGATAACATGGATTTAAAGGTGTTAAGTTAATTTACTCCCAATGAATATTTAAATCTAATAGAATTATAATTACTATAATGACCGTTCATTCAACATTTCAAACAAGTAATAGTTGAAGTACATTTATATTTACTTTTAACAGAATGAATCTTGTACATTTGGGATAATCTCATATCATAGCAAGAACCATCAATTTTTATCTATTTTAATCAAATACATCATCTCATTATATTTTTCATTAACTTGAATAAAATCAGAGAAATGATGTTCATGACATTCAAATGCATTTTTCATATTTTTATTCAAATAATGAAAAGAATTAAAATTTTCATAATCTATTGAAATATATGTTGAAACAATGTTTCTTATATTTTAAATTTTCTGTACAAGTTCTTTATTTTCAAAGAAAATTTTCTCCTTATTATCCTTATATATATCATATAAATCTGTAGCTTTCAAAACAACTTTTCATAAAAATTCAATTTATTCATTTAATTTAGAAATATTCAGATTACAAGAATCATTTTCACAATCATAACATCAAGAATGAAAACTAGAATTACTATCATAATTTAGTGATTCCATGAAGCACATGTTAGCAAATTTTCTTCATTTCCATAATTTTTAATAGAATCAGATTGTTCCATAAAGCTCTAAAAAGTTGTGTATTACATTTTACATACTTTTTTAATTTTATATTATTATTTAGATCAGAAAAATAAATATTCTAATGTTATCTCTATCAATATTAATAACTATTAACATCTAATGAATTGAAATTTTTACCTCATTGTCTATCTCCTTTATATTTTTATTTCAGTGGATTTCTTTTAAACCTATTACTGAATCATTTATTTTTAGTTAATGTTTATACTCCAATAAAATTTCAATCCATATCATATTTTTCATTTTTTGGTACATAGAAATCACAAGATCCATTAGAAACAACATTACCATATATAAAAGCTACACCTTTTATTTTTTATGGTCTTCCCATTAGTAATGTTCTTTAAATCTGGTTCATATTGGAGCAGTGATCCAACCAATTCATCAAGAAAATACTCATTGAAATTATTTATTTCATTAATTGAAGCCTTCTTTGAATGAAATTTCATTATAAAGGCTCTTAATAAATGTTTAAAAATTAATATCTTTTCTAGAGCTTCACTAAGTGAATTTAATACATTCAGAAAGCTTTTGATTCTATGAAAAAATTGTTATACAATTTCACCTTTGTCCATCATGATGTTTTTTACATAGCACAAATCATTCCAATCTTTTTTTAGATCACGTTTTCAGAGAAAATGTAAGATACTTGTAGAATCTCACATATTTCATGAATTGTATTACAAGAAGACACATGAAAAAAAAAATCTTATATTAGTTAGAAAATATAAATTATTATAAAAATCATAATTTTAAATATATCTAATATCATCATTTCAATAATGATTTTCTTTGTTAGCTTTTGAAATATTTTAATATTTTGAGATGATAGACCAGTACTCAATGCACAAATTTTGGGGGTAAACCTCAATTCTAGAACTCGAGTAACCAGAATAATTGCCATAAAATTATAGAAGCTTTCATTAAATCCAATCATCATTTGGGTTCAATCACACAATAATATAAAATATTACTCCTTAGACTGTGAAATTTAAGAATAGGTTATAAAAATAAAATACTACAATAGTGCCTATAATAGTTTTGGCTAAATTCCCAAATAGATAAACTATGATACAATATTGAAAGGTATTAGAATGAAAGTTATATAGATAAACTATTCTTAATATGGTTATCATATGGTACAAATTGTTAGGTTGGATAGGGTAATAGAAAATGGTATAGAGGGGGTGACAAAACCGTATTGAAATATTAAAAAAATAACATGAATAATTAAATTACATATCATAGTTTATTATTATGGTTAATTAGTTCTGGAAAAAGTTATGAACGCAATGATGTTTTTATAGTTGTTTGGTCCAATGTGGTTCTACACTATTCTTATATTCCTTTACTCGAATAGATATATTTATGAACAAAATATTATTTTTGAGGGGTAATAATAACCCAACTATAAAATCCTTTTCTAGTGGAGATAATTCATGACACTATCTTTTGTATGGGGAGTCACAACCCTTACAACATGTCTTTAGAAAATGAGAGCCACAAACAGAATATTAATAACATTAGATATATGGATCCTAAATACTTAGATCCTGAAGGTAGAATTCAAGAGTCAAAAAACAACGAATAATTATAAAAAAATAAACCTATTTTCTTTAAAATAATAAATTAAAAAATTGAATGTGTGAATGAGAGATTGGAAATAGTGTTACAATCTCTGAAACCAGACAATAGAAGATAAAAAAGGAATTAAAGTTTTCATGTTATTAATATTTACATGATCACAACTCATCAAGGATGTAGTAGATGGATACGAATAAATTAGGCCCCTGAGAGCTCATGCAGGTGGTGAAATAATGTGTCGTAGAACATTGTAAATGCACAACAGGTTCAATGTTCACAATAATTTCTCATTGAAAAATAATGTATTGAATATGTTAACCCTGATGTTTATATATTCTACCATATATATGCATAATAAATATTCAATAGTTTCAGGAACACCAATTACATTGTAAATTTAAAATATATTGGGTCTTGATATTTCATAATTACATTCTTAAATAGTCACAATAATATTTCCTATTTATTTATGTAGAATTAATTGTAAATAAATTAATTTATTATAATTTGAATAAATCATATAATAAAATATATAGAATAATAATTACATTGAATTATATTAAAAATGATCTTTTAATATACTCAAAATATAATAAACATAATCAAAATAGTTCATACAAACTATCATCACAGTTTGATAGTAAATTAAAATATTTGAATTTAAATAATCTTGTACCCTTTGACATTATTGGAAAACTGCATTGATTTTTATTAAATTATTCTTTTAAAAACAATCACAAAAAACATTTAACTATTATCGATCAAAATTATTATATTTAATGTGAGTTTATCTAGTAGGAAAACCATTTAAAATAATTCAAATATACGTGTAGTTGAACATTATTTTTCATTAAATAAAAATGTGGAAGCAATAATGCAGGGTAAAAAAATGGTACCTGAATGTAGGGTACATTAATGTACGGAACACGTATGTAGGGTAAATGAGATTAGGGTTCACCTAATGTAGGTTTCACTATATGTTGGGTACATGGAATTAGGGTTCACTGAAATTAGGGTTCACAGAAAGTAGGGTTCACTAAATATAGGTTTCATTGAATGTATTTTTTACCAAAATTATGGTTCACAAGCCACACATTTATAAAGATAGCATAATGTTCATTATAGTAACATAGGGTTATTCAATGTAGAATAGGGATTATGAAAGAAGCGTGGGGTTCATGAAAAAAAATTGGGTTTTTTCAAATTTAGGGTTCATGAACCATACATTGCATTTTTTTAAAAATATCATTGTCAAACCATAATTTTAACTATTTAAAATAAATTATTGTTGAACAATACATTCAATATTTCCAGAATTAAGTTTTTTAAACAATATTTTTCACTATTGAGAATGTTGGGTTTCAAATTATTAATTGACTGTTATGAATGTAGGTTTGTTGAAACATACATTTCACTATTGTGAATGTTGAAATCAAGAACCATACTTTGATAAAATAATTGGACATCACACATTAAAAAATCAATGTTTTTTTGAGGTATCATAATATAATATTATGCCTTCGATCAGTAAGACTAATTTGTAGAAAAAATTATTATCGATCCAAATAATCGTGAATATAATAAATAAAACACAAAATCTTCATGAAATTGTCATAATACATAAGAAACAATATTTTAAAAAGACTACAGGTATGAAAATTCATAGTATATATTTTAATAATTTTTTGACCATACAAACCACATTTTAATACTTCTATGTAAACAAAAAATTCAAGATAAATATGTTTTATTTCCATAAAATTAAGTTTTAATTGAATATGATATCTATAGAACATGTATTAATTTATATACAGTAACATTTTAAAACAATAGATAGGAATGTTTCTATAGACATCAACAGAAACATTGTTAAATTTTTTGATTCTGAGAAATACATTTTAGGAATTCCTAATTAACTAATGATATTTATATAAATAAATTATCTATCCAATGTGATATATATAACATAAATTCAAACACTTTTGATTAGGATATCATCAAAATACATTGGATTCGTATCCCATTAAAAGAAAACCATGCACATTTACAAATAGGTTTTCCAAAGTATTCGACTAGCGAGCATGATATGTGCGAGAAGATATTTGAATATTCTCATTTTCATATCTAGTTGAATTATATGATTCATATGTGTATGTAGGTATATTCATACTATTATTTTTTTCCACCGTATATTACTATATTGATTTAAATGTGTGTGAATGGATTTCCATATCTTCTTTTTCCACTGTACAGTTATAATGACATTGATATGTGTGAGCATGGATTTTCATATGCTCATGGTTTTCCAATATATTTTAATGAAGGAATCGATATATGTTTTCATGGATTTTCAACATCTCATTTTACACCATATTTTATTGATTGGCTTGATATGTGTGAAATTTTATTTTCATATGGTCATGGATTTCTACTATTTTTGAATAATGAACTAGATAATCTAGAGAACTAATTTCCTTGTAATCATGATTTTCAAATATATTTTATTTTAGGGATTTAAATATGTGATTATATATTTGTCTATTCATAGTGTTTTCTCCTTCATTTGACTAGTGGACATCATCGAGATAGACAATAATGATGGATTATTCCATATTGTTTCACATTATCCCTATATGGACTTCCCTATTATCCTAGGACTATTTAAAATATGTGGGATAATGTTGAGTGATTTTCTATTAATGGATAGGATACATAGATTCATGTTTTTGATGTATGAATTTAATGGATGAATCCCTCAGGGATGACCCCAACACCTCCATGATAAAGTCTCTGGTGACCACTTCATCATCCTCCCTCAGTGAATTTAAGATCATGTTATCGTGTTATGAGGATATGATTAAAATATGGTTGGATGTGTATACGGGTGTCCTATACTTATACATCACTTTGATTCATTGACCATTAATATATAAATGACGAAATTTTCAAAGGTCCTATGTGTAATCGCCACAGTTAGAAGGTTAATGATATAGTGGTAAACCAATTCCAATGCATTTGAAACCCAACATTGATTATGTTGGCTAAGGGATAGATTTTTGTTGTTAATTATCCATCATTGGAATTAACTAATGTGAACATCTTCATGAAATGTTGAGACATAATTTGGAATTATAAGAGTTATGTTGACAATTTCATGCAATGTATTTATAAAAAGAATGCCTTAAAAATTTATAATCTGTTTAGATGAACCCATGCATAAATAATCATTTCATTTTGACCTATTTCGTTTTATATGAGAAAGGGAACAGAAATTTTGTGAAGTAGTCATATTGTTTAAGGATTCAGTTCCAATTATCCTTTATTTCTAATGAATAATTTTTGGAATTTTTTCATGAATTTGATTGCTTTGGGTTGGCTTTAATGTTTTACAAGAGATCATATCGAGATCAAAATTCCATTTCTCAACAATATTTTCTGGGATGAATTCCAAAAAATATTATTCATATAATAGGAAACACCAACTTGGTCTTATATTCAAGATGGCTCATGGGCCAACTCTCCAAATGCAGGTCCTCTTTAGGGAACTTCACAAATGATACTCAATAAATCACATTGACCATTAGTATTGGATTTTGGTATCCCAAAAACCTTTTGGGTATAATTATTGACTATTTTTGGACTATCGTATATATTTTATTTGAGACATGTTGTGAATCTTTTGTTCATTCCCAATTAAGACATGAATCTCCCTAATAATAACAATCAATTATTGGCTTGCACAGAATTCATAATCATTTGTATGTATTAGTGGTTCTTCAAAAAATGGATATATCTATATGTATATGAGGGTCTCCATTGATAGTATCTATTTTTTGATGTATTAGATATTACATCATCGATTATTATTACGATTATTTTTTTAAGCCAAACAGTGGAGAGATCAGAAACATATCTTGATATAGGGAGGAATAAGTTGTTCGAATGTTATCATCGAACATATGTCCTAGTATAACTATATATCCTACTAAAATTAATCCCAAACCACATAGTTTGGTTCCAATTAACCTGAAAAAACATTCAATTTATGGCTGTGTGATAAGGCGAAACATTATGTTTTAACGTCACGCATGGAAGATACGTATAAAGAAGGTTCTAGGATAATGTTTACAATAGGACTTACACCGATGTGCCATGTTGTGAGGGGAAAATATGTCACCTCACAAATGGGGATATGGTGTTATATGGAATATAATCCCACAAATATGGTGATGAATGATTCTCTGAAAGAATATTTACCTCTATGATAGATGTGACACTACTGAGAATACGAAAAATAGAAAAATATTCTATATTTGGGTATAAAAGTTTAGAAATCATAGAGGATTCATATATATCTTGGTTGGTAATGAATAAAATCCTATAGAGTTTTATATGTGGTTGTGGATTACACGTTGGGAGATCCTTGAATAATTTCTAATGTCGTGGTAATTTAAAGGAATTATTGGTGATTTAACTCAAAGTGACCTCATTTGAATGATTATGGTTGTGAATTATTCCAAATAAGTGGACCATCGATTGGGATTGTGTGGATTTCCCCCCCCCCCCATCACCATAATGACCACATGTGTCACGATCTGTGTGAGAAATATGAGGAACTAATATATCTGAATTACCAAAAAATCATATTTTTCTACTAGTGGTAGAGGTTAAGGCACCATGGAAGAGGGAAATAAAGAATGATATGATACCCATATTCTCAATTTTTTTTATATCTATTACCCAAATAGATATACATTTTGTGTCAAGTTTCACATATCCACTTTTATTTGTAATCCGGGATAGCTAAATAGAGTCTTAGCTACGACCCAACAGTCAAAGAGGGACAATAATGAAATGTATAATAATAATATCTATGGGATTACTCAATGAGGGATTCCCTTATCGCGACTTTATATAGAATTAAAGAAGGACAATTAGTAGACTACATCCAAGGGAATTGGTAGTGGTTACCATCAATCCCATAATAACAGAGGTCTATGTGACTACCTCCAAGGTCGGTACCCTCGTTACCATGGTAATGTACACATAGAATCATTTGACAGACCCCCTAGTTAATGATGTTATCAATAAAGACTCAAATACCATTAGTATTTAAGATCTATAAAAAATGATGATGTTTTCAATGAATTTATTGTACTCATTGGGTGGATATGGAGGAGGGCGGGGCCTAATACAATAACAATTTTTCAAGGAGGGGCCATTGTGGGACCGAATGGTATAAATGATATGAGTAATTAAATATTGAATGTTTTACACTTTAGGATTCCCCATTCCCCAGTGAATGTTCCTATAGGGTATGGGGATCCCTTTTTGTTGTGTTTTTCTATGATAGAATGGGTTTCCTCTATGTATTATTTTTCTACATGGTCATCAGTTCTTCCAATGTAGCAGTTTACTATACACTATCAAGTTCCTCCAACATAGAATTTTTCAATTAGGGTTACAGATCCCTCCAAGTAAATTTTTTACTATGATAGGTGATCACCCACTGAGGGACCATCTAGTTATGCTTTACATTTTTTCTTGAAAAATGGGTTTTGGGTTTGTTAATTCCAGATTTAATTCATTTTCTAATGTAATGTTTATGTAGTTGTTTTACATTCAAGAATCAATGGCTCATTCAATTTGGTCAACATTTTTTCATTCCGTTAATGGATCCCTATTGGGACTTTTAAAAATTAAAGAGGTTACTAGCTACCATGATGGATGATCATAAATAGTGTTCCACTGAGATTTTATTTATGTTGGCCACAAAAATACATCTAGACCGAAAAATGTATTCTTATGCAGGGGAAAGTCAAAGTATCCTACAATGGTAAATGTTTGTTTTATTTTTTTAAAGGATCAAGATCAATGATTTTTTATTTAAAGAAATATTCATGTAAAAACTTCAACATGGAAATGTGTGAATCCATGAAAAACTTTAGTCGACATAGTTATATTTTATATCTAGACTCAGGACATCCATAATGGATTTGGATCTGTGCTAATTTTTTGAAAATATTTTACATATTTATCTTAGACATACAATATTTATGGTATCCATTTCTACATGCATATGAAATTTTTAATACCGAATATTTATAAAATTATATTTCCAAAAATCAATTTTCTGGATGTGAAGAAGATCTTTAAAATCACTTTTCATTTTGAAAATTCAATTTCCATTCGGGTTTTGGGATTGATTATTCTGGATGTCTACTTTGATTATTACTAATTTTGAAAAATTAAAATGTTAATCAATAATGGATAGAAAACATTGTCTTAATGATAAATATACAAAGATATAGATCTTTTTAATTCATCTATATGTTCTTATAGAGTAATTATGGTTTGAAATAAAATTTCCAAAACTGTGTTTCTAGACTGTGCTGCGTGGAACAATTTTATTTAATATTTGTGCCCCTTATTTTTTATGTTTTTTATTTTATGTTAAGTTATATTTATGATAGAAAAATAAAATGTGATTGATTGTGATTTTCAATATATGATTCCATTAGATTTTATTTTTTTATTTTATATTTTTTTTAATAATATTGGTAGACTTATACCCCTAAGAAGAGTCCCATTGAACCCTTAATTGGGGTAAGTGAAAAAAATTATTTTTAGAACAATTTTGTTTAAAAAAATTTCAAATATAGAAATTTGATTAAACTATTTGAGATGTGGAAATGAAATATTATTAAATCATAAAAAATATATAGATATATCCTACTAGTACTGTATTCATAGTCCTCCACCTTTTCTGTGTGTCAAGGATTACTCAGAACTAGAGGAATTAGATCTACCCATTCATAACATACATGGTGATTACATAATTTTAGATGAATGATCAGAACATTAAAATATTAAATACTCAATGACCCTAATTGTTTAGGGTATTTTTAAAATTTTAGCACATCCTTCTAATGTGGTGAAATATATTTAATGGTTCCAAAAAATGATATTCCCATTAATTACTCCTAATTATAATGTTTCTTTATACCCTACAGAAAAGGAAACAAAAAAGTGTGAGATCATATTATAAGTTACTATAAAAATTACGATGCATAAAAAAATTGTATGATAACAATAGAATAAAAATTTAAGATCATTTCATACATATCAAAAATCAAATACATGAGTCAGGGAATAAATATTGGAAATTCATAAGACATGAATTATAATGTAAATAAGTTCATAATCCATTAAATCATAACATAATAATAAGATTTTTAATTTTGAAAGACACATATGTATAGAAAATTTAGGTCATTTATTCCAACCAAGAACATCAAAACATGTTAGTCTTAGGTTAATGACTACTTCACGTACTCCAGGATTTTGATGAACCCCATGTACCCTCTTTTTTCCGCATTGGGATTTCATCACATATACACTCTTAGTGTATGAATGGTATTCCCTATCATGAAGAGTCTTGTTACAGTCATTGTATTCCCTATCATGCAACCTATTCTTGGAGGATTGAGATGATACCTTTTTTCCCTCTAGTTACAGCCACAGAATGCCCTTCTATGTACCCTCTTGATACATGATTGGTATCCACTCATGTATACCCATTGAGCTAATTGAATATTTACCATTATTGAAAATAATAGTGGGAGTTATAGGTCCCAGCAATCACCTAATGAAATCAGAAAAATGTGTCCCATTTGATAAAAAATAATTCATCATATCATGGACAATAAAAATATATGGGTGTCATAAACATCATATCACAACCAGAGAAATGAAATCGGAATGATGGAAATTTCATGATACCAAAACCCATGGAAAAGGGATATGATGCATAATCATTTCCAAATATAATTACACATGATATGAAGTGTTATTTGGTAACATACTATCGTGGGTGCCACATGTCAGTGCCTGATGTGGGTCAGTCACAAGACCACATGAATACCACCTTATACACTAGAGGATACCGACCAGTATTGGGGGTATAATATTCATCATGGGGTGACTATAACATCTTTTATCAGAGTAATACACCAGTAGAAAAGAATAAATGATATCATATTAACATATGACCATAACCATGGTTTTACTAATATCACATGATGACTAAAGAGAAAAATAAAATAGAAAAACTAGACTGGAAATTATGAAATGCATAGTTCATGTCAATTGTCATTGTGAAAAAACCAAAAATATATCTTGACATAAAGAATTCCCAAGAAGCCCCCAACGAATGTCTAAATCTTTCATCCTTTCTACATCCCAAATTTAATGTCTATCACTGGGCCTTTTCCCATATCCTATCTCGAAAACATGAAATCAATTTGATTACTAATCAGGAATCTTGAGTAGAGTCTGAGTACTACACATTAGGACCCAACCAACAATGTCAAAACTGATATCCATCCATAAGTTCACGCAGTTGTATAAATAATTAAAACTAGAAATAAATTAAATAGTTTAAAGTTGTTCCATTATACTTTTTATAACCACATAAACCCCTAGATCTCTTGACGACACCCAATCTTTAACACCTATATCAGCCCATTACAAAGTCTGAACTATCCCTGGGAGATATCATAACTCAGAATTTCATTTTTACCCATATTAATATCTATTCACAAATAAATGCCACTATTACCATTAATTGTATCCATTCATCTCTAAATACCATTCTTACAATTCATCCTTTCGAATAACTCATGAATTCCATTTTTTTCATCCTTTATTTCAATATCACAAATGAAATCCATTGTTACCATTTATAAATTTCAATATCCTATATGAATCCCATTATTACCACTCATCTTCTCAATGCCACATATGAATTTCATTGTTTCCATTCATCATTTCAATATCATTATATTAAATAATTCAAAAATTCATTAATAATCTCATTACCATTTTCAATTCAGCAATTATCACATAAATTCCAGAAACAAATTCCCCAATTAATTAAGAACATCAATTGTATTAATTAATTGAACAATTAATTAATAATCTCAATCTCAATACTAATTTGACAATTATTTCATCACATCATACCTCTTAATTAATTCAACTATTAATTATGCACATAAATCCCATGAATTAATAAACCAAATAATTAATCAAAATCCACCATCCTAATTATTCATTAATTAATTTGAAAATTGTTATCCATACAAAACCACTATATATATCTGTAATTAAATAAAAAATATATTTTCTCATTCCAACAACTCAATATCTATATAATTACTTATATTTACCAAATAACTCAATTACTCAATAATTAATTCAAGAGTAAATTATTTCAATCTAACATCACAATATATCTATTAATCAATACTAAATAAATGTTCTCAATTCAATAAATCTCAATTATTCCTCAAGTACCACAATTCAATATTCTAATAATTAGTTAAATACTTAATTTTTTCCGGCTCACATACCCTTTATTATTATTTCACCACATTAATCAAATCAATTAAGAAACCCAATTTCTAAAAGAAACCTAAAAATTCTCAGAATACATACAAGTAATTAAATTTGATGACTATGGGACATGAATAATAGAACACATACATTATTATTTTGATCAGTGATCTCCAAATTGAAATCCATAATTTGAACGAAATAACAATATAGAATGAGATCTATATCATAAACCATAAATCATGATTGAAAATTCATGATCCCAAAATCCAAGGAATACATTTAACAATAACTTATTAATAAAAAATAAAAAGCCGGATAACATCCTTATAAAACATGTGGGATATATGATATAGAAGAAAAAACACACATGTGATTAGATCCTCTATCCTGGAGGGGTGTATATTTTCAATATTGGATAAGAATTACAATTAATGGAGGTCATAATTAGAGGGAATATATTAAGGAGGCACCAACATCTGGAAAAGGTATTAGGGGTCAAGATAGGGATAAAATGGATTAAAATTGGGGTGTGGGAAATTTTAAAACATATTTTCAGGGGACTAAAATATTGTACACTCATTTTGATACTCTGAGTTCATGGTTTCCATGAACACAATGGCTTAACAGTTCAGTTTATCAAGGGGGTGTTCACAATTTCTCCAAATTGGGAATATTTTTTGACATATAGTGTTCCAACTATGTGATTTCCCTATATATGGGTCACTACTAAAAAACCGGCCTCTATCAGTGCTAGAAATGGCATTTATGAATTCTAGAAAAGAGCTTACTAAATGTGCGAGGTTAAAAGACCATATCTTTTATTAGTGCTGATAAAATGGTTCTATATCGGTGCTAAAGGAAAATTTGATAAAGGAACCATTTTTTTGTTCACTAGTTCATCACTGCTGAAAAGAAACTTATATTAGCACTTCTATGAGTGCTTGTAAATGTGGTATCTATTAGTGTATTCAAATTCCTTTATAAAGGGAAACCCTATTGTATTTTACAACAACACACGACAGTGCCACTACTATTTTTTGTTACAACACTCCGTAACACCAGAAGAACATCAGATATCAAAAAAACATGTCAAAAAACATGATTTTAATTTGATGAAATTTTCAACATAAAAAGAAGAATAAAAATCTATATTATAGTCTTCTCAAATATTTTTTCTTATAAATAGATTAATATAAATTATTACATACATTCCAAAAAATGATCTTTTATCAATAAATCATGACTTGACTCGTGTTATTGCTAAAAAAAACCACCCCTTACTGAGAAAAAAAGTAACTTGTATAGGAATTTTTTTTAACATTAGTATTATTATAAAGAAATAAATTAACAGAAACTGTTAATTTTATTTAATTTGATGTTTATTTTAAATAAAAATATGTACATGGAGTCATAACGGTCACACCTGGAATCATAATGAGGAATATCTTATTCTAACACATCTCAGATGACTATTGGACCAATTTTTTAATATATCAATAAATATAAATGTGTTTTCTCACATTTGAGTACATTGGTTGTCTTTTTTACTACAATTTCATTTTAAATTGGAAACATATATTTTTGGCACTGGTTGCGCCCAAATTTACCCTACTGGTAAAAGCGGTCGTTAAAGTACAAGTAGGTATCGAATCCACAGGGACCGAAGAAGTAACCTTGAGACGCTATGATTTGGTGCGGGATGGGCTTTGAAGTAGCCAACTTTGGGTTCGATTTTAATTGGAGAACTAAATATATAATTTAAATAAGATATAATAAAAAATTATGTGAACTAAACAATTATTGATGGTGGGTTGATCTTAGGGTTTTGCTTGGGGTGGATTGGATGAATTTCTTTTCTTAGAAAATTTCATGTCATTAATTCAAGACATATCCAAACAATGAGATAATTCTTCCAAATCATTCACCAATTTAATCCATACACAATTCCAAGGCCAATCACTAATTCACTTTGAGGATCAATTTAATGAGCACTCAATGGAAATAGATCATACTAGCACTCAAAATGTGTCATCGTTAAAGTTGGCAAAGATGAGAAAGAATGTAACTCATCAAATGGAAATCCTAAAATAACGAATAGATTTAAATATTAATTACATGAAATAACATTCAATCCATGACCTTGCTACTCCCTTGGATCAACCCTTAAGAGGTTAGCCCTCCATTGATGATATTCTACCAATGGAAGCGGGATGTAGACTTATGGGGGCGGAATTGAAGAAGAAGAAAATTATTAAAAGAACGAACACTCCACCGTTGTGTGATGAATTCACAAGTGCGGGTGTGAATAAATTCACACCTAGATTCAACGGTATAAACATGTGAATTAAATAAAAAGAAAAAATAAATAAGAAGAACAAATTTTATTAAGATACTCAACGTGAAAGAAAAACTTACATGGGAAAAAATGACGATACGATTACAAAAGGAAAGCAGAAAATTACAATTGAAAGGAAAATATGGATTCAAAGAAAAATGTTAGATTATTATTCCCTTAACCACCATTTCCTTATATAGGAATATTAGGAGCCTTAGGTCCACCCTCAACATTAAATTCACCCCCCAACAATTAAGAGAGTCAAAAGGAGGGTGAAGAATCAAAAGGAAATTGACGTTTCGAAGTTGACACGGAAAACTGTCCAGATTCGTCCTCCATTTTGACGTGTGAATTTGACACTTCATATGACCGAATCCGAAGGTGTCATAAATATAACATATTATCTTTCATGTGTCTTCTAGAAGCTCTCAAAATATCAGGAAATCTGGCTCAGCCGTTTGGAAGTTATGGTCGAAATGGTGGGACGAATTTCTATTTGTTTGATGGGCCTTAGGCCCATTATGCTTTTTCCAGCATGTTTCTGCCTTCAGGCGCAAAATTCTCCATCTTCCTTTGGGGATTCATCCATCGGACCTAAAAGATAAAATGTTCCAAACAAAGTGATCAATAATATCCCAAAATTTCAAATTAAAATGATGAATATTGTAATTTTCACAAGCAAATTATTGAGTGGGCCGAAATTGACATTTTAAGAATGAATTGCAAAATGATGGGAAATGAAGTTCAATTTCTGAATTGGACTAAAATTGATGTTTATGAACTTTTAAACACATTAATATTAAGAACTTAACAATGAATATTATCCACTTTAAGTGACTAATCACAGCCCCAACTTGAGTTTTGCTAGTCCCGAGCAAAATAAATTACAAATATAAAATCCAAATCCCCTTTTCCAAAAACATTTAAATACACATTGCTCACTCAAATGATCTCATACCAAAAAAAATTGTGAAAACCCATAAAAATCATTTAAAACAAGCTAGGTCCATAAGCATATCCCAAGCCCAAGCCCATTCCTTTGTTCAAAAAATCATCACCACATTTCATCCAATTCCAATTAAGCATGATAAAGTGTTGTGCATCATAAAAGATATGGGGCCCATTTTATTGTTCAAGGGGAAAAAATGGAAGCACTAGGTGGGAATCACATTAAACCTTAAGATGAGTATCCATTTTTTTTGATTTTTTTTTGATTTATTTTTGATTTTTTTTGATTTTTTTTAACCACAATAGATATGAAAAGACTAACTCTGGGCAAGACAACTATGGAGTCACGATCCCCAAGTGCCAGACGCCACACATTTTGTCAATTTCATGCTCTACAATAGAGATATAAAGACTAACTCTGGGCAAGACAACTATGGAGTCACGATCCCCAAGTGCCGGACGCCACACATTTGGATAAAACATTGCTCTATGTGGTCATTATTATTATTTTCAATTTTTTTTTGTTTTTTTGGATACTCAAATTAAACTAAAAGTGACCCCAGAACCCTATGCTATAATGAAAGGGACCCAAGAACTCAAATTTACACCCACGATCCAGTAGACGTGCATTGTGGCATTTTTATGAAGAGGATGAAATTTTAAACATTGAAAAATCACATCGGACAACCGCACTTTCCAAAAACTATGCTCATGAACATAAACTTGCATTAAAATCAGAATCAGGGCATGCAAAATTTATTTGATATCCAATTTTTGAGTTTGCAATGTGTGTTTATCATGTTTATGGTTAATGGAATTTTTCTTTTCATGCATGTTATTATTAAAAAAAATCATTTTTTATCCCCCCCAACTTAGAATAACACTGTCCCCAGTGTTTAAAGAAAAAAAAAGTTAGAAGGGGGTAGGAGAGGAGTTCAAAGATGAAATTGAGAATGATAAACATGGAACAAATTCACCTGGTTTTTAAAGTTGAGGTTCATGATGCTCCAAATTACTCCTTTGATCTCTTTGGGGATGTAGGCACCTCCTTGATTGAACATGTATCACCCAAAATAGTTCCTGAACCATAAAAAGAAGGACAAAGAAGACAAAACAAAAAACACAATGATTTATTTAATTCCAAGTACCATTATTTTCATGTTTTTTTTAAAATCAAACTAATGATACATTGTCTTCTTTAAATTTTTGGGTAAGGTATTACTCAGGGATCACACCGCGTGACACGGATGAATAAAGTGCTCCCCTTTCATACCCATCCATACTCATAAAAGAAGAACATGTCAAGAGTCTAATTTTTTTTAACCTACAAAAACATAAATAAAATAAACTGATGATACATTGTCTTCTTTAAATTTCTGGGTAAGGTATTACTCAGGGATCACACCGCGTGACACAGATGAATACGGTGCTCCCTTTTCATACCCATCCTTACTCATAAAAGAAGAACAGGTCAACAGTCTATGGTAATTTATTATATGAAAAATAAAATGATTCAAAATTATTAGAAAACATGAAAACCATGGGTTGCCTCCCATGCAGCGCTTTTGTTTAACGTCGTTAGCTCGACTTAAACCCCCCAACTTATCCAATTCCAACTTTCAACATTTTTAGGACCCCATTTTTATCCAACTCAACAAGATTCAGATTAGGACTTTTTTT
Organism: Viscum album; assembly: GCA_963277665.1. NCBI lineage: Eukaryota > Viridiplantae > Streptophyta > Magnoliopsida > Santalales > Viscaceae > Viscum > Viscum album. Next base: position 1,841,262,531 of record OY728156.1, read on the forward strand.
AGAATTTTTTTCATGTGAAATCCCATGCTTAACAATGAGTGTGAAAGTCCAAGGAATTTCGGTAAAGGTTGATTGAGTTTCATTTTGAGTATTTCCTAAGATTTCAAGGTTCATTACTACTTTGGGAGATTATTGATGAAAATGGATGATAATTGAATGGTATAGGTTTTCATAAATAGAGGGATTCTTGAGTGGGGAAGGAAGGATTATAATGTTGAGTTCAGTTTCATTGAATTTTCCTAAAGAAGAATGATAATTTGAATAAAAAATGGTGTCTTCTTTAAAAACATTTGAAAGAATTGGTTCCTTTTGAAAAGATGATTCATCCCCAAAATTTTCCATTTTAATTTCATGAGTGGGTATAGACAAAATATTCGTTATATCTCCCAATGGTTCAATGATCGGTGATTCTAAAAAATTGTTATTGGAGCAATATTCTGAACACTCAATCCATGAAGACAAATTTTCCCCTTGTGAATTAATTTCATCCTGATTTAAATACCCTTCAACATTTCTTTGATCTTGTTCAGTTATCCCATATCCAAAAGTTAGTTCTTTTTTCAATTCATGGGAGGTTTTTGGGATAAAATATTCATCTATCAATGATGAGGAAAGAACATCTTGAGTGGGAACGAGTTCCTCAAAAGTCTTAAAGCTTTGTAGTTCTAATCTGAAAGATGAAACTTCTGAATTCATTTTATCCATTTGTTCACACAATTGTTCAAGAATTTTTTCAGGATTAGGGTTGATATATGTTTGTACATCATGGACTTCCTCATTATTTATCTTTTCAATCATTCTTGATAGGTATGGAAATTTATCTTTTAAACATTCAGCATCCCATTGATTGTACATCTCATCTGGTGTGGTGTATTCAATTAAGGATTGGTCAATGAAATTCCCTATGTGAGGTGTTTCCCAATATTTATTTCTGAATTGATTACAACATTGATTTATGAAGGGGTATTTTAGAGTATAATCCATTGGAATTGATTGAAAATTAGTTTTGGGGTTTTTTTGGACACACAGAAATAGAAAGGGGAAAAGAGAAGAGAAATTAGGGTGAGAATAGAGAATTTGGGGTGAGAAAAGAAGATTTGGGTCTAAGGTACTTACTTGGGTCCCCGACAACGGCGCCAAAATTTGGTTGCGCCCAAATTTACCCTACTGGTAAAAGCGGTCGTTGAAGTACAAGTAGGTATCGAATCCACAAGGACCGAAGAAGTAACCTTGAGACGCTATGATTTGGTGCGGGATGGGCTTTGAAGTAGCCAACTTTGGGTTCGATTTTAATTGGAGAACTAAATATATAATTTAAATAAGATATAATAAAAAATTATGTGAACTAAACAATTATTGATGGTGGGTTGATCTTAGGGTTTTGCTTGGGGTGGATTGGATGAATTTCTTTTCTTAGAAAATTTCATGTCATTAATTCAAGACATATCCAAACAATGAGATAATTCTTCCAAATCATTCACCAATTTAATCCCTACACAATTCCAAGGCCAATCACTAATTCACTTTTAGGATCAATTTAATGAGCACTCAATGGAAATAGATCATACTAGCACTCAAAATGTGTCATCGTTAAAGTTGGCAAAGATGAGAAAGAACGTAACTCATCAAATGGAAATCCTAAAATAACGAATAGATTTAAATATTAATTACATGAAATAACATTCAATCCATGACCTTGATACTCCCTTGGATCAACCCTTAAGAGGTTACCCCTCCATTGATGATATTCTACCAATGGAATCGGGATGTAGACTTATGGGGGCGGAATTGAAGAAGAAGAAAATTATTAAAAGAACGAACACTCCACCGTTGTGTGATGAATTCACAAGTGCGGGTGTGAATAAATTCACACCTAGATTCAATGGTATCAACGTGTGAATAAAATAAAAAGAAAAAATAAATAAGAAGAACAAATTTTATTAAGATACTCAACGTGAAAGAAAAACTTACATGGGAAAAAATGACGATACGATTACAAAAGGAAAGCAGAAAATTACAATTGAAAGGAAAATATGGATTCAAAGAAAAATGTTAGATTATTATTCCCTTCACCACCATTTCCTTATATAGGCATATTAGGAGCCTTAGGTCCACCCTCAACATTAAATTCACCCCCCAAAAATTAATAGAGTCAAAAGGAGGGTGAAGAATCAAAAGGAAATTGACGTTTCGAAGTTGACACGGAAAACTGTCCAGATTCGTCCTCCATTTTGACGTGTGAATTTGACACTTCATATGGCCGAATCCGAAGGTGTCATAAATATAACATATATTCTTCCATGTGTATTCTAGAAGCTCTCAAAATATCAGGAAATTTGGCTCAGCAGTTTGGAAGTTATGGTCGAAATGGTGGGACGGATTTCTATTTGTTTGATGGGCCTTAGGCCCATTATGCTTTTTCCAGCATGTTTCTGCCTTCAGGCGCAAAATTCTCCATCTTCCTTTGGGATTCATCCATCGGACCTAAAAGATAAAATGTTCCAAACAAAGTGATCAATCATATACCAAAATTTCAAATTAAAATGATTAATATTGTAATTTCCACAAGCAAATTATTGAGTGGGCCCAAATTGACATTTTAAGCATGAATTGCAAAATGATGGGAAATGAAGTTCAATTTCTGAATTGGACTAAAATTGATGTTTATGAACTTTTAAACACATTAATATTAAGAACTTAACAATGAATATTAGCCACTTTAAGTGACTAATCAGGCACATTCAAATATCATATTTTATTAGTTTGATATGAAAAAAATTCATAATCATTATAAATAACTTATGAATAGTTCTCATAAATTATCAAGTAAATCTGAAGGTGTTTTATCTGTTTTTTGTGAGTGAAAAAATTTGCAAAAAAAATTCAATTTAAAACTTATAAAGATCACTTTGTGTCATACTAGGAACATCGTGTTTTAAATTGAGGTGCAGTTTATTCCAACATGTCAATAATGACATATTGATTTTTTATTATATTTATTAACACAATAATAATGTTTTTTCTTTGTTTTGAGTAGGATTGTTTTCCATTTCACTAAAATTGATAACAATATTTAATAAGAAGACACACTTTGAGTCATACCTATCAGAACATGCACCAGATTGAGGTGGAACTGATTCATACACATCCCAAATGACATATGGAACATTTTATTAATGTAGAAAACAAAAATGAATGTGTTTGATTGGTTTTTTATACATCACTTGTCTTATTCACTAAAATGTCATTTTATAATTGAAATATGGACATCAGAACGTACCGATCACATTTTGTATCCTATTGAGGTTATAATAGTTCTTACACATAAAAAATGAAATATATATAGCTTTCCTAATGTATTTAGTTATTTTTAATGTTTTAACTTATTTTTAACAAGGCCAGTACACCTTTGAAGTAAAATGTTTTTCAATTCTAAAGAAAAATATGCACTCGGAATCATATCTGTCACACCGAGCATAGGATTGAGGTTTGATAGATTCATGCATGTCTCAAATAACTTATGGATAATTTTCCTATATTACTAAAACAATATTAATGTTTTTGATCAGTTTGGAGTTTGTCTATTTTATTAAAAAAATTGTTGTCAATATTTAATAAATACGTGGTTATAGTCATACATGTCACATCGTATAGGTCAGTGTTTTGTATAAATTTTATATAAAAATACATTAATTACATAAATGTGAAATTAATGTTACACATATTTGATATTTGTTAAATTGAAAAATGAAATTATATTCAATTATATTTTTAGTACTATGCAATTACTCAATATTTTTTACTCAAATTAATTTTTAATTTTAAACCTATATTATATAAATATATGACTATTTAATTTAAAGTAAATAAATATTTCATAATATATAAATCCTATTTATATGAATTAATATATATATATATTTAAAATTTAAAATTTGATAACATTAATTATTATAATAGATAATGTTTAATAATATAAAATCAATTTATTCATTTTTATTTATATTTATTTAATTATTAAAATTTGTAATTTTTTTAAAAAAACTAATTTTTTATTTTTTATTTATTTAATTATATCATTTTATTTATTCAAAGCATTGTCAACGCTAAAAAATCACTTATGAAAAAAATATTTTTTAGTGCTAAAAATATAGCCTTGATAGAGGGTAGCCATTATCAGTGCTAAAAATAAAGCGTTGGTAAATGTTACCCCTTATCACCACTAAAAATTAAGAGTTGATAAAGGATACCATTTATCAGTTCTAAAAATAATATGCTAATAAAAGTTAAAATTTAACATTACCCTTAACACCTTTGATAATTATTCCATTTATGATCATTTTTTGATGCACTATATAATACCAGCATTGTTTAAGGCTACTTTTGAAGTTGTGGGGTTCACACGGTTTGCTATGCCAGGAATATGATTTGGGAAAATTGTTCTCCAACCATGAACTATCCCAAATCCTTCCAAATTTTCAAATATTCACTTATAAACACCCCATGGAAAAAACTATATCAATATATGGTCTAACAAATACAAATGAATAAATGAAAACAAACCCTAAAAAAATCTCATGAAATGGCCAGGATCATACCATATCCCCATATAATAATACCATGTTTTTAAGTTGTACTCCAAAGATTATGTATGGTCCCAAGTGAAAATTACTGGGCCACTAAAACCTCATATACACTTATGAATCCCATGACTCTTCTAGAACACACCCTTGTTGCCACAATACATTATCATTTTACATGGTCTTTCCCTCCAAATAATTCTCAATACGATCCAACACATGTATCATTTGATACTCAAAGGATGCATCTATATAAAGCTCAACATTATCCATTTATTTCACATGATAATGGCATGGTTGATATCATCTATGTTGTGACACAATGATGACATCATGCATATCATTGTATGTCTATGGAAGAGGCAATTATTATTCCACTAGAATGAGTATCTTGACAACATCAAATGGTCCAATAAACCTTGGTGACAATTTTACATACCTCCATAACCATTGATGACCCCGCCTAGGGGGAAACTAATGAAATACATGATCACCTTCTGTAAACGCTATGGTTCATTGACTTTTATCAGAATATGACATCTGTATAATCAAATCTATATCCTCCCACTTTTGAATAAACTAAACATACTATTAAATAACCTCCATGATACTCAGTTCCATCTACTCTAACTCACATATATCCATCTATCATCGAGGTTATTTTTTCATCCTACCATAATGATTTCATATGGATCTATCTATATATTTTTCGGATAGCAGTTGTTTTTTGAGAACTACACCTAATATGAGCTATTTTCTCAAGATCCACCGAAGTCTAGAACACGCTATCGTATCATATCGTAATATACCTATGTAGTATTACTCGACATCACATATATTTATTGGTGGAAATCCATAGTCAGTAAAAAAAATTTACCAAGTGCATTTTGTTTGTTCTTAATGAAAAGTAATTTAATACATGAATCATGGTATGAAACAACAGTTAGTGGAACATTGTGAAAATAAAAAAAATTCAAACATAAATATAACTTTTTTAATTCACTAATAAATTATTTAATATAGGAAAAAATGGTTTATCATTGTGAAATGGTCCTAAATAACCCAAATATATTCATTATTCCATGGTGTTCTTGGAAGAAATACCACAAATTAAATAGTAATGTTGTCCTACTTCTGTTCATGAAATATAAATGGCTACAACAGAACACCCAATCATTGATCATCATCCTTAACATATTGATAAGTGCATCATCCCTTCAAAAAACATAATAATTCATTTTTATTCTCAACCATTAAATTTATCTACATTGCTCATGGTATATTATGGTCTCATATGGTTATAACACCCACTTTGTAGAATTAAACTCACAAATCAGATCTTCTAGATTAATCATATGAAAAAAATATAATTCCAAACATAGATGATATCATCCAAATATATGATCCATCTATAAGGTGACTCCAAACCATCTAGTATTTCCTTTAAAGAAAAAAATCTAGATCCACAAACTGTATAGATTCCATATGTCTCTAAATTGTAGATTCTACAGAAACTAATATGAGAGTCACCTACTCCAGACTCGCTGAAACCACAGCATGAATATCAACATGTTTGTTAGTCATCATTCACTCAAAACTAGACTCCTTAACCACTAGAGTCTATTTTTTCCAACATAAATCATCAAAAAAACTATTTCACTTTCTATGTGTAAATGCTTGCTTAAAATAAAATGATTGAGTATACTAAACCCACAACTATTTCTTGTAGATGCTAATATAATTTAAAAAATATATAACTTAATCTCTTGTGATATATATATATATAGTAAACATATCCCCAAGTAGACAATTCCATGAAAACATAATATTGCACACAACTACTTCTAAATCGAGGCCATGCCTAGAGTAGTTTGAAGGTTCCGGGCACAGCGGAAGCGCGTGGGTTGATGTGACCACTTGGCCTTTTGTCATTAGAAATGATCAATCCGGGATCAATACGACGATAAATTCCAGTCTCCATGGATCGAATCATAGTAAAAGACAAAGAAGATGGTTTGTCCCGGAACCACAAACAAGGATCGTTACAGGTTGATTATAATTAATTTAATTAATTATAAAGAAATACCTTTGGGGTGTTCTTTCTTCGTTGATGTTCTCGATCACGTTGTCGATGTGATCCGTCGTTGCATCACAGAAGCCAAGTGTAGACTCCCTATAGCTGTGATCCACACGTGTACCTCGTATCTCTAGACGTCGCCAAAGGATTCTCCAGGTGCTAGCGTGGAGAAGCATTTGCTTGCGTTGTCCGCATTAGATCGTCTTGATCCGATGGAAGAGGATCTCTCTCGGTCTTGAGAGATTTCTTGGAGGAAGAGGTTCTTTCGACCATGAAAGAATTCTCCAGAGATGTTGTGCACAATGATTCTCTTGTGTAGGAAAAGAGTTGGGGTTGTGAGGATATTTATAATCGAGTTTGAGGTTGTATATTTATGACAATAAATAAACGCGTTACACATTTCATTTATTTCATTATGTCTTATTGAAAATCCCAATGTCGAATAATTAATACCTTGACATGCTCTCACGCTGATTATAATAAATATAATTTAATAAAACGATATTATATCCTCAAAATCCCGACTGGAAAAACTACATGGCATGTAATAATAAAGACATGGCGTGTACTTGTTTTTCATTGAAAGCTACACGGCGTGTACATTAAATGTACATGTCGTGTATATCTTGTTTTCATTTATTCATTTACTTTCCAAAATAAAACTACACGCCGTGTACATTTAATAATACACGGAATGTACTTGTTTTATTTTATTTTTCCTCCATTTAAAACAACTTAGGCTTCCTTGAATAATTATTAAACCACGTACGGGAATAATCATTATTCAATGTGAGATACTTGGATACACATAGTGTGTGACCCTCTAGGACTCTTTCTCATTGGCATTAGGCAGGATTTCCTAAAGTCCAAGATTACTGTCTAGCAATGGGTCAAGGCATCCAAGAGAAAGAAGTTGACGCCGCATTGACGTATCACCTCATACGAACGCTTACTGTGTAATTCAATCTCTTTGTATCACTATCTCATCATGCAGGATTCATGGCAGTGTCATAAACCTATATGCTTGATCTTTCGTTCTTTGACTACCTGAAATAAACTCGTCGTTTAAACCATGTCCATGGAATTTAATGCGACAGTTCTATTTCAATAAAAGGGCCGAGATATCAACTTCCATAAATGGAAGGGACAAATCCTTCCTCGACTTATCCATTAACTACATGTCACTCATGACTCAACCTACTTCCCACTAACTGTCTGCGTGATAGTTTTCGTCAGTAAATCTAAGTGCGCGAGTCATGACATGAATTAAAGATAATCTTCGAGTCTAAGGACCATTATACACGCTCGCAGATAGCAATATCCAATGACACCAAGACTTGCGGAATTACTACTGTCGGGTCTATTCTCATAGTCTCCCATCTTGAAGATTACCAAGTGCGAACTCCATGAGAGATAGTCTCATATTCTTACGAGTACTCGCACATGACGGTCTATATACTATGTGTCCTATCATAGTATTTCATCCAACCGAAGAACTTTATTTATGAATATTGTTATAGCATTTAAAGGCTCTCATCATAGTGGGGATTTGGTATGACATTATTAATGCAACAAATATTCCAGGACATTATTATATTATAGTCATGCAGAGCAATGAACAATATATAATATGTGAACATTCATGTAATCAAAGTACCAAACAGTTGGTTCTGAGGACACCAACCCTTACAAACTCCCACTTGGACTAGAGCCAACTACCTACTTCTTTTAGTCTGCTAGACCTCACATGATGATCATGTTTCTGCTGAGTCGAGGATTTATTCAATGGGTCTGCCACGTTGTCTTCTGTGGAAATACAGCTCACTGCAACTTCACCTCTCTGAGGAAAATCCCTCAAGATATGATAATTCTGAAGTATGTGCTTTGTCCACTGATGTGACCTTGGATCTTTTGCAAGTGCCACCGCTACAGTATTATAACAATAGTGTGTGATAGGATCTTCACTGCTCGTTACAACATCCAGCTCTTGGACGAAGCTTCACATCCATACTGCTTCTTTAGATGCCTCAGAAGCTGCGATATTCTCAGACTCTGTTGTACAATCTTCCACCACACTTTTTTTTGAGCTCTTCCAGCTCACTGCACCTCTATTCAAACTAAAGATGTATCCAGTCTGCGACTTCATGTCATCATGATCAGTCTGGAAACTAGCATCTACAAGTCCTCTGATGACTAGATCCTCATCTCATCCATAAACCAGGAACATATCCTTAGTACGCCTCATATACTTAAGGATAGTCTTGACGACCATCCAATGGCAGTCTCCTGGATCATCTTGATATCTTCCTACCGTACTTAATGCGTAAGCATCATCTAGCCTCGTACATAGCATAACATACATGATTGACCCAATCACAGATGCGTAAGGGATCCTTTCCATCTTATTTCATTCCTCACGTGTCTGAGGACACATTTTCTTGGAAAGATGAATGCCATGTGACACTGGCAAGAATCCCTTCTTAGACTGTTCTATACTGAATCTCTTCAGTATCTTGTCAATGTATGTAACGCCCCGACCCCAGCTACCTAGAGTCGGTGCATTACTTCGAAACATTGGCATGATCACAAAAGATCAAGTCTCGAAAGACCGATTAGTTTAGTAGCCTTGGAAACACTAGATACATTTGTAAACATTACATTACATCATAAAAATGAAAACTACAGTAACATGGTCTCCTTAGTCCACAGTCATATCCCTTTTTGACTATCCCTGTAGGTCATTCATAAAATACTTCTTCACATCCTAGAAAATATTAAAACATTGAAAGGGGTGAGCTCAGATGCTCAGTAAGGATAACAATATTGCGGAAGCTTTCATAAATAAACATAAACATTTAAGTCAATGTATAACTAAAACAAAAGCCATATTGAACTTGAACATCAACATAATATGGAAAAAGTAAAATGAGATAATTCCATTACTTACTCACATGGATATTCTACTAGGCGAATAATCACATGAAATATCAATAACCACTTTCATAATGAGGGAATGTATAATGCCAGACATTTTGAAACATTTTGTCAAGGCCTCGGCCAAGACGTCTAAAATGATTAAGGCCTTGGCCAAAACCATAAATCAAATTGGGAAAGGGCCTCGGCCAATTCCACGTCTAGTTGTCTCATGAGACCTACCGATGCATCGAGGAGCTATAGCGGGCTCCACCTGTCACTTATTAAGTCCAATACATTCCTCATATGAATAGGTTTAAACATAACATAAATATTCTTATTAAAACTAGTATACGAAATGTCAACAATTTATCCATAAACTATGGATGGTATAAAAATAACACATCCACAGTCAAATATTTCACAAAATGTTCAATGGAAGTTTTGTATCATAAATCAATTTCAATGAAACATAAAACCCATCAATGGATGTTGACATGGATGAAATCAAAGCTATTTGAGAGAAATATCTCTCTTTTTTGAAATCATTTAAAAGTCCCATAATTATAAAATAATACATTTACTTTGAAAATATTCTTATAAGCTTGTAAGGGAATCTTCGACGAAGTTATAATGGCGGAAAATAGCTGCACCCGCCGTATAAGTTAAAAAAACATTCTTACCTTAAATTTTTCAAAAAGGTCAAAAAGTACATTGTTTGGAAAAAGACGGGAAGATTCCTTTCAAAAATGTATAAGGGTATTAATGACTTTAACCCATATTACATTTAATAGTAAAAATGTTTTGAAAGTCATTTTTAAGAAACATGGATGTGGATGATAACAAGGTCCCAGTGGATAATTATGTACAAACAACCTTGGATAATGAAGAGGTTGTGAAGTAAACCCTTACCTTGTACTTTTCCATGGTTGGGGTAGGTTAACCTCCTTTATAATGGTGATATAATTGTTATTAAATTATACAAGAATCATATACATTCATATGATATCATATATGATCTATTAACATTTCTTTGTTAACAATATCTTAGATTTATCGTTGTTTCGGGTGTTAACTTTCTCATTTTCTTTTATATGTTTTGTTACGTAAGTCGTGTTTTTCATGGATAGGTTGTATCTTATTCATATCCAGAATGATATCATGTCCTTAAACATTATTTTTAAATCATAAAATGATAATTATACTTGAATGGATACGACAGAGAATGAATCTCATCACGTTCTTGGAGACGGTAGTCCGTACGTACGCACGAGCGACAATATCATTATTTTGATATTAAAATAATATATAATTGGATAGTATATCATATATACAGAATCATTATCATGTTATATTTATTATTTACATTAATTACATATCATTATTATACCAATCTAAATAATAATATATTGAATAACAATTACACCACGACGTGGAGACGGTAAGCGGTACGTACGCACGTATGGTGACATGTCATTCAAACGATGGGTAGAATACTGAATATGGTTGTTCCATATTTATAATAACATCACAGTATATAGAATATGCTGGAGTTATAATTTTATAATTGAAATAATAAACAAAGAGGGAGTGGAAGAAGAAAGAAACTTGAAAGAGGGTGATGAAAAAGTTACCTCTTCTTCGGGTTCTTCCTTTTGATTTGATCAAAAGGACTATATAGGATGGCTTTCTGACTAAAGTAAAGCTTCTATGATGAAGGTAGAGAAGTTGGAAGAGTATTTGGGCAGAGGGTGGCTGAACCAAAAGGCTTGAAAGTGTGAATAAGGTGGTAGAGGTGGGGCCTTTTATAAGAGGAGAGGAGGGGCTCTTTTGGAAAGATTGAAATGTTACATTATTATACAATGCTTTTAGGGTTATAAAGGTCCCACAATTATATAATTCGTGGATAAAGTGATAAGGGTTTGAAATCTACCCATCAAATAGTCTTTGTACAAGTGTATTCCTTGGATTTTACATTATCTTTTCATTTTATTAAAATCATTAAATAATGAGGTCATCGCTCCATCATAATGATGTCATAAATAATTTAATTTATATAATGTCTAAAAATTATAAAACAAATACTATGATGTAGGAAATATTTTTATCTTTTAAATGACTATTTATAGTCAAAAATATGACTTGTATAACCCCATGTAAAAATTGTTTTAGTAAAACATTTCATGTTTGTGTCATTTTTTACTTTAACATTAAATAAAAGGTATTTATGTCATTTTCAAACTAAAGTGGCTCCATGGGGTCCCCAAGTTGACCCATGGATTGTCTTGGTCGGCCATGGCACATCCAATGAGGGTAGGACATGTGTCAAGCTCATCTCATATTACTAAAACATTATTTTTACCTTAAACTACACTAATTACCTCTAATCGCGATTAAGAACTTAAAAGTTACTATTCACCAAAAATTATTTTAATCTCATTGAACCACATTTTACTTCTTAATGAAAACCATGTATGTCGGATTTTTGAAAATCAAAACACAAAAGTCTTAATATTTCATTTAAACAAAAAATCAGTTATTTAACTACCACTTAGTGGTTTCACTATTCATCAAAAATTGAAATTTTTCAGAACAATGCCAAAATTTCCCCTTAAGCTATATTTGATATTCCGAATTCAAAAAAGATGTCTATTTTATGAAATTTTAAACATATAAGTTGCATTAATTAATTTTATAATTAATTCCCGCTGTCACAACAAATAGCGTGTTTTTAAGAAACAATTTATATCAAAAGATTGACAATTGTTTATGTCCAATTTCAAAGTGAAATTAAATCTAATGAACACCATTGGATAAAATGGTAAAAATATATTCTTATTATACATTAAAACCACTCAAAATTATAACTTATCACTATAAATTATTTTGATTAAAAAAGTTGTTTTAAGTATTTTTCACTATTCAAAAAAATTTGGAAGTTCTCAGAAAAGTACAAAAAATTCAACATAGGCTAATTTCAATATTAGGAATACAAAAATGAAGTCCATTTTGAAATATAAAATTTCTATAAATTTAAAAAGTGGTTATTATTATTCATAACGGCTACTTTGATTAGTCGCGGTGTTTTAGAACTTGAAGTTGCGTACAATGAAAGCTATTTCATTATTGAATGAGAAGCGTATTGTAGAAGTTAGGGGTGTTACATTCTCCCCTCCTTCAATAAATTGAGTCCTCGCAATTTGATAATGTTCTTCGAAAATAAAAGGTTGAAAATGGAAAATACCTTTGTGGGAAACCCACATCAGAAATAAGATTAATAAAATTTAGCCTTAATAAGAGGGAAAGGGAAATGAAAAAGACACCCCCCAATTATGATCCCGATTAGGATAACATTGGTGGCAATTAGAGACATATAATTGGAGGAAAAACGTAAATATTTGTAGCGAGTGATTGAGGTCATCAATCACAATCAACTGCCAAATTGAGGGCCTCAAAGCCTCCAATCTATGTTGATTTAAAATATCATCAGTTCAACAAAACATAAGGTATTAGGATAACACATTTTTTTTGTTTTAATATTCCTTTACTAAAGTTTAAGAATTAATTTATTCATTGAATAAGACTTAGGTATATATATATTTATTCTTGACAATTATACTTTCAACCATCAACTCATCTTTCACTCAAAAAGATAATAGAACTAAAAAATATTATACTTATCCTAATTGTATAAGGTTCCAAATTTTAACACATACCATTTAGATTAGAAAAATTATTTGGTAAAAACCAGGGACTTCACGTAGTCCAATGGTAGGCGATTAATCCCAATCACACTATGGTTGTGGGTTTGATTCCCACATCTTTGTCCGACGCAATGGGTTGTCACTCGGTCTGCGTGTTGTCCTTTTTATAAATATCCAAAAATAACCTTAACAATAGTATCCAATGTAAAATATAATCCATTCAAACCTTTATAGTTATCCAAAATACTTCTGTCCAACTCACAGTCCAAATTTTATGAGGAAGGTAAACATAATGAAGCTCTTTTTGTTCTGCGTAACAACATGTGAACACCTTCGTCGTGTATTCTTTTAAAACACTGCAACATACTGTATTACCATAAATCCTTATTGATTACATTCATGATCCCTTATTCCTTATAGAAAACTAGATATACTCATTCTATCCAAAAATGTATACAAATTATTAATCAGTTTCAAGGATGTTAAGAATATCGAACATAATTTATCAGAATCAATCATGTCTTATTCAAAAATCACTATCTCGGTATCAGAACCATATTATGGTTTATCTTTCTCTCAACCATATATTTTCCAAAAATTTAACCTACTGTGGAGTCACTTTTATTTGTTCCACACAATCTCAAGTCCTAGATGAAATAGTACTACAGTACAATCCTTATATACTCCAAAATTATTATAACCAGTACATCATTGATGCAACACTCAAATTACAAAATTCTTTAATAACAGCATATGAACTCTAATCATTTCTCCTCATCTGTGGTAGTATCATAACTTGATTATTATCCAATAACATCATTTGGGGCATACTCTGATGATTTGAACATTGGTTTGCGTAGTGTCCCCACTCCTTACAGATGAAGCATTGTACATTTGAAACCTTTTTCTTACCCTTGCAGTCGCACACTTGGTGTCCTTTTTCTCCACACTTATAACAAACTCCAATTTCCTTCAGGAAAATTCCAAGGTGTTTCTTCCCACAGTTATCACATATTGGAAAATTCTTCTTTTCCCTCGTCCCTTTATCCATCATTCTCTCTTCCATCCTTTTCTTCTCTTTCATCCCTTCAAATCCATAAGACTCAGAGAATTCTCTACTTATATTATTAACACATGATACTATTTCATCATATGTTGATAACACATGGGAAAATATTTCCCTTCTAAATGTTGGCTTAATACCATGAAATATATGATCCTTCTTACTCTTTGGATCATACGTATTGATAGAGTTCACATTCCTTCTACTGGGCGCCATTTCTATACAATGCCATAAACTAGATTAGTTTATGAATCAAAATTCATAATTCCATCCTTATAAAATACTTAACATAAATTAAACTATTTATGGATATAATCCATAATCATAAAAAGGTTTTCTTTGAGGAAGTATATACTCATAACCGTTCATAGTGGTTTGTAAAGAAAACGAGAATTATCCTAAGCATATCCCTCGGGAGTGTCGTAACCAAGAGTGCAGCAAGGCCCGTTGTCGAGCACCAGTTCCCGTTCGAGTCTAGCTCAAAGCGGTGTTTTTGGGTTTTACCCCTTGGTATATCTATGCCAGAGCCGTCTCTACCTGCTCGTATCCAGACAAGGATGTATTGCTCGGAAAACTCACAAAATCTCTATAATACCAAAATTCTAGGAAGTTCTTCTATACTAATCCTTAAAGTCTATCTTCGGGCTATGTTCTCTAATCAGAGTTTATCTAAATCTAGCCTCCTAGGTTAGTACTAAACTGCCTCTGATACTAACTGTAACGCCCAGACCCCAGCTACCCAGAGTCGGTGCATTACTTCGTAACATTGCCATGATCACAAAAGATCAAGTCTCGAAAGACCGATTAGTTTAGTAGCCTTGGAAACACTAGATACATTTGTAAACATTACATTACATCATAAAATTGAAAACTACAGTAAAATGGTGTCCTTAGTCCACACTCATATCCCTTTCTGACTATCCCTGCAGGTCCTTAATAAAATACCTTTTCACATCCTGGAAAATATTAAAACATTGAAAGGGGTGAGCTCATATTCTCATTAAGGATAAAAATATTGCGGAAGCTTTCATAAATAAACATAAACATTTAAGTCAATGTATAACTAAAACAAAAGCCTTATTGAACATGAACATCAACATAATATGGCAAAAGTAAAATGAGATAATGCCATTACTTACTCACATGGATATTCTACTAGACGAATAATCACATGAAATATCAATAACCACTTTCATAATGAGGGAATGTATAATGCCAGACATTCTGAAACATTTTTTCAAGGCCTCGACCAAGATGTCTAAAATGATTAAGGCCTTGGCCAAAACCATAAATCAAATTGGGAAAGGGCCTCGGCCAATTCCACGTCTAGTTGTCTCATTAGACCTAACGATGCATCGAGGAGCTATAGCGGGCTCCACCCGTCACTTATTAAGTCCAATACATTCCTCATATGAATAGGTTTAAACATAAGATAAATATTTGTATTAAAACTAGCATATGAATGTCAACAATTTCTCCATAAACTATGGATGGTATAAAAATAACACATCCACAGTCAAATATTTCACAAAATGTTCAAAGGATGTTTTGTATCATAAAGCAATTTCAATTAAACTTAAAACCCATCAAAGAATGTTGACATGGATGAAATTAAAGCTATTTGAGAGAAATATCTCTTTTTTTGAAATCATTTAAAAGTCCCATAATTATAAAATAATACATTTACTTTGAAAATATTCTTATAAGCTTGTAAGGGAAGCTTCAACGAAGTTATAATGGCGGAAAATAGCCGCACCCGCCGTATAAGTTAAAAAACATTCTTACCTTAAATTTTTCAAAAAGGCCAAAAAGTACATTGTTTGGAAAACGACGGTAAGATTCCTTTAAAAAATGTATAAGGGTATAAATGACTTTAACCCATTTTCCATTTAATAGTAAAAATGTTTTGAAAGACATTTTTAAGATACATAGATGTGGATGATAACGAGGTCCCAGTGGATAATTATGTATAAACAACCTTGGGTAATGAAGAGGTTGTGAAGTAAACCCTTACCTTGTACTTTTCATTGGTTGGGGTAGGTTAACCTCCCGTATAATGGTGAAATAATTGTTATTAAATTATACAAGAATCATATAAATTCATATGATATCATATATGATCTTTTAACATTGCTTTGTTAACAATATCTTAGATTTATCGTTGTTTCGGGTGTTAACTTACTCATTCTATTTTATATGTTTTGTTATGTAAGTCGTGTTTTTCATGGATAGGTTGTATATTATTCATATCCAGAATGATATCATGTCCTTAAAAATTATTTTTAAATCATAAAATGATAATTATACTTGAATGGATACGACGGAGAATGAATCTCATCGCGTTCGTGGAGACGGTAGTCCGTACGTACGCACGAGCGACAATATCATTATTTTGATATTAAAATAATATATAATTGGATAGTATATCATATATACAGAATAATTATCATGTTATATTTATTATTTACATGAATTAAATATCATTATTATACCCATCTAAATAATAATATATTGAATAACAATTACACCACGACGTGGAGACGGTAAGCCGTACGTACGCACGTATGGTGACATGTCATTAAAATGATGGGTAGAATACTGAATATGGTTGTTCCATATTTATAATAACATCACAGTATAAAGAAGATACTGTTTTTATAATTTTATAATTGAAATAATAAACAAAGAGGGAGTGGAAGAAGAAAGAAACTTGAAAGAGGGTGATGAAAACGTTACCTCTTCTTCGGGTTCTTCCTTTTGATTTGATCAAAAGGACTCCTTAGGATGGCTTTCTGACTAAAGTAAAGCTTCTAGGATTAAGGGAGAGAATTTGGAAGAGTATTTGGGCAGAGTTTGGCCGAACCAAAAGGCTTGAAAGTGTGAATAAGGTGGTAGAGGTGGGGGCCTTTTATAAGAGGAGAGGAGGGGCTATTTTGGAAAGATTGAAATGTTACATTATTATACAATGTTGTTCGGGTTATAAAGGTCCCACACTTATATAATTCGTGGATAAGGTGATACGAGTTCTAAATATACCCATACAATAGTCTTTGGACAAGTGTAAGCCTTGGATTTTACATTATCTTTTCATTTTATTAAAATATTTAAATAATGAGGTCATTGCTGCATCATAATGATGTCATAAATAATTTAATTTATTTAATGTCTAAAAATTATAAACAAAAATACTCTGATGTAGGAAATCTTTTTATATTTCCAATGACTATTTATAGTCAAAAATATGACTTGTATAACCCCATGTAAAAATTGTTTTATTAAAACATTTCATGTTTGTGTCATTTTTTACTTTAACATTAAATAAAAGGTATTTATGTCATTTTCTAACTAAAGTGGCTCCATGGGGTCCCCAAGTTGACCCATGGATTTTCTTGGTCGACCATGGAACATCCAATGAGGGTTGGACATGTTTCAAGCTCATCTCATATTATTAAAACAATATTTTTACCTTAAACTACACTAATTACCTCTAATCGTGATTAAGAACTTAAAAGTTACTATTCACAAAAAATTATTTTAATCTCATTGAACCACATTTTACTTCTTAATGACAAACATGTATTTCAGATTTTTGAAAATCAAAACACAAATGTGGTAATATTTCATTTAAACGAAAAATCAGTTATTTAACTACCACTTAGTGGTTTCACTATTCAACAAAAATTGATGTTTTTCAGAACAATGCCAAAATTTCACCCTAAGCTATAATTGATATTCCGAATTCAAAAATGATGTCTATTTTATGAATTTCAAAACATATAAGTTGCATTAATTAATTTTATAATTAATTCTCGCTGTCACAACAAATAGTGTGTTTTTAAGAAACAATTTATATCAAAAGATTGACAATTGTTTATGTCCAATTTCAAAGTGAAATTAATTCTAATGAACACCATTGGATAAAATGGTAAAAATATATTCTAATTATACTTTAAAACCACTTAATTGTATAACTTATCACCATAAATTATTTTTATTAAAAAAATTGTTTTAAATATTTTTCACTATTCATAAATATTTGGAAGTTCTCAGAAAATTGCAAAAAATTCAACATAGGCTAATTTAAATATTAGGAATAAAAAAATGAAGTCCATTTGGAAATATAAAATTTCTATAAATTTAAAAAGTGGTTATTACTATTCATGACGGCTACATTGATTAGTCGCGGTGTTTTAGAACTAGAAGTTGCGTACAATGCAAGCTATTACATTATTGAATGAGAAGCGTATTGTGGAAGCTCGTGGTGTTACAATGTATGTACGTTGACTCAGGCCCAGCATTCTCTTGGATCTATCATGATGGATCTTGATCCCAAGAATATATGCCTCCTCTCCCAAGTCTTTCATTTGTTAAGGTAATTTTGAATTATTATAAAATTCTTTTTTACATTGAATTAACCTATTTACCTTTAACCGCGGTAAAAACAGTCAAAAGTTACGATTCACCAAAATTTATTTTCATCTTAATGAACCAAATTTTACTTCTTTATAACAACCATGTATGTGGGATTTTTTAAATTCAATTCCTAGAAGTGGTTAAATTTCTTTTAAATGTAAAATTCAGTTTTACTAACTAGCACTAAGTGGTTTCACTATTCATAAAAACTTGATGTTTTTCAGAAAAATACCAAAAATTCAGACTAAGATATATTTGATATTCCAAATTCCAAAATGATGTATATATTTACAAATTCAGAACATAGAAGTGGAATTAATTAATTTTAAAATTAATTCTTGTTATCAAAACAAATAGCATGTTTTTAAGAAACAATAACGATTAAAAGATTAATATTTGTTTATGTCCAATTTCAAAGTGAAATTAATTCGAATGACCAACATTGGATTAAATGGTGAAAATATATTTTAATTTCACTTTAAAATAAACTATAGAGAAAATCTATCAATATAAATAAATTAGATTAAAAGGCACTTTTGAATTAAAATACACTTTTTTCACTAATCTTATAAAATGAAATTTATCAGAAAAATCCCGAAAATTTACACAAAGTAAATGTTTATGTCCCCATTCTAAAGAAATATTGTATTCGGTCAATTATAATGTATTAAATTGACCAAAACAATATTTAAAAAGGGTTCATTATTAAACGGCGGTAAATAGGTATTTTAATGTAAATTATGCTTAAAATTTGATTTATTCACATTTTAGGCCTCAAACATTTATTGGATGAATGTAAATACATTTTAAAAACATGTATAATCAAATTGTAGTTATTTTTGTTCATTACCTCCAATACAACAACTACGAGATAAGTACCATTTAAAATAATATTATTATATTATTTGTGTGCAATGTATGATTTCAATGAAACCTGTTGTCGTGTATTGGGTACGCTATCGAACATAGAAACACCATTAAAGTAAAATTAATAATTATTTAAAAAATATTAATAAATTTGAAATATGTCTTATTATTCATTTACCTGTGATGTTACATTCACTCCCTTTATCATCATCCAAAATATGACTACGTCCTATTATGGATTATGTTAACTTCTAAATCCATTATATAGTATCTCACAATATATAAATATCTAAACAATGATTTTTATGGATATATAATACTAATAACACCAATAAAATAATTAAAATCATTCATATTCCTTTCACATAACTAAAAATCCATACATAACTATACAATTGATCAATACTATGAGAAATAAGTGGGATTCACAGTTCATATTTAAATAATATTTGAAGGATAAATCCTAAGTATTAAAAAGAGAATAAATAATTAAATAATTATAGAGATGGATATTTATAAATTGAACATTTTTCATGAACATGTATTTTAAATATATTAAATTGATGATAATTATCGTAGAGAATAAATAATAAAATTGTACTATTTGGGTGATGATTTATGAAACAAGTTAATGATATTTTAAAAGAGGGAAAGAGATTACTGTTTTCCCAAAAAAAATTACCAATAGGGTTAAATATTAAATAATAATTGTTTTTTCATAAGATAATAATAGATTAAAAAATTTATATGGTTGATTATTTTTATGAAATAAAAATTTGGAAAGTTACCCTAAATATTTTTTACCTATATGTTATGATTTATATGGCGTCAAAAAACATTTATAATCCTAGAATTGTATATTATATTTAACTATATATATATTTAAGGTGAATATATACCAAAAAAATATAATATCATTATAATCTAATTTTGTTAAAGGATGAAAGAAAGTAAAAAAGGTGTAACTAATGAGTAACAAGGGATGTACATAATATCTCTTACCTCAATCCTTGATTCTCTCTGCACATTCGCATAACAAGGATAATAATTAAATTAAATTTATTAAATACAACCCAAATAACATAAATCATCTTTATTTTATTGTATTATTCCTATTTATTAGTATTTTTTATTTAATTGTAATATAAATTATCCATATGTTAGTTAATATGTAATTCCATATTAATTTCTTATATGTATTGACCAAGGTTAAAAAAATTTGAAATATTTTTATCCTTAAAAAATAACAAATATTGTAAGAAAAATCATGTTTAGAGATAATAAATTAATTTCTAAATTTTTCCCTAGTGCATGGTGATGAAAAATAAAATTTATCACTTGTGTTGGTTATAGTCCACCCACAATTATGATTAGAATTTTCATTTTGCAATGAATGAGTTAGAGTTAAGTAATATGATAATATAAAAATAATTAATAGTATTTATATTATATTTTCTATATTTATACATGAATATCATCATTAAAACCAATCATTATAGGATGTAATAAAACATTGAAGGCGTCAATTCGTGGAGGTTGAAGTTTGTAGACATGAACTAATGTCGCTTTGGAGTATCTTTTTACACATATAAGAAACATTAATGGTTTTATACAATCACATTATAAAATATCAGAATAATAATTACATAAATTTCATTACGTTTTTATAGATATAATATTTTAGAATGTAGATACTTTTGATAAATATAATAAAAAGAATTTAATACTAACATCAGTTCTTGAGATTAATATTACAATTATAATTTCAAATAGAAGACCTCACCAAAACAATTTTGACTAGAGGAGGAAAGGATGTAAGATGTGGATATATATAGAATGAATATTTTAACATTTGATATGTAATTCAATGGAATTAGTGTTGTTTTAGGAGCTGTAATTATCATTGTTAACAAGTAATGAAAATGATACTTTTGTTAGGATGCATTATTTATTATTGATATTGTTACACAATTTAGGGGTCAATAAATCAAATAGTTAAAAATAAAGGTGTTATGTGTGTCATTTTGTCTTTAAGGTCCCATCATATAATTATCACATATGTTTTGAACATTTTTAATTTATCTAAAACTAGATTATTATATTTTTTCGATGGAAGTTTTCACCTTCATACCTAATCTTTAATTGTGTAATTTTTATTTTATTAAAAATATAATGTGATATATTTTACCAATTATTAATATTATAAACCTAAATGTAATCTCAATTTTATAAAATTAAATTTCTACATAATATAAAATTATCTACTCAATTAAAAGTCATTACTTACAGGAAAAAAATTACATAATATACATTTTTTCAATTAACTGTTCTATATCAAATTTATTACTGATTATCAAATAAATAATTGTTAATATATTTATTTTTATCTATAATTATTATATTATAATCAATATTTATAATTTACCCATTTATTTAATTCGATAATAATATCACATTGATAATTAAACAACTCGTTGATAAAATTAGTATTACCATTATCAGAGTAATTAAGATAAATCCTAGTATTTTTATACATATGTCTAAAAATTAAATTATCCTTGTTAGAGAAATTGTACATTTTAATCTCACAAATGAAATTTATTTATTTTAATTATATTGTTTGAGGTAAAAATATTTAATTTTTTATTAGCACGTAAAAATAGTTTCTTGATTGAACCATTATTTGTGTTGTAAAAAAATAAACAAGGGTTTTATTAAATTATTGTTATTTTTAAATAGTAATTTTGGTTATGATTTTTTAAAATTAATCAAATTATTAAAAATCATGTGTTAATAAAAAAAATTCAAAATTAGTATTCTCAGTACTGAATTTTTTTTAATAGATAAATCCCAAAATTCATGTACAAATAATATTCATATACTAACTCAAAAAATGAATTTAAGAGGATATGGTGATTCCTTTTATAGGTTGGGAGAGTGGAATGCTTTTATTTTTTTTAAAATAAAAAGGTACACTGACGTTTTTCACATAAAACAATCGACCATAATCGATCATTATCTAGCATTTAATTACATATAATCAAAATATTTCTAGAAAATAGAAATTATAAATAATATATTTTCATTTTAACTTACATATTTTATATTATCCCAACCCCAATAATCACATAGAAATGATGAAAAAAAGGATATCAAGAAGTATGTTTTTCAACCAAATTATATTTTCATATTAGCATAATGATTAAAAATAATCATTGTATGATTTTAAATTAATCATTATAATTATATAATCTATGGATCAAATTTTAGAAATTAATAATTAGGTATTTATTAATTAATTATTTTTAATAGTGATTAAGTAGTTTAAATGTTTTTTTTGAGAAAACCTCTTAAAATCAAACATAAAGATAATTCAACTAAAATAAATAGGATTATATATAAATATATAATAATTTCTCTCATGAAATCATATTAAAAAATAATAAGACATTTTAAATACATTATTTATTGAAATAAAAAATCATTTTACAAAAAATGGTATTTTTCACTATTCATTTTAAAATCAATATATTATAAATAATCCCTAAATTTAAACTTATGATTATTTTGATATGGTGATTTTAAAAATTAAATAATCTTTTAATAAATAGTTTTCTATAATTTATTTTTGACATTTATAGATGTATTAATATAAGAATAGGGTTCACATTAAAATATTTCATTTCAGATTTATACATTACCAAATAGTTAAATTTTGAATATAAATGTCTAATTAAAATTATTAAACATGAATTTTTTCTTAAATTCTTATCTGGGTTTTTATATATTCACCATTAATTTCTTCCAAAAATGATGAGAATTTTTTTATACCATTAAAAAACCTAATAATTTTATTACCACATTTTTTATATGAAATTCATTCATTTAACTGATTTCATTATTTTGAAAAATCTCCTAAGGATGTAAGATGTGGAAAACAAGTAATTATTTGTATTCTATAAATTAATAATAAAAATTTCATTTATTAAAATAACATCAATAATTAAGGATAAATATATTTTTTTAAATCCATGCAAGTATTTTTGGACAATGAAAATATAAAATAAACAAGAAAAATTTGAATGTCTATGTAGTTATGGTCACATAGAAACACTATATTTATTAGAAACACAATAAAAATAAAATATAATATTATAAATTAGATTCAAATTGTTAAAATTATGAATAAATTTATATGAGATAATTTTTATGTGAATGATGAAAGAAGTCATTTAGGGGTATCTATAAGATATATAGGTATTATAAGGTCACTGAAATAGTAATTGGGATTTTGAATAGTAAATGGTTGGGTAAATTATATCCGGGATATAGAAAATTTTAACCTCTTTAATAAAAAATATTTACCACGAATAAAATATATAAATATATGAATAATATAATATTATTTTTCGAATTATATATCATAAAGAAAGTAAAATGACCAATTTCTAATAATCTATGTCTATGGAAATTTTTTAAAAATATTTTTTTTATTTTGATGGTTATAAATAGAATATCTAAATTTAGATATTTATTTTTTCAAATAAGAACTTATTTTTTGAGACATCCGAAAAAAAATCTTCGTATAAATTATTGTTAAATTTTGAAAAAATCTATATTTATTTAAAATACTACCACTACTATTTCTATATATAAAATATGTTTTTTGACATCCTAAATATATAAAATTGACTCAATAATATATAAAAAAAATTTAATAAAAAAATTTATTATATAGTGATTATATTTTTAACATAGAAATAATTTACATAATTTCAAAACTTATTAATAGATTTTCAATTTAAAAATAATATTTTATTATAATAATAACTATATTTTATTATTTATATTTAGTTTAATATTTCTTTAATACAATTCAATTATGGATGTTTTTAGATTTATATACCATATATATCTTATAATCAACCAATATTATAACTCACCAGAATCAATACTATACATTTTCCAGAAAAAAAATTTAATTAATATATTATTCAAAAGCACCCTTCTCCGTGATCCTAAAAATGAGAAAATATAACCCTAAAACAAAGTGGTATAATTATAGATTCCCCTACATCGAGATTGAACATTCTTGGATACTTCTCTTCACCCTAAACCATATCTACTTGATCTACATACAATCACACTACCATCTAGTGGGAAAGGATTTGTGACATATAATGATGAAATAAATAATCTCTTGCATTATGTAATCATGTAAAATTATAAAGTAATAGTTTATTCTCTATTTCACATTAATGTACAAAAGATAAATTAATAAACATATGATATTGGGTGGGTTAAGGTATTCCTTTCCATAAATACTATAAGGAATTGTCTCTATAATGAATGGTGTGACATGAATATTCCAACAACATATCTAAAATACAAATTATCCTAAATGGAGTTCAATGTCATTGAATGAATAAAGATAGGTCCAAAAAACAGAATGTGTAATTTATCCATTTCCATCTAATAAAGTAAAATGAATTTAAAGATAATCTATATATAATGATCTACATATCATTATCCACAATGAGAATGTACCGGTATTAAATCTTATTATAAATGTAATTAATAAACATTGGAATCATAAAGTAAGTGAGAACATTTTCCTTAACTCAAATAATTAAACATTCATTTACCTATGGGAATACTTTGATATTCTCAATGAAATGATACATAGATACAATTGAATGTGTAATTCATATGGTTATAGAATATTTATAGTTCAACATTGATAAAGATTATGTTATAATATTTTGGACATGATAACATGTACCATTCATGAATGAGACGATGAATGTGTTTTAGATTATTAGAGTATCACAACATTATCAGTCAACATTTGAAGCAGAAATATGTATAAATATATCTTAACTCAATTCATATTGAATAGTAATAATATATAGATTGTAAAATATACATAACCAATCATTTTAGTCCAATAATGTATGGTCTAATGTATGATTTCATTTTTTTGGGGAATCTACTATTATGAGGACCAATATGAAAATAGTATACTACCACCATTAATTTAGATAATTTTTTTGTATTGATATATAAAGGAATTAATTAATTATAGTGATTTATGTATCAAGTTACAATGATTTACCTCTACATAGACATTCAATAAGACTTCATACTTTATAATATCAAAGGATAAATATCTGTTAATTAAAAAGATATTCTAGATAGCCTTTATAAATTATAAATAACTGATATCTATGGATCAAATTAGTGTTATGGAGGATTCTTCAAAAGTCCTCAAATTTGAATTTAAATTTAGCATGGAGTATCATTTTATAAAATAATGAAATATTTATATATGATTTCTACTAAAAAATATATTCTTTGAGATAACATTATTGACATCAAAGGAATGAATGATCCACAACATCCACCAATTGAGATGTTATACAACAACAGATTTCACATAAGCCTTTATTTTTATATTTATGAATCTCATTATAATATAAAAATAAAAACTCTAATAGTGGTAGAAATTTATAGAGAATTAAATATATTGGGACATGAATTTGTCTAGAAAATGGAAGGGATCAATTATAACATTATATATCATATCACTGTGAAATAGAGATAGAATAAGATTTATTAAGACAAAAAGTGATGATATAACTTATTTATATTTAGAGATAATGTTTTAATTTAGATATCCATATAGAAAAAAGGAATTATAATTTGGATAAAATGACGTCTATGTGATAGAAATTTTTTCCTCTTTGATATTGATGATCACATTAGAGTTATGGTTTTTAAACATGAACATATTACAATCCTATCCTAATAGTATAATGAGATTCATATATCAAACATATGGATGTATATAGAAGATCCAAAATATATACTAAACCTATTGGAATAACATTTAGATCCTGAACACTTATATGAGGAATGTTTTGTGATGATCAAGTTCTATAATGTTAATGAGTAAATAAATATGATATCTAACCCCATTAAAATATTATGAAGAATTCATAAGTAGTAATAGGGAACATCCAAACATGGGGATATAATTAAAGTGATTTTTCTAATATTTTGTAACTCATAATGTATATTCAAAATGTGAGATAAAATTTTTAAAAAGTTTATAATGTAAAGTTTCATTATATTATTTGAAAATTCCCTACATTATCATTTAATCTTCATAATAAAAATATATTAAATTGTGAATGGAAGTAAACTATAAATGATTTTTTTATTTAACAATAAAATCATTTTATTTAACAAAATAATTTTTTGATTTCATATATAAATACAACATATATAACAGATAAAAGAGGGATAACGATAACCATTCAGAGTAGAGGTTTATTATCTAACAAAAATATATACTTGAACATGAAATATCTAAAGTCACTATGGAATGGCCCAATTTCACAAGTGCAGAACCAATCATTGATGAATTCTCTATTAAGGAAAATTTAGTGAATTGAGGGCTTAAAAATACTCCCTTGAATTTATAATTTAATATTTTTAGGATTATTTGTCATCTGAATAATACCAAATCATTATTTCCCATGGATACCACATCATGAAAAATCATCTATATAAATTTACAAAGACTCCTATGTTGGGGGTGGGGAAGAAACTTCTAAACCCTGACCTAACAAAAAATAAACTTCATCAAAACTAGGATTTTTCAATACACTAGGACATCAACCATGAGAAGTCACACAAGGTGGAATTCCACCACAAACAAGATTAGGGTTCTAGAAAAATGGAATTAGATTTACTATAAATCACTAGACTAGGTCTTCAAAATTTAGACATAAAAGCGTACAATATAGTTAAAAATTGGAAAAAAACTAAGAGTAATTATTATTAAATAGATTTTAGAATATTAATTTTTTCCTATAAGATACAACTATTTAATACTAATAAATAATCTATAGAATATATGATATTTTAGGATCAATATCCTTTTTCTATAATATATGTCACTAACCTTCATGTTATTTCAATTACACATGTATATGTGCTCCCACCTACATTTAAAGTGAAGTCTAGTAGGAAATCCAATTGAATTGACTAAAAACATTCAAGAGGTTCCCTCTATTGAAATTATATAATTGTTAACATCATATATCATTTCTCATCAGGAACATTGAGTATCATTAAAATAAATCATAATGAATTTTTCCAATTTTATCTTCCAGCATTAACACCATTTTTTGAATATAGTTTTACTACACATTACCATTGGATCTAAATAACATCTAACTAACATGTTTATGTCTTTAAGTAAGATGAATATCAATATAACTAAACCTCAATACCATAGAATCATCATTAGCATATACATTTGAAGTTTTCCATGGATCATGAAAATACTATTCACAAAAACTCTAATTTTCTCACACAAAAATTGTTTTCAGGCAATTCCGGTATCCTCCAAAACTTATTCCGATTAAAAACTATTATCTTTCATCTTATTATTGTTTTCTCTACCACCTCCTACTCATCATATTTCAATTATTGTGTAGTGTTTACTCATGATTTCAATGATTAATACAATGTTAAAAATAACATCTACTTACCACATCTTAACTACCATCTATAATTATACCAATCAATCCTCTATTCACAATTATGTGAAATGATATTCTAGGTTTATGGGTTTAGTCCCCCATAGAACCAATATATTTTTCACAAAATGTATTGCATTGTACCTATCATATTAGTGTATCTTATTAATGTATTCCATTCCAAATTCCCTTAATGATCCCAAAAAATCCAATTCCTTCAGTACTTTTATTATTTTCACATATTCTAAATATTTTGTTTAGTATGCTACTAAATGTTATATCTAGAACATCTCATTATCAAGAATTCATTTATGTGTAAACACATATCATGTTATAGTTTTCTATATAACAGAATCACCTTAATGGATCATTCAATAAAAGGGATGAAGTTATATCATTGATTACATTGAGATACAAGAATAAAATCATAACAACATCCAAATGTTCCACCCCTTTACTTAAAATCGTCCGACTAATGAATCCCACTAAATAGTATATTATAAGGAATATTATCCCAAATTCAAGAGACCCATACATATCATACATAAATAAAACATCATTTAGATGAATATTAATTACATTTAAAAATCATAGTCACGAAGATCAAAGTCTTTTAATTACATTAGATATGGGGTAAAAATCATCTTATTTAATTAATGATTTTTAAAATCTCCAATAATGATATTCCCATTTTTTACTCTTAATAAACATAGCCATATTATTTCCATTAATCCAATCTTATGAATGGAAACATTAGAAAGTGAGATCCCCAGTAATCATTAAGGGTAGAATACTGAAAATATATAACCATAATGTGAGAATAAGGGTATGTGAACTTGAGTATGAAATATGAAAATGATGCATGACATATCAATGATAAAAAAATCTTTTATCATGGAACAAATATTGGTGATTCATAAGACTAGAATCACAACACAATCAATTACCATGATCCACTATAACATAACATTGGAATATTAAATTTATTTGTGTTGCTCAAATTAGATTATAAAATAATGAACAGGGATATATATAAATGGGCTAACCCATTTTTATAACATAGTGAAAATGTAATCATTTTCATTCGTAACATTTTGAACATGTCACCATGTTTAAAAAAAATTAGAATCTAATTTGGTTCACGCATAACATTGTGAACATGTAATCATTATCTTGCATGACATACTTACTCATGATTTATCTATAATAAACTAAAGTATTAGATGGATATATAGGTCCCAACCATTAAATAATCCATACACCTATGTTATAAAAGATCATAAAACATTTTTCATATCATAACCCTTGAAAAGGATTCTATTTTCATAACAATTTTATTATTGTGTAACCCATGGTACGAATCAAGTTTCATAAACATGTTTTCATCCTAATGATAAACCATCAAAATAATGAATAATGATTGTTTTATTGGAACATATCCCTAGTAAAAATTCATAATAATCAAATACTATCATCCCACATGAAAAAAAAATTAAAATTCACATGTAACATAACTTAAAGAAAATATTCTTCCTAATAATTTTAAAAAAAATTAATAAACATATTTTTAAAGTCAATATTTATCATGATATATTTGGAAGTATATAAAGGGTGTTTTCAATATCACTAAAAAGGTTTTCGTGATTAAAATATCATTCAAATATGAAAGTAAATTTTTAAAAAATATATAACAGTTTAAAAATCCTTTTCATTAAAAATAACCCTTGAAACAAATACCAGAAGTTCAAAAATCATAGAAAATATTTTATAGGTAAGATATAATTTCCATATTGAAATCCTTTTTTATGTCTAACAGAATCTACACAATTAAGTAAATATTTTTTAGGATAATATATTGATTAAATTCAAGGTATTTTTGAAATAATTTATCTTATATGAAAGAACTAAATATTATTAATGTCGTGTACGATAAAAAAATATTCCATAAAATCATCAATAAAATAAAAAATGGAATATATTGAAAACAATATGAGGATTAATTTTAGAAAAAAATTTAAATGAGATAAATGGGAAACTTTTTTAATTAATATATAATTACACTTATTTTTAAAAAATCATGTTTTTCTACAAAATATGGATAAGAAATAATTTTGTTTAGAATAAATAGTAAAATAAAGCTTGATTTTCTAAAAACATTCAATTGGAAGATTTATTTTATAACGAGAAGAAGATGAAGGGAAAAAATATATTTTCTAAAAATAAACATATGATAAGATAATCCATGATATTATATAGATATTATTTAGAATATCTCATCATTGGAATTATAATCGTAAACTGCACTGATAAAAAATGAGTTTGTAACATAATTCCATTACCAGTTAGTTAACTTTTGAATTGTATGCTCCCTTTAATAATAATATTAAATTATATTTAAATAAACTGAATTGAATGAGTTTCATGAAAAATAATTCAAAATGGTACTATATTCACCACAAAAAAATATTAAACTATTGTTAAATACACCATGCATCTCCTTAAAAATAAAAGATAGAATAGAAATACCATACCATAACACTCAATTTTCTTCATACACATTCAAACCAACTATTCATTTGAGAACCACATTATGTTTAACCTAATGAATTCTTATATTTAATTTAGTCTCACCATGGCCTCTATGATGCAAGGAGGGAAGTTGGGAAACAATTTGGGAAAATATTGGATGAAAAAAATTGTTTGTTATGTTTAATGTGATGATTTCAATGTGTGTCATTTTATATGTGAGGTGAGTTCCAAAAATCATATTTCTGAAAAGAAAAAATTTTACCGATGTTTTTAATTTTCTCAAAGGATCCAGAATGAAACACTGTAATATATTTTGGGTTATATGGTTAAAATATTTCTATACATTGGGAGTTGGACATGTTTTTATCTCATTTACCTCATATCCTTTTAGTTAACCCCACCAGTAAACCCATTGTAACGTTAATTATGATAATTTATTTTTAATGGTTTTATTATTATTTATTATAAAATATAAATTTTCCTTATTATATTTTTTAATTGTTCTGAATCAAAATATTCAATCCATTTTTCAAAATTTATTAATAGAAATTTTAAATTTCAATATTAAATAAATTGCACTAACATGCTGAAAATATAGTTTTCCAATGTTAAAAGATTCTAATGTTTAAAATATTTCATATCATAATTAAATAAAAAATTGATTTGGATGATCTAAATTTCAATAATAAATATAATTGTACAAATTTTTTTTAAGACATCATAATATTTTTTTGTTATTTTATAAAAATGTAATATCAATTCATAATGAAAACCAGTATTTTTCAATATTTATAAAATTCAGTAAAATTTAATTCAAGTTAATTTTTAAAATAAAATTTGAAAAAAAATTACATTCATTTATCAAATAACATTTTTGAAATAGGAAAAAATTAATAATAATTATGCATAATGAGATAAAACTTCTTTTTAGATAAATTTGTTTTTTATGTGTAAATATGTATTTATTATTTCCTCTTATCTAGGAAAAAAATAATATTACTTTTAAACATTTTATTAAATATATAATAGATAAATATATTTAAAATCATTACCCAAAACATTTTTTTAAATTTATTGACAAAAAAATTATTTTTTTACATATATATAGATTTTTAGAAAATACCTTTCTTTATTTTAAAATCATATTTTATTTTCATTTACCAACATTTGGTTACAAAATATTAAATTTTATATACATTTGTAAAACATATATTTTCATATTTTAGTTAATCCAATTAATACAATCAATTCTAACATATTGGTGATAACTATCATAATAAATAACGATATTTCAATTCTATGTGATGATTTATTTAAACTCAATGATGCATTTAATTCAAGAAAAACTCAACGATTTGTATAATGACAAATATTTAATTGATTTAATTTATATGAGAAATATATATTTTATAAAATATCAGGGTGCTGCTTTTCACCCACATTAAAATCTATTTCCCCCAAGAATTTTTTAACCATTGTACTGAAAACAGTGATGCTTATACCTTATTATATCTGTAGGTTCCCACATAGCTTCTTCATGCTAATGGTTTCATTCAAAAAAATTTACTACATTTGTAGAATTTTTTGTAGATTATTCATTATATGATCCAAAATATACTGATATTAATCCTCTAAACAATGATCACGGTGTAGTGGAACGACATCTATGTCTAGTCTATCTGATAGATCAGGTACATATGTCCTTATGAGAGATACATGGAACACATTGTACACATGATATATGTCAGTTGGAAGCTTAAGAGTATACATATGGTCCTAATGTGATATAGAATTTCAAATGGATTGATATAAAATTAAAATTTATATCCCATTATTCTTATATGGAGAAAATCATAGAAACACATACTCAACAATTTCAAATTAATGATCACATTATAATTACTAAAATAAAATTTATATAATATTGAATGCACCAAATAAAAATTTTCATGGTTGTCTTTAGTTACAATTTATTAAAATGATGCAAAAAAATTTGAGGATTTTTTAGAAGATTTTTAAATACAACTATTAATTTTATTTATTATTAAAAATATATCCTTTATCCATTGATAATTCCCCCTCATAAAGCCCCTCCAATCATTATCAAGAATTCCCCAACATTATGCCCCCACAATAATGGAATTTCCCCCCTAACGGGTGCCCGGGGTTTCCCCCCCTCTTTTCAGTGCCCTAGTTTCCCCCAATCCCCCTCGAGCCATCACTGGTGATAATAGGTGATTAAGTTCCCCCTTATCCCTTGAAACCCTCACAGATGCTAGTGATCGAGAAAATTTAGACCTCGCCATCATTAGATCTTGTATATGCATCATTTTCTTTTGGTTTTCCTCTTCTCTCTTGGTTCTGTTCCTATTTGTCTCAACCCCAGTTAGGGTTTGACCTCATTCCTTATGTTTAGTCATTTATAGGTTGTTCTAAATCTCTTTCATGGTATATTAATTCTATATTCGAGGTTTTAGAAAGTTCTCCTTCAATTTGAAGTTGGATTCCCCTTGTATTAAACAATAAATTTTAGATCCATGATTAAATTCAAAATATAATTCTTTTTTTAAAATTAAAATGATAGTAATAAATATGTTTAATCTATATTGGAATGAATATATGCTTTTTCACATGATTTTCTTGGAACATTATGGTCACTCCATTATATTCATGGTTTTATTTTGTTCACCTGACTGTGCACATGTAATGTTTTACAAACTACACAAATAGATATAATTATTGAATTTTTATATTTCAAATGGATTTTTTTTCTAATGGGATTCCAAATATTCATCCACAATTTAAAAATGTGGTATTGATTCCTCAATGATTGGTTATGAGGCAAATATTACACAATGTAAACAGATTTTTTTAATGAAATCTCCCTTGTATTATACCTCTAACAATATTTATTTTAAATAGATTAGAGCATCCACATTACACGAAACATTTAAGTTTTTTTGAGTATAGGTCTACTCTTATAAGGGGCTATTAAAGTTTATCCATTCATGTGATTCAGATCATTTATAAAAAAAATATATATATATATCTTTATATTATTTTATGTTAGTATATGATGACTTACCCTTATTTTTTATTGGAGGAACTCAGAGTATTTAGTGTAACTTCCCATGGCACTTGATACACTAGTTTAGAATTGTTGTCTCACTAGTATCAACTATTTCACATATTTATTTTAATGTATATGTATTTTGGAAACTATTTAAAATCTACATTTTGAATATAAAATTTTTAAAAAAATGAAAAAAAATTATAAATTTTTTAAATGATAAAAAATATAAATCTAAAATATATTTATAGCCAAAATAAGTTATAACTTTTATTTAAATGTAACTCATATGATATGTAATGTTAATGCCATACTGATCAAGGTTCATTATCAAACCTATCATTATTATTTTAGCATCAGTATCATGGATTACATTATTTTTTGTACACTCATAGAGTGTTCATGATTATAAGGATAGATTGTGACTTATGGTGTCACATGGAGATATATTATGGAATTTTTTATCTTATTTAATGGTTTTACTCTTATCAACTAGGAAAACCCTCATGTATATTATACTTATTAGTTTTACATTTTTATGATTTTTTTTCTTCCATTATATATTTGATGAAATAAACTGGGTTCTATTAAATTATAATTTTTTTATTTGATTTTATTTGGACATCAAATAGCAAGACATGTCATTTTAGAATTATAGTATAATTCCAACAATCTCAAAATCATGTTTACTATGATAAATAATTATCTTGATTTATTATCTTATTCTTTAGCATTACATTCCCTTCTAGGAAACCATGGGAATATAGGTGAGAGTTTTATGTAAAGGTGTCGTAATAGTTTTATTTCAATCTACAAGTACATCCTAGATATGATACCCTCTAGCTATTAGTATTAACTCAAAATGAGGCCATGGAAGTGTACATTAGAGTGTGACAACAGGATTACATCATACCCTAGAGAGATTGATATGTGTGAGTAAAGTACTATATTGTCTCATTAATAGTGTGAGAGTTGTCCACAAGTTTAAAAATGATATTTTTTATTATATTAATGATTTATTTCAGCTTGTAATAATTTTCATTATATTTAAAATAAATTGTAAATAGATTATTTGTTTTGTTTAATTTCTATATAAAATTTAAATTTATTACCTTATAGGTTTTTAAATGATGATATATGATTTATCATATCATTTAACATTGTGTTCTTGACACCCGTTGACATTAATTAATGACATGTGTATTGCAATGAAAAGTGATTTTATTGAAATAGTTGCATTAATAAATAAAATTAATGTGAAATTTTATAATTTTTTTCAAACAATATTTGATTTATTTTTCATAATGATTTTAAGATTATTATCTATTTAATATTATATATAATACAATCCATAATTGATTTGGTTTTTTTACTTTGACATTTTGAGTACATATATGACACTTCATATAAGTAATTAGGTTGGGTTTTTCTTCACTTCCATTTATCTTGTTTCTAAAAAAGTTATATAAATGTGTTTTATTTCATTTTATCTTTTTTCTTGGCACATTGTGATATATATGGATAAAACATTGTTCACATTATAGATGAACACACATCATATGCTACGGGACTAGATGATTTTTTTTGGTTTTTCAATTTCTAATAGATGTCGTTATAGGAAAATAATATGTCCTTGTCCTCAAAGTAAATATATATTATTTTCGAAGATAAATGTAATTTATGAACACTCTATATTGATGTAATCCCCAACTAAATATTTTTTTAGATTTTAAATGGAGAATTGAATGCCTCTGAAAGTTTGGGAAGGTATTTCAATGAACTCATTGATTTACAAACATCATAGACAAGATAAATTCAAATTCAAATCCTTATAAATGATGCATTCATCTTTTCACAAAAAAAAAATCAACATCCAATCATATCATATCATAACCACTGATTAAGGGACATTCAAATAGTAATAGTAAAAAAGTGGTTTTTTGGACTACAGGAACACCTAATTAATGTTTTAAATATCATTGGATCCTACATTTAATTATGAAGAGACTAATTTAATAAGGAACTTAGTTAAGTATACAAGGGTGTTTCATGATTTAGTTGATGATGGAAATCATCATATTTGTTGTGGATATTTGAAAGATTTTTAATTTTGTATTTGGATGATGT
The DNA here is from genome assembly GCA_963277665.1 of Viscum album. NCBI lineage: Eukaryota > Viridiplantae > Streptophyta > Magnoliopsida > Santalales > Viscaceae > Viscum > Viscum album. The sequence goes on from OY728156.1 coordinate 1,841,298,423, forward strand.
TATATCATATCAAATTCCAATGAATAATTAAAAATAAGAATATGTCTATGACATTGGAATTTTTATTGGATTAATTTTGTAAAGCAATGATCTTAGATTATTTTTATGATATAAAAAAGTGTTTTAACAATTTTATATAGAATTATACAAAAGTACATGGTTGTTCTAATGATTGTATGCTTTTTTGGGAGATGCTTCAAGTATAATGGGTTGAAAAAATTGTTCTCATTCTTATTGGAAGTATATATATTTTTTAGAAAGGGAAAATAATTATAATATAAAGAGGGAGGAGAAATAATCACTCTACTACAAAGGATTTGAGTTACTTATCCTTAATGCCTCAATTCAAAATATTATTCATGTCAGATAAGACTGATATTCATATAATGCTGAATTATATAGATAATAACAGTGGCAGGATAATTTGATAACCAATACATTAATAATCATGGAATTTATTTGATTAACTATATAAAAATTTCACATATAATCCTGGGAATGTGATATTGGGATTTGATGTCAATGGATTCAACCCATTTTTGACTTTGAGCACTTATTATATCATTGATTTGGTTGTTTTGATCCCTTAAAATCTACATCAATAGATATGAATGAAAAAAATTTATTTTATAATTTCAATGATTATTAGAAGAAAAAAGTTAATTGAAATGATATTATTGTGTACATTCCACCTATAATTTATTAATTATAATAGTTATGAATAAATGGTGTTGAGAAATTTGATGAATCAGTTATAGGAATTTTCAAAATATATGTTCCTCTAGTGTGGATTGTTTATGACTTCCCTTGACATTAGAAATTATTTTTTTATAAAACATATAGAGGTTTGGATTTTCCTAGATGTAACTTTTATATTGATCCTAAATTAATCCCTTACAGAAAAAATGGGGTTTCATGTGTCATCAATGATTTATCTATGCATATTATTGAATTTGGTTGATCAAGTTATAATTCAAGGATTATATTGAACATAGACTACCTTCAATGTTTTTTATTGGTTCTGAAATATTGTTTTTGTAAATACCAGGAAATTCAAGGAAATTTTTGTAAATAATTTGGATGTCTATGAGTCTGTGGTTTCTGACGACCCTTGATTCTGAGGCCCGGTGTGCCCGGAATAAATTTTTGATGTTTTGTTCAGGTACTTTCAGTAAATGTATGCACATGTTTTTTCTATCATTTTAACCGTTTCTCGGAATTGAAATCTGAGGGCACCGATGAAGTCACAACGCTAGTATTCGCTTAATGGGACCATTAACACATTTGCGTTTTATGCGGGTTGAAAGTTAATTTTTGGGGTTTAACTAAAATAGTAAAATGAAATATTCGTAAACAATTTTATTTTATCTTGTATAGTTAAATCATACATGGGGAATATTTTTGTGGGGCCCACACCCACATAACCTCTCATGAGAGGATATTTGTGATGTGGGGCCCAAATGAACCCGAACCCTTTCACCTCCCCTCAACTCCCCATTAATTCCCTACTATTTATTTATTTTGACAACTCCTCATTAATGGTGGAGCTTATCCACCTCCCTCAGCCAATCAATTGTGCCAACTCATATAATTAATGTCTACATTAATTATTTGGCACCTCTTTGAATTAAATTGAATTGTATGGCATTTATATTAATTGGAGATCCTTTTTATTTATTTTTGCGTTGGAAAATCACTTGTGGGTGAAGGATCTAGAAATTTAGAAGAGAGGCGATCATCCTTTGATGATGAACATTGTTCTTCAATGTAGAACATCCCCGGAGAAGAACATGAAGGACTTCATACAATGATGCATCTTCCTTAGACGCACCTTGACGTTAAGGAGTCTACATCACCTACGACAACTACTCTTCCTCTATCATTGACGGGATGACACTGTTCTACCGAGAAGCTCGTTTTTCGAGTCTTGACGATGTGCGACGTCAATTATGAGGTAGGGGTTTCATATAGTTTATAAGTGAATAAATTATCCCTTTGGCGATGTTTTCTATGGATTGCTTTCCTAACACAGAGGGCAATGGCCGAAAAAACATGGCCCGACGACTCTCTGTCATTCTTGTTTATTTAATTCAAAAAGGGATGCAGTAGTGATAGGAGGCAGTGGAGAGAGCAGGCAATGGCCACATGTCGTCAGAGTACGGAATAACTGTGGCCTGCAACCACCGGCCCCTCAGCCTATAAAGAACTAACCTGATAAAGCATGCCAGACCGAAGAGACTGTGGTGCCACAAGGGATGCCGCACTGCAGAGGACCGCAGCCCGCTCTCCATGGGCCGCTTCAGTGGCGAACCGGCTGGCTCATTGGCCGGCCGAGTAAAGGAGTCACAGCACCCGAAGGATCCGCACAGCAAGACTGCGGCCTGCCCGATCGGGCCGCTTGTGCCAGGAAGGCCATCAGGTTGGGTGAGCGGTGCCACTCGACACCACCGATTCCGGAAAGTGGGGGGGCACCATCACCCACCCCCCCACACCCCTCGGACCACTTGTCCGGCCGACCGAGCCATGGCCAGGAAGGCCGCGCCATGCCAGGCCAGTCCGACCCTCTGCCGGGTTAGACCTGCCAAAACCATATCAACCCGACCCACAATCCCATTTGGATTATCGATCCTCTTTTCACTTAATGGAGAATAACTCGATGAATACGTGTCCGATCGACACGATGTCTGCAGCGCTGGGACCCTTGTGACGTGGTAGTCCTTTGCGATACTCTACGTGAGTTTTAATGACTTTGCAAAATGGCTGGGTTTGGAACGAGCATATTTCCAACCAGGCCCTAGGAACAGAAAAGTCAATATCTCTCAGACTGGGAGTCCGATTGACGCATCGTATATCGCGTTGGGTTCCTTGTGATGAGACAATACTTAGGGGTACATCAAAACTATACTTCATGATAGTTGATGTGACGACCTCTTTGCTCGAGGAGTAGACCCTCCTAAAATCGATAGTGTTGTGTGTAGTAACCCTAGAGCTGGCTGTGACTACATCGACCACTATACTGGAATCATCCGTGGGTTCGACAACGATTACTACAATACTAGAATTCTCTGTGGGATAGATGATGATGACTACTGTTCTTGTATCCCATGTGGGTCCAGTAGTTTGACCTTTTTACTTGTATCCTACGTGGGTCTGGAAAAGTAGCTTGTCTTGTATCCTGTGTGGGTCTGACATCTTATCCGGTCTTGTATCATGTGTGGGTCTGACAATTTAGATGAATCAGTGACTACATCTGATTATCTCTATTGAAATAGGATAGATATATACCTGTGTGAGCTTAGTCTAGATTTTCAATCGTTATCATGGATGTGATTGAATTCAATCCTATGTGGACTGGGTTGTATTTCAGCTCTAAAAATGGATCCTTATTGTGGTTTATAACATATGTATATGTATGGGAATATACCTAATTAGGGTTGGTTGGTACTTTGTTTTTGTATCTCTCTTCTGTGGTTTATCCATTATCGATTTCGGGGAGACCTACGTGGATCTCGGGGTCCCTACTGAGTATCATATACTCACCCCTGCACGGGCTTTCCCGCACTATGGTGTGTTGGTTGCAGACGACGAGAAGCACTGATCGAGGTAGAGACCTATTGATCCGGATGATACCCGGAGGTGGACCACTTGGGGAGACGTAGACGGAGCATACCTACGAACTTGAGGTGCTGAGGAGGCCATCTATACCCACCCTTCAAGTGGGATTCCTGGAGGTCGACTCATTGGTTTCTGTTTTGCTATACTGCAGTTGTGCTAGCTTTCAGTTGTACTGCACTTTACGTTGGGTTTCTATACTGGCCCAGTTACCATTCATAACATACTTGTGTAATCATTTTACTTAGATCTTACTTCAGTTTGGTTCTCTTTTGTGTTGTTTAATTTTATAAAGGAAATTCATTCCCTTTTTATCGTGATTTACGCCTTTGGTGCTAGTCCCCAGCCCCTAGCCTAAAGAAGGTGGGCATGGGGTAGTCATGGCACGGTCCCCGAGGATGGGTCTTGAAAAATTGGTATTAGAGGAGTCGGTTCTACCGCAGAACTCAGGTCTCTAATCAATCATTCTATGGATCAACAGTGTTAAGAGTATTGAGAGTGGTTTTCAGTCTAGGGATTCAAGTGTTGGTGTGGTGGCTGATTTATCCATACAACAGGACCCTGACCTCTGATTTCCAACTCGGTGCACGAAAACACTGATTTCATATGTGATTCAAAAGTTTTCTTTTTGATTGCATTGTGTCAGCTCACCAGGTATACTGTTTGACCGTGGGAAACCTATTCATTTTCAGGATGACCCCATGAAGGTAGCCAGCTAGTGTTCCGAGTCATGTGCGAGATGGTATCCCACCGAGCGATGAGGCCCTAGTGTAGGGCCCCATCGCAGCAGAGGCACCAGCGGTACCACTACCCGCTGAGCCATTGATACTACCAGCTCTAGTAGGAGAGAGTGCACGCCGATTGAGCACGTTGCACGAGTTCCAGTGACAGAGGCCGCCTAGGTTCTATGGAGAGACTAACCCACATGCTGCTGAGTATTGGATAGAGGCTATCGTCAGAGTTTTCAAATTGTTAGGGACACCAGCTGACCTTATGGGGATCCTTGCCACGAGTCTCCGGCATGCAGCGGCAGGCAGATGGTGGAGCCTAATGCTCCAGGTTCATGACATGGCATCTTTACTCTGGACAGACTTCGAGAGCCTCTTCCTCTCGGAGATTTTTTCATCCATCCTTCGTGCGGTGCAAATTCAGTAGTTACTACATCTGCAATAGGGCAGCATGTCAGTAGCTCAGTACTCAGTGAGGTTTACTGACCTCTCATACTACTCCACGGATATGGTACATGACCCATTCTTCAAGGCCTGGACCTTCAAGCAGGGAATGAGGCACAAGATTAGGTCTTCGATGATTCCCCTCATCATCTCGACATAGGCAGGGGTGTTGGAGATAGCCCTTCTAGTGGAGAGCTTTCGCAGGGAACAATCAACAACGACAAGACCCACCATAGGGATACACATAATAGAATCTTCTACATCCAGTAATATAGAGATGTCATAGGGGTCCAAGCGTCCAATCCATCAGGTGGGTGACCTCAAGATACAGGATTGGTTGTGCGGGGCACACAAAACAGAGCCATCCTTACGTGGAGTAGGCAGCGCAATGCATGCGGCGAGTAGAGCCACATGGCTGGTGACTACCCAACCCACCATGAAGAAGAGCAGCAGACCGTATAGAGTCCTCCAAGGTAAAGGGAGAGGTTTGACCATGGTGGTCCACCGGGAGTGGGAAGACGGGGCAGAGGAGCTATCCAAATAGCGGGTGGTGGATGACGTTTGGAGGCTCTACCACCACCACCACCATGAGGTCCACCTCGACCACAAGGAGATGGCTAATAGAGGCAATCACAGCTCCAGGCAGTCGAAGCCTACCACAACAGTGAACCTGAGATGATTTTAGGTACTATCTATGTCTTATCCACCGTTCTTGTAGTTCTTATAGACACAGGTTTGAGTCATTATTTTATTTCTGCTGCCCTTGTTCGGAGCTCGAAGATTCCGATGGAGCCGTTGGCTCGATTCTTACGGCTAGAGACACCTACGGGAGTAGAATCAATGATTACACACTGCTTCCAGTTGTGTAATATTACTCTAGGAGGCTAGAGCTTCAGTTGGGATCTTCTTGTAGTGGCATCGAGGCATTACGACTTCATCTTGGGTATGGACTGGTTTTCTACAGTTCCTGCTCAGATCTATTGTATTAGACACAAAGTGCAGTGTGACTGCACGGATGGGAGCAGGTTCACCTTCACCTGCGAGACTGGAGCCTTTGAATCCTAGGATGGACATACGTAGAGGAGAGGGCAACCGATCACACATCATTTGGCTAGTCTCATCCTTGGAAAAGATGATTTGTGGAGTCTGAGAATTCTTGTTGTGGTGGATCAGTACGTGGATGTTTTTCCTGATGATGTTCCAGGACTACCTCCTCACAGATAGGTAGACTTCTACATTGAGTGATACCCCAAGACAACACTGATATCTACTCCAGCATATCAGATGGCTCTTGTTCAGCTTCGTGAGCTGCGGGTATAGCTGGAGGACTTGCAGGGAAAAGGTTTTATCCGACCTAGTGTTTCCACCTGGGATTCCCCGATTTTGTTCACCAAGAAAGTGGATGGGGGCTTGCGACTGTGTGTCGACTACCGTCACCTGACTCTGGTGACTGTAAGGAACAATTACCCACTTCCATGGATTGAAGACCTCTTCGATCAGCTCAAGGAATCATGATGGTTCTCGAAGATAGACCTCAGGTCAGGCTATAACAAGCTCAATGTTCGAGACGAGGATGTGTAGAAGACGGCCTTCAGGTGTTGGTATGGCCACTATGAGTTCTAGGTTAAGCCCTTCTGCGTAACCGACACCCCGGCAGGGTTCATGAGTCTCATGAAAAGGATCATCTAGCCTTGCCTCGATTGTTTTGTCTTAGTATTCATTGATGACATACTGATTTTCTCGACTACTGAGGAGGATCATGCCTACCACGTGATGGTTTTACTGGACACACTCTGAGAGCACCAGCTTTTTGGTAAGCTTTCAAAGTGCCAGTTCTAGATTTGAGAGGATCAATTTCTAGGAAAAATCATCTCAGAGGTGAGAGTAGCAGTGGATCCGTGGGAGATAAAGGCAGTACTTTCTTGGGAGCCACCCAGGAGCGTGAAGGAGGTACAGAGTTTCTTGTGATTGATTGGTTACTATCGGATATTTGTGCTAGATTTATCCAGAGTTGCAGAACCACTTTCATACATGATGAAGAAAGGGAAACACTTTGTGTGGTTAGATATATTTCATCAATGTTTTTAATAGTTGAGCCTAAGATTGACCAGTGCACCCATCTTGATGCTATCAGAGGAGGGAATTTGGTAGGTAGTGTACTGGGACACATCAGGGACCAGACTCATACGTGTCCTGATACGGAAGCGAGCAGTGATTTCTTAACATTCGTGGCAGCTCAGACAACACAAGCAGAACTACGCTACCCATGACATAGAGTTAGCACTAGTGTTCTTCAACTTGAAGATGTGGCGGCACTATCTGATGAGTGAGCGCTTTATAGACTATTCTAACCACTAGAGTTGTAGGTACATCTTCTCTCATAAGGACTTGAACCCGAGAGAGCGGCGATGGCTCGAGTTCCTCCATGATTATGACATTGAGATATTCTATACTCTTGGTAAGGGGAATGTTGTAGCTGATGCTCTCAATAGGTGATCGGGCATTCAACTGCTAGGAGATGTTATATAGAAGCTAGCCGACTTGCAGATATCCATTGTGGATAGAGATGGAGCATCATTTCTTCCATCACTCACAATCACTACTCCACTCCTTTAGTGAGTCAGGGAGGCACAACATGGGTACATTGACAGTGAGACACGATGCGCTTAGATATCCTCATGGTAGGAACCTAATGGATTTTCTGAAGGAGGGGAGCATGTCATCCTCTTCAAGAGATGTACCACAGTACCTGTTTCACTAGTGGAGGAGGTTCTGGGGGAGTTTCACCCTTCCCCTATAGCAGTGCATCCAGGGGTGGTGAAGATGTATCGGGACCTCAGATGATAGAATAGGTGGCTGGGTATGAAGAAGGTTGTAGTAGAGTTATTTTCATGATGCCTCACTTGTCAGCAAGTAAAGGCGGAGCACTAGGTACCAGCAGGCTTGGTACATCCCTTAGAGGTCCTAGAATGGAAGTGGGACAAGATCTCCATGGATTTCTTGACTGGGATTCCACAAACATCTAGAGGACATGACTCTATCTGGGTGATAGTAGACCGACTCACCAAGTCATCACACTTCCTACTACTCATATAGCAGGGCTTAGTAGATGTCATGGTACGACTCTACATTCAGGAGATCATACTAATTCATGGTGTGTCGTCGACTATCATCTCTGATCGAGACGCTCATTTCACTTCCCTGCTATGGAAGGGGTTGCTGGAGTCTTTTGGCATGAAACTTCATCTGAGCACCACCTTCCATAGTCAGGCGGATGGCCAGACTGACAGGACCATTCAGACACTCGAGGACATGCTCCGTACATGTGTCCTCAACTTTGGTCGTAGCTGGGAGGATCACATACCCATGGAGGAGTTTGCGTACTACAATATCTATCACTCCGCAATCAGGATGACGCCTGACGAGGCACTATATGGTCGACCGTGCAGATCACCTCTGTTGTGGACAGACCTCGGGGAGTCAGCACTTGTAGGTCTAGAGATGGTGCAAGCTACGACGGAGAAGGTGTAGATCATCTAGGAGCATATGATGAATTCCAAGAGCAGACAGAAGTACTATGGTGATAGTATACGAAGACCACTGGAGTTTGAGGATGGCGACGACTTTTTTCTATGGGTCTCATGTCGACGAGGTGTACCGAGATTTGGCAGGGGTGGCAAGTTATCTCCATGATTCAACGGACAATTCCAGGTCCTCAGCAGATTAGGCGAGGTGGCTTACCGTCTGGCCCTTCCACCTCAGTTGCATCAGGTGCACGACGTCTTCCACGTATCTCAGCTGAGGAGATATGTGCACGACCCAACCCACATCATCAATCATGAAGAGCTAGACATCGATGATGGGGCGGCATTCACAGAGGTCCTGGTGTATATCTAGGATCGATAAGTTCGTGTCCAAGGGGGATAGTCGAGTCCTCTGGTGCGCATTCGTTGGTAGTACGGGAACCTAAATGAGAGCACTTTAGAGCGCGAGGATCAGATGTGTTCTTAGTAACCCCATTTGTTCCACTAGTGTTTGTTGTAGCTTTATGGGGATGTAAAACTCTAACATGGGAGAAATGTAATGTCCCAAAAATTTCAAGGGAATTTATTTTAAATACATTAGATTTTTACGAGTCTGCAGTTTCTAACAGCACTCGATTCCGAGGCACGGTGCGCCCGGAATAAATTTATGATGTTTTGTTTAGGTAAGTTCAGTAAACGTACGTCCGGGTATTTCTATCGTCTGAACCGGTGGATGGAATTGAAATCTGAGAGCACAGATGAACTCACAATGCCAATATTCTTTCAAAGGGACCCTTACCGGATATTCATTTTATGCAGGTTGAAAGTTAATTTTTGGAGTTTAACAAAAAAACTTAAATACAATTGTTGTGACCAAATTTATTTTATCATGGGTAGTTAAATCCTACAGTGGGAAGTTTTTGGTGGGGCCCAGACCCACATAACCTCTCATGATTGGATATATGTGAGGTAGGGCCCACACGATCCCAAACCATATCACCTCCCCTAAACTCCACATTAATTCCCTACTATTTATTTATTTTGAAAACTCTTCACTAATGGTGGAGCCTCTCCACCTCCATATTCCGAAAAATAGTGCCAACTCATATAATTAATGTCTACATTAATTATTCAGCACCTCTTTTGATTGAAATTGAATTGCATTGCAATTCTATTAATTCAAGAGACTTTTTATTTCTTTTTGCGATGGAAAATAACTTGTGGGGAAAGGCTCTAGAGATTTATAATATGGGTGATCCTCCTTCGATGAAGAAAACTGTTCTTCAATGAATAACATCCCCATCGAAGAACGAGAAGGTTTTCTTCCAACGACACAACTTCCTCGGACCCCCCACGACGTCCAAGAGTCTATGTTGCCTATGACAAGGACTCTTCCTCTATCGTTGATAGGACGACACCATTCTACCGTGACGCTCGTCTTCCGCGGCTCAATGATGTGCGGCATTAATTACGAGGTAGGGGTTTCCTATAATTTATAAGTGAATAAATTACCCTTTTTTATGCATTCTTTGGATTACCTTTGGCCGATTGTTACCTCCTAATACGGAGGGTGTGGGGCGAACAAACACAGCCCGAAAACTCTCCTCCATTCTTGTTTATTTATTTCTCCAAGGGAGGATGTGGCGATTAGAGTTAGTGGAGAGCAAAGGCGATGGCCGTGTGCCGGTCGCTTGCGGAAGAACCGCGGCCCACGACTGTGGGCCCCTTGGCTGATAAAGATCTCGCCGGCTAAAGCTGGTCAGATCGAAGAAACTGTGGCACCACAAGGGATTCCGTGCTTCGGAGGACCGCTCCCTTCCCTTTGCGGGCCGCTTCAATGGTGAACCGGCCGGCTCATTGGCCGGCTGGGTGATGGAGCCGCGACACGCAAAGGTGCCGCACAACAAGACCATAGCTTGCCCGAGCGGGCCCCTTGCGTCAGGAAGGCCAACCGGCATCGGCTGACCGGTTGGGAGGGTGGCGCCGCCATTTCAAGAAAGCCCACCCCCACCCCTCAGACCGCTCGGCCATCCGGGCAGAGTCACTCGGCCTGTCGGCCGAGCCGCGACAAACAGGACAGCGCCCTATCGGGCCGGGCTGCGCACTGCTAGGCCACGCCATTCCAGGCCGCTCCCCCTTGGGCCAGTTCGTGCCCCTCTGGCCAGGCCACACGAATCACTGAGTCATGCCCATCGGGATGGGCCGGTTCGACCCTCTGCCGGGTCGGACCAGCCAAAACCGGATCGATCCAACCTGCCTGGCCACTAGGCTAAATGGCCCTGGCCCATTTTCACATAAAGGTGAATAACTCGAAGACCACGCGTCCGATCGATGCACCGTCTGGGGAAATGGGACCCTCATGATGTGGCAGTGCTTTGAGATACTCTATGAGAGTTTTCGATGACTTTGGAAAACAACCATGTTTGGAACGACCATATTTCTAATCGGACCCCTTGAACTGAAAAGTCAATATCTGTCAGACTTGGCGTCCATTTGACGCGCCGTCTATCGCGGTGGGTTCCGTTTGATGAGACAGAACTTTGGGATACATCATCTTTAGATTTCCTGATAGTTGATGTGATGACCCATTTGCTCGAGGAGCAGACCCTCCTAGAATCGAGTGTGTTGTGTGCGGGTGGAAGAACTGCGGGCCGCTTGGTCGATGAAGAACCGGCCACCTAAATCCAGCCGGACAGAAGTGACCACAGTTCCACAAGGGATGCCACGCTGTAGATGACTGCCGCCCACACTCCTTGGGCTGCTTCGGCAGTGAACCGTCTGGCTCGTCGGCCGGCCGGGTGAAGGAGTCGCGACACACGAAGGTGCCGCGCAGCAAGACCGGGCCCCGTCCAAGCGGGCCACTTGTGACAGGATGGTCAGCTGGCTTCGGCCGGCCAGTGGGGAGGGTGGTGCCACTCGGTGCCACCGGTTCGGGAATGCACCCCCCCTCTGACCGCTTGGCCACTCGGGTCGAGCCGCGCGGCTAGCTGGCCGAGCTGTGGCCAGCCGGGTCGCGCTGTGTCAGGTCGGGCCGCGCCCCGCCAGGTCTGGCCGCACCCCCTGAAGTCGGGTCATGCCCACATGGGCCGGGCTACACCCATTGGTCCTAGCCGCACTCATCAATAGACCGCGCGAATCACCGGGTCGTACAGACCAAAACTGGATCGACCCGACCAGCCAGCCCACTGGGCTTAACGGGCCGGGCCTGTTTTCAATTAAAGGTGAATAAATCGAAGACCGCACGTCCGATCGACGTGCTGTCTGCGACACTGGGACCCTCGTGACGTGGATGCCCTTTTTGCGATACTCTAAGTGAGTTTTTGATGACTTTGGAAAATATCCGGTTTTGGAACAAGCATACTTCCAACCGAGACCCTAGAAACGAAAAGTCTATATCTCTCAGACCGTGCCTCCGATTGACGCACAGTCTATCACGTTGGATTAATTTTGATGAGACAGAACTTCGGGGTACATCAACTCTAGAATTATTGATAGTTCATGTGACTAACAATTTTCTCTTGGAGCGAACCCTCCCGGAATCAAGTGTGGTGTGTGCGGGAACCCTAGAGCTGGTTGCGACTGCATCCACTTCTGTATTGGAATCCTACGTGGGTTCAATAGAGATGACTTCCATACTGGAATCCTTTGTGGGTTTGACGGTGATGACTACTGTTCTTGAATAATGTGTTGGTCCGGTAGTTTGACCTATATACTTGTATCTTATGTGGGTCCAGTAGAGTAGATAGTCTTATATCCTATGTGGGTTCGACATCTTAGCTTGTCTTTTATCGTGTGTGGGTCTGACAGCTTAGATGAATTAGTGACTACATTTGATCATCTCTATCACAATACGAAACATGTATACCTATGTGATTTGAGTCTTGATTTTCAATCATTATCATCGATGTGATTGACTTCTATCATGTGTGGACTGGGTTATATTTGAGCTCGAGAGTTTGAGATGTACTGTGGTTGATAACTTCTGTATATGTATAGGCATACACCTATGTAGGGTTGGTTGGTACGTCATATTTTTATCTCTATTCTTTGTTTTATCCATTTTGGATTTCTGGGAGACCTTCAGGGGTCTCAGGGTCCCTATAGAGTATCGTATACTCACCCCGGCACAAGATTTTTCCTCACTACATTGTCTTGGTTGTAGACGACGGACATTACTGATTGAGGTGGAGACTTTTTGAGCTGGACGGTACCCGAAGGTGGACCTTTTGGAGAGAAATACATGGTGCAGATGGACAGACATGTGGTGCTGAGGAGGCCATCTGTACCCACCCATCAGGTGGGATTCCCGGAGGAAGACTCAGTGGTTGCTGTTTTACTATACTATAGTTGTGCTATCTTTCAGTTGTACTGTACTTTCTGTTGGGTTTGTATACTGGCCCATTTACCTTTCGGAAATTAGTTGTGTGCTCAGTTTATATAGTGCTTACTTCAACTGTGTACTTTTTTGTGTTGTTTCCTTTTAGAAAGGCAATGCCTTCCCTTTTTATTGGGATTTATGCCTTTGGTGCTAGTCACTAGCCCCTGGCCTATGGAAGGCGGGCTTGGGGTAGTCACGACACCGGCCCCGAGGACGTGTCATGGGAGTTGCAATATGGAAATGATGAAAAAATGGGATGTTTCATCCATTGGATGATAATGTGAAATAAGTTTGAAGTGCATCATAAACATAAATTGGAACAATATAACAGAATAAAAAGTGTATATTCCTCAAACATCCATGTGGGGATTTTGTGTGTTTGTGAAAAATAATGATGTTATGCATATTGAGAAAAATGTTTGTGAAAATTTGATCATCACAATGATAAATGAGCATGTAAAATTGAAGGACCATATCAATGCTTGTAAGGACACACAATCAACAAACATAAAATGTGATCTATGGATAGATGAGAATAGACAGTATGCTCTATCAATTTATTCAATGAATAGAAGTGATAATGTTACATTCCATTGAATTTTAATGCATGTTAAGGTATATAATGGGTATGGAGGTAACATATCAAGATGATTAATCCTAAATCATGATAGGTTAATTAGATTAAAAATCCATGATTCATATATTTTTTACAACAGTTACAAACATTGGAATTCAATACATTTTTAATTGAAAAATATACTATAGTTGTACTCCATTCTGTATATTCATTAGACATATATTTGAAAAAAATCAAAAACCATATGATCTTGAAAAAAATCATGAAATTTTTCTATTTACAATTTGGGTAATGGAGTTGATCTTTCCACCCTCATTTTTTCATTCATGATGCATTTCGATGTACATTTGGTCAATGAAACTATATTGAGATGCCCCTACATTATCGATGGATGTATCCAATTAAATGATACATTACATACATATTTTTTGTCCTCAAAAAATAATGCAAGGTAATTCATTAAATACATAATTGTGTATTATTTAATGTATATCATTGTTATCTTTTATATTTTATATCAAATATTAAAAATAAAGTTTCACTTAAAGGAAATATTTCATAAGTCTATTTAGTATATAAGGGTCATACCTTCTCTCTAGATACGTGAAAGATATTGAGACGTGTTTAAATTGAGTTGTACAAGTATATAGAACATTCAATCAATTTCATATGCACAGGAAATAAAAAACATTCCAATTATTTTCCAATTAGATTGGAGGATATCAAATTTTAAACTTAAAAAATGGATTTCTTATTGGAACATAGATATGAGATGTTGAATAGAAAAATTAATTATACATTCATTGAATAGATCATAATAAAAACAATGAGATCCACAAGAGGCAAAATATAAATTGAGGTAGATATAAGAAAACATGATAATAAAGAGATTGTTGGATGGTTTTCACATCGTGTAAGATCATAAATATTGAAATAAATATAGATATTAGTTTGACACCTATTTTTCCAATCAAATTATGTATATTACTTTTTTATATCTTGATTAGTGATACTCAAGATGATATTTTATAATATTTGATGTTTTCTACTAGGGGTTCTCAAAAGATGTCAATAAATTTGATACACACATTTTAAATGGATTTATATTTTACAAAATTGATCAGAGAGAGGGTTCAAAAACATAAAATAATGCTGTATTTTTTGATAATTTTTTATGGGAAATTGATTAATATTATCGAATTAAAATACCATAGTCATTTTTTTATATTTTATTCAAATAATATTTTGTAGATGTTAACATATGTAATAAAAGAGATTCTATGATATTTATTTTTGTGATCTTATCTCACTTGATGGATGATAAGGACTATGAATTACGTTATCCTTATATGTTCTCATCATATGAGAAAATGCTATATTATGTGTAAAATTACATGGATGAAATGGAGAGTGTATTTTTTTCACGATATACAATGAGACTTGTATGATATGTATTATGAAGTAGTAGTCTTTTCATCTAACATTGAATCCCATCTGTAGTAAGAAAGTAACTAATTATTACATAATGATATTCTAAACCTTACTATAGAAAGGGTTGATAATGTAGATGACATAATGATGTAGCAAGAAAATTACTTGATCATAAGTAAAAATAATATTATCTGTTGTCATCCATTAACATATCAACAACAAATTTCATGTGCAGTAATTCATTATCATAGATATGAATATATATTTTTAGTTAACATCATATCTTATCATTTATAATGTCTTTGTTTTCCACAATTTTTTTAAATATATGTTATGAAGTTCATTTAATATTATTAAATGAATGTAATACCAAGAAAGAAGAGTACCACTAATTGCAGTCAACTCACAGTTGATGATCTATCAACCCCACCGATAAATAAAGATTCCTCAGTCTATCTCTATCTAAAATTCATCTACGAATCCATCTATATTCCACCACTAATGTCCCTCACACCATTCATTCCATTAGAATCTTTTATAACCACTTTCACCATCCCATAAGGATCTATGATGGAGCATTATAATTATGTTGGTTCATCAATGTGGGAATAGGTTGTCACTCCTATTTGGATATTGGAGAGTAGTAGTTATAAGTATCAATTTTATTGTGAATAAATATATTGAAATTTTATTATATGACTAAATATTTTTTATTACAATATGAAGATAATTTTACAAAGTATATATATATGATCAATTAATATATATGGTGTAACGCCCCGACCCCAGTTACCCAGAGTCGGTGCATTATTACATAACATTGGCATGATCATAAGAAAGATCAAATCTCGAAAGACCGATTGGTTTAATAGCCTTGGAAAATGCCAGATATATTCATAAGTTTTACATTACATTATCAAATGAAAAACTACTACAACAACATAATGTCTCAATAGACCACACTATTATCCCCTCATAAAATCCCTGCAGGTCATTCATAACTTACTTCTTCACATCCTGGGAAAAATAAAACTTAAAAAAGGGGTGAGCTCAAATGCCCAGTAAGGATAACAATATAGCGGAAAGAATAAACATTTAAGGCAATGTATAACTAAAACAAAATCCTTTTAAATATGAACTTTCAACATGGTATGGCATAAATAAAATGAAATAATGCCATTTAATTATTCACATGGATATTCTACTAATCGAATAATCACATGCAAAAATCAATAACCACTTTCATAATGTTGGAATGCATAATGCCAGACTATCATAACCACATAGCCAAAGCCTCGTGCCAAGACTACAAATAAGATTTTGTCAAGGCCTTGTGCCAAGACACTAGTTTGTCTCATGAGACCTACCGATGCATCGAGGAGCTATAGCGGGCTCCACCCGTCACTTATTAAGTCCAATGCATTCCCATATGAAAAGGTTTAAACATAACATAAACATTCGTATTAAAACTAGCATACGAAATGTCAATAATTTCACCATAAACTATGAATGGTATAAAAATAGCACATCCACAGTCAAACATATCACAAAACCTTCAATACAATATAGAAGTTTTTTATCATAATAAATCAACTTCAAATAATCTTAAAATCCATCAAAGGATGTTGACATAGATGAAATCAAAATTCTTTTTAAAGAAGTATCTCCTTTTATTTTGAAATCATTTAAGATCCATATAAAATAAAACATTTTCTTTGAAAATATTCTTATAAGCTTGTATGGGAAGCTTTGACGATTTTATAACGGCGGAAAATAACCGCACCCGCCGTATAAGTTAAAAAAATAATTCTTACCTCAATTCTGTCGAAAAGGTTAAAAAGGACCTTGTTTTGAAAACGACGGAAAGATTCCTTTATAAACCTCTTATAAAAAGTCAAACAAGGGTATAAATGACTTTAACCCATATTCTTGTAAATAGTAAAAATGTTTTGAAATACATTTCGAAGAAACATGGATGTGGATGATAAAGAGATCCCAGTAGATTATTACGTATAATACAACCTCGGATAATGAAGAGATTGTGAAATAACCCTTACCTTGTACTTTTCCTTGGTTGGGGTAGGTTAACCTCCTGTATAATAGTGAAATAATTGTTACTAAATTATACAAGAATCATATACATTAATATGATAACATATATGATCTTTTAATATTGATTTGATAATAATATCTTAGTATTATCGCTGTTTCGGGTGTGAACTTACTTGTTTGCTTTTGTATGTTTTGTTACGTAAGACATGTTTGTAAAGGATAAGTTGTATATTATTCAAATCCAGAATGGTATCAAGTCCTTAAACATCATTTTTAAATCATCAAATGATAATTATACTTGAATGGATACGATGGAAAATGAATCTCATCGCGTTCGTGGAGACGGTAGTCCGTACGTACGCACGAACGCTACTTCCATTTAATTTTTATTTTAAAAGAATCGAATACAAATGATACATAGGTATATTACTATTCCAGTATAATATAATATTTTATATATGTTACTTAAGTTCATTAACACCATCCTTTATACGTTACATGTGTGGTATGAACGAGTCATATCATTTTAAGGGGGCGGTAGTCCGCACTTCCTCAAATGAAATTATCGTATGTATATACAACATGAAACGAATAATGGTATGAAATAAAATGGAATTACAGAAGCTTATATATAAAATATATATCATTAACATCATATTTAATTACAGTGCCATCATAATGGCCACAATGAGAGGCGGTAAGATGTATTTGAACAACCATCGTTTCGTGAGGCGTTAGTTTTCCATCCACAGAAACATTATGTTCATCATCCATTAGATGGAGTTGTGTGTATGTGTAGTTTGAATCCTTCTTATAACAACATCCTAGTATATTGAGGATACTGGTGTTGTTACAAAAGAAAGGAAATAAAAAGAGTTTGGGGGTTGAAGAAGCAAAATAAATGAAAATAATTTAAGAGAAATCGTTACCTTTAATTTAGGTAACTCACTTTGGTTGGAACCAAAGGACTTCTTGAAATGATTTCTGCCTAAGGGGAAGCTTCAAGGAGGAGGAGAGGGATGTGGGGAACTTATTTGGGCAGAGTTTGGACGAGCCAAGTGGCTTGAGAGGTGTGGGGAATGAGTAGAAGTGGTCTCCTTTTATAAGGGAGAGGAGGGGCTCTTTAGGAAAGAGTGAAAGTATTACTTTATAATATAATTATATTCGGTTTATAATGGTCCAAAAATCATTGAGGTCGAAGATAAGATGACTCATATTCTAAATAACATCAACCAATAAGAATTGGACAGGTTTTAGATAATATTTTAATCATTATAATATTATTTATTTCAATGATTTATTAATGAGGTAAACATTGTATCATTATTGTGTCATTAATAATTTAACTTATTTGATGTCTAAAAATTATAAATAAAATATCATCATGTAGGAAATCTTTTTAGATTTCTAATGAATATTTATAATCGAAAATCCAACATGTATAACCCTATGTAAAAATTGTTCTTCTAAAAGATGTAAGCTTATGCCATTTTTATTTTTATTTTAACTTTATTAATATAATGTGTCCCTACCACATACAAGTGGCTCCAAGGGGTCCCCAAATTGACCCAAGGATGCCCATGGTCGGGTATGTGTCCACCAATAAGGTTAGGACACGTTTTAGGGTAATTTTGTATTATTATAATATTATTTTTTAACCCTTATTTACCGGATTTACCCTTTAACCATGGTAAATAAAATATTTACCACAGTAACTATTCAAAATGTCTAAAAATAAAAGTTACCTATTTACACAATTTGAACATCCTGATTCCAAATATGGAATCCATTTTCCTAAATTCAAAACACAGAAGTGGCAGAAATTAATTTAAAATTAATTCCCACTGTCAAAACAAAAAGCGTGTTTTTAAGAGATAATAACTATAAAAAGATTGACACTTGTTTATGTTCGGTTTAATTGTAAAATTATGTCCAATGACCAACATTATATTAAATGGTAAAAGTATATTCTAAATATACTTTAAAACCAGTCAAATTCACAATTTATCACTATTAATTATTTTGATTAAAAAAGTTGTTTTTAATTAAAATTTAGTAATTTTCACTATTCATCAAAATATGAAAGTTATTCGAAAAGTACCAAAATTTCACCTTAGGCTAAATTCGATATTCCGAATCCAAAAATGAAGTCCATTTTAAAATATAAAATATATATAATTTCAAAATTTAGGTATTACTATTCATAACGGCTAGTTTGATTGGTTGTGGCGTGTGTTAAAACTCAAGGTTGCGTACAACGCACGCTACTATTTTATTCAAAGGAAAGCGTACCGTGGAAGCTTGAGATGTTTCATTTAAATTTTTTTTTGATGTCCCAATTTATTCAGATAGTTTAAAATATTTTATTTAAAAAAGGTTTCACTATTAAAGTTGATAAAAGTGCAATACTGAAAATGAATCTGTTCTTGCATTATGACTAAGAAACTCATAATAGGGATTCTAAAATTATAAGGATTATATAAAGTTCAAAATGTTGTTAATACTATTCATGACCTCTTTTAATTGCTTTTTTTTTTGTACGTCATGGTGTGATTGAACTCGGTGTTGCGTGTAGTGCAAGTTATTGAATTATTTTTAAGAAATAACACACTATGAAATCCTGGGGTGTTACATTCTCCCCTCCTTCAATAAATTGCGTCCTCGCAATTTGAAATTGTTCTTCGAAAATAAAAGGTTGAAAATAGAAAATATCTTTGTGGGAAAACCCACATCGGAAATTAGGTTACTAAAATTTAGTCTTAATATGAGGAAAAGAGAAATGAAAGAGTCACCACCAAATTATGATCTCGATTAGGAGAACATTGGTGGCAATTAGAGACATATAATTGGAAGAAAAACGTAAATATTTATAGGTAGTGATTGAGATCATCAATCACAAACAAGTGTATAATTGAGGTCCTTAAATTCATCAATCTATGATGATTTGAAATACCATCGGTTCAACAAAACATAGGGTATTAGGATAACACATTTTTGACGTTTCAAAATATCATAGTTGAAATCCCACATCGAAAAATGAATTAACGAGGCCTCTATTTAAAATTAAGAGTGGAAAGTATGAAGATTACCGAAAATAACACATACTAGGGTTCCATGTAGGAAAATATGGATATGGAAGAGAAATCTAACCATCAATTATTTGATGGAGAGTGGTAGAGAACATGGCTATGAAAAGGCCAACAATCCCAAAGCCATGAATTAGTGATGATTTAAGGTACCATCTAGGACAACATTTTTGTTCTAAGTTCCTTTTATTAATGTTGAATAATATATTTATGAGATTGGCTAAGATCATAAGGAGATATACTTACTTTATAATTAGAGTTTTATCCATTAATAAATTTCTACCACAAACTCATCTTTCACTCTAAAAGATAATAGAATGTAATTTTTTTATTTATACTATTCGTACATGGTTCCAAAATAAATGAATTTATAATTCATCTACCGGATCTTTAAAAAAACAACATTATTTAATCCAGGACATCTCATGGGCCAGTGGTAGGTGATACACCCTTGTCGCCCTTCGGTTGCGGGTTCAAGTCTCGCAGCCTTTCCGGATGCGACGGGTTGCCGCCCGACCTCTGGGTTGTCCTTTTATGGTAATCCAAAATAATCCAAACTAGAACTATCCAAAATACTTCTGTCCAAACTCACAGTCCAACATTTATAAGGAAGGTAAACATAATATAGATCCTTTTTACCCCGTAATAGCATATGAATACCTTCATCTTGTATTCTTTTAATAAACTGAAACATCTTGAATTACCATATTCCTTATTGATTACATTCATGCTCCCCTATTCCATATAGAATGCTGGATATACTTCATCAATCCAAAAATGTTTTAAACCCCAAAAAAATGATGGAATATACAAATCATTAATCAGTTTCAATGTAGTCAAGAATATCCAAAATAATTTATCCAAATCAATCATGTATTATTCTAAAATCACTAACTCGGTATCAGAACCATATTATGGTTTATCTTTCTCTCAACCATATATTTTCCAAAAATTTATCCTGCTATTGAGTCACTTTTCTTTGTTCCACACAATCTCAAGTCCTTAATGAAATAGTACTGCAGTACAATCCTTATATACTCCATAATTATTATAACAAGTACATTGTTGATACAAAACTCAATTGACATAATCAACATAAGAACTCTAATCATTCCTCTTCATCTGTGGTAGTATCATAACTTGATTATTATCCAATAGCATCATTTGCGGCATAGTCTGATGGCTGGGGAATAGGTTCGCGTAGTGTCCAAACTCCTTGCAAATGAAGCATTGTACATTTGAAACCATTTTCTCACCCTTGCAGTCACGTACTTTGTGCCCTTTTCCTCCACACTTATAAAAAACTCCCATTCCTTTCAGGAAAGTTCCAGGGTGTTTCTTCCCACAGTTACCACATATGGGAAAATTCTTCTTTTCCCTCTTCCCTTTATCCATTTTTCTCTCTTCCATCCTTTTCTTCTCTTGCTTCCCTTCAAAGCCATAGGACTCAGTAAACTCTTTACTTATCTTATCAACACATGATATTATTTCTTCATATGATGATAATACATGGGAGACTATTTCTCTTATCAATCCTAGCTTAAGACCATGAAAGATACGATCCTTCCTTCTCTTTGGATAATGTGCATTTCTGGAGTTCTCATTCCTTCTACTGGGCGCCATTTCTAAACAATGGCATAAACTAGATCAGTTTATGAATCAAAATACATAATCCCATACTTATAAAACATTTAACATAAATTGAACTATTTATGGATATAATCCATAATCATAAAAATGTTTTCTTTGAGGAAGTATATACTCATAAACCCTTCATAATGATTTGTAAGAAAATGAGAGTTATCCTAAGCATATCCCCCGGGAGTGTCGTAACCAAGAGTGCAGCAAGGCCCGTTGTCGTGCACCAGTTCCCGTTCGAGTCTAGCTCAAAGCGGTGTTTTCGGGTTTTACCCCTAGGTACATCTGTGCCAGAGCCGCCTCTACCTGCTCGTATCCAGACAGGGATGTATTGCTCGGAAAACTCACAAAATCTCTACGATACCAAAATTCTAGGAAGTTCTTCTATACTAATCCTGAAAGTTCATCTTAGGTCTACGTGCTCTAATCAGAGTTTATCTAAATCTAGCTTCCAAGGTTTGTACTAAACTTCCTCTGATACCAACTGTAACGCCCCGACCCCAGTTACCCAGAGTCGGTGCATTATTACATAACATTGGCATGATCATAAGAAAGATCAAATCTCGAAAGACCGATTGGTTTAGTAGCCTTGGAAAATGCCAGATATATTCATAAGTTTTACATTACATTATAAAATGAAAAACTACTACAACAACATAATGTCTCAATAGACCACACTATTATCCCCTCATAAAATCCCTGCAGGTCATTCATAACTTACTTCTTCACATCCTGGGAAAAATAAAACATAAAAAAGGGGTGAGCTCAAATGCCCAGTAAGGATAACAATATAGCGGAAAGAATAAACATTTAAGGCAATGTATAACTAAAACAAAAGCCTTTTAAATATGAACTTTCAACATGGTATGGCATAAATAAAATGAAATAATGCCATTTAATTATTCACATGGATATTCTACTAATCGAATAATCACATGCAAAAATCAATAACCACTTTCATAATGTTGGAATGCATAATGCCAGACTATCATAACCACATAGCCAAGGCCTCGTGCCAAGACTACAAATAATATTTTGTCAAGGCCTTGTGCCAAGACACTAGTTTGTCTCATGAGACCTACCGATGCATCGAGGAGCTATAGCGGGCTCCACCCGTCACTTATTAAGTCCAATGCATTCCCATATGAAAAGGTTTAAACATAACATAAACATTCGTATTAAAACTAGCATACAAAATGTCAATAATTTCACCATAAACTATGAATGGTATAAAAATAGCACATCCACAGTCAAACATATCACAAAACCTTCAATACAATATAGAAGTTTTGTATCATAATAAATCAACTTCAAATAATCTTAAAATCCATCAAAGGATGTTGACATGGATGAAATCAAAATTCTTTTTAAAGAAGTATCTCCTTTTATTTTGAAATCATTTAAGATCCATATAAAATAAAACATTTTCTTTGAAAATATTCTTATAAGCTTGTATGGGAAGCTTTGACGATTTTATAACGGCGGAAAATAACCGCACCCGCCGTATAAGTTAAAAAAAACATTCTTACCTCAATTCTGTCGAAAAGGTTAAAAAGGACCTTGTTTTGAAAACGACGGAAAGATTCCTTTATAAACCTCTTATAAAAAGTCAAACAAGGGTATAAATGACTTTAACCCATATTCTTGTAAATAGTAAAAATGTTTTGAAATACATTTCTAAGAAACATGGATGTGGATGATAAAGAGATCCCAGTAGATTATTACGTATAATACAACCTCGGATAATGAAGAGATTGTGAAATAACCCTTACCTTGTACTTTTCCTTGGTTGGGGTAGGTTAACCTCCTGTATAATAGTGAAATAATTGTTACTAAATTATACAAGAATCATATACATTAATATGATATCATATATGATCTTTTAATATTGATTTGATAATAATATCTTAGTATTATCGCTGTTTCGGGTGTGAACTTACTTGTTTGCTTTTGTATGTTTTGTTACGTAAGACATGTTTGTAAAGGATAAGTTGTATATTATTCAAATCCAGAATGGTATCAAGTCCTTAAACATCATTTTTAAATCATCAAATGATAATTATACTTGAATGGATACGATGGAAAATGAATCTCATCGCGTTCGTGGAGACGGTAGTCCGTACGTACGCACGAACGCTACTTCCTTTTAATTTTTATTTTAAAAGAATCGAATACAAATGATACATAGGTATATTACTATTCCAGTATAATATAATATTTTATATATGTTACTTAAGTTCATTAACACCATCCTTTATACGTTCCATGTGTGGTATGAACGAGTCATATCATTTTAAGGGGGCGGTAGTCCGCACTTCCTCAAATTAAATTATCGTATGTATATACAACATGAAACGAATAATGGTATAAAATAAAATGGAATTACAGAAGCTTATATATAAAATATATATCATTAACATCATATTTAATTACAGTGCCATCATAATGGCCACCATGAGAGGCGGTAAGATGTATTTGAACAATCATCGTTTCGTGAGGCGTTAGTTTTCCATCCACAGAAACATTATGTTCATCATCCATTAGATGGAGTTGTGTGTATGTGTAGTTTGAATCCTTCTTATAACAACATCCTAGTATATTGAGGATACTGGTGTTGTTACAAAAGAAAGGAAATAAAAAGAGTTTGGGGGTTGAAGAAGCAAAATAAATGAAAATAATTTAAGAGAAATCGTTACCTTTAATTTAGGTAACTCACTTTGGTTGGAACCAAAGGACTTCTTGAAATGATTTCTGCCTAAGGGGAAGCTTCAAGGAGGAGGAGAGGGATGTGGGGAACTTATGTGGGCAGATTTTGGACGAGCCAAGTGGCTTGAGAGGTGTGGGGAATGAGTAGAAGTGGTCTCCTTTTATAAGGGAGAGGAGGGGCTCTTTAGGAAAGAGTGAAAGTATTACTTTATAATATAATTATATTCGGTTTATAATGGTCCAAAAATCATTGAGGTCGAAGATAAGATGACTCATATTCTAAATAACATCAACCAATAAGAATTGGACAGGTTTTAGATAATATTTTAATCATTATAATATTATTTATTTCAATGATTTATTAATGAGGTAAACATTGTATCATTATTGTGTCATTAATAATTTAACTTATTTGATGTCTAAAAATTATAAATAAAATATCATCATGTAGGAAATCTTTTTAGCTTTCTAATGAATGTTTATAATCTAAAATCCAACATGTATAACCCTATGTAAAAATTGTTCT
The DNA here is from genome assembly GCA_963277665.1 of Viscum album. Lineage (NCBI taxonomy): Eukaryota > Viridiplantae > Streptophyta > Magnoliopsida > Santalales > Viscaceae > Viscum > Viscum album. The sequence continues at coordinate 1,841,323,125 of OY728156.1, forward strand.
TCTAAAAGATGTAAGCTTATGCCATTTTTATTTTTATTTTAACTTTATTAATATAATGTGTCCCTACCACATACAAGTGGCTCCAAGGGGTCCCCAAATTGACCCAAGGATGCCCATGGTCGGGTATGTGTCCACCAATAAGGTTAGGACACGTTTTAGGGTAATTTTGTATTATTATAATATTATTTTTTAACCCTTATTTACCGGATTTACCCTTTAACCATGGTAAATAAAATATTTACCACAGTAACTATTCAAAATGTCTAAAAATAAAAGTTACCTATTTACACAATTTGAACATCCTGATTCCAAATATGGAATCCATTTTCCTAAATTCAAAACACAGAAGTGGCAGAAATTAATTTAAAATTAATTCCCGCTGTCAAAACAAAAAGCGTGTTTTTAAGAGATAATAACTATAAAAAGATTGACACTTGTTTATGTTCGGTTTAATTGTAAAATTATGTCCAATGACCAACATTATATTAAATGGTAAAAATATATTCTAAATATACTTTAAAACCAGTCAAATTCACAATTTATCACTATTAATTATTTTGATTAAAAAAGTTGTTTTTAATTAAAATTTAGTAATTTTCACTATTCATCAAAATATGAAAGTTATTCGAAAAGTACCAAAATTTCACCTTAGGCTAAATTCGATATTCCGAATCCAAAAATGAAGTCCATTTTAAAATATAAAATATATATAATTTCAAAATTTAGGTATTACTATTCATAACGGCTAGTTTGATTGGTTGTGGCGTGTGTTAAAACTCAAGGTTGCGTACAACGCACGCTACTATTTTATTCAAAGGAAAGCGTACCGTGGAAGCTTGAGATGTTTCATTTAAATTTTTTTTTGATGTCCCAATTTATTCAGATAGTTTAAAATATTTTATTTAAAAAAGGTTTCACTATTAAAGTTGATAAAAGTGCAATACTGAAAATGAATCTGTTCTTGCATTATGACTAAGAAACTCATAATAGGGATTCTAAAATTATAAGGATTATATAAAGTTCAAAATGTTGTTAATACTATTCATGACCTCTTTTAATTACTTTTTTTTGTACGTCATGGTGTGATTGAACTCGGTGTTGCGTGTAGTGCAAGTTATTGAATTATTTTTAAGAAATAACACACTATGAAATCCTGGGGTGTTACATATGGATTCTAAACTGAATGATTATAGTTATCCCATTTCACTATTACTTTGACCACATGGATGATTTCATATGATTATTTAGCATGATTCTAGTATTGTCAATAGTTGAGCCATTTATCCTTCTCATTACATATAAAAATTGTAGGCATGGTCCTCAATCTTGGAAAAAATAAGTCCTTGATTTCCATATAAAGGTAATATTAGTACATTATATTGTTATTGAATGTAATTATATTATGAAATTCAAATATTGTAAGATTTAATCTCTTTATACAAATGTTATTCAACATCCACATAGTATATCTCATTGTAAAAAAGTTGACATTGAAAAATTGGGGACAAAATGGAATGATTTTAAATGGATATTGTGGAATGAATTCATTAATTCTTCATTGACCACTCTGTAGCTTTATGATAATGTACCCAAATTGGCACCTAGAGAGAAATGAATGTTTTTTCTTGATAGCATTTATCAATTATAATCACATGGTATTAAAATATATATTATTATATTAATATTATTTATACATTGATATCTATTTAATTACATGTAATTTATTTCACGATGTTTAAAGGAAAATAAAATCATCCCAATATAAAATTAGCATCCCCCACATCATCACATCAAAGATTTTTTCTAGAAAATGTTCGACTCTTGTAATATTTTTATTATTTTAAATATTTAAAATAACATTACATATTAAATGTTTGGGTTATCTTTGTCTAATCATGTTGAAGAATTTTGGGTGCCATGTCTTCAAAAAACATGATGGATGTTAATATACAATATGATGGGAGTTGTGTTAATGAGATAACTAAATATGTTGGGATATGAATAGTATTTTAATTGTAGTGACACACCGTCATTTTAAAATTTTTGATATATATTAATTTAAAATTGATTGATATTTTAATTATACGTAAAAATAAATGAACTATTAGATCCAAATCCCACATTTCCCTTCTTGAATTAATAGGATTATTTTGTTGTTCATGTCCCAGGGAAGAAACCTCCTAGTCATGTGTGTAGTATGGGTATGGGATAACACCATAGAAGGTCTTTATTAGGGAATTTAGTATTGATGACCAATCTACCCATGGTTGTTGATAATTAGTTCTTTGAAATTATTATAGGGAGATTATTTCAATGCAAACAACAATTATTGAATAGGGGAACATATAATAATGAAATATGAAATGGTCATTTACCTGTATAAATTGTTGATTAAATTATATCAGAAGACAGGTTGATCTATCCTCTATAATATTTCCTCAATGGATGGTAGTGAGAACATAAATGATAAAAAATCAAAATGATTACGTACATTATATTTCATTGGTTTGGTGTTTATATTTAAATTCACAACCCATTTGTATTTTCAACCTAATTGTAATGAAGTCTGTGGTAGTAAGGAGGGGAGATAGGGACAGATATATTGGTTATCAATGTTAATTATTTAGTGATTAGTGGTATCATTTCATTTGAAGGTGATGTGTAACTAAACATTTGAAATGAAAAAACTAGTATTGTGATTTATAAAACAATGTTGTAGTTTCTAGTAGTTTTATTTTATTTACATTAAATTACATTAAAATTCATATGCTTCATTCATTTCATATATTTTATTCTGATGTATACATTTTATTTTTTCCTTTTAATGTTATATATATGATGAATAACCACACACCCATTCCACCTTTATATTAAATATGATATAATTAATGGTATTTTTAATTTTTTGAATTTGGGAATTTAACTTATTATTCATATGTGTTATTATAAAGAAAATTTTATATATGGATATCTATAACTATGAATAAAATCTTATTTTTGTGTAAAAACAATAAAGATGAATCTTACATGGGGGATTTTCTTAAGACACAAATAATTAGAATATTTTTTGTCTACAATTTAATAAAATTCAAATTCCATGAAATATTTTCATTTTTTATTCATAAAACCCATAGTGTTTAACAAAAATCTAATTAACATATTATTTCTCACAACAATCTTTATTCTTTGATATCAAGTCCATATGCAATAGTATTTTTAGATGTATTGGCCTCAACATCTTTCATGTACCCAAAAATTATGGTTACCACCTTCACATCATTAATGTAGGCACTCAACTTACCACAGGTGTAATAAATTATAATCAATAAAAATATGTAGATATATATTGGAAAAAGAGGGTCCTCAAATAGCTCATAATTTAGGGAAATAGGTCTATGATAGTGTTAGAAACCCAGTGACACAATAAAGTGAATGTAAAAAAATATTTTCAAATCATCATTATTTCACATTCATTGATTTTGATGATATATTCATTACATTAATGAATTTGTTTTTTATTTATATTATCTATTTCTATTGTGTAAATAAGTTTCTCAAATCAAAAAACAACCATTGAATTTTTATCATTCTATATTCTTGTAACCTCTTCCAATTTGTTAAATAATATGATGAAAAATAATTAGACTAATGTTGTAACATAATTTTGTTTGTATACCATGATCTAGTAGATGTATAATTCATGGAAAATGGACTTAGTGATTCGTTTACTTTGTTTTTAATTGTCCATTGTGAATAATAATATATATAATCCATATTACTTATTTTCATTCACTTTCAACCCACCTATTTATCATCTTATAACCTATATTTTTTTCAAAGTTGCTCTACCTCTTCACAAATAGAATAAAAATTATATCTAATGTATCTATCTCTATAATGGATGAATTGTTTTTTAAATTAATTATTATTCCTAAATGATTATAAATACATGGAATTCATGAAATGTTTATTATTTAGACTCTCTTTATCTTGTATAAGCAGGTTTTTCTTATAAGCTAGACATCATTTTGTTATTTCCTCATAGACTAATAGCGTGAAAACTTCTTTGAGAGTCTAATCATATTTCAAGAATTATTCATCATTACAATCATTTTTTACTAATTTTTTTTGTTTTTCTCCTTTTTATGACTTCTATACTCTGAAGAGTATGAGATGTTATGCTAATATGAAATAGCACTATGATTAAATCAAAATCACCACTAACACCTTCCTATGATTATATTCAATTATATTTTCCAAGTATTATATCTAGGATAACTCCTTGTCTAATATTGGGTAATAGAAATGAAATTTGGATCCATTTTTTGGGGAATAGATTCTACAAGATAATGAACTTAATTCTTGAATTGTGATATAATTTAAAACAATTTCAATTCCTACATATTTTTAATGTTTTTTATTTTAAATAAGTAAATTTAGGGAAAAAAATATAGTATTTTTATATTAAATTATAGTTGAAGAACTTATATTCGATCTCATGCTCACATATCCTCCAAAATGATTCAATTATTTTTTTGGAAAAACATCTTATACATTATAGTGGTATTATTTTTCATATCAATTTTTTTGATTAATTAGATTTGTTTAAAAATTTAATTTTATATTTTTACAACCATTTCCATGTACATAAATCTAAGAGTATTTCATTATTACATATCTAACAATAATCATTCATCATAATCCTAATTTAAAATTTGAATTAGCTTATAATGAAAAAAAATTTCTTCAAATAGTTGTTAAGATCAACCATCCTATAGTAATTAATCCAATATTGGAATTGAATTCCATTATAAATATTTTTGATTTTATTATATTCAATGTATTATTTACTCACTGATATTTCTAACACTTTACTTCTAATAAATTTAGAATTTATTATTTTTAAATGGATTTAAATTATTCACTCAATTAATATTAATGATTACTCAATTTCATTATTCACCATGAATAAATTGTTTTATTTTTTGACACTTCTTAACTATTTCATCTTATACATCATCTACATCGTCTACTAAACAATCATCAAAAAAGTCAATTAAGAACTAAAATAAATATTTTATAAGATCACTATAAATTTTATTATTTTATTCCCAAACCTCAATCTATACATCATCAGAATATTTCACGTATCTATATTTCTCACTACTTATACATGAATAAATTTTAGAGGCATACTCACCTAATTATAAAACATAAAATTTTGATTAAAGCTTTCTAATAATTATTATTATTTTCAATGTTGAGGTATTTAACAACATTATATCACATTTCTCTTGATTTATTAGTAAGGAAATGATTGAAAAATCTATATCATTTCTAAATTGGATTGTTACACATTGATCATAATTAGGAATGAATCCACACAAATTGAATCAATTTTTCGTATATTATTGTAAAAAATGGGAAATATGCTATAGATCCAATATGAAAAAGAATGGATATGATACTAATTTGGTGTATATGAAGTATCATGTAGAAAAAACATAGTTTAGGAAACATTAGTAGTGACCAAATTTTAAAAAGCATAATTATTTATTTTTAAACATTTATAACATTGGTCAATAATTTTTTTTTGAATAATTTTAAATATACCAGTAGTAATTTAACTACTCCTTCACATATGTTATATGAATAAAAATTAGTTAAAATTTAATATTTATTTTTACATGGTTTAGACACATTTTAATATACCTCCATGATATATAGAGATATTATCTCAGTCCATATATTTCCTACTATAAATATCATTATAAATACTTGTATATTGTTATATATATTTTTAAAATATTTTTATTATAATAAAATTATTATTACTGTTATAATTTTGTATATTGTTAGATCTATGTTTTTTGGATATTCTCTAGTTAAAAATTATTCGTCTATATTATTTTAAAAATAAAAATCGGTATATTGAGGTAGTTTCAATTTATACTATATATGTGAAATTATTTTTTTGCGGTTATTTAAATATAATCTATATAATGTCTACGTATTTTAGATGTGATTTTAGTTTTTTAGCATTGTTATTCTCTTCATAAAAATGGATACGGCATAGTGGAGTTTTAAAACACCACTAAATGGATGGGAAATAATGGATTTATATGATAACACCAATTTTAGTTGTAGTTTATAAAACAATTATAGAACCATATGTTGGTGATTTAATCACCCCATGAAAAAAACCTCTTCTAGTATTAGTCGATTGATTTATAGTCATTTTTCCTACCCATATGTGACTCATTGTAAATAAACATGATAGTATAATTATGATGTTTTTTCATGCTATATTACAATATCAGGTTATATAAATAATTGCATCTTAAATGCCCTAAAAATTTACTTATTATGAAAACAAGATGAATACCAGAATCATTCATTAAAATTAAAATAATAAAACACAACATGATTATTCTTTAAAAAACACCATTATTCCCCTTGATTAACCCATCGTATCTGAGATAATCGAAATCATGGAATTCAATGAATAATAAAATATAAGAAATGGGTGATATCAAATGCTCAATAATGGTATAGTAACTAAAGGATAACTTTATTTAATAATGAACATTAAACATTCAAATATTAAATGATGATCGAATAATGTTGCATACAAATTCATATGATCTTCAAAATTTACAATTGATATTCTATCTAATCAAATAATAATATTAAACAATAATAATGATGGATTACATAATTTTGGATGTCTTGACCATCACGATCTATCCATAGGATAGTTACTATAAAGATCCATCATCAATAAAATAATGTATATAGGTAGAAAATTTTTTTCCATGTCATGATGAGTCCTATAGAAAATGTGAAACTGATTTTAAATAAATATGAAAAGTATTTTTCAAAATGATTTCAGCTCAAGATACTACCGATGCATCTAAGGGATTCAATATGAATCGTCCATCCTATTCTATTCATGTCCAATGCATTTCTATCATGAATATGTAACAAAACTCAATCCAAATTTATTAAAAAAATCAAGATCTAGTATAGTGGTATATGAATACATCTGTTGTAAAAAATGACCATAAACCACTTAATAAAGAATGGAAGATGGTTTCCTACAAGACAAAATGAAATAAACTGTTCAGTTATTCAAATGATTTTGACATAAATAAAAATACATTAAATTTCATCACTGGTAAATTATTGAGTAAATACTCTTATTAAACCCATATGAAAAACACATTAATATAAAAATAACATTTTCTTTTGGGATCCCACTTTTAATATAAAGACAATATTTTCAATGAAAAATACTTTTTTATAGAAAATTAACAAAATTAAGAATATTATATTTCATTTTTGAGAACATGAAATCATGAAGAGGGAGATGAAAATAAAATAATACACATTGAACTGGAAAAGTAATTTTCACTATATACATAAATAATTGAATAACCTCTCTGTCATCTTTCAAAATGATACGTATTATTCTTGTAAAAATTTCCATTTCTCAATAGCTTTGAAAAATATTAAAAATTGAAATAAAATTTCTTATGTAACACAATTATATAAAGAAATATCCAAAATAATATCAAGAATATTAATATGGATAAAAATATTTTGTAATTAATTATTTAAAAATCCTATGTTTCTCAAGCCACTTTGAACATTTAAAACATAACCCCAAGAATGAATAATATTTTAAAAAAATTAAATAACTTGAAAATAAATAAACTATTGACATGATAAGTCAAGTCATCGGTATATACAACTCATAATAGAAGGTGGGGGTATACAATTCAAATACACCTCAATGAAACAATATTAAGACAACGTCCCTTACCTTATGCTCGCTTTTGTGGTACATTCTTCAACCTCTTATATAATGGTTTTAAAAATGTTATTAATTTATATAAAAATATTATTCAAATATATGATATATTTTATTATCTTCTTATATTATTTCATCACCATTATATTTAGATTATTTGGTTATAACCCATTTTTTGGCTATTAACTAAATCATTTTCCTATGCATGTTTTGTCATGGATGTCCCAGTTCATTTGTGTAGGATATATATACAACCGCTATACAATTATACTAATGTTATAAATGCAATATTTAAAAACTAAATACAATTTTAGATTAATTAATTAATTAATTATGGATATAGTAAATTAACTACACTGCATTTTGGATATGGTAGGTCATATTTTTGCACGAGTGATGTTATTATTCCATTGTTAAAATAAAGATTATGCATTTTAATGTTATGTGAATATTTATATTGTAAATATCATGTATTTATTATTATATATAAAAAATTATTTCCAATCACTATATCCATCCACTTAATGTGGTGATGAAAAATAGATTACTCAAAGTCATGGAGATTGAATGTTGTATGTACACAGACACAGTACATTCATTTTTTATAGGATAGTTAAGACATGGATTAAGTTGTCCTATAATCATAATAACATATCTGAATATATATTTAAATAGGTTTCTTATATAATCATGGAATGAAAATAGAAAGGGGAAGTATAAAATGAAATGAACATGAATTAGTTAGTAAAAATGATTGCCTCTTATTTTGCGGACTTCCTATAGATATTTTATTAAGGTTGATAAGGTGGATATTATGTAAGGAACATAACCTTTATAGATTCAAAATTATTATTGGGAAGAGAAATGGGATGTGGTAGGCCGAGCTAGATTGCTCAAATTGCATTGCGGAAGTGAGGGAAGAGGTGTCTTTTTATAACTGAGGTGAGGGGAACTTTTTAAAATCCTTATGATATTAAAATATAAAATGGAAATTCTATAGCTAAAGACATTAATATAACCTATAAATGATTGGGTAATATATTTTAGACCATATATTATCTCATTTGTGATTATATAAACTATTTGTGATTTTTAAATAATTCAATAAAATATTAATTCTATAAAATAACATTATGCTCAAATTTGACAATATTAATTTATTTGAAATCAAATACAACAATAAAAACTTTGAATTCAAATATATTGCTTTCAAATATAACAAATATATATTATAGATTCATAAAAATAATTATAAACATTATCTCATTTCAAAAATATCAAAAGTAGTACTTCTAAAATCAATTATATTATTTTTCTATTAATTAATAAAATATCTTATTACCATTATAGAAGAATTTATGGTAATTATATAATATATAATATTTATAAAAAAATTTAATTAATAAAAAATAATTATGATCAAAAAAATAATTTATGTTCATTCTAATCCTGATTTTTCCACATTATATGATCATAAATTATATAACATACAAAGAGATTGGTATTTTGTAAATATATTTCATAGAAAAAACATATAAGTAATTTTCATGGAAAATTGTTTATTAACCAAATGAAATTTTCTATGAAGGTGATAAGAGTCAAATCCCCTTAATCAAATAAATTTTTAACCAGATTATGTCACATTATTAAATTTATATTTTGGTTTTTACCATTATCTAAACCCTTCAAATATTACCATCAAAAGGGTTATTTTTACTCTTTTAATGTTACTATAGTTTCTAATAAATTATAATATAACCTTAAATGAGTCATGGGTGACTATTTAACATGACACCAATAATTGGGTAGTATTATAAATTTCTTTTAATTTTATATCATTTAATATGATACTATTTTTGGGAAATATTATTCATTTATATTTAGACATAAAACATACAAAGACTTTTTAAAAATAACCTTACTAGAAGATAACATGAAATGAAAACCTTCAGCACATCCCGAATATATCTTATAAATCAATATATTTTTTGTATGTAATTAATTATATGGAATTGAATTTTTTATAATTTTTAAATAAATATATTTGATATATACATTAATTATACAATTACAAAATCATTATTGTGAAAGCCATTAATTAAATTATTTCATCCTTAAAAATAAAAACAAATGTTATCTATAATAAAATCATTTATATATAAAATTTATATTTATAGTTAATGATATATTCTTAATAACTAGATATTAAAAATGTTACACTTACTAAAAATATGAGTATAAAAAAATTTAATTTCCTTATAATAATATAGAATAAAATCATTAAATTCATCCAAGTGTCTCCATGAGGCCATATAAACAGCCCAAGTATTATTTTGGAGAATAATCACTCATACAATAATTTTTTCTTTCCAATGTTAGGGTAATTTTATTATTATTTTAATATTACATTTTCCATAAATTACAAATATGGAATCCATTTTTTAAAAATATTATCACATAAATTTTAAAATTTAATTAAAAATTAATCTCACTAACCGAATGATTAAAAAATTTATTAAAGTAAAAACCTTCAAAAAAATGAAATTTTTTTATATCAAAATATAATGTGAAATTGATTCAAATGAAATACATTGGATTAAATGATAAAAATATTGATCTGAATAAAGTTTTGAACAACTAGAAACTATAATATAACACTATATATTATATTGAAAAAAACTATTTTCTATTAAAATTCAATATTATTCACTATTAATCAATATAGGAAAATTATAAAAAAATTAAAAAATCATCCAAATAAAATATATATATTTCTCTTTCAATGAGTTTTTTTGTCAACGTGAATTTATAAATAAGTAATAAATTTTATTTCAAATATGTTCATCATCAAATGGTTGTAAAATTTACTTTAGAAAAATATTTATGATTATGCTTAAAATTTGGTTTATTTTTTTATGTTATCCATATCAAATCAATTTGGTTGAATATCAAAAAGAATTAGTAAATATATAATATATAAATTTTTGAATTTTGTGAATACTATTCATTACCTCTATTTTACCTATTGGGTTATAAAAATAATTCATTTTGTGGTTAATTTAGGTGTTTCATTCAACATAAGATTTCGAAGACATTAAAATTAAATTATATACATGTTTTCAAATACCATGGTGTTAAATTCTCCCCTATATCAATATATTTCTTCATCACATTTTTAAATTGCATTATAATATAAAAGGTTGACACTTGAAAATTCATTTTGGGAATGGAACTTTGGATACAAGGATAATTAATTAACCTCTTAATAATAGGTAATGGTAAGTGAGATAACCACCACAAAATAAGGAATTGGATTAGTGAAAATAAGTAGGAAGTTAAAATACGAACATCGAAAAAAATTAAACTGTCAAACAAGATGGAGATTGATAGAGTACATGGTGATTAAAAATTAAACCACCACAAATCATTGAATTTTTTATTGGTTAACATACCATTGATTTCTCAAATGGAAAAGGAAATGGAAAATGTATTTATTGATAAAATCATTTTTATAGGGTTGAGGTATTCTATATAAATGCAGATAATGAACTCAAGAAAACATACTTGATTTCATTCCAGGTTGTAATCATATCCTTTGGATATGATTCAACCTATTTCAAATTCATATAATAATCCATGATATGGATATTCAAGATGAATTTTATGACAAAAGAATAATTATCAATACATCTAGAATTCATTTTTTCTATCCTAAAATATAATAAAAACTAAAATGGTCAACAATTGTTTAAAAAAAATGATAAACCATAAATTAAATGAAAATAATAACTTACCTTATTCATCTTAATATATTTCATCATTAAGACTCATTAAAAATATATTTTTCTAAAAACATCTCTAAAATTTTAAAATAAATCATAACATTATATTTGAAAAACAACATTATGTAGTGCTTATTTTCAAATAAAATATACACAATCACCATAAAAACCATTATGAAAACATACTTGCGTCCAAATTCCCAAAGAAGATTTAGTGGATTACAATCCATATATATCTCATTATTCTTAGAACCTATAGTATCATGGATGAATAAATAAATATTGAATCCAAAAAATGATGATTTTTCATTCAAAATTATTAAAAATACATTAACCACAATCCATCATGTTATTCCATAAGTCCACATTAAATTAATTTTTATTTCATAGACTCTTCTTCATCATAATTATAATCATTTATTATATAATCCTTTTGATTATAACCATTGAAAAAAACCCAAAGCAAAATATTTGTGACACTAATCATAGTGATTTAGTCATGATAAATCATTTATAGGACATCTAAATCATGAAATATTTTTCACAATCTATGTTTCCATTGTTTTATACATGTTTATATATTGTTGTTTCCAATGTAACAGTATGATATCCAATGTATATGAATATTATCAAATTTTATCATAGGGATGAGATTTCTAATCCATGATTTCCCAAATCTAGTTCACAAGGATTCTACTAAAAATACTCTGATATCAATTGTAAATACCTGTATAGTAGAAGCATGGATTTAGTGGTTACATTATTAGTAGTAAAATTATTCATGGAATCACATCCTAAAAGACTAAATAGTTTATAAGTTTTTGTATTCTGCATACTTACTTGAAATTTAAATTTCGAATGAAACTATGAAATACAACATAATCATTCCATTAAGAACACTATTATTCTACATTATTATACATATATATTAGTCTTAATATTGTTCATGGAATCCTAGAAATAATTAAACAAAAGGAAGTGGTGAGCTCAAATTATTATAAAGGAAAATGTAAAATATAATCCAAATTGAATTAAAAATGAACAATAAGATTGGTAAAAATAAATTTTAATCGAATAATTCCATATAATTAATAACATTAGCTAAAAACATATCCATTTATATTCTAAAAAATAAATTAATCTATTGAAATAATAATAATAATGAAATGAATTATGTAGGATGTCTGCACTACTAAGATCACCTTCATCAATCCATTTTTTTAAAAGCCACTTTGAGGGTTAGTGGGAACCTACATAAAATATTCCTTACAACACCATGTAACACCCTAAAAAACACACATTATATAATTAATGTTTCAAAATAACAAAACAAAACTGTATCACATTCCCCCCCAAGATGACCATCAGGAACCCCGTTTCAAAATTCAAAAGAGACCATCATCACAGAATATCATGTGAGCCGACCAAGGAAACTAAAACAACTGTATCACGAGCCCGACTCACTAACCCTACGAGAACATCACCCCGTAGAATCAACGACATTTAAAAACCATTCATCCCCCAAACACCTCCTACAATGATAAATAAAAGGCACACCATTGGCATCCCAATTGGAGAAAATAGAAAATCATAAATTCTCACCACCTGGAACACCGACATTTTCTCAACTAACACAAACAAAAACCTCATCGGAAAATTTTTCACCAAACTGACTGGTATAGGAGCCAAGGAACCAAATGAAAGTGTAGATATCGAAGAATACTCAACCTCACTAGTAGGACACAAACAACACTAGAATATTTATAACCTTTCAAACCCTCCTGATCAACATTAAAGATCACCATCTTCATGTTACCAATCAAAAAAATCTACAATTACATGTTGATAACTATGAAAAAACCAGTTGTAGTTAGTATTGAACTCAATAGTAATGTCCCGGAATCATCAATAACATAGAACACACCATTTTCCATCTCCACTAGAAATAACACAGACCAGGGATAACAACCAATAAACACACCACTCTATTGATCCATCGAACCATCTGGGGAAAACAAAAACATCACTAGGAACCAAAAACAAGAGATGATAGAAGGAAAAACGTGGTGAAGTGTTATGGAAACCACTGGGAACCAATGAGTCCAGATCTGAAATAAACATAAATGAAAATTTTCACATTCTTCTTGAACGTAAAATACTATCATGATCCAGATGAATCAGAATATGAGAGATGTCCCAAATGGTGACCAAGCCTGGAAAATTGGAGGAGAGGGGGAAACATAACCATCCAAGAATAGATATATTATGGAAATGGGAATTCATGTACTAGACCAAGACTAAATCCTAAGAGAGAAAATATAGTAAAATCTTAATGTCGATGCTTGAAAGAAGATGAAGAAGGATCCCAAAATAGGAAGCATTTAAACAAACTATATATCACTTGGGAGAGGTTTTCGGGAGAGAGTGGCATCATCCATGCACTATAAAGATCTATCCTCAAGATATTTACTATTAAGATCAATCATCAAGACTTTTTGTGTATATTCATTGAAATTCATCTGATTTGTGTTAATATATATCCTTCTGATAATTTAAAACTTCTTTAAAATAGTTCTGAAGGGGTTTTCTCCAACTAATTTCATCTCAAGAGACTAGAGATGCATCGTGGGGATTTCATATATATGATTACAATCATTCATTTCATTTATAATTCACACCTCAAATGAAAAAATATTACACCACAATTAATATTTTTAACAAAATCAATAACTATTATTATGGTATATTCATACTCCCTTAGTAATACTGACCATAAACAATTTACTAAAGTTTTAAGGATTTTATCATAAAAGATATAACCTAATGAAGTAAAATATTTAACATAGAACGTCTACATAAATGAAAATACATTAAAAGATATCTTTTAAATTAAATTAAATAAAAAAAATATTATTAAATCCATATGAAAAAAACATTTGGGTAAAAATAACCTTTTTTAAGAACAAAATTTAACTAGGAAAACACCCTTTTCATGGGAAAAACATTTCCATTACCAAAATACCAAAATATATAAATATGGTTATTAATTTAAGGAATCATAAAATCATGAAAAGTATGATGAAAAAAATAATAGTCACATTGGAAGACCCATTATGGTCACTTTATAAATTATGAATAGAACTTTCCTTTTTTCAATTATCAAAATGTTCAATATAAATATTTATAAATATTTAATATTGAGAAAAGTTGAATGAAATTCTAATTATACATAAAATTTAATTTAATATATTTATATTTATTATTATATAAAATAACATCAAGAATACTAACATGGAAAATAGATATGATAATTAAATCATTAATCTATTATGGTTCCCCACACAACTTTGAAACCTTATATCTTATTCTCCAATAAATAATAATATTTAATGAATGATTAAATAAATTCATAATCAATAATATAATTGAATTATATTTCAACGGGTCTGAATATACATCTCATAAATGAATGTTTGTGTAGAACATCAAATTTTTCCTCAATAGAAGGAGATAGCAACAAAGACTCTCACCATATGCTTCCTTTAGTCGAACATGATTCTCCCTCTTGAATAATGAGATTACGAATTTTAAAAAAAAACATAACTTCAATATTTATATTTTTGATAAAATATATGATCTTCATATCTTATTTTATCCCTCATTATTTAATTCTATTAACAACCCTTATTTCCACTGTTAACTGATTCACCTTCCTATACATGTTTTGTGATAAATGTCTGAGTTCATCTGAATAGGACATATATCCAACATCTCCATAATTATATTAATGAAATAAATTTCAAAATAAATCATTAAATTCTTCTTAAGATATATTATTTAATTCTTATTATGGATAATTAATCACACTATATTGTGGATATGGTATGTGATACGTACGCATGAGTGATGGTATGATTACCTTAAAATGTGAAAAATAAGGAAGTGTATTGTACATTAATTATAATAGAATAAATAACATATCAAATATTTTATATATATCCATTATTTACAACATTATATTCATCCATGTAATGTGATGTTGAGAAACATATTACAGTATAGCATGTAGATGGTAACCCATACGTACATACACCCAGTGCATTCATTTTTTGTAGGATGGATAAAAGGTAGAATATTGAGTTCCTATAATCATAATAACTTCTATGAATTATAATGATACTAGATTTATCACATTATCATGCAGTAAACACATAAATCTGCCACAACCCATCCCAATTGGGCTCGTGCAGCAACTCCCCAATCGTGCCTCCAATAGGCGAGGGACTGGTGACTAGCACCGAGTAGACAAGTCAATGACATCAGAGGCATTTCCTAAGTACCTGTACACATGAACATGTCACCAAGACCAATATTTATAAAATGTAAAAACACCAAAATAAAAAATATTCATACATACTACTAAACCCAACCAACAAAGTATAGGAGAAAGTAAAATTTCGAAAAAGAAACTAGGATAGAATACAAGCCCTCAAAAAATATAGAGTATTAAATCTATAATGTCCATCCTATAATAAAAAATTATTGGTACTAGGATTACTGCTCGATGTTTTAGGAACACCTGGGCTTATCTAGAACACAAAAACCATTTTGTAGTCTTAGTCTTCCCTAGACTCCCTCAAAAGGTCACTCGTATATACAAGACATGAGATGTGCGAGAAAAGATCGTGCATGAGTGGGTATAACAATACTCTGTAGAACACCCCATATACTAGAAAAATAAAAAATAAAAGGTATAGTCATCTCTGCAATGTATGTGTCTATAGTATATATAAAAAGAACATATCTAGATATACTCAAAACTCAAACCCGTAGTCTATAGTTAATTCACAATGACCACATACCCATTATAAGGATTTATTTTGATGATTCCAAAAGCACTCATATGGGAGATCTAATTCCAAAGTCTGATATCATCGATGACATACCAATGAGGTGTATTATTAGTCTGGAATCTCCATGAGATAGAGATACACTAATAAGTATGAAGAGTTAATATGAGACACTCGTTCTGGGTGAACCAACTCCAAGAGTGAGGAAGATCATGTTACACATATGTGGATCACTTTTAGTGCCATGGAGTATATCATGATCATCCAGATTCACTTGCTAAGTAAATGACCAATGTCTATAAGGATTGGTAACATCGAAAACCTGACTCTATCAAGGGCACAAGAATAGATGTAGTATAATGCTCAGGGTATCTCAGAGGGGACTCCCGAATCAACCTAGAATGACCTACAGAAGAGGATCATACTCTGGTTGATTGGAAATGATACCCAATGACCATCGAGGGAATGATTAAGTGGGAACCAACCCAAAAGAGACTTGTCAAAAATATGGGGTACAATGATATAATGCTTTTATAATAGGATTACATGAACTATATTAGTGTCACACATCGTGTCCCTTAACCTTGAGTACTGTCTATGTACAACATCCAATTTTAGAAGAACATGTTGTGTAATAAAAGGTATAACTAGTTATTAAAAAGGAATACATGTCGTGTTTGACTATCTTGGGATCTCTTCATGTATTCTAGTCACATGCTAGTACATGTCTTCAACTCAAGTTCACCTACCGATGTACCAATACATGGGGTAGACCATGTATCTGGTTGGGGTCTGTATATGTGGTGGAGTACATGTTGTGTACTCTAACCCATGACTCTGTATCCTCTGAGATACACACCAAGTCCAGATTAAGGTCCCACACGCCATGTGATAGGTGTCACACGCCATGTTCCACCTCTATGTCGCAATAAACTTGAGTTGTCATTGGACTAGTCCAAAAAATTCATGTATTCCAAGATAAATGCAATGTTCATTGGGATTTTCCATAATAAATGTTCTTCTATCATTGGATCATTTTATCTATTGTGGTACAATCAAATTAACATTTCACATTGAAATTGAATATCCATGGTCTTCTTTGTCCTTACAACATATATTTGGTATGTTTCGGGCTGTTGATCGGCTTCTAAATAGATTCAGGTCATCCACACATAGAATTCCTAAGGAAAGAAATATATGAAAATATGTTGATCTATCTGTTTCCATCATTGTTGAACCTCTTCTATGTCATCATGATGTATGATCTACAATTTCAGAATGATGCACTGTGAAATAGATGTGTAATGATCCTTCGTTCATAACCCAATGAATAATGAAGAACACGAGGGAATAAAGGGGTAGAAATCTCAGTGACAATACTCAAGGAACGAACCTCAGCTATTTTTTGTTATATAATTGAGTTGTTTCCATCATAATAATTTGGAAGCTAAATCATATTAGAATCATTTCCATATATCAAACCCCTAATCACCCATCCCAAAAGAATGGTCATACCATGGATCAACCTATTTGTCAGTTGATCTAAATTATTCATTGAATCCAGGAATTAGAAAGAATTAATTGAAATAAAAATCCCTATCTAGTTTTTGGATTGATCATTGATGAAGAAAGATTATGCTTCATTCATCAATGATATCCTCCAACTCTACTTGCACAGTGATACAAGATAGCTTGATTTGTAGTCATTCATCGTTGAGTGTTTTCCCTAAAATTCTTTTCTCCAATGCTCTATATTATTCCCAGGTTATCCAACTAACCCCTGTTATTTTGATTAAAATTTTATTTAAAATCATAAGTATTTTAATTTTCAGAATAGAAAAATAAAATCAACCTTATATTTATTTTATTTCCATAAATTTCCAAAAACTAACATTCCTAGCATGCTCGTGCCAGTAGTTGTTAGGCATATTCAAAGGTAAGGTTTCTTAATTTAATGAAACAAAGCCGTCATATTTCGGATTCAGGTATCCATTTATATGTTATTTTACATTATTTGTAAAACATCTCGCACGATTTATTTAATGTTTAATTTATTTAAAAAAATTATTTTGGGAACCTAGGACTTGGAATCAAACTCCAACTAAAATAATCACCCTGAATTCATTCAATATATTATTTAAAAATAATACCCGTAAAATATGGGGCATTTCATTCTCCCCACATTTAGAAATTACGTCGCTACAAATTCAAAATAAATTCCTATACAATGAGATGTAGGTATTGAAATCGATTCTGAGTGTCTTTATCCCATGTGTTCTCATATAGATTATCATTATTCCACTAGACACATAACAAGGAAATCAATTTCCACAAAATATCTTTTCATTTAAATCCACAATCTCCAATGGATACTTAGTAATGGTCAGACCATCATCAATGTCTAGAACACCCCAGTCGATGATGTGAAATGGGTCATTCCTGTACCTCGTTTTCTATAACACTTTGAAGACATCATGTACCCCATACAACTCTGGTGGTAGAGGTATGTGGTAATTCACCTCACCAAAATTTCAAAGTAAATAAAAAGGGACACTGAACCTCATAGATTACTAGTCACCCAGACCAAATCTATACACCCCACATTTAGGTGAGTCTCGAAGGAATACATGCTCTCATTCATCGAACTCCAAATGTATCATACATCTATCAGCATAAGAATTATTTTGACTCTATGTAGTATTCATCTACCCTTGGATGAACTGCACATTCTCAAATGTAGAAAACACCTATTCTAGCCCCATGAGTGCTAACTCTCTGGGACCATCCCTATAATGCGGTGACTGATACATTCTCGTGTAAAAAAAATTGAACAGTTCAATACAATTGGTAGATTGGATACTATTGTTATATAAAAACTCTACCAAGGGTAAGTGGGCCTCCCATCTAAAACCAAATTCCAAGATTTAGCCCTGCAATACTTTCTCGATAACCTTAATGGTCCTCCCCATCAAAACATCTTTCTAGGTTTGAAATTTCAAGCTCAAGCTTAACTAAGTTTTAATAGCCTCTAATAATCCTTTCCACAACTGGGATGTGAAATGATCAACGTGATCTAAAACAATCAACGATGGGTCTCCATGAAGTCGCACTATATATTGTGTGTAGAGGCATGCCAACACCACTACTGATCTCTGCTATCAGATAGATTTAAATTGGGATGACATGGTGAGTTGGTCAACAATCACATATATGAGATCATGTCCCATGTAGATACATGGTAAACCAAACATGAATTCAATCTATATTATATCCTAATTTCATTTCATCACCTAATGGGGGTGAGCTAATCCTACTGGGACTAGGTGCTCTGCCTTAAATTGATGGTGCATAAGGCATAAAGAAATTATTTTTCCACTTCTTTATTCATCCCTATCCACAAAAAATGACATCATAGGTTCATATGCATCTTCACCACACTACGGTGTACTACCAATGAGGATGTATGAAACTACCACATAGCCTCGTCCCACAATTCCATTGACATAATTGTGCATCCCCTAAAAAAGATTATTTGCTCCCCACCTTGTGAATATCTATCAGGAGCATGCCTTTTGTAAGTCAGAGCATGTAATGTCTCACAGTCGACATATCGATGTTGTCCCTCCCGAAATCACTGAAATATTGGATTGGTTACAACCATTGACTAGAGTTATGCAACATCATCTTCATCCATAAATGATTATTGTAATGAGGCCAACTACTCTAACTCTATGTTCAATAGTTTCATACTAGATCTCTTTCTAAGATCATCCACAACTATATTTCACTTCCCATGAGTATAGATAATCATGAATTAAATTTCATGAAGAAACTCTTTACATCACCTCTATATTAGGTTGAGATCCTTCTATGAAAAGATATTTGTAAGACTCTTGTGATCAGAGTAGACAATAAATTTATTTCCCATTAGGTAGTGTCTCCACATCTTCAGCACAATGACTACCACTGCTACCTCAACATCATGGGTTGGGAAGTTATGCTTATGTGAAATCAATTGGTGAGAATCAAAATAAATCACTTCATTCTTATACATCAAGACACAACCATGTATGATCCTTGATTCACCACATATCACTACATACATGACTCCCTACTCTTACAATCTCATGATCATAGCAGTCATCAATATCTGCCTCAACTACCGAAAATCCCACTATAACATATTAGTAAAAATGAAATGATACCACTTTGGAGTCAAATAGGTTATTAGTGATGATATCTGGGAGAAATAATGTATAAATATCGGGTAATAACTTCCCATGCTATGTAAACTCTCCACCTCTTTCATGTTCCTAGGTGGCTACCATGATAACACTACTTCCATCAAGGATGGGTCCACCATAACTCTATATACTGTGATAACATGTCCCAATAATTGGACCTCTTGAATCTTGAAATAGCTAATCAAGATCATCCCATAGTGTTGGTGCTCTTAGAGTACATCCATAACCATCTACAGGTGTGTCTTGTGCTCCTCCTCTGATGTGGATTACAAAAGCTTGTTGTTGAAGAATTCCTCTAAGAACTAGTCTATGTATGGATGAAATATCTAGATCATGAGACTGCTGAACATAACTATGGAATTTTTCTTGCCAAAGGGAATCCCCATGTACTCTTTATTACCATAGACTCATCTAAAAGTTCTCTTCAGTATATCCCCATCAGGTAATCACAGTTGGTTATATGTTGATCGAAGGGAAACCATTGATAACCATTGTTACCCTCTCAACTGATTGAAGTGGTCATTGGTCCTCAGTAGTGGATACTTATTCATTACCATATCTTGGATAGAGAATTGGAAATCCATGAACAACCTCAACCTCTAATATGCTCTTTTTAGAAAAGAAAATTGGGGATACAATGGGAGAATCAATGGGTCTGATGAATCCCCTCCTCTAAAAATCCTCCAACAACACCCTCAGCTCACCAAGATATTCAGGAGCCATATGATATGTTAGTTCTGATATTGGTTCCATTCTATGGTTTAAATCGACGAATAATTAGATCTACTAGTAGGGAGGTAATCTTGTAACATATTTACGGAAGACGTCCTCGTAATCCTCCACTAATTCTAGAACTAGGATATCATAAAATATGCTACTATAAGGGTAACAGTAGCCAACTCATTAGTGATTGGATGCACCCTCCTAAGTATGAGCCCCTCCCGTGTTGCCTACATATCCTTTACAAAAAACAATGAATAGTTCATCCCATCGTTGTAGACACACCTTACCCTTCACATAAAATAGTCAATCTTGGCATGTTGCTAATATATACAATCCATATTAGGAATGATGTCGTAAGGCCACAACGCTTCCACCAAGTGAAACCAACCAAAAATCTCATGTCACTACCCATGCTTCGGGTGCTGTGCTATGACTACCCCAGGCCCGAAATCAATAGGCTAGGGGATGGCGAATAGCACCGAAGGTGTATTCCCTAAAACTAGGAAGGAATTGCCTTTATAACCTATAGACACTTGAAACCAGGAACACAGAAATATACAAACTCATGTCAAAAAAATCAAAAACAAAGAGAGTGAAGTAAGTAAAATGGGATGAAATACAAGCCCAACTAGAATGTACAAGGAAAGTTAATGTACATGTGAACTGGAAATGCTCCTGGATTGTCCACCATAAATCTTACATGAACGGTAGGTACAACTCACAAACGATGGTCTCTGTGTTTTGTGTCTTCTAACATCCACCTCCGACCTACCCTCAATCCTGGTACCCTCTTCCTCAGTCAGTGATGTCTGTCGTCTGCACCAAACACAATGAAGTGTGGGCATATCCCATAAAGGGGTTAGTATAATGATACTCAGTAGGGACCCCGTGACCCTCAAGTTTATACAAATCCACATAGGGTAAACCACAAGGAAAGGAAACAACTGAAAACCCTACTTAAGAATATTCCCATACATAATCATTGGTTATCAAGTAAACCCATCTCAATCATGTGGAAAACACAGAATCCAACTCCAAATCCCTAGGATCTACTGTTCCACAAAGGATGAAATACCACAAAGGCAAGTATCACACAGTTACACCACACAGAAGAATACAACCAATGTATTAACAAGAAGGAAAGTACCACACATGTAAAGACTTTTCTCATGCTAGGTATAACATAAATATAGTAATAGAGATGATTAGATGTAACAAATGAGTCATCTTACTTTATTGAGAGGCAGATCCACACAGGATCACTCGGTACTGAAAGACACGGGATTGCTCAGTGCTGACCTATATAGGATCGCTAGGTGCTGACCCACAGAGGATCACTCGGTGATGAACCATATAGGATCACTAAGTGCTGACCCACACATGATCGCTCAGTGCTGACCCACGGAGGATCTCTCGGTGATGACCCACATTAGATAGCGCTTCATTCTTCATGTCACAGCTTGCTATAGGGTTCCCAAAAAATGCTTTATTGTCTCTAGTAGGGTACACTCCACAAGACACTTGTCTATACTCTATCTTCCATGGAGTCTCGTGAAGATATATCTCCACAGACCACCACATCATAGGGGACTCAACGCAATAGATAGCACGTCAATTGGATACCCGGTCTTTGAGTTATTGGCCTTTTAGTCCTGGGGGTCAGGTTGGATTCGTGCTTGATTCAACTCGACCATACCTCAACGTTACCCAATACTTTAGTGGGGGAATACCAAATAGACCATCTTGCTCCAAGGTTTACAACACCATTGATGGTTTGTCAAAGAGACGCATGGTGACAATGTTTTGGTAGTTAGAAGGAAAAGCTTGTAGCTGCTCTGGGTCTGGTCGGACCAGGTTAGACCAACCCGACTAGTCCCAACCTGGGATGACCATGTCTGGGTCAACACGTCCCATTGGGTTCAGACTGGCCCCTGGGTTTTGCACAGCCCACTGGGTGGTCTGCCAGGCCATGTTGGACACGAGGGGCCCAAGAGGGCCCCGGATGGTGGTGCAAGGCCATGGGGGCTGCAGAGTGGCAGTGCTGAGGTGGTGGGGCCATGAGGGTGGTGCGTTCCATGGTGGCTGTGAGGTCGTGGGGTGGTTCAGTTGCAAACGGCATGCAGCTGCAGGGCAACTTGGCCGCAGGGTTGCCGCGAGGTCCATGGGCGGCTCGTCCATGGATGACATGAGGCCACAGGGTGGCTCAGCCGAGGTGGTGCTGCTAATGCACAAAACGGCCCGGTCGTTGACTTCGTGAGGTCACAGGGTGGGTCGAAGGGCCACGGGCAGTCCAGCTAGGCCGAGGGGTTGCACACCTAGGGCACGGGGCAGCGTGATAAGGTCATGGGGATGCAAAGCAGGCCACATGTGGCGGAGCGCCGCGGGGCACGGAGGTCGCGGGTGGCGGAGTTCTGTGGGGTGAAGAGGTTGTGGGGCGGTGTCTCGGCCTTCACAAACATTGTTGTGGTTGATATTCATCCTCCTCCATCGCGGAGAACACAATAATTATTCAAAGAAATTAGAAGAGGATGAGCCATGTCTGTTTGGCCTGATCTCTTCACATTAGAGTGGTAACAAGAAGTTATAATACTTGAATCACAAGAATATCTAGAACAAGTATGGAAGATAATTCAAACACCCTCCCTACAACCCTCATAAATCACTATTCCCAATTCCACAAAATAATTAGAAGGGGAGAACGTGGGAAGTGATAATAATATAGAAGTAAACCCCACCCTCATTTTTTTGATTCGTTAAAGATAGCCCACTGAGAAAGAGATGATGTCATTGGGAATAGACAGACATTGGTGATGTCTGTGTTTCCTCGAATATCGGTTCGTTGACGGTTAAGACATTCCTCATCAACGAATGTCTCATGGAAGGAGTCGGAGTCAAATTTCTAGTTGAAGATGTCGGAGTTGAAGAGTCTCCCCCAAATTTAATAAGAATTTTGAGGGTTTCTCCCCTTAAAGGGGTGTTCATGGGGGTTTATACTCTGGTGTCCCCCTACAACCATAACCTCACTAGGGAGGTTTAGATTAGGTGGTCACCACCTGTGAAACATCCACATGGGATTTTGAAAATAAAATAAAATAAAATGTTACACAAATTTTATTTTATTTTATACTTTCACAAAACACCAATAAATTATCTTTAACCATAGACCAACTATTGTTGAGGTGAATGTTTTCTTAACCAAATATCCGAAATGCGATTTCAATAGTGTCCTCAATTTTCAATTCTATGAACGGGTTCAAATGCTAGAGAAAATCACTCGCATGTTTACGGAATGTATCTGAAAAAATGTTTAGAAATTCATTCGGAGCACTTCGGGACTCAAAATCACGTGCCGTCAATTTTCACAGACTTCTTATAAGGACCCGGCCTTAAACCTTACTTAATATTTAATTAAATGAATAATTCACATTGAGTATCTTTTCAGGTTTAGAGTTTTAGAGAAGTAGGACATAACTATTACATCTCAAAAGATTACAAAGTAGAAACTTTTACTAAGTTTCCATAAAATAAAAACTCTTAAAAAGAAACAAGTCCAGTTCCATGTTTTAGGTTGCATGACTTTCCCTTGATCCCATCCTTGACCCTATTCCACGTTAAGTCCTATGAAAAACATATCAAAAACCTGGGATGAGCATAAAAAGCTCAGTAAGGGATACACAAAGAATAAATCCTGTTAGTTTTTCAAACAACATGTAAACCATGTATACATTATCAATGTAATACTTGTCACATTTTCGAAGTGGTAAAAACACTTCACTGAATAAAAGTTCATTACTTACCCTTCTGTAACCAAAAGATTACCATAAAACCCATATAAAGATCACATAACATATAAAGGTAACTTGGGACATAAACATACTTAAGTGGAATAACCATAAGGTCGACTTCCACACATATCACTTAATGGAATAGCCATTCGGCCAACATCCATACATACTTAATGGAATAGCCATACGACCAACTTCCATACCCAATGCATTGGAGGTTATAATGTAACCACCTGTCCTGTTATTAACGGCACCACCCGTCATATGGTTTATCACGTAACCACCTGTAAAATGTCAAGTAACATTATAAAATTATAACACATAAAACCAACATAAAGGAATGATAACATTTCCATATTTCAATCACAGTATATCATTTAAATATATTGACATAATAGAATCCTTTATCAAAACCATTTTCAATAAAAAAATAAAAAAAGATGTATATGGTATTTATTCTATTTTAAAAAACATTACATCTTGTTGAGGAAGCCAAAGATCAAATAATATTCACGGCAGTGGAAAAGGTCATTGTCGCCGCATACGTAAAAAGAAACATTTATTTTTGTTGTTTAGTAAAACGCTTTATAGAAAAAAGATTCCTTTTGAATAAACGTAAAAGTGAAAGGGGTTGATACATTGTATAAAATAAGGTTGTGTATAATACAAAATATGCCTCAATATATGGAGATTGAGACGAAGACTCTTACAAAGACGGTATCCTTGGTTTATGGATAAATCAATTGCATAATTATGTGTGACAAATGAATACACCAAATATAAGTGGATATTAAGTGTAAAACAATCAGAGGTTATTCACACAAATTAATAGAACGACATATTAAATGAGTACAATTTTATCCCAAAGAATCAAATTTGGGTTAAAAAGTTCCCTTGTAAAAATTTGACAGCCCAACAGCGTCACTTCAAAATTCAGAAAAAGAGTTGATGAGAGATAAAAAGGTTATCTCATCACATGGACATAAAATTTAGATCAAGAAGGATATAGAAGAACATATCCCAAAATAATATTATGTGAATTAAAAGACATAACAAAAGAAGTCTTTTACAAAAAGAGGAGGGTGAAAGGTTCCCTTACCGACATGGGTATCTTTCGAGACATGCACCTCGCGAAAGAAGGACAATACAACATTGATGAAAATACTCATAAATGAAAGTATATTACACAATTAGAAGAATAACAGGCAGTACATACACCAATCAAAGGAAATTGTGGAAAATGTATCGTAAATCTCACGGGAATAAAAGTGAGATGAAAAATCCCTTACGAAAACTCGGCAGCCTAATGACGCCACTTAAAACATACAAAAATGGATCGATGAGATCAAATAGGGTCTATCATCATATTAACATAATGTTTATAGAAAGCGTAATATAAAAGAACATCCCAATCACATGAAAGTTGAGCATAAAAGGAATGACATAAAAGAGTGTACTTAAAAAGAATGAGAGGAGCAGGATCCCTTACCTCGGGTCCGAATTGACTCGATCGTTCCTTAACGTCCTGAATAATAAACATGAGTTAATTTATATTTCCATAAGAACATTTTAAAGTTCATTATTCTTTTTATATCACTTATTTACATTTTATAAACATTATGTAATCATTTATGTAAATAATATTTGTTTTGTCGATATTTGGTTCTTATGTCGAAAGTGGACTTCTTACAATTACATGTTGTTCGTGTGGTCAAAGGTTCTTTATATCCAGAGTGACATTCCTGATTTGTATATCATATATATAATATATATCTAGAATATACATGTATTTATAATATCAAATAATTATTTAGAGGATAGAAATGAAATGCACCGTTCATGGAGACGGTAAGCCGTACGTACGCATGACCACTACTTTCATTTCTTTATCATATTAATGGAATTAAAACTAAATGAGAGGTATATATATTTTAATTACAGAATTATATTCATCATTTAGATGTATCATTCATCATATATATCCATTATATACATGTACTTATAATAGTACATTACATTTGGGGATAAGAAATGAAATGCACCGTTCATTGAGACGGTAAGCCGTACGTACGCATGAACGCTACTTTCATTTCTATCTCATAATTTAATGGAAAGAAATAAAAATGATATAGAGGTATATTATAATTCCAGTATAACATCATATATAATAACATTAAATCCATCCTTTATACGACCCACGTATGGAATTAACGAATCACATCACTTTGAGGGGCGGCAGTCCGCACTTCCTAAAATGAAGATATCGCATATACCCATAATGGAAGCTATAAAGGTAAGACAAAAATGAAAAATAAAGAAGCTTAAGTAAAACATAAACATACTATATATCATATATAAATATAGTGACATCTTAATGGCCACCATTGAATGT
The DNA here is from genome assembly GCA_963277665.1 of Viscum album. Taxonomy (NCBI): domain Eukaryota; kingdom Viridiplantae; phylum Streptophyta; class Magnoliopsida; order Santalales; family Viscaceae; genus Viscum; species Viscum album. The sequence continues at coordinate 1,841,350,714 of OY728156.1, forward strand.
GTTATATGAGTGTTGAACAATCATCGTTTCGTGAGGCAGAAATTCGCCATCCACGGAAACGGTATGTTCATTAACCATTAGATGTAGGTGTGTGTAAGTGTAGCTCTAATCCTTCTTATAACAACATCCTAGTATATTTAAGATACTGTAGTTGTTTCAAAATAAATGAATAAAAAAGAGTTTAGGGGGTTGGAGAGGCAAAACAAAACAAAAGGACTCAAGTGAAGACATTACCTTAAAATCGGGTAACTCCCTTTGCTTTGAGTTCAAAGGCTTCCTTGGGAAGACTTCTGACCCAATTGAGGCTTAAAGGAGCAATAGAGGGAAGTGTAGAGACAAAATGGGTAGGGTTTGGCCGAGGCAATGGCTTTGGGAGTGTGGGTAAGGAGGTAGAGGTGGGGGCCTTTTATAAGAGGAGAGGAGGGGCACTCTTGGAAAGTAAAGAAAAGTCACTTTATTTTAAAATGATATTCGGATTTAAGAGGTCCCACATTGATATAATTCGAGGATAAGGTGATAAGGGTTCGATATCCACTCATACAATAAGTTTTAAACATGTTTAGGTCTTAGATATTACATTATCTTTCTATTTTATTTAAATCGTTAAATAATGAGGTCATCGCTGCATCATCATGATGTCAAAAAAATTTAATTTATTTAAAGTCTAAAAATTATAAAAAAATACTATGATTTAGGAAATCTTTTTAGATTTCCATTTATTATTTATATTCAAAAATCTGACTTGTATAACCCCATGTAAAAATTGTTTTAGTAAAACAGCTTCTGTTTGTGTCATTTTAACTTTAACAATAAATAAAAAGGTATTTATGTCATTTTCCAACCAAAGTGGCTCCATGGGGTCCCCAAGTTGACCCATTGATTTTCTTGGTCGGCCATGACACATCCAATGAGGTTAGGATATGTGTCTAGGTCATTTCATTTTATTAAAACATTATTCTTACCTTAAACTACACTAATTACTTCTAATCGCGATTAGGAACTTAAAAGTTACTATTCACAAAAAAATTATTTTAATCTCATTGAACCAAATTTTACTTCTTAATGAAAACCATGTATGACAGATTTTTGAAATTCAAAACACAGAAGTGGTAAAATTTTCATTTAAACGAAAAATCGGTTTTTATAAGTACCACTTAGTGGTTTCACTATTCATCAAAAATTGATGTTTTTCAAAAAAATCCCAAAAATTAACCCCAAGATATATTTGACATTCCAAATTCAAAAATTAATTCTATTTTAAAATTTTCAAAACATATATGTCACATTAATTAATTTAATAATTAATTCCCGTGGTCAGAGCAAATAGCGTGTTTTTTTGAAACAATAAGTATCAAAAGATTGACACTAGTTTAAGTCTGGTTTCAAATTGAAATTAATTCCAACAACCACTATTGGATTTAGTGGTAAAAATATATTCTAATTTCACTTTAAAACCAATTAAAAAGATAATCTAATCATATAAATAAATTAGATTAAAAAGTGGTTTTGAATTAAAATACATCATTTTACACTATTCATTAAAAAATGAACTTTATCGGAAAGATACCAAAAATTTACACAAAGTAAATATTGATGTACCGATTCTAATGAAGAGTTTTATTTGGTCCAATATAATGTATAAGAGTGAACAAAATTATATTTAATTACGGTTCTCCATCAAAAGGCGATAAGTGAACCTTTAGTGAAAACCAGGGCATATACGCCTAAAATTGAATTCTTTCCGTATTTTAAGCCTTTATCTTATATTGGATAATTGTAAAAACATTTAAAAACATATATAATCATATTTTAGTTATTTATATCCATTCCCGCCAATACAATGGCTACATGTTAACTACCATTTAAAATAATATTATTTTATTATTAGAGTGCAACGTAAGATTCCCACGAAACTCGTTGTTGCTGTTGGGTACGACATCAAGCATAGTGTCCCCTTTAAATTCATATTAATATTTTATTCACAAATATGGATAAATATGAAAATTTCATATTCTTTATTTACCTGGGGTTTTACATCCTTCCCCCCCTTTTGGGAATTGCGTCCTCGCAATTTCTAAAATTGAGCTTGGAAACATCCTTGAAAGTCCCACATCGGAACAAGAGTCGGTAAAACAATCACTTTAAAATAAATAAAGATAAGTACAGAGGTCTCCTGAGTTAACCCATAATAGGATTCCGTGTAGGAAAACATGGACATGGTATAAAAATCAAAGGGTCATGTTCTTGAGGGAGAGTGATAGTAAACATGTCTAGGAGAAAGTTAACCATAAGAAAACCACAAACTTGTGATGGGTTTAACAGTATTCGAATCCACAGTAGGAAAAGATAATAAACAAAATTTTTGTTTTAAGTTACTTTTTATTAAGGAATTTATTCATCAGGAAACATAATCCCTTATCATGTTGACTTTCAACTTTTATTATATTCCTTACACAAACTCATATTTTCTCCAAAAGACGAGTATTTATTAAGACTTGTTCACATTAAGAGTACTATAATCAACTTTTAGAGAATCACCTAATCCACAAAAGAGAACTATATAATTCCCATGTCATTAGACTCTAACCAAAACCAAAACCAAAAAGGTTAGTACAAGATCAGATAATCCAGAAAAGGATAACGCTTTAAAAAGAAAATCTATGCTTAATCTCAAAATTTGTCCAACAAAACCCAAAGATCAACGAGGACCATCCGATAAACAATTTGTCCATAAAATTCTTCAAAGTAAACCAAACTAAGTTTGAAACACAAATATTTGAAGGATTTAATCACATAGTCTTCCAAGGTACAAATTAACTTTTATCTCTAAATAACATCAGTTTCTCTTAAATTCTCATATTGAAAAGTAATTAACCTAATCACATATCCTCCATGATAGGTTAATCATTTCCATAGATAACCCAAAATAAACTTAATCTTGATTACTAAAATCATCTAACTAAAAAGAATCAGTCAAACTAACCAGGTACTTCACGTAGTCCAGTGGTAGGCGATAAATACTAGTTGCACTTTGGTTATGGGTTTGATTCCCGCAGCTTTGTCCGACGCGACGGGTTGTCACATGGTCTGCGTGTTGTCCTTTTTCCAAAACTGTATAACTCTTAAAATATTCCCCAAAATGAGATAAAATCATCAAAAAAAACATAACATATTTTTACCTCAAGTTTATCTCATGCCTTTCATTTTCCATCATATCATAGAGTAACCCATAATTAACTCAAAAGTAAGGATCATATAAACTCTAATGGTTACCTTTATAATTATTACCTGAACTTCCACATCGATTGGTCATCTCGTACATGATGCATTACCGAACGTACCAAGGTTCATGTTGTTGACCATGACTCCTTGATAGTTTGTTTAGAACAACCACAAGTTTCTTCATTGAATCCTCCATTTTATCTAGTATCTTAATCAGAGAACCACCACAGTTTCCTTCAAACCTGTTGTCTCTTTGGTGCCTACTAGATCCATCCATTCACTAAAAAACAGAAATGTCAGTGTGAGTATATCAACAGAACCACCATGTACTAAGGAAGAAGATATACTTACTCATTCACTTTATCTAAAAACTATGACTCTTTCTGAAATCCTAACCATTATGGTAATGTCACTTATGCTTGAAGAATACCCTCAGCTCTAAAGTTATCTAAACCGACCTTTGATACCAACAATAAGGCCCCAACCTTTAACCATACTTAATATTGAATTGAATGAATAATTCACATTGAGTATCTTTTCAGGTTTAGAGTTTTAGAGAATTAGGACATAACTATTACATCTCAAAAGATTAAAAAGTAGAAACTTTTACTAAGTTTCCATAAAATAAAAACTCTTAAAAAGAAACATGTTCAGATCCATGTTTTAGGTTGCATGACTTTACCTTGATCCCATCCTTGACCCTATTCCACGTTAAGTCTTATGAAAAACATTTCAAAAACCTGGGATGATCATAAAAAGCTCAGTAAAGGATACACAAAGAATAAAAACTGTTAGTTTTTCAAACAAAATGTAAACCATGTATACATTATCAATGTAATACTTTTCACCTTTTCGAAGTGGTAAACACTCTTCACTGAATAAAAGTTCATTACATACCCTTCTATAACCAAAAGATTACCATAAAACCCATATAATGATCACATAACATATAAAGGTAACTTGGGACATAAACATACTTAAGTGGAATAACCATAAGGTCGACTTCCAAACATATCAATTAATGGAATAACCATTCGGACAACTTCAAAACATACTTAATGGAATAGCCATACGGCTGACTTCCATACCCAATGCATTGGAGGTTATAACGTAACCACTCGTCCTGGTATTCACGGCACCACCCGTCATATGGTTTATCACATAACCACCCATAAAATATCCAAGTACCATTATAAAATTATAACACATAAAACCAACATAAAGGAATGATAACATTTTCACATTTCAATCACAATATATCATTTAAATATATTGACATAATAGAATCCTTTATCAAAACCATTTTCAATACCAAAATACAAAAAGAAGTATATGGTATTTATTCTATTTTTAAAAACATTACGGCTTGTTGAGGAAGCCAAAGATCAAATAATACTCGCGGCAGCGGAAAAGGTCGTTGTCACCGCGTACGTAAAAAGAAACATTCCTTTTTGTCGTTTAGTAAAACACTTCGTAGAAAAAAGATTCCTTTTGAATAAACGTAAAAGTGAAAGGGTCTTATACACCGTATAAAATAAGGTTTTGTATAAAACAAAATATGCCTCAATGTATGGAGATTGAGACGAAGACCCTTACAAAGACATTGGTTTAAGGATAAATCAAGTGCATAATTAGGTGTGACAATCGAATACACCAAATATAAGTGGATATTAAGTGTAAAACAGTCAGAGGTTATTCACACATATTAATAGAACGACATATTCAAGGAGTACAAGTTTATCCCAAAGAATCAAATTTGGGTTAAAAAGTTCCCCTGCAAAAATTTGACAGCCTAACGGCGTCACTTCAAAATTAAGAAAAAGAGTTGATGAGAGAAAAAAATGGAATCTCATCACATGGAAATAAAATATAGATCAATAAGGATATAGAAGAGCATATCCCAACATAATATTATGCGAATTAAAATACATAACAAAAGAAGTCTTTTACAAAAAGAGGAGGGTGAAAGGTTCCCTTACCGACATGGGTATCTTTCGAGACATGCACCCCGCTAAAGAAGGACAATACAACATTGATGTAAATACTCATAAATGAAATTATATTACACAATGAGAACAATAACGGGAAGTACATACACCAAACAAATGAAATTGTGGAAAATGTATCATAAATCTCATGGGAATAAAAGTGAGATGAAAAATCCCTTACGAAAACTCGGCAGCCTAACGACGCCACTTAAAACTTACAAAAATGGATAGATGAGATCAAATAGGGTCTCTCATCATATTAACATAAATTTTATAGATAGATTAATATAAAATAACATCCCAATCACATGAAAGTTGAGCTTAAAATGAATGACATAAAAGAGTGTACTTAAAAAGAAAGAGAGGACCAGGATCCCTTACCTCGGGTCCGACTTGACTCGATCGTTCTTTAACATCCTGAATAATAAACATGAGTTAATTTCTATTTGTTTAAGAACCTTTTAAAGTTCATTATTCCTTTTATATCACTTATTTACATTTTATAAACATTATGTAATCATTTAAGTAAATAATGTTTGTTTTGTCGATATTTGGTTCTTAAGTCGAAAGTAGACTTCCTACAATTACATGTTGTTCGTGTGGTCAGAGGTTCTTTATATCTAGAATTACATTCCTGATTTGGATATCAATTATATCATATATATCTAGAATATACATGTATTTATAATATCACATAATCATTTAGAGGTAAGAAATGAAATGCACCGTTCATGGAGACGGTAAGCCGTACGTACCCATGAACGCTACTTTCATTTCTTTGTCATATTAATGGAATTAAAACTAAATGAGAGGTATTTATATTTTAATTCCAGAATTATATTCATCATTTAGATGTATCATTAATCATATATATCCATTATATACAAGTACTTATAATAGTACATTACATTTGGGGATAAGAAATGAAATGCACCGTTCATGGAGAGGTAAGCCGTACGTACGCATTAACGCTACTTTCATTTTTGTCTCATACTTTAATGGAAAGAAATAATAATGATATAGAGGTATATTATAATTCCAGTATAACATAATATATAATAACATTAAATTCATCCTTTATACGTCTCACGTATGGCATTAACGAATCACATCAATTTGAGGGGGCGGTTGTCCGCACTTCCTAAAATGAAGATATTGCGTATACCAATAATGGAAGCCATAAATGTAAGCCACAAATGAAAAATACAGAATCTTAAGTAAAAAATAAACATATTATATATCATATATAAATATAGTGTCATTTTAATGGCCATCATTGTAGGTGTTATATGAGTGTTGAACAATCATCGTTTCGTGAGGCAGAAATTTGCCATCCACGGAAACAATATGTTCTTTAACCATTAGATGTAGGTGTGTGTAAGTGTAGCTCGAATACTTCTTATAATAACGTCCTAGTATATTTAAGATACTGGAGTTGTTACAAAAGAAATGAATAAAAATAGTTTAGGAGGTTAGAAAGGCAAAATAAAACAAAAGGACTCAAGTGAATAAATTACCTTAAAATCGGGTAACTCCCTTTGGTTTGAGCTCAAAGGCTTCCTTGGGAAGACTTATGCCCAAAGTGAGGTTTCAAGGAGTAATAGAGGAAAGTGGAGAGACGAAATGGGCAGGGTTTGGCCGAGCCAAAGGCTTTGGGAGTGTGGGTAAGGAGGTAGAGGTGGTGGCCTTTTATAAGAGGAGAGGAGGGGCACTCTTGGAAAGTAAAGAAAAGTCACTTTATTTTAAAATGATATTAGGATTTAAGATTTCCCAAATTGATATAATTATAGGATAAGGTGATAAGGGTTAGAAATCCACTCATCCAATAAGTTTTGGACTTGTGTAGGTCTTAGATATTACATTATCATTCCATTTTATTTAAATCGTTAAATAATGAGGTCATCGCTGCATCATCATGATATCATAAATAATTTAATTTATATAAAGTCTAAAATTTATAAAAAAAATACTATGATGTATGAAATATTTTTCTCTTTCCATTGATTATTTATAGGTAATAATCTGACTTGTATAACCCCATGTAAAAATTGTTTTAGTAAAACATCTCATGATTGTGTCATTTTTACTTTAACATTAAATAAAAAGGTATTTATGTAATTTTCCAACCAAAGTGGCTCCATGGGGCCCCCAAGTAGACCCATGGATTGTCTTGGTCGGCCGTGACACATCTAATGAGAGTAGGACATGTGTCTAGGTCATTTCATTTTATTAAAACATTATTCTTACCTTAAACTACACTAATTACTTCTAATCGCAATTAAGAACTTAAAAGTTACTATTCACCAAAAAATTATTTTAATCTCATTGAACCAAATTTTAATTCTTAACGAAAAACATGTATGTCAGATTTTTCAAATTCAAAACACAGAAGTGGTAAAATTTCATTTAAACGAAAAATCAGTTTTTATAAGTACCACTTAGAGTTTTCACTATTCATCAAAAATTGAAGTTTTTCAGAAAAACCCCAAAAATTCAGCCTAAGATATATTTGATATTACGAATTCAAAAATGATGTCTATTTTAAAAAATTAAAAACATATATGTCACATTAATTAATTTAATAATTAATTCCCGCGGTCAGAGAAAATAGCGTGTTTTTAAGAAACAATAAGTATCAAAAGATTGACACTAGTTTAAGTTTGATTTCAAAGTGAAATTAATTAAAAGGACCACTATTGGATTTAATGGTAAAAATATATTCTAATTTCACTTTAAAACCAATTCAAAAGATAATCTAATCATATAAATAAATTTGATTAAAATGAGGTTTTGAATTAAAATACAACATTTTACACTATTCATTAAAAAATGAACATTATCGGAAAGATACCACAAATTTACACAAAGTAAAATTTGATGTCCCGATTCTAAAGAAGAGTTTTATTTGGTCCAATAGAATTTATAATAGTGAACAAAACTATATTTAATGACGATTCACCATCAAAAGGCGATAAGTGAACCTTTAGTGAAAACCAGGGCATATACGCCTAAAATTGAATTCTTTCAATATTTTAAGCCTTTATAATTTATTGGATAAATGTAAAAACATTTAAAAACATATATAATAATATTTTAGTTATTTCTATCCATTCCCGCAAATACAACGGCTACATGTTAACTACCATTTAAAATAATTTTATTTTATTATTAGAGTGCAACGTAAGATTCCCAAGAACCTCGTTGTTGCGTGTTGGGTACGCCATCGAGCATAGCGTCCCCTTTAAAGTCATATTAATATTTTATTCACTAATATGGATAAATATGAAAATGTCATATTCTTTATTTACCTGGGGTGTTACACTTGTAAAATTAACATTTAATTAAACTATTTATACATGGAAATTATGGGTCTTTATATTCTCCCCACACAAGGGCTTTACATCCCCGTAAACCATAACTCAATCTAAGAGATCCAATGGGGGTAAGAAGCACTCATCTGAGTCTCCTGCTCCCATGTGCTCTTTAGGAGGTTCGTGTGTTGCCAATGAATGCACACTAGAGGTATCAATAACCCATGAAGGACCTTTTACAGTCGATCCTCAATCACAGCTGGAACCTCCATACAAGTCACACCATCATCGATATCCAGCTCTACATGGTCGATGATGTGGGAATGGTCATGAACTTATCTCCTCATCAGGGATACGTGGAAGAAGTCATGCACCTGGTGCAACTGAGATGGAATGGATTAGTAGTAAGCCACCATGACAACTACTTTGAGGACCTAAAAGGGTCCAATGAACATCAGAAATAACTTTCCACCTCAGCCAAATTTCCAAAACCACATCAAGGTGAGACCTGTAGAAAGACATGGTCACCATCCTCGAACTCCAGAGGTCTCCGTATCTTATCGACATAGAAAATATGCCTACTCTTTATAGTCCTCATCTGCTCCTCGATGATCTACACCTTCTCTATGGTAGCTTTTACCATCTCTGGTCTCACTAGTGCTGACTCCCCTCAGTCAGTCCGGCACAACGGTGATCCGCAAGGTCGCCCGTACATTGCCTCAAAAGGTGCCATCCCAATGGTGGAGTGATAGATGTTGTTGAATGAAAACTCCAACAAATCCAAGTGATCTTCCCAACTGTATCTGAAGTCGAGGATGAAAAAATATAGCATTCCCTTGAGGGTCTGAATGGTCTGCTCAGTCTGGCCGTCCATATGACTATGGAAGGTGGTGCTCAAACGAAGCTGCATCTCGAAAGCCTCCTACAAACCATTTCATAGCCACAATGTAAAATGTGAATCGTGATCGGATAAAATCATCGAAGGTACCCCTTGTAGCCAACAAATATCTTTATATAGAGGTTTCCCTAGATCTCTACTGACCCATGTTCTCTGATCGGTAGGAAGTGGGCCAACATGGTGAGTCGATCGATAATAACCTAGATAAAGTAATTTCCCTAGATGTAAGTCGATGTTCTATCATGATGTTCATGGATACACCATCTCACATCCACTCTTGTACCTCTAAAGGTTGAACGATGTTTGCTGGTACCTGATGCTCTGCCTTCACTTGCTGATGGGTGAGGCGTTGAGAGACAAACTCTACTACAGATTTCTTCAATCTCATCCACAAGTGTTGTCGTCAGAGATCCTGGTACATATTTTCCACTCCTGGATGTACCGCTAGAGGGGATGTGTGGAACTCCCTCAACACATCCTCCTGATGCGACACTGGTATAATGGTACGTCCTCTAATGAGGATGACGTGATCCCCAACATTAGAAAATCTATCAGGTGCATGTCTTGTGGATATCTGAGAACTTTGGGTCTTGTAGTTAGCATCCCTTTGTTGCGCCTCCATGACTCACTGATGAAGTGGGGGAGTTACTGTAAGAGACAGAAGAAAAGCTACTCTATCTCTATCCATAAGGGATATCGGCAAAGTAGAAAATTTCTCTATCTCCTCACCTAGCAGATGTATACTCGTCCTCCTACTGAGTGCATCTTCTACAATGTTCCCCTTCCCAGGAGTATAGACTATCTCCATGTCATAGTCTTAGAGGAACTCAATCCAATGTTGCTATCTCAGGTTCAGGTCCTTCTAAGAGAAGATATACCTGAGACACTTATGATCTGAGTAGACTGTAAAATGTTTTCCCATGAGATAGTGCAGCCACATCATCACAGTGAATACCACCACTACTAACTTCATGTCATGGGTAGCATAGTTCTACTGATGACGTATCAAATGTCAGGAACCATATGTGATCATTGCTTTCTCCTACATCAAGACACATCCAAGCCGGGTCCTTGATGTGTCGTAGTAGACTACGCACCCAACAACCTCCTCTGGAAGCCTCAATATTAGGGCACTAGTCATCCTCTACCTCATCTCCTAAAAACCTTGAGGGAATCTCTCTGACCACATGAAGGGTTGCCCCTTCTTCATCAAGGCTGATAGTGGCGCTGAAACTCTAGAGAAATCTGGAACAAATCTCCGGTAGTATCTAGACAAATCTAGGAAACTCTGTACCTCTGTCACACATTTGGGTGGCTCCCAAGCAAGTACCACCTCAATCTTCACTAGATTAACAGAAAATGAAGCCTCTGTTGTGACTGTACTAGAAAATGAATCTCTCAGATCCAAAACTAGCACTTCGAGAGCTTAGCATAATGCCAGTGTTGTCAGATTTTTTCCAGTATTTCCTGCAAATGATAGGCATGCTCCTCCTCAGTAGTCGAGAAGATCCGAATTTCATCATTGAAGACTACTAGAAAGTGATCATGCTTGGGATGAAATATCCAATTCATGAGTCCCATGAACACTGCTAGAGCATTGTTTACGCCGAATGGCATAAATATGAACCCCTAATGGCCATACCGACATATGAAGGCCATCTTCTACACATCCTCATCTCGTACACTAAGCTGGTGATAGCCTGATCTTGGGTCTATATTTGATAAACACTATGCATCCTTCATCTGATCAAATAGGTCATCAATCTTTGGGACTGGGTACTTGTTCTTCATATTCACCTAATTCGGGCACCGATAGTCAACAAAAATCCTCAAGATCACGTCCACCTTCTTGGAGAGCCAAATCAGGGCTTCCCAAGGTGAATCACTAGGATGAATTAATCTCTTCCTCTACAATTCCTCTAGTTGTAACCACTTCTCACGAAGCTCTACAAGAGCCTTTCGATATGCTGGTGTGGATATTGGTGTCGTCCCCGGGTACAAGTCAATTTAAAATTGCACCTATCTTTGAGAAGATAGACCCGTAACCTCATCAGGGAAGACATCTGCAAACTTTTCCACCAATACAAGATAACATGGACTCTCCACATCAACTACTCCAAGTGAATGGGTATCCAACTGAGGAGTTATTATTTGCACTCTAATCTGGGTAAGTCCATCCCATGCTGCAATGTCTCCATTCTCACCAGTGAAGGTAATCCTAGTCCCATATTTGCAGACACATCGCACATTTCACCTAATATAATCAATCAGAGCATGGACTATAGATAACTAGTCTATAAAAAATATGACGTCGTAAGACCTCAACACAGCTACTAGGAGATCCGAGATGAATCTCTCTCCTCCTAGAGTAAGCTCGCACTGCCAAAACGAGAGCGCAATTGTCGAATCCGCTCCCGTAGGAGTCTCTTTCCATAATAATCGATGTGACGTCTCCATTAGAATCTCCATGCTCTGAATGAGGTTAGTGGCAATAAAATAATGACTGGAACTTGTGTCTATAAGTACTACAACTAAGGTGGATTAAACATAGACTGTACCTTATATCATCTATAGAGCACCGTGATCATAGGCCTCATTTTCCATGAGCTATGCTCACCCCTTTCATCCTACACAATGTGGTTGTGGTGAACCAACTGGTGGTGGTGGTAGTAACATCTCAAATGATTTCCCACTACTAGTAGCACAACTTGCTCCTCTGCCCCGTCCACCTATTCCCTGCAAACCAATTTGGTCGAACATCTGTCTCTTCCTGGGCGGTCATTCGGCCATCTGATTATCATCCATATGTTGGGTTAGATAATCACGAGCCAAGTGACCCTGCTCGCCGCATGTGTAACACTTCCCACTCCTGGTATGAATGGCTCCACCTCGGGTACCCCGCACAACTGACCCTGAGTCAAGTGGCTGTCCACCTGTAGGGATGGTTCTCTTGGACCATTGTGTCATCTACCTACTTCCAGCTACAAAAGTATCTTCTACGTGATTATTGCTGGTGGGTCTCGCTGATGGTGACAACTCAACAACGAAACTCACCACTAAGAGGGTTTTCTACTGATGAATACTCAACAAGAAAACTCTCCACTTAGAGTTCCCACTCAATCACCCTCACATGCATTGGGATAATGTGTGAGATCATCAAAGCCTTGATCTCTCACCTAAAACCCTGCTCTAAGGTCTTAGCCCTGAAGAATTCATCAAGCACCATATATGTGGAGTGGCGTGAGAGATCAGTGCATCTCACTGAGTACTGAGCTACAGTTATGCTGCCCTGTTGGAGTTGAAGATGCTCAAGTATACACACTTCGTGAAGAGTCCCTGGAACAAATTCTACCCAACACAGGCTATCGAATTCTTCCCAGAGAAGTGTCACCTCATCGTGAACCGAGTGAATCAAGCTCTACCATCTGCTATCTTTTTCCTGTAGAAGGTTGTAGACAAGGATCACCATCGGCTAGTGTCCCTACCAGTTTGAAGAGTCTCACTATAGCCTCCAACTAATCCTCAGCTGCCTATCGGTCCATCTCTCCCCAGAACATGGGTGGCCACAGGAGCTGGAAATCGTGCAACGTGCACTGGTGGCATGAATCATCTGCTGCTGGGGCCGGTGCAATCAGTTCCCCAATGGGTAATGTTACCAGTCGGGCATCTGCGGGTGCCTCTAATGGAAGAAGGTCTGGCACAAAGTCCTCATTGCTTAGTGGGATATCAGTGCGTACAACTTTTGGATCCCTAGAGGGTTGTTTTCATGGAAGCATCCTAAATAGAAATAGGTGTTCCAAGATCAATAAGTTATACCTGGTGAGCCGATTCAAAGTGATCACAATGAAAACTCTTGAAAACGCACATGCCCTCAGTGTATTAACGCAATGAGTCGGAAATATAATGTTAAGGTATTTGTGTATGGATAGGCTGACATCCACACAAACACTGGATTCCCAAAACTGATATCCACACTCACTACACATAACAATATTTCCATTAAGAAGAACGATCAGAGTCATATGTTCTGCTGTAGAACCAACTCCTCTTATACCCATTTTTCATGACCCATCACCTTTGACCAGTTTTGTGACTACCCCAAACCCACCATCTATTGGCTAGGGCTGTCGACTAGAACCAAATGCGTATACCCTAAAACATGAAAGGCATTGCCTTTATAACCTGTAAAAACACACAACCAAGCACACAACAAGATAAAAAATCAAGTAAAATTAATATAAACAGTGTTAGTACAATATGTAAAAGGGGACAGAATACATGCCCAACTGGAATGTACAAGGAAACGAAAAGAATAAAGGAACTAGAACTGCTCCCAGATTATCCACCACGAATCCTATATGAAGGGTAGGTATATCTCCCGAGTGGCCATCTATATGGTTCACCTCATCTAACATCCACCTTTAAGATACCTTTAGTCATGGTACCCTCTTAACCAGTCAACGATGTTCGTCTTGTGCACCAAACACAACGATGTGTGGTCATAGCCTATGTAGGGGTGAGAATTACGATACTCAGTAGTGACCCTGAGACCCTCAAGGTCTTAAAAATCCACAACGGATAATCCACAATGCAATGAATCAACTGATAACCCTACTTAGGAATATACCCATACATATACCGAAGTTATCATCTAAACCAATCTAAATTATGAGGAAAACAAAGATTCAAACTCCAAAGACCCAGGATGAACTGTTCCATAAAGTATGAAATACCACAATGTCAGGTACCACACAGGTAAAACAAAAAGAAGAATACCACAAAGGAATTACCAAAAAGTAATGTACCACACAGCTATAGACTCATCTCACACTAGGTATAACATCATCATAGTAGTAGAAATGATTATATGTAACTACTATATAATCTTAATTTTTTAAAAGGAAGACCCACACAGGATCACTCGGTGTTGACCCACACAGGATCGATCAGTACGGAACCACACATGATCACAAGGTGCTGACCCACATAAGAGCGCTCGGTGACAACCCACACAAGATTTCTTGGTGCTGACCCATACAGGATCGCTCAGTGCTAACCCACACAGGATCACTCTGTGCTGACGCATAGAGGATCACTCTTTATTATTCATGTCACAGCCAGCTACATAGTTTCCAAACTATGCTCGATTGTCTCTGGGAGGGTCCAATCCACAAGCCATTCGTCGATACATCAATAGCCATGTAGTATCACAAATAAGTATCTCAATGGTTGGCCACATCATAGGGGTCTAAATGAAATAGACGATGCGTCAATCAGATGCCCGGTGTGTGATTTATTTGCATATTAGTCCTGGGGGCCCGATTGGATTTCTGCTCGATCCAACCCGATCATACAACATAATTACCCAAAACAGTAGTGGGGGAATACCAAAGGGACAGTTATGCTCCATGTTTTACAACACCATTGATGGATTTTCAAACGTGCATCTAGTGCCAAAATTATGGTCGTTAGAGCGAAAAGCTTGTAGCATGTCCTGGTCTGGTCCGACCCGGTTGGACCAATCCGGCCTGACCCCGTCTAGGTCGACCCGATCTAGGTTTCCCCAACCCACTATCCAGTCCAGAATGCTGTGAGGGCTATGAGGGGTGGCAGAGGGTTGCAGATGGCGCTGCAAGGCCTTCGGGGCCACAGAGTAGCTGTGTGAAGGCCGTGGGGAATCACATGCAGTGCGTTGCGGTGGGGGCCATGAGGTCGTGGGGCGGATTGGCAACAGACTGTGAGAGGCTGCGAGGTGGATCAACCACGGGTGTGCATTGAGTGCATGGGGAGTCTTGGTCGCGGGGCGGCTCAGCCGTGAATGGCATGAGGCCATGGAAAACTTGAGGTCGCGAGGGTGACACAAGGGTGAGACACGGCTCGATTGCGGATGGAGAGAGGTCGCGGGGTAGCATGGATGGTTGAGGGCAGCACAACAGGGTCGCGGGGCAGTGTGGCAAGGCCACGGGGTGGCTTGGTAGGCCGTGGGGGCCCAGAAGGCCATGCGCAGTAGATCACTATGGCGCGTAGAGGCAGCAGATCAGCGCTGATGCCTTCTTCGCCTTCGACACTAATGATAGCCATCCTCCTCCATCGCAAAGAATAGAAGAATTATTATATGTAATTAGAAAAGGACGTGCCATTTTTTTTGGCCCGCACTCTCCACATTAGTGTGGTAGAAAGAGGCTATAAATCTTGAATCACAATAATATAAGGAAGGATTAAGTGAAATAATTCAAACACCCACTATACAACCCTCGTCAATCACTATTCCCAATTCTGCAAAAGAATAAGAAGGGGAGAACATGGGAAGTGATAATCCAATTGAAGTAAACATCTACCTCATTTTATTGATTCATTGATGATTGGCCACAGGGAATGAGACGTTGTCGCTGCGAATTGATGGATGTCGGTGATGTTGGGATTTCCTAGAATGTCGGTTCATTGATCTTAGAGACGTTCCTCATCAACGAATGTCCCATTGAATAAGTCGGAGTCGAAGTCATCTTTCTTCGTTGGGGTGCTTTCTCCCAAGGCTCCTTCCTCCCAATTCCACCAAAAATCCGAAGTATCCAACATAATATATTATTTTTCCTATTTAGTTCATTGGAATAAATTCAAAATGACTTAATTAATTTAGTAGGTTGGAATAATAAATTTTGGAGGAGTTGAAGAGGCTCCCCCACATTTAATAGGATGTTTGAGGATTTCTCCCATTAAAGTAGAGTTCATGGGGGTTTATACTTGGGTGGTCTCCACCACCATAACCACTCAAGGGAGGTTTAGTTCGGGTGGTCCCCACCTGTGAAACAACTATTGGGGTGTTTCAAAATAAAATAAAATAAAATGTTGCACAAATTTTATTTTATTTTATTCTCTCATGAAAAACCCAAATATTAACTTTCATCCTCGACCAACTGTCGTCATCGTGAAAGTCAATTTAAGAGAATATCGGCACCGTGAGTTCAATGGTGTACTCAGATATAAATTCTGATATCTAGTTCTAAAGATAGAGAAAACCCCACTCACCTGTTTACTTAACGTACCCAAATAAAAGTTTAGAAAATGATTACAGGCACTCCGGGCCTCATAATCACATGCTGTAAATTTTTTATGACACGTAAAATTCCCATTTAATTAAAAAAAATTACATGGAAATTCAAGTTCTTTACATCTTGCACCCAAGGTTGAATATACACTATTTGAAAACGTATGTGATCATGAAATCTCTAACCGTAGTTGTCTCCTAGCATAAGGGTGGAGTCGACATTTCTAATATAATATCAATGTCTCAAACAAGATATTTGGTGAGGAATGACTGATTGGAACTAGTATCTATAAGAATGAATGATATGGTAAAAAAGACATAGATTGTACCTCAGATCATTCTTGGAGTCCCTAATTTTCATGCCTCATCCATATGTATATGCCTCGCCCCTATCCTCCATCTCCTTGATCTTGATGCGGACTTCTTGGTGGTGGTGGTGGAAGTATGTCAAAACATCTTCCACCTCTTATATCCCTCTCTATGCCTCTACCACATATGACACCATGTGGATCTTCCAGCTCCACTTGTTGCCTCTTCCTCTATGGCTCATCCCCTATATCCCAGTTAGTAGACCAACATGTAGCACAATCTCTAGTGAGATGACCTCAAATGTTTCATGTGTAGAATCACCTCTCCCATGGTTGATGGGATTCTGCCTGAGATCCATGGACAATAGATCGCCTATCCTGGGAGCTCCTATAATGTCGGACATATCCCAATCCATGTGTATTACACAAGCTCCATGCTACTGATGTATCTACAGCTACCTACTTTATCTCGGTTGATGATAGCTATTTTTCTCAACCAATATGATCTCGACCAAAAAATCTCACCTGATCACTCCAATATATGTTGGAATGCATAGATATATGATGCTTTCTTTGATGTCTTGTCATAAACCTATCGTGAAGGTTTGATCACTAATGTGCTGAACCCTCACCATATCCATTTAGTGCATCAAGAGGTTCGTGAACCTCAATGAATAGTCAATCACTATCATACTTCCATACTAGATCTCAAGAAGCTTTTGTATACACTCTGCTCTAAGCATAAACAGAGCGAACTCCTCTCCAATGAGACAATGGAGCTCCTCCCATGAAGGAGTCACATCATCATGAGTTAGGGTGGTCAAACTAAATCATCTCCCTACGGAACGCTAAATAAGTCCTGCTGGTAGGATTTGAAATTGTTCTTTTGGTATCTTTAGTTGATTGAAAACTCTAGTCACCACCTAAATTCAGTCCACATCACCCAGATTGTCGGGCTCTCCTTAGAACATAAGGGGTCTTTATCACTAAATATTTGGGAGCATTATAAACATATTCACATCATTTATTGTTACTATAGGTACCACGTGATACTCCCCCGAATGGGATATATTTGGTTCTCTTCATAGTGGTAATTCCTGGGGAAAGAGCCCCTATATCGAAGCCTTGGCATTCACGTTTCCATCCTCATGATCGAGCTACTAAATCCTAGATTTTATGTGTCATAGGGTAATACTATTATGAAATAAGATATTCCATAGTTAATTATTATATCTATAGAGCTAACTCATGAAGAACATGAAAAACACCACCCATTCATCTATGTTGTATGTTCCATTGTTTGGTTTCCCCACAACTAGTGCTCTCATATAAAGAGTCAAACACATGTTTAAGAGAGCCCTTGTGTATGGATAAGTAGGCTTTGCACATAGACACAAGAGTTCCTACACTAAAAGTTTAACATAAAACACTTAAAATTGTTTCCAAAAACAAATCTTATTAAATACCAGTCCTATGGATGAACCGACCAACTATGATATAACTCTATCATGACCCATCCTGGTGGGGCCTCTACTGCGACTCCCTATTTCTGCATATAATAGGACATGGGTTGGTGACTAGAACTGAATATCCATGTCACTAATATGCGATGCATTTCTTATGTAATTAGACACATGAAAAAATCTCCTAGACCACAAATGATAAAATGTAAAAACCACCCAGGAATAAAATGCATGAATACTAATAAACCCAAATAATAGAGTACAATGGAAAGAAAAATAATGAAAACTATACTGGGATAGACTACAATCCAACAAAAAATAATGTGTTTGGAAACTGCAAATTCTTACTCATAAGACAACAAGATATGTACTGGGACTGGTACTCAAAGTTTAATGAACACCTCGATCTAGCTAGAATTCATAATGCTATGTCTAGTCTAGCCCATCCTGCACTCCATCAAAAGGTAGCTCGTCTGCACAATACTCAACACGTGTAGGAAAAACATGTGCATTGGTGAGTATTAAAATACACAGTATGACTCCAAAAACACCATAAATAAATAAAAAAATTAAATTTACAATCTGTTCTACATAGTATATATATACAGTCAATATAATAATAACATATCTAGATATACTCGAAACACAAATATTCAGTCTAGAGGTATGTCACAAGGACCGCATGCCCATGCCAGGGATTCAGACATAAGATTCTTTGATGCACTGACCCAAGAGAATTCACCCCTGAGACTAATAGACATGATGATGTCTGTCCAAGATGTATTATTCGTAGGAAACACAATGATATATATACGTTGATCGTTCTAAAGAGACAATAAAATGCAATCGTTCTTGGAGAACCAACTCCATTAGTGAGGATGTTCACGACAGACTGATGAGGATCACTACAAGGGCCATGGATTACACCATGACTCATCTGAATTCACCTGCTCTGTAGAGAAACAATCTCTAATATTGTTTGTTGAGTTGATAACCCGATTTTACCTAGGGAAAAATAGATATAGTATCTTCCTCTTGGCCTATCAGAGGGGACTTTTGACTCTATCCAAAAAGTCTTACTAATGATAATAATACTCTTATAGATAAGAAATGATACCCACGTACCTTTAAGTGAATAATCATTGGGGAACAAACTCACATGCGACATGTCCAAGATACGGTGGACAAGGAGATCAAACCTTCTAGAAATGAGTACATTGCCTGAAGAAGTCTCACACTTGGTGTCTCTTGATCCTGAGTGCTTCCTATTGACAATGTAATGTGTCAGACAAAAATGTCATGTTAGAAAAGGTATATGAAGCATGTTGAATTTTGTACATTTCATGTATGACTATCCCGGGTCTGCTCTATGTATGATGGCCATGTGCCAGTACACGACATCAACCCATGTCACCTCTCTGTGTACCAATAGATGTGTTAGCCCTAGTATCATGTATTGAAAATTTTTTGTGGTGGACTTTATGTTGTGTACTCCACCCTGTGTTTGTGTATCCATGGAGAAACACGACGATATTTGAGTAAGGTCACACATGCCATGTGACAACAATAATACACGATGTTTTTCATCTCTGTCACTCAAAACCCATGTTTCCATTGGACCAGTGCTATTTTCTATGTATTATGAGATATAAACCATGTTCATTCGTATTTTCCACAATCTATATTCTTCCTATAATTCTTCATTTGATCATATGGTGATAGATCCGATGATCTGTTCACCTCAAAATTGAAGATCCAGGGTCATCTCGTTCTTAAAACAATGATTTGGAATGTTTAGGTCCGTTGATCAGATCTAAAACCCTTTTTGATCATCTCCATGAATAATTATCGAGAAATGACATCTCTCGGAATACATCTACCCACCTATCATTGTTATTGTCACACATATTTTAGTCATCATGATGTTTGATCTTGGATTACAGATCATTATTCCATTAAATTGACAAGAAATGATCATTCCTTCATAACCACTCAAAGAATGACGAATATGTGGGAATAAATTGGAAAGAAAAAATAGAGTAGAAACACTAGGAATTAACATCGATTTTTTTTTACATCCTTAATCTATTCCTGTTATTTGGATCAAGAAACTAAATCAGAATAAAATCAATTCCCAAAATAATACATGGAATCACCCATCTCTCAATAACTATTGAATTGTAGGTTAACATGTTGGTGGGTTGATATCTACTCATCATTGAATCCAGGAATATGAAAGATGTAATTGATTTCAAACACAATCCCTCATTTATTGATCGATCATGGTCTAATAGTGATTCTGCTTCTGTAGTCGATGAGATATTCTGACTCTGCTGGCACAATGATTCATAATCACTTGATTCATCGTTGTTTATCATCAATAGGTCTCTCCAAGTATCTCCTCTCTAATACTCCTGATAATTCTAGGGTTATACAAAAATTCTATGAAATTACGATAAATAACATATTTAAAATATTAGGTTTTTGTGTTACCATAGTGGAAATTAAAATAAATACTAAATTTATTTAATTTCATTAAATTCTTAAAAACTATATTCCATAGTTATTCTACACCGGTCAGTGTTATGTCCTAAATATGGTAAATTCAATTATCTAAAAGCATTGGAGTTCTTAGACTTTGGATCTGGGCTTCTATTTTATATTTTTTGAATTTTTTCAGGGAAACTTCTCATGCGAGCTATTTAATGCTAAATTTATTTCAAACATTTATTATTGGATCACTATTCCTCGTAATCTCGCATTGTATCAAAGAATGGTATCAATTTTAATTTAAATAATATTTAATAATAATACACAAAAAATTTGGGACATTACAAATAAATACGTAGAAAAATAAACTAACCTGAATGACATATAAAAAACAATTACACCTTATTTAGAAAACTCCCTTTATTTATCTTCTTAATGGATCTTTATTAGTTATTTTAGAAGTATAGGAACATATATAAAATGGAAAATGATTTAGTAATTATTAACATGAAATTTTGGGTTGACATATATGACTCAAATTGGTGTAAGTAAGTGAGGGAGAAGGATTCCTTTTATAATTGAGGTGAAAGTAACTTTTGAAAATCCAAAAAAAAATATTAAAATACAATAAGTAATATCAATGACTAAGACTTTAAAATTTCCTATAATTAAATAGGGGAATACATTTTATATTATATCATATCCTCATTGTGGTTATTTATATTTTTTAATAGTATAATAATTTATTTATTAAATAAAATAATATTATTTTCAAATATAAAACTATTAATTTAATATGACTCCAAATACATCAGGACAAAGTGGAAATTCAAATATAATTCATAAAAATGTCTCCGTTATTTCCTATTTATCTATAAAATATGTTATCAATATTAAATCATCTCAATAATAACAAATTTATTTATTTGAAAATCAATTATATTATAATTCAATTAATTAATTATATAACATATTATCATTATAAAATAATTTAACATAACCATAAAATTTATAAAAATTAATAATAAATTTTTATAATTAAAAATTAATTTGGATCAATAATGATATCCATTTATGTTGTTTTCAAGATTTTTTTCACTATGTGGACACAAAATGTTATTAAACACAAATAGTGTGACATTTTTCAACTAGCATTGATTTAAATAAAACATATGTTATATTCATTTGAATGTATCTATTAATAAACTAAAATTATACATTATGGTGATAAGAGATTGATCCACTCTATAAAAGAATTTTTAGACAATCTTTGGATGTGTTCTTATACATATATTTTGGTTTTAACCCTTATTTAAACCTTTTTACTCTAACTGTGACACCATCTGTTTTTACACATTGAAGGTTACTATAGTTACTAAAAAATTTCCAAAGATTCATAAATGATTAAAATATGAAATTATAATCATTATCATGTCGGTTTTTTCAATATTATATTTTTATAAATTTTATATATTTTAATGAAATATTATATATTTTAAAATATCATTAATGTCAATTTTTTACTATTCATTTAATGCATTTAAAAAACATAACTACAAGATAACATGAAAAAAGAACTATGAATTTCTACCTAATATTTCTATGAAATCAATACAATTCCTAGATGACATTAAATATATCTTATTAAATTTATTTATTATTTTATATTTCAATTTTATGAAATGACCTTTAATTAAATAATTAGTCTATCTACATTGTACTAGCAACTAATTCAAATATTTATTCCGTAAATAATAAAAAAATTATGATAATAAATATTATAATTTTAAATTGAAACATTATATTAATAGTTTAAGTAATCCCCTGAATAAATACATTTTAAAAAAATGTAACATTTATTAAAAACAGGACTATGTCGTATTTGACATTCATTTGAAAAAATAATATTAATGGATTAAATGTATTGATGTGGAACAAAGTGATAATAAAATCTTCCCATGTTTTATATTGGTTAACATTCAATCATTCAATAAAATTTTTATGAGATTTAGGTTAATTTTATAATAGTGTTAATATTATTTCTCCCATAGTTTCCTTATTTACCGTTAACTGTTTTAATAAAAAAGCATTAAATTTACATTCCATGATGTCTAAAAATATAATTTTTATATTTTCATAATATTTATGTTGTGATAAAAAAAAATTAATCAACTTTTCAAATTACCATACGAATAAATTTCAAAACATAATTAAATTTCAATCACATTTACATAATGAGAGATTATGTTTTAAAAGTAAAAAACCTTTAAAAGATTGAATTTTTCCCAATCCAATTGAATGTTGAAATTAATTCCAATTATAATAATTAGATTAATTGATTACAAATTGATCTAATTATAATTTTAAACAGTTAAAAATTTAATTTAACATGATTAATTATTTAAATAAAAAATTTGTTTCAATTAAAAGTCAATATTTTTCAATATTCATCAATATATAATACTTATTAGAAGAATATCTAAAACTCAAGAAAAATAAATTTTGATATGATAATTTCAATGAAGATATATATTTTGTCAAATATACTTTATGAATGTTTCAGAAATTATATTTAAAACAAGTACACCAATAAAATGTGGTAAAATTGACATTCAAAAAATATATATTATAATTTAAAATTTGGATTATTTATTAACAATTGAATACTAAATTTATTTTGATGAACGTAAAAAAATATTAAATATTTAATTTATATATTTTATAATTTGGTTATCACTATACATTCCTACCATTTTAATGGCTCAGTTATATTAGTATTTCATTGCATGGTTCATCTTAATGGTGTGTGCAACACAATATTTCAATGGGATTAAATTTAAATAATATACATATTGTAATATATTGATGTGTTGAATTATAAAAGGATTTAATGTTACCTAAAATTTTAAGAAGCTATATCATGTCCTAATATCATTCTTTCGGAATGTTAATTTCAATTCATAGGTGTTCTACACTTTTTTATACAAAGGGATTCATAAAGAGACATTTCTGTAATGTCCTGGTTCTGGAAGCCACAGAACGGGTGCCCTGAACCAGGTTGGTCACAAGACCTCAAGCACATTTCCCCAAATTCCAGAGGCTTTCAACTTGCAGTGAGGGCACTGGTCTGATAGTGGGGAAACAATGCTCTCATTTTTCAAAGGGAAGTGCCGTGAAAATAGATATAAACATAAAAAAATAGAAATTGTAAACAACACCAAACAAGAATGGATAATAGTACATAAGTAAAAGATAACAACAATCATTTAGATATGATGATCCATTATTTTTCTAAGTCTAAAAAAGTATCCAAAATAGGATACACTGAAATCTGGAATAATACATTAAAATGTAAAAGTATAGAAAAGGAAAACAAAACAGTGCAGTAGGAACTCAGCAGCATCGCAAGCCTAAGCTCGGTCCCATGCTCTTCTACACCTTTGCAACAATCAGATGCCTGTATAGGGACACATTCCCTTATCAACACCTACATCAATATAATCTATTTGGGCACAAGATAAGAACCAAACATGGTTTGAGAAATAAATCTTAGTTGGAAACCACCAATGGATTCTTCTCATTTGTTAGTGAAAATTTCCCAAAACTGTGTTTTATAATAAAATACAGTTATCTTGGTAGTACTCAAAAGTAACTATATCTACAAGTTCTATTTTAATTTTAATAATTATTTATTACTTCCAAGCCCGTTCTTTATCTTGGAAAGTACAACATGTGAAATCACCACAGTGAATATTCAACGTAAACATTGTCCTCAGACATGATTATCCATACACACTGTTAAAAAAATTGATGCATGTAGGTGACTACCCACGAGCATAATTAATAGTGCCCATAGGCATACGAGATATTGCGCGCAGGCCCCAAAGGTACTTCCCACTGGCATAAGAAACGTTACCCTCAGGCTAACAAACAGTGCCCACATGCTAAACAAAAAACTCCCTCATGCTAAGCAAGAAACTAGGCTGATCCCAACACACAGCAAGAAAAAAATATATGTTCCTATCAATAAAACATAAAACATGTTATAGATATGTCATACCCTCAGGTATCCTCGCCAAATAGGTAAACAGGGAAAACGCACCCATCGGGTGGCCTTGGATCTAAGAAATGATCCCAAATATTAGTTCATATTTTATCATTGTCCTACCTATAAAATTATATGTATCTAAATAGGCAAGGCCTCAGTTGTACAACACCTCTAACATGGTTGAGTGGAACAATGGTACACAAATTCTACTCGATTGTTTTAATAAAATTCAAGACCACTGACCTCAATCTCACCTGATCGATATATGTGACCGACACCTCCCAAAACGACCAAGAATGGCATAGATCCGAGATAAATGATTTCTCGTTCATACTTAAATAACTTCCTTTATATTAATAATTAGCATGAAATACTCACAGAGAGGGAAGAAATAACCTACGGTGTTCAAACATGATTGACAACGGAAGAATATGATTCCCGGTGTGCGGTCAGGAGATCCTCCAATCTTCAGCCTTATCTCTCGAGCTCCAAATGATAATTATACCTCCTCTTCTAAATGAGGAGGCTACATCCTATTTCAAGAAAAATTTCATGACTACACGGTTTGTACTTTGAATGTATACAGTGTGTACTTTCTTTTTTAATTGTTCATCTAGTAGCTACATTTCACCGGCACCCTACTAATCTGCCGACTGATTACACATCATGTAATACTAAGCACACAGTGTGTAGACAATTATTACATCCTGAATGCCTTACATTTTTACATGCCCTATGTATTCATCCCAAATGACAAATGTATAAAACATGTATATTGATGTACACGGTGTGTAGTTTTTTTACTAAAAAACCTATCTACTCTACCTTCTCATCTCACACAGCCGAAGTACAGGGCATGTGTACAGAAGTGAATGGCATGTACCCATACATTTTTTATTTTTTTCAACATTTCCCTTTTTTCTAAAAAACACTTAAGGAATAAGGAAAAGAAAAAACACCTACCTTAAGAATAAGAACTGTGTTCTTACAAACCTCCCCCTTTAAAGCAATTAATCCACAAATTTCCCTTCCAAGGGGGGTGATGATAATTCTGTGAACAGTTCTGGCCACTGAGCATGCACATCAGTCTCACACTGCCAGGTTTCGTCTTACACTCGGCCATGGTGCCATAACACCTGTACGAGAGAAACTTACCATCCTTAGAGAAACATCGTGCTCATATCAATAATACGAATTGGATGCTCCTTAAAGGATTCATCGAGCTGATGTTCAACCTCCTCGAGCTGAAAATGTGAGACAGGTCCGAGTGATAACAGTGTAGCTAAGATACGTGGAAGACTTTGTTCATGGACTGATCCCTCTATGGTAACTATAATCGATAGGCAACCTGCTCGAATATGTCTAGAATCTCATATGGCCCCACATTCCTCGGTTAATATTTAAACTATCTCCTGATCCACCTGTGTCCCAACCTTAATGAAACACACAAGAAAAACCGATCCCCAACAACGAACACCAAGGGTCTTATGAGAAAAACAACGTAATATTTGTGACGAGACTGTTTGGTTTCCATCTACGTCTAAATCAACTGGACCTGATCCAAAGTCTCTTACGAAAGCTGTGGTCCCATTAAATCTACCCTACCTGCCTCCAACCAACACAAGGGTGATCGGCATGGCCAACAATATAAAGCCTCGTTAGGTGCCACCTCAATATTTTCCTAAAAACTATTATTGTAGGAAAACTTGACTAGGGGTAGGTTCTTCTCCCAAGAGACCACAAGGTTTTGGACGCATTCTCACAGCATGTCCTCAAGCATCTGTTTTGTACGCCCTAACTTACCATCAGTCTGAGGGTGGTAAGATGTGGTTAGAAGCACCTATGTACCCAGTGCCTAATGAATGCTCTTCCAGAAACAAGATGTAAAATCGGAATCTCTTTCAGAAACAATAGAATGAGGGACCCCATGAAAGCGTAATACCTCTTAGATATACAACTTCCCGATCTCTTCATCACCAAAGGTCTCCTTGATCAGAAAAAATTGAGCTACCTTCATTAGTCTATCCACAACAACCCACACGACATCACTACCTCAAGGTGAACTCGACAACCTGGTCATGAAGTCCATCGTGCCATCATACCATTTCCTCTGCAGAATGGATAACTGTTGTAACAGTCTGAATAGAATCTGATGTTATGGCTTCACCTGCTGATAGGTGGAACATCTCAAAAAAAAAACCAGCTACCTCTCATTTCATAACCTTCCACCAATACAGACGTCTCATGTCATGGTACATTTTGGTAACACCAAGATGCATTTCCCATGATGAAGCATGAAATTACTGCATCAACTCCTCGCGTATATCCCCTTAAACCCACACCCATCCATGGATACACAGTACCTCATCATTCCAAATCATCCAAACAGGAGAAGGTTCCTCACTTGCCACCGACTCCCATAAGACTAAGCCTTCCGAATCAGATAGTTCTCTCATCCTCACTCTATCCAAGAGGGTAAAATTCACAGCTATGAAAGAAATATAGGCTCGCCCCTAACAATTGTGCACCTCCAAATTAATCTCATACAACAATGACATGAGCATCCACTCACTACTGGCATCCTATACTCCCTGTTACTGATTCCTTCTACTCAGTGCATCAGCAACTGCGTTACCCTAACCAGGTGTATAGGAAAGCTCGAAGTCGAAAGACTGAAGGTATATGAGACACCTTTGCTGTCTCAAAATAAATTCATGTTGGGTAAAGATATATTTCATTCCTTTGTGGTCCGTAAACCCCACAAAATACTCTCCCATGTGATAGTGTCTCCAACGGCGTAATGCATGAATAACTATGGCCAACACGAGATCATGCGTCAAGAAATTCCTCTCATGTGGCCTGAACTGCCGAGAGCGGTACGCTACTACTCGATCACCCTACATCAACACCTCTCCTAACCCAATACCTGATGCATCATATTAAACTGTATAGATATTCCCTAGTTCTGGACGTATTAGGACTGGTGTTGATGTCAACCTTCCCTTCAGCTCTTGAAAGGCAGTCTTTCAAGCTTATAACCAAATAAACATCACAACCATCTTTGTCAAACTAGTTAACGACAGTGTAATGAAGGAGAAGTCCTATATAACTCATCGGTAATAAAAAGCATTCCCCAGGAAACTTCATACCTCAAACATGTTCCTAGGATTCCCTCAAGAAGCTATATCTATCACTTCCTCTTGGTCTACCACAACTCTTGCCTCTGAGATTATAAGACCAAGGAATTGTATCTGGTCCATCCAAAAGTGTCACTTTTAGTACATAGCATATATAAAATTATCTCTCAATGTACACAACACAATCTCAAGATGGGTAGCATGGTCGTGTCGAGTGGGAGAGTACACCAAGATATCATCCATAAAGACTACCACAAAAGAATCCAGATATGGGTGGAACGCCCGATTCATAAGAGCCATGAAATCTACGGGAGTGTTCGTGAGTCCAAATAGCATGACCAAGTACTTGTATAGATCACATCTTCTCTAAAAAGCAGTAAGCGATATGTATGATGGTCTAACGTGCACCTGATGACATCCGGATCTCAATTTCATCTTCGAGAACACTCGTGATCCTCAATGTTGATGAAGAACATCATCAATCCTTGGAAAGGGATATCGGTTCTTTACTGTCAATTGGATCAGCTTCCGATAATCCCCACAAAGTCTGAGGGTACTGCCAGCCTTCTTAGCAAACAAGACAGGAGAACCCCAAGGAGAAGTACTGGGTCGGATGAAACCCTTTTATGCGACTACTCTATCTGCCTCTTGAGCTCCTATTACTATGGTGTAGCCATCCTATGTGGAGGAATAGAGACCAGTGTTACTCCTGGAACAATATCAATAGAGAAATAAACCACTCACTACAGAGGAAGACCTGAAAATTCATCCAAGAAGACATCCTTAAAATGATCAAATACTGTAGGGAAATCCTTCTGACAAGTTATCGAGTCATCCAGATATAAACTTACAATCTGGGGTGTCACCCCACCATGACCATGATGCTCGGGTCTAGCTCAGCTCACCTGGACATCCCATTTGACCTTGAATAGAAACACTCTACCATCTAGTGATGTGAAACTTTCCATGTGATGATTGAATTTTACAATGGCTCAAAAGGGTACCAACCATTTAATCTTGAGAATGACATCATACATTGTCATCTCTATGACATAGAGGTTCCATAGAAAGTCACACCCTCCAACCTCTAGGGGTAACTCCCTACACTAATGAACACCTTCATTTCTAATCCCCAACGGAGTGTCTAGCATCATAAAACTAGTATATGTAGAAACACAGAGCCCAATGCTCTCTACAACGGGCACATATATAAAGAAATGTGTAGCACTAGAATCGGAAAGTACTGAATATAGAACAGAAGACACCAGAATAGTACTTTGATAGTTGAAGGTTCAAGATCCTTCTCATTTTGGGTATGTTGCACTGTATATGGCAACCTACTATCGCGGCCCTGCGACGTAGCCTGGATACCCTGAGCTGTCATGCCTTTCTGTCTCTGAGATCCAGGTTTTTGGCTACCGGATCCATAACAACCACATTTGCTTGAATGTTCAGAAATATTCCAATTCCATGACTGGTAAGAAGCTGTTGGCCTTGCTCCTCCATGCGGAGTCTTCACCAAACCCCTCTTACTATCCAATAGTGGAAACTCCCTTCAAAAACACTAGTGAAAAGACATATTTCCCCATGTTCGGAACTCCATTAGGTCTCATGGACAATAAGGTCTTTTGTGCCCCTCTCTTCAAAAATGGTTGCACATGACCTAGCCACATGAATAAATCTTTTAGATAGTATACCACTGTGAGTGGAATCCATCAATCTCCTCCACTTACTAGTAGATGATAGTACCAGAATATGGTGTCAAACAGCCATGGCTTGCACCACTAGCTTCCAACAGGTTTCTCACTGTAATCATTACTTGGTTCACAATAGTGTGCACTGTAGTAAACCAGAAAACATTCACTAGTGATCAGATGTCATATCGAAGGCCATCCTCAAAGCGTCGAGCCCTCAAAAACTCATCTCTCACGATAATAGGTGTGGAGCACTGTAGTTCAATGAAGCAGGAAGAATAGTCCATCACTGACATGGCACCGTACTGCAGATTCATGAACTCTTGAACACGATCTTCCCTCAGTGTCAAGGGAATGAAAAAGTCAAAGAAGACTGCCTGAAAATCTTCCCACACCATGTCTTGGTGATGATCGGTATATGTGGTAACATCCCACCATCCATTATAGGAATCACACATCTTGTATGTTGTAAGCTTGACCCTCTTCCTTGGAGGCGTCTCTAGATGGTCGAAGATAGTCTGTATAGAACCCATCCCAAACTCTGCAGCCTGTGGTCTGCTATCCCAGAAAAATGTAGGGGGATGCTGTTGTTTGAATATACGAGTCAGGTCTACCATAGATGTGGTATCCAGTGGTGCTCCTGGAAGGTATTCATAAACTGCATAAGACCTTCACGTAACTGCACATCCACACATGTGTCTGGTATAACGGTTGGCGCCACATATGGCTCTGCTGGGGGATCCATCGATAGCCATTGGCCTACCATCTCAGGAGTATAATCATTTCCACTCTCTGGGCATACAACTAATGGTTGTCTTCGTGACATGAATCAACAAGGTCAAACACATGCCTTTGCATAATTTACTGTTGATGTTCATTTGACCGTTTAAAAGTGCCCATGATTTTAGGGAGAGAAGACACAAGAACTGGAAAAAAGGGACTGTACGACTTGTATAAAGTGCACACGACGTGTGTCCTTAAGCCCTTAAATGGTTTTTTTCTGATGCCAGTCTTAGCATCTCTCAACCCTTAATACATAGTGTGTTACACCCGCACACGGCGTGTACACCACTTTGTTTCCCACAACCACACGACCAAATCCACACAGTCTCTCCCTGGTCAAAACTAAACGGCGTGTCCCACAAGTACACGGCGTGTACTAGTCTAGCTTCACCTATAAGGACCCAACCGTAAAAAATTACATAATCTTAAATTAAATAAATAATTCAAATTGGGGAGCTTTTAAAGTTTAGTGTTTTAGATAATTAGGACATAACCATTACATCTCAAAATATTACAAAGTAGACACTTCTACACTGTTTCTATATTTTTTTACAAAACATAAACTCTTGAAAATAGTGTCATTTCTAGTTCCATGTTTAAGTGATAATGTCTTTTCTGTGATCCCATCCATGACCCTATTCCTCATTATATCCTCTGAAAAAAATTTAATTATCATGATATGAGAATAAAAAGCTGAGTAAGGGATTCACAAAGAAGGAAAACTATTAGTTTATCAAAACAACAGGTAAACCATGAAAACTTTGTCATAAGTAATAGTTTTTACCTTTATGAAGTTGTAAATACTCTTCACTAAATAAAAGATCATCACATACCCTTTTGTATCCAAAATATTACCATAAAACACATATAAAGAACACATTACATATAAAGGTAACATGTGACCTAAAAATACTTAAATGGAAAAACAATACGATCGACTTCCACACGTATCACTAAATTTAATGGCCATATGGCCGACTTCCATAACAAAATCATTGGAGGTTATAACATGACCACCCATCCTGGTATTCACAGCACCACCTGTCATTTGGTTTATCACATAACCACCCATCAAATGTCCATGTACCATTATAAAATAATAATACATAAATAAAATATAAATGAAATAAAACATTTCAACATTTCAATCACAATATATAAAACTAAAATATATTAAAATTAAAAATCCATTATTAAAACCATTTTCAATACCTAAATACATAAAAGATTATATGGTATTTTTTTCTTTTAAAAACATTATGGCTAGTTGAGGAAACAAAAGATCAAATAATACTCGCGACGACAAAAAAGGTTGTTTTCACTGCTTATGATAAATGAAACATTACTTTTTATCATTTAGTAAAATGCTTTGTAGAAAAAAATTCCCTTTGAAAAGTCAAGGGTGCTTATACAGCGTATAGATGAATTTCTTGTATTAAAACAAACTTTTCCACACTGAAAGGACAGCGAGACGAAGTCCCTTACCTCATGTACGAATTGACTCTATCATTATTTATCTCCGAAATAATAAACTAAAGTTAATTTATACGTACTTAAGAACCTTTTTCAAGTTTATTATCCCTTTTATATTACATATTTCCATGTTATAAACATTATGAAATCATTTAAGTTAATGATGTTTGTTTTGTCAATATTTGGTACTTGAGTCAAAAATGGACTTCTTATAATAACATGTTGTTCATGTGGTCAAAGGTTCATTATATCCAGAATGATATTAATGATTGGGATTTCATATTTATCATATATATCCATCATATACATTTATTTACAATAGTACATAACATTTATAGGTAAGAAATGAAATGCACCATTCATGGAGATGATAAGCCGTATGTACGTATGAACGTTACTTTCATTTCTATTTCTTATTTTAGTGGAATTAAAACATAATGATACATAGGTATATTATAATTATAGTATAATTTCATATATAATATAATATATAATATCATTAACTCCATCCTTTATACACCCCACATATAGAATTCAAGAGTCATATCACTTTGAGGGGGTTGTAGTCCGCACATCCTCTAATTAGATTATTGCGTTTACCCGTAATGGAAACCATAAAGGAATGGTATAAATTTAAATTAAAGAAACATAAATAAAATATAAACATAATATATATCATATATAAATACAATTCCATCATAATGGCCACCATGAGAGGTGGTAAGAGATAATCGAACAATCATCGTTTCATGAGGCGTTAGTTTTCCATCTACAAAAACATTATGTTCTTCATCCATTAGATGGAATTGAGTGTATGTGTAGTTCAAATACTTCTACAAACAAAATCCTAGTATATTTAGGATACTATTTTTGATTCAAAAGGAATTAATAAAAAGAGTTTAGGGGTTCGAGAAGTAAAATAAAAGAAAACAATTTAAGAGAAACTGTTACATTTAATTTGTGTAACTCCCTTTGATTTTAACCAAATGACTTCATGAAGTGCCTTATTTATAAAAGAAGGATTATAAGAGGTGTAGATGGATGTAAAAAGCTTAATTGGTCAGATATTTGATGATCCAAAGGCTTTAGAGGTTTGAGTAATTGGATAAAAGTGGTCGCTTTTTATAAGTGATAGGAGGGGCTCTTTAGGAAAGTGTGAAACTATTATTTTTTTATATAATGATATTCAGTTTATAAATAAATCATTAGAGTCGAAGATAAGATGACTCATGGTAAAAATACAATCATTCAATCAGAATTGGACATGGTTTGGATCATATTTTAATCATTATAATCATATTTATTTAAATCATTTTTTAATGAAGTATATACTGCATCATTATTCTGTCGTAAATAATTTAATTTATTTGATGTCCAAAAATTTAAAAAATACCATGACATAGGAAATATTTTTAGATTTAAAATTAATATTTATATTAATAATTATTTCTTATATATCACCATATAAAAATTAATTTACAAAATACTTTTTGCTTATTCCATTTTTGCCTTTAAATTAAATTAATTAATCTAAAATGTCATAATATTTCATAAGTGCCACCATGGGGTCACAAAATCGACCCAAAAATGCCCATGTATGGACATGACTCATTTAATAATGTTTGTACATGTGTTAAGGTAATTTGGAATTATTATAATATTCTTTTTACCTTGAATTACCTTATTTACCTTTAACCGCGGTAAATAAATGTCAAAAGATACTATTCAACAAAAAATATTTTCATCTTCATGAACCAAATTTTACTACCAAATAATAACCAAATATATCGGATGTTCAAAATTCACGTTAAAAAGGTGGTAAAATTTCATTTAAATGAAAAAATCTATTTTTTAACTACTACTAAGTGGTTTCACCATTCATCAAAAATTGATGATTTTCAGAAAAATACCAAACATTCAGCCTAAGCTATATTTGATATTCCGAATTAATATTAGATGTCTATTTTTCCAAATTCAAGACATATAAGTGGAACTAATTAATTTAAAATTCATTTTCGTTGTTAAAACAAATACCGTGTTTTTAAGAAGCAATAATTATCAATAAATTGACACTTGTTTATGTCCAATTTCAATGTGAAATTAATTCCAATGAACAAAATTGGAATAAATGGTAAAAATAAAATCTAATTAAACTTTAAAACCAATTAAAAATATAATATAACCATATAAATAAATTTGATTAAAAGGTACTTTTTAATTAAAATACAATATTTTCATTATTCATCAAAAATGAACATTATCGGAAAAATCCCAAAAATTTACACAAAGTAAAATTTGATGTCCCCATTATAAAAAAAGGATTTTATTTGGTCAATTAGATTATTTTAACGTGACCAAAAGTATATTTAATGAGGGTTCGCTATTAAAAGGTGGTAAATCAACTGTTTAATTTAAATTATGCTTAATATTAGATTCTCTCACATTTTAACCCTCTAAATTTATATTGGATAAATGTAAATACATTTATAAATAATGTATAATAATATTTTAGTTAGTTTTGTTCATTCATTCTAGTACAACATCTTGGAGCTTACAACCATTTAAAATAATAATATTATACTATTAGTGTGCAACATAAGATTTCTGAGAAACCCATTGTTGTATATAGGGTACGCTATCAAACATTGAAACCCCTTTAAAGTAAAATTAATATTTAATTTAAAAATATTAATAACTATAAAAATCAATCATTCTTCATTTACCTTGTATGTTACATCCTTCCCCCCTTTTTGAAATTGCATCCTCGCAATTTTTATTCACTTATGAAAATAAGTGGGGGTATTTATCCCTCAAAACATTTTCAGATTCCCATGTCATTTCTTCAATCATATTGTTTTTCCACAAAACCGTTACCAGGTGAATTAACTTATTCTGCAATATTTTCTCTCTACGGTCAAGAATCCGAGCTGGCTGTTCTTAATAAGAGAGATTACATTTCAACTGAAATACCTCTGGGCTCAAAACATTAGATGGATCTGGAATATACTTTCTCAACATCGAAAAATAAAAAACATTGTGTATCAAGGATAAACATGTAGGTAAAGCCACTCTATAAACAAGTGATCCAACATTATCCAGAATTTCATAATGTCCAATGAACCTCATATGAAACTTTCCATTCTTACTAAAACACACCACACTTTTCATTGGAGAAACACTGAGAAAGGCATGATCACCTACATCAAAAGAAAGATCCTTCCTTCGGTTATCTGGATAATTTTTCTGTCTACTCTGAGCTGTTCTCATGTGCTTCTGAATCAACTGAACTTTCTATGCTATCTCTTCTACCAATTACGGTCCAATCAGCTTTCTTTCACCTACTTCATCCAAAAAATTTGGAGTTCAACAACCCTTTCCATATAATGCCTCAAATGGATCCATATGTATACTGGAACGAAAATTGTTATTATTTGAAAATTCAACCAAAGAAAGATATTGGTCCCAACTTCACTGATAATCCATCAAGTAATCACGTATCATATCCTCCAATGTCTGAATTGTTCATTTTGATTTCCCATCTGATTGAGGATGAAATGCTGTACTAAAATTTAATTCAGTACCAAACGACTTTTGGAGTCCTTTCCAAAAGATAGAAGTAAACATGGGATCATGAATAAATTCAATGGAAAGGGGAAATCCTTGAAACCTGACAATCTCATTTATATATAACCGAGCAAGTTGATCTAGAGAAAAGGTATCTCGAATAAGAAGGAAATTAACAAATTTATTCAATCGGTCAACTATAAACCAGATTGCATTATTTCCTCAAGATGTCTTTTGTAACCACACAACAAAGTCCATGGATATATTTTCTATTCCCACTCTTGCTCCAGTAGAGGCTGAATAATCCCTTTCAGTAACTGCCACTCTGCTTTAACAAGCTGAGAAGTCAAATAATTCATAGTAAAATCATCAATATCTCTTTTCATTCCCTCCCACCAGTAAAACTCTTGATGATCTCTGTATATCATAGTATTACTAGGATGAACTGAAAACAGTGAACTAAGAGCTTCACTTAACAACTCATTCTTCAACTGTGAATCAGAAGGCACACATAATCTCTTTCAATTTCTCAAAACACAATCATTATCAATGTTAAATTCATGCAGCATACCCTTCTAAAACAAATCTACCTTTTTCAATAACTGAATGTCTTATTTCTATGCTTGCTTTATTCTATCTGATAGAGATGATCTCACTAAAACCAGATATAAAACAAGGGAACTTCATGCACCAACAACTTCTATGCTAAAGTTCATCAAATCAAAAACCCATGGATCTTGTTCCAAATGAATCATATTTAATGAATCGTTAATTTTTCAACTCAAAGCATCAACCACTTTATTTGCTTTTCTCCGATGGTAAAGGATCGTGCAGTCATAATCCTTGAGTAATTCCAACCATCTCCTCTATCTCATGTTCAATTCATTTTGAGTGAATATATAATTCAAAATTTTATGATCACTATATATTTCATACTTCAATCCTTACTAATGATGCCTATAAATTTTTAAAGAAAAAACAACAGCAGCTACTTCCAAATCATGTGTAGGGTAATTTAACTCATGGGGTTTCAACTGACGTGAAACATAAGCAATTACCTGATAATTCTTCATAAGGACACATCCAAGTCCTTTCAATGAAGCATCACTATAAATAACAAACTCACCATTTCTGGAATGCAGTTCTAAAATAGGATCATTCACCAATCTTCATTTCAATTCATGAAAAAAATCATCATATTCTTTTGTCCAGATGAACTTAACATCATTTCGAGATAACATAGTCATTGGACTAGATTACTGTTCAAAATTTTCAACAATCCTGTGGTAATAATATGTCAAACCAAGAAAACTACGAATCTTAGTTATATATGTGGGTCATGGACATTCGTCTACAACTTTTGTTTTTGTAGGATCAATAGTAATGCCATTTTTGGAAACAACGTGACCGAGGAATGAAATTTGTTGTAACCAAAACTCTCACTTGATGAATTTCCCAAATTGTTTCTTTTCTTTTATGGTTTTCCATAAAACCATTAAATGGAATTCATTTTCCACCATACTTATTGGAATAAACCAAAATATCATCAATGAACACAACCAAAAACTTATCCAAGAACTCATGGAAAATTCTATTAATAAGAACAATGAATACAGCAGGTGCATTGGTTAAACCAAAAGGCATAACAACAAATTCATGATGGCCATATATAGTATGAAATGTGGTCTTCAGAATGTTTTCTTCTTTTACATTCAACTGATGGTACCCCTATCTCGAGTCAATCTTCGTAAAATACTGAGCTCCCTGGAGCTGATCCAAAAAATCATCCATATGAGGCAAATGATACTTGTTTTTAAAAGTGTTGTTATTCAATCCTCTATAATTAGTGAAAAGTCGCACTAAAGAATCATTCTTTTTAAAAAACAATATAGGATAAACCCATGGTGATGTTCTTGGTCGACTGAAACATTAATATAATAACTCCTACAATTTCTTCTTTAACTCTAAATGTTCAATTTGAGCCATTCGATATGGGGGTTTTAAAATTGGCTGATCATCAAGAACTAAGTCAACAGTAAATTCAACTTCCCAATCAGGTATAATTCCAAGAAACTCATCAAGAAAAATAAGAAGGTCCTTATTTACCACTAGCACATCATTAATCTGAATAGTTCCTTTAATTTCAACAATAAGTGAAATGTTACATTCATTTCGATTTTTTACTAGTTTCTCACCTTTCAAATATGTTATAAAAAAAATGGGTTCATTCTTATTCACAAACTGTAAATCTTTCTGTAAAGAAACATCTTTTGCTCCACTGTCAATCTTAGCATAATAAATAGATATCCAATCCATGCCCAAATTAACATCAAACTCTACTATAGGAAAAAAATATGTTTTGTAGATAGGTTCTTTCCACACACAAGGACATGAATGTTCTTATGTTTTCTTTTTGACTCAATATTTCCTCCATGTGTTTTTATCGTAAGTTCTATATTTATATCATGAGATGGAATTCCCATGTTACTAGAAAAATTCTTATAAATGAAAGATTTTGTAGAATCTAAATCAAAAAACACATTGGCATAATATGAATAAACAAATAGTGTACCTGATACTACTTCATTTGATGGACCAACATCTGCTGAAGTAGTTTCAAAGGATTTCACCACCCCTTTCTTCTTGTAGACTGGATACTTTCCCTCAGTTGAATTCTTCTCTAGAAACTCATTTTCACAATGACCCATTTCATTTCACTTAAAACATATTTCTGATGGCTTTTCATTTCCTTCTTGACCGTCCTTTTTACAGTTACGAGCAATATGACAAGACTTACCACACCAGAAGCACTTTCCAGACTTTGATAAACATTCTATTGGATTCTTTTTACCACAATTTTCACAATTCAGATATTTAATATTCTTACCCCCATTCTTCTTTGATGAATTATTCCCCTTTTCATGCCAACTGAACCTCTTATTCTATTGTTTGTCAAAGATCACATGATCATCATCTAAATCCATTTCCACATTCTTCACTCAAAGAACAAGTTTTTCAAAACATTTGAACTCAAGAAAGGCTAACACTCTTTAATATTGTGGCTTCAGTTCTGAGTAAAATTGATTTATCTTAATATCTAGATCACAAATGAAATTTGGGGCATACCTTGCCAGTTGAGTGAACTTTGCTTCATAGGCAGCCACTGAGTCATCATCCTACCTCAATTCTAGGAATTGTTTTCCATCCTAAAAAGAACAACCTTAGGAAAATATTTCTCAAGAAACATACATTAGAATTCATCCTAATCAAGAGCATAAATCTCCTCACTATCCATAATTTTTTTCACTATCGACCCCCACTGATCAGCTTCACCTTAAAATGGTAATTACCTAAATAATCCTTTTGCTGTTCTGAATAACCCATTACATTGTACATCTTCTCCAGTGATTTAATCCACCCTTCTTCTAGAACCGAGTAAGATGATCATATGAATGATGGAGATGTTTCCTCATGAAATTTTCCACTACTGACATGTTCCTCTGTGGTTGATCCGGCTAATCTCATGCATGGATACCGCCACTTTTTATAGCCTGAGTCAACTATTCCATCTCTATAAAAAAACTATTCAGTTCTGATTCTAACCATCTTATGTTGCTGATTTGGAAGGTTGTCTTCCTCCTGATTTCACCCCAATATAGCTACCACGTTTCCTTTATAGAATACCATTCTGAACACAGTAATATCATATACGAAGTAACATGGTAATCTATAAATCTTATTTCATTTGAATATTACCATAGATTAATTTATAGACATTTATATAACAATACTCTAACTCCTAAAATTATCTAAACGGACCATTGATACCAACTATAAAGACTCGACCTTAAAACAATACATAATATTGAATTATATGGATAATTCACATTGAAGATCATTTCAAGTTTAGTGTTTTATAGAATTAGGGCATAACTATTACATCTCAAAATATTACAACGTAGACACTTCTACACAGTTTGTTTTTTTACAAAACATGAACTCTGGAAAAAAGAGTCATGTCTAGTTCCATGTTTTAGACTACATGACATTTCCATGATCCCATCCACAACCATATTCCACATTATATCCCGTGAAAAGAATTTCAAAAACATGGGATGATCAAAAAAAGATCAGTAAGGGTTACACATAGATGGAAAACTGTTCTTTTTTCAAAATAATAGGTAAACCATGAATAATTTATCATAATTAATACATTTCACCTTTTAAATTAATAAATAATCTTCAGTAAATAAAAGATCATTACATACCCTTTTGTAACCAAAATATAACCATAAAACCCATATAACGAACACACAACATATAAAGGTAACTTGGGACATAAACATACTTAAATGGAATAATCATATGGTCGAATTACACAAATATCACTAAATGGAATAGCCATATGGCCGACTTCCATACCTAATGCATTGAAATTTATAACATAAACTCCCGTCCTGGTATTCACTGCACCACATGTAATTTGGTTTATCACGTAACCACCCGTCAAATGTCCAAGTACCATTATAAAATAATAAGACATAAAATAATTATAAAGGAAAGAAAATATTTCCAAATTTCAATCACAATATATATCACATAAATATAATGACATTACAAATCCATTATAAAATCCATTTTCAATAAAAAAAATACATAAATGATTATATGTTATTTATTTTCATTTAATAATATTATGTCTTGTTTTGGAAGCCAAAGAGAAAATAATACTCACGGCGGTGAAAATGGACACTGGCACTGCATATGTTAAAAGAAGCATTCCTTTTTGTTGTTTAGTAAAACACTTCATAGAAAAAGATTCCCTTGGAAAAGTCAAGGATGTTTATACAGCGTATCAAATAATGTTGTGTATTTAAACAAAATATGCCTCAATGAAATGATATTGAGACGAAGTCCCTTACATCTTTTCTGACTTAACTCGATCGTTCTTTAATCTCCTGAATAATAATAAAAAGATAATTTCGACTTTCTTAAGAAAATTTTTCAAGTTTATTATTAATTTTATATAACTTAATACCATGATATAAACATTATGTAATCATTTAAGTTAATGATGTTCATTTTGTCGATATTTGGTACTGGAGTAAAAAATGGAACTCTTATAATTACTTGTTGTTCATGTGGTCAAAGGGTCATTATATCTAGAATGATATCATGATTTTAATTTCATATATATAATATATATCCAGCATATACATGTAATAATAATAGTACATAACATTTAGAGGCATGAAATGAAATACACCGTTCATGGAGACGGAAAGTCGTACGTACGCATGAACGATACTTTCATTTCTATTTCTTATTTTAATTGAATTAAAACATAATGATACATAGGTATATTATAATTACAGTTTAATTGAATATATAATATCATTAAATCCATCCTTTATACGTCCCACATATGGCATTCACGAGTCATATCTCTTTGAGGGGGTGGTACTCCGCTCTTCCTCTAATGAGATTATTGCGTTTACTGGTAATGGAAACCATAAAGGCATGCAATAAATGGAAATTACAAAAGCATAATGAAAACATAAACATAATATATATAATATATAAATACAGTGCCATCATAATGGCCACCGTGAGAGGCAGTAGGAGATAATCGAACAATCATCGTTTCGTGAGGCATTAGTTTGTCATACACAAAAACATTATGTTTTCATACATTAGATGGAGGTGTGTGTATGTGTAATTATAATATTTATCACAACAACATACTAGTATATTTCGGATACTATTGTTTTTTCAAAATAATGTATTAAAAAGAGTTTAAGGGTTGGATAAGTAAAATAAAAGAAAACATTTTAAGAGAAATTGTTACCTTTAATTTGTGTAAGTCCCTTTGGTTTAAACCAAATGACTTCTTGAAGTGCTTATGCATAAGGAAAGGCATCTAAGATGAGGATAGGTATGTAGGGAGATTAATTAAGCATATTTTGGATGAGCCAAAAGGCATGAGAGGTGTGAGAATTGGTTAGAAGTAGTTTCCTTATATAAGGGAGAGAAGGGGATCTTTAAAAAAAATGTGAAACTATTATTTTATTATATAGTGATATTAGGTTTCTAAAGGACGAAAAATCATTAGAGTCAAAGATATGATTAATAATGGTCGAAATAAAATCATCCAATCATAATTGGATATGTTTTGGATAATATTTTAATCAATATAATCTTATTTATTTAAATCATTTATTAATGATGTAAATACTGCATCCTTATTATGTCATAGATAATTTAATTTATTTGTTGTCTAAAAAGTATAAAAAAATACCAGGATGTTGAAAATATTTTTATCATTCCAATGAATATTTATAGGAAAAAATATTACTTATATAACACCATATAAAAGTTAATTTACTAAAAGATATTTGTTTTTTTCATTTTTGCCTTTAAATTAAATTAATTAATCTAATGTGTCATTATATTTTATAAGTGGCTCCAGGGGGTCCAAAAATCGACTCAAATAAGGCCATGGTCGGAAATGACTCATCCAATATTTTTTGGAAAAGTTTTAAGGTAATTTTGAAATATTATAATATTTTTTTTACCTTGAATTACCTTATTTACCTTTAATCGCGGTAAATAAATGTCAAAATTTACTATTTATGAAAAATTATGTTCTTCATATTGAACAAAATTTAACTACCTAATAACAACCATGCATGTCAAATTTTAGAAATTCAATTCACAGAAGTGGTAAATTTTCATTTAAATGAAAGGGTCAGTTTTTTTAACTACTACTAAGTGGTTTCACTATTCATCAAAAATTGATGTTTTTCAGAAAAATACCGAAAATTCAGCCTGAGCTATATTTGATATTCCAAATTCAAAAATTAATTCTATTTTTCCTAATTCAAAACATAAAAGTGGAATTAATTAATTTATAATTCAATTCCATTATTAAAACAAATAGTGTGTTTTTACGAAATAATAACTAGAAAATCATTGACACTTGTTTATATCCAATTTAAAAGTGAAATTAATTCCAATTACAACCATTGGATTAAATGGTAAAAAAATATTCTATTTAAATCTTCAAAACAATTAAAAATATAATCTATCTATATAAATATATTATATTAAAAGGAACTTTTGAATTAAAATACAATATTTCCAATATTCATTAAAAATGAACATTATCAGAAAAATCCAAAAATTTACACAAAGTAAATTTTGATGTCTCCATTATAAAAAAGATTTTATTTGGTCAATTAGAATGTATTAATGTGACCAAAACCATAATTAAAGTGGTTTCTCCATTAAAAGGTGTTAAATCGAGCTTTTAATGTAAATTATGCTTAAAATTAGATTCATTCACAGCTTAAGCCTATATATTTTTATTGGATAAAGGTAAATACATTTAAAAATGATGTATAATCTTATTTTAGTAATTTTTGTTAATTCTTTCCAATAAAACGGCTAGGATTAACTACCATATAAAATAATAATATTATATTGTTAGTTTGCATTGTAATATTTAAAAGAAACTTGTTGTTGCGTATCAAGTATCGTATCGTACACAACCACCCCATTAATGTAAAATTAATATTTCATTCACAAATATTAATAAATATGAAAATATCCTTTTCTTCATTTACCTGAGATGTTACATCACCAGCCCGTGTTTGTTAGTAACACGACCTGTATACCCAGGTTACAATACACAACATGTTCCAGAGAGATATGTCGGGTACTGAAAAGCCCCAACTGACCCATGTTGTTAGCGACACAGCCGGCTACTCATCTGACACACCACAACGTGTTCAAAGTGTACATAACATGTTCCCGCAAGTAATTACCTATCTTGTGTCTCTGCATACATGGAAAATGAAACAGTTTCAGACTATATGGAATGTACTTACAGTGCACGATGTGTATTTAAAAAATTTTCATTTCATCCCAAATATAAGAGTACAAGGCGTGTGTTCATAGAACTGCATGCCGTGTTGTCAGGGATTCGAGACAGTGCACCTCAAGAACTACTCTGGTGCCCCTTTTGCTTTAATTTAAACCATCAATATTCCAAATTCTGATCATTTGGGGACTATACTCCTTGCAAATCATAGTTTAACACCCGACCATTCAATTTATATTACAAAACACATCAAAAGGTTGGATCATTATCTGCTAAATTCTGGTCCAAGAGAGCCCATACTTCATAGGAACCATAGTTTAGTGTCTAAAAACTCAACCGTAAGACATACCAATACCATATCAAATAGAAGTTATTTCTAACAAGGTACCTGTCACAATAGCATGCATTTCATAGAACAAAATCTATCACAACAACATAAAATTTTTAATGCACCTAAATTGCATAGAAACTATTCATGGCATGTGATTCTATCATTTGCCAAAATGATGCATGAGATGGGATAAACTCATCTCATCGGGTTGAAACTAAATAGAACACAAGAATAAATTATACATACCACCCCACAAGTGTGTTTCCCCAACAGTGGAAATCATATCAACTATAAAATTGAAAAACAATAAAAATTGAAATTTAATGAGGTATATTGGGTTTTCCCTATACACATGTTAGCTACTCCCAGGAACAACTATTACCAATTACCAATTCTTTCATATCCCTAACCATATGCTCTGAACTAAAAGTCAAAGAAAAATACATTCCTCTGATACCACTTGGTAATGCCCCAGTTCCGGAAGCCACACAATGGGTGCCCCAAACCTGGTTGGTCACAAGACCTTAAACGCATTTCATCTAACGGTAGAGGCATCAGACTAGCAGTGAGGTCCTAGGTCTGATAGTGTGGAAACTATTCCCTCATTTTTAAAAGTATAACGCATCAAAAATAGATATAAACATACAAAAATGGATGTAGTAAACAATACCCAACTGAAATTGATAACAGTATAGAAGTAAAATATAACAATAGTTATATAGATATGATGATGCATTATGTCTCTATGTCTATGAAAGAATCCAAAAATGGAAACACTGAAATCTAGAATAAACCATTACAA
This sequence comes from Viscum album, assembly GCA_963277665.1. NCBI lineage: Eukaryota > Viridiplantae > Streptophyta > Magnoliopsida > Santalales > Viscaceae > Viscum > Viscum album. The sequence goes on from OY728156.1 coordinate 1,841,395,153, forward strand.
AGTAAAAGTAAAATAATGGAAAACAATACAGTGCATCACAAACTTAGTATCATCACAAGCCTAATCTAGGTCCCATGCTCTCCTACTCCACTGCAACATTCAAGTACCTGTATAGGGACTATTCCCCTTATCAAAACCTACAAAAATATAATCTATTTAAGACCAAGACATGACCCAATTAGGGTGTGAGAAATAAATCCCAGTAGGCAACCACCAAGGGCCCGTGCCCAACTGGCAGTGAAAATGTGCAACAATAGTGTGCAGAAATAAAATGCAATAATCTATGTAGTACTCAAACTTAAAACTCTCTACTAGTTTCATTGAAATTTTAATAATTATTTATTATTTCTATGCTTGTGCTTTATCTTGGAAAGTAAAACAAGTGAAATCACCATAGTGAATATTCAAGGTAAACATTATCCTCAGACAAGAATATCCTTACCCTCAGGTAAATAGAATCGAAACCTGCAGGTGACTGCACCAAGGAATAAAAATAGTGCCCCTAGGAATATGAGATATTTCCCTCTAGCATGGAAGGCAGTTCCCACAAGAATATGAAATTTTACCCTCAAGCTAACGAACACTACCCACAGGCTAAACACAACACTTCTGTTAGGATAAACAAGAATATGGGCCGAGCCCAATGCATATAATGTAACACATATAAGTTCCTCTAATGAGAACTTAAAACATGTTATAAATTTGGAATTCCCTTGGGTATTTTGGCCAAATGGCTAAATAGGGTGAACGCACCCACGGGGTGGCCCATGATCCAAGTAATGATCCCAAACATCAGTTAGTATTTAATAATTAGACTACCTATGAAATTATATGTTTCTAAATAAACAAAGCCTCTGGTATACAAAACACCGAACATGGGAAAGTGGAAAAACAGTACACAAAATCTACATGATAGTTGTATTAAAAAATAAAACCACCTACCTTGATCTCCCCTAATCAATTTATCTGAATGGAGCCTCCTGAAATGACCATGAATGGCGTAGATATGGGATAAAAGATTTCACGTTCAAAATTAAATTACATTATTTAGAGGAAGAATTGGAAAAAAGACTCACGGAAAGGGAAGATCTCACCCGTGTGGTTCAAAAGTGATTGACAGCAGAAGAATATGATTCCTGGTATGCAGTCATGAGCTCCTCCAAGCTTTGGTCTTCTCTCCCGAGCGCCAAATGAGCGTTAAAACTCCTCTGCCCAATGAGGAGGCTAGTGAATATTATTAAAAAAATAATTACTACACGGTGTGTACTTTGAAAATACACGACTTGTACTTTCCTTTTATATTATTCCTCTAAAGGCTACTTTTCATTGCCTCCCTATTCATCTTCCTAATGATTACATGATGTGTAATACTAAGTACACAGTGAGTAGATAGTCATTACATCTTGAATTGTTGAAAAGTCTAGAAAGCTTGTGTTTTTGTCCCACATGACCAAAGTACACGGCATGTAAATAGAAGTACATGACATGTATTTTGTTTTTACTGACAAACCTACGTGCCATCCCTTCTCATCCCCCAAAGCCGAAGTACACATCATGTGTACAAAAGTACATGTCTTGAACCCATAAATTTTATATATTTTTTCCCATATTTCCCTTGTTTTCTCAAAAACACTTAAGGAAAAAGGTGAAGAAGAAACCCATACCTCAATAATAAGAACCGGGTTCTTACAATCTGAATAATCAATTGAAATATATTAATATAATAAAACAAAACTAAAGGATTTTGTTAATCCTAAAACCCATTTAAATAAATATAGAATGTTCTAATTTTACCTATATTGTTTAAATTTTAATCTCTTACTGAAATTTTTTCTGATAATGTTACATAGTACTAAAATATATCTCCAAATCTAGGGTCTTATAAAGATATATCTATATCATTAAGGAAAACCTGAGATCTGGATCAAGTACAATATAATGTTAGACTAAATAAAACCACAAAAAATTAATAATATATAACCTTGAAAGATTATCCAAAGAGATATATTCTCTAATAGAGAAAAAGTATGATGACTACATATGTTTTTCACCTATAACTAACATTCCATTATTCTATTTAGATAATTTAATCAGACACACAACAAACCCCTTGGTTATTTTTTCATATTTTCATTTCACATATTGATAATGGTTGTAGTATCATTTCCCACATTTTTACATCATCGTTAACTTGTTGATAAAATAATCCTAATTAGAAATATATCTCTTTATGTCGTCCCACTAGAAAAAATATTTCATACAGTCCACTCATAGGTGTTATACAATTGTCACCCATAGGTTTTATATTCTATCCCTTTGACCTTCCTAAATTTAATAGTTTGCCTCTTAGCATACAGTTTATTATTTTTTATAAATGATATTAATATAATTCATATAACATTCTGAAATTATAATAACATATAATTACATTATCATAAAAGAAAATATAAACCCTAACGAATACCTATAACATTAACCATATTCCTAAAAAATTTAAATCCATTCCTCCTCAAATTTCCCCACTAAAACATATACCCAAATAAGGTGTTTTATTTCCATAAATTCAACACAAATTTGAAATACAATTGATAAATAATAATTACATAAAACCATAAAATCTATTTCTAAGATATTTCACATATGATCAAAATAATATTCATAAAATTATGAATTTTTCTATAACTATTAATTTAATTTTAGAGGGATACATAGACTCTTACTTATGATAATACACAATTAGTTACTTAAATGGTTTCTAATCGTAAAAAAAATAAATTTCAATATTTTGATCTTTTTTTAACTAATAGAAAATCAAAGGTGATTTCAGTATTCCATAATCCATATATAGGGAGAGTTCAGTTCTAAAAAAATCATCTCCCACAAAATAATAATCAATGATATTCTTTTGGGGAACCTTTATATAAAATACTACATGAGGCTCCCTACAAATTATTGGTGGATATGTCTTCCCTAATTTTTATAATTCACTAAATCCAATATAATTATATATTAATTATTATTTTACTTTGTATTTACTAGATTTTTTTGGTTCTTATCCCATTATAACTTATATTAAGGTATTGATTCTCATAATCCCATAGTTCATGAACATGAATAATTAGAGTGTGGGTTGTGCATTCTGTAGCGGTTTCTCCCATTTTTCATCAATTCCTAACTTCATCATATCCATTTAGAATCACTTTCTTGAGGACCTTCCTTTACAATGATTAAATATTTAATATTCACTTAAATATAATTTCCATAATGTTTTCTTCCTCGATTCATGTTTAAAATGATCATCTTTATTCCTCTATGGGTTTAATGAGTTTCACTAGAATTCCATCTTTATTTTCTTGTCAAAATCATGTTATTTATTGGAAAAACCAATTTTCTATTTTCACCTTAATATCAAAATTAATGATACCTGCATAGATATCAATTTCCTCAATTGATAACACCCTTTGGTGACTTATTCGTAATCTACAATATAATTGGAAAACAATACATCCAGGATAGTTGATAATATAAAAAATGTACATCATAAGTATTTTAAAATTCCTGTCATTTGTACCAACAAAATCATCATCCTTCTATATTAACTCTTGTCACTCCTTCTCTATTTTCATGTGAATAATATGAGGAATGTACTTATTAAAAAAATGGGCTTAAACTCATCCCTTTACATTGTGTTAATTTCATCTGGTTGAATCAAATTCTTGAAAAGATTTCAACATTGCTCTACTTTTCTATCAAAATGATATTCCTCCATAAAGAAATTTTAATCACATAAAAATGCTGAATTAGAAATATATATTCAATGGTACTAATCCATTTCTCACCATCTAGTGGATATATATTACCATAAAAAATATGTTTTTCATTTCCTTGTGAAGGACTCAATAGAACGTTGTTCCCACCCTCTTTCAGAAGTTAATAATTTTTCATTAATTTACAATATTTTGTATGTATAGAAATAATATATTGAATTTCATATCCCAAATAATTTGTCTCCATAGTACGAAAATCAATTCACTATAAATTTCACTCAAAATTAGCATAGTTCAAGGATGTTTCATCCATAATATAAAACCAAAAAAGCACAGTATCATAATCAATAATAAATGTGTGTAATAACCTAATCCTAAAAATTCACATATAGGATGTATAAATGATCGAAAAATATATTCATTCTATGAAATAATAATTTTAACCGATGATTCTTATGGTCATTATTTAAATAATTCATGATATTTCAAAAATAGTGTGTGAGTTTACAATGTATATCCCTAGAGAGTGAAACCAGTTGTGCATTAATTCATATTGTCATGCCATAGGTGACGATCTATTCCATCTAAGAGCACCATTTTTTAGATTTGATAACCCTAGGTTCATATCTTTTGGAGAGACATCCACAATTTTTATCTAGAAAGTTATATAATTACTTAGATACCACTTTCCCTATTCTTTATCCAAATTCCACTATATTTTCTTATACATTGACTCATAGATAAAAAAATCCCTATACATATCCTAAGTAATATCCATATAAATAACCCATGATATATCACTATTTGTTTCCAATTCTTGTTTCTAAAGTTTATCCTAACCTCTAATTAGATACCAACTATTGATTCCTAAACATTTCAAACAATGTTATTACATTTATTAGATGGTTATCTTAACCTCTAATTAGATACCTACTCAAGCACATGGACGATGATCACAATGAACTCAAGAATCTCAAGAAAATTTTTAAAAAGCTATTTTTAAATGATAAATAATTATTTTCTTTCACAAATATGTTATTTTGTTTTATTTCTCTGTTGTAAAAATTGATTCAATATTAATGAAATTTTCGTTACACTTCATATTTTTTTGTTTTTTTAGTACTAATTTTTCAAGTACCAATTTTCTTTTCCATTACCATTATTCCTTTTTGAAAATAACAAAGTCAGAGAAAGGAATGAAAAAAAGAATAATAAGTAATGAGGAAATTTTCCAATGTAAGGGGAAGTTAATATAAGGGGGAGTTCTTATCTGGATGATCTTATAATGAATGAAATAAAAAAATCTAATTCATGAAACAATGAATACGGTCTCTAGAAATTTCAAAAACTAATGGGGTGTTAGTAATATTAATTATGATCCATGACTAATGAAATATAAGTTTTCATTTTCAAGATCACCAAAATTTTAATGTCCTTATATTATTTTTATTTTCGATGTTTGTGCTTTCTAAAAAGGTGGAGATTGTTGAGTCAATAAGTTTTGCTTATTAATTTTCCATTAATATATGTTTTGAAAATCAGAAACACTCTATATCAAGGAAAATTTTATTTTCCCAATGATTTCGTATAATGAAATTTTCTTCTTACTCAGATTTTACTTAATAATGGAAAATTTTTGTAATGACCCGAATTTTTGAATAAATCTTGTTTCCTAATTTTGTGTGTTATTTTATTTTTTATACTCAACAAAACACTTTCATTTGATAACATGAGTATAATTATAATGAGACCATTGGGTTTTGACTGTTATATGATCATTGGTCAATATGACCGCTGGAAACTAAACATTTCGATTATTGTCTCTAAAAACAAGTAATCTTGGTTAATTAATATAGAAAGAAGATTCGATGGCCTCACCCAGTAGTCTTGGACCGATCGAAGCCCATCTAACAGAACTTGGGAAGGAGGTAGCACCACTGGGCTTTGCTCTGGACCAAACCCAAGAAGAACTTCATCGTGTGAAGCAAGAACGGAATTGCCTTCGCGAGAAGTTCAAAATAATAGAAATTACTACTCGTGCGATGTTGGTTAAGCCTCTCTTGGACTCTCTCACCTTATCACACCTTAAACATAGGTCCTATGCTGGTGTGATAAGGGGCTATGTTAGTAGACCATAACTACCTTGTCTAATCCTTTGTTTTAAATAAAATTTTTGATTTCCTGTTATGATAATGTGTATGAATTTTCAAATGTCTGGATAAATATATTATGAATATTTTGTTGAATTTTAGAGAAAGGATATTTTAAAAAAATGTTTATGTAAACCTTAAATAATTAAAAATGTGTAATGATTTTAAAAAAATGGTCTTCTACAATTATGTTCAGTACAAAATTTAGAGTCTAAAAAGATCAACTTAATTTTTGATGAATAGTAAATTATGAATAGTGATTTTATGCTTAGGATTAGTAATGTGACCAAATGGATTAGTAATATCACTTAAATAAAGTATTAATATAATCTAGGAACCTTGATTAAGTAATGATATAGAATAAAATGGTTAAATAATGGTTTTATTAATTATTAGTCAAGTATTAGTTTTTTCGAGTGAATAGTGTTTTTTAATTAAAAATTAAATTACAAATATTTAGAAATTTGTTTTTAAGAAATGGATTTCATTTTTTAACTCAGAGAATCGATATTATGTTAAGGTAATATTTGGCGATTTTTCTGAGAAAGTTGAATTATCGATGAATAGTGAAAATACAGTGTTTAAGTTACAGGTGTTTAATGACATCATTAAATGATATATTAAGTATTTAATCAATATGGTAGACTTATGAATAGTAAGATAAGTAATGAGGTGTCTTGAGTGGCCAATACCATGGGAAAATACCATGGGAATGCCCATGGTTTTTCCAAAACCACCAATGGGTTGTCCCTTGGCCATTAATGCCTTATCCCCTCACTTTCCCTATAAATACCAAGCCATACTCTCATCAATTAGACTCCCAACACTCCCCCAACGATGATCTTGTCTAATTACCTCCAAAGGAGTCCTCTCAAGGTTCCCCAATCCCTCAAGGACCCAACCATTGAGTTTTAAGAGTTACGTTTTAAGGTAAGGGATTTGACCCCTCTCAATCTTTTCATGTAATCTCTTTTATGTCATTTATATTATGCTCCATGTTCTTATGTTGGAGGATGTTCTTATATATTCATTATAATGTAATTTTTATGCTCATATGATGATACACACCCCCATACTCTCCTCATTTCGTTTTATGAATGTTTAAGTGACGCTGCTAGGCTGCCGAATTTTTAAGGGATTATTTCACCCTTCTAATTTTTCAAAGTTCTACTTTCATGTAAAGTCTTTCAAGTTCCATTATATTATGGTGGGTATGATCTCTATATCTATAATACTGATATTTTATGTTCATATTATGAGAGACCCGATTTGATCTCGTCAATTCATTTTTGTTGAAGTTTAAGTGACGCCGTTAGGATGCCGAATTTTCATAAGAGAAATCTTATTTTTGTCTTCCTTTGATGTTATTCATATCATATGGTATATCTTTCAAATTTCGTTACCATGTTCTTAAATACCTTATATTCTGTCTTCTTACTATTTTATGGATCATTTATGAGTGGGTTACCCATGTCCCATCTCTTTTCAATGTTTTCTAAAACCTTGTAACATAGTCATTATACAGGAGAATTTCCATCTCAAAATGTCTCTCTCTTATTCTCAAATTCATTTATTTTAGTAAGTGAATACTAAAATCTCTTTATTCTAAAATGGTATTCACATATATACCTAAATTTTATATTTTAAATTCTTGGATTTACATATTTGAGACCCACTTTCCCTTTCTGTGGGTTTAAAGTGACATTATGGTCATGTCTTTAAAGCAATTTTAAAATGTTATGATTATGAAATAATGGTATATGGGTTGTTTATGAAATTATTTATGATGATATATGTGACTCACATGATAATAAAGACATGTCAAGGTTGCACCTTGATATCGCTCCATGCATTGGGTAATGACTTAATCTCTAGAGATTGCCTTTTAGACTAATACCTTGGTGAATAACCTTGGTAATTTTTAAAGACATCTTGGGGATGGACCATGGTGAAACGGAATGATTTTCAATATTAAATATTGTATCCACACCTTCAAGTTATGAAAAATTTTATTTTTATTATGAAATGCCTCACTATTTCTTTCTCATTCCTTAATGTTTTTTTTCAGGACATTATTGATGTATCCCATGTTCACATGTTAAATTTTTCCCCTTGTTTCCCTTACTGGGCCTTCTGCTCACCCTTTATTTTGATGTATGTCCCCCGGTTATGAGATGCAGTAATGAAACTAGGATGAACATGTGGAGAATCCTTTGAAGTGTTTAAGAATAATTTTTTATGTTTTCATGTTTTCAGTTCCTAGTTCCAAGACATTAAACCATAAAGATCCTTGGTTTTGTAAATTGTAATGAAAGATTATATGATAAAAATGTGTGTTTCTATAGATGGTATAAAAGGATGGTTTAGTTATTTTTGGAAATTAGGATATGAAATCATTATGAATAACCCTATAGAAAATTTTTAATATAGAAAATCTTCCTGGTATTTTGGTGAGTATTGAGTAAGGGGTTGCCAAGAAAATAAATCCTTGTCAAGATACGAGCAGGTAGAGATGGCTCTGGCACAGATGTCTATAGGGGTGAAACCAAAAAAAACTTCTTTGAGCTATACTCGAACTGTAACTGGTACACGAAAATGGGCCTTGTTTCCCTCTTGGTTATGACACTCTAGGGGGATATGCTTTGGTAAATTCAGAAGCTTAGTATGAACCATTATTAAAGGAACAAAGATAAAATTAAATAAATATTCACATAAGAATATATGATGATGGAAAACCTAGATTGGGACCTAGGGTATCACAAGTTAGGGTATACTGTTCTTCTACAAGTTTATCCTTCTATGCTTTATGTTTCATTTTCATGATTATTGGTTAAGTATTTAAGCCCCCTAATTATACGTTTTTTTCTTAGTTAATGGAGGGAAATCGAAGAGCATGTCCCAACAACCAATGTAATAGGAAATGTGACGATTTCCGTATTAATATGACAGAGTTGATTAGGGGATTAAAATATGGTTATTATTTTGGATGACGTTCACTATTTTGGGAACCCTATTTTATCGAGGTAAATAGATTACTACGGTATTTTCATTGAGGTGTATAGGTTGACTTATATTTTGATGAATTGATGAAATTAAGGAGGACTTATAGTTATTTAGGTTACATATAGAAATGATTAACCTATCTTGGGTAAAATATGTTTAGGTTAGCTAATTTTGTTATATGATGTTAGGAGTGGTTGATGTTGTTTGGATATGAACAATGAAGTTTATTTTGAAAGACTATGTTATCAAATCCTTCTTGTATTTGGGTTTCAATCTTTGTTTGGTTTATTTTAATGAATTTTAAGGACCGTTATTTATGGAATGGTCTATGATGAAATTTGGGTAGTACCAAGAAACTTTGAAGATTTAAAAGTAGTTTCCATTCCTATGGGATTCTTTCTTTTTGAGGAGTTTTTTTACCTTATCCTTTCTGTTTTTGGGATAATGTTTAAATATAGAATAAATTTCTAGTTAATCTTTTGGGAATTATGTGATTCTCTAGAAGATGATTCTTGTGCTTTTTATGAGACCAAGTGTTTTTGAATTCTCATCATTTGGAGAAAAGATTAGTTTTGGTAGAGAATTATTAAAGGATGAAACTCTATATGAAGGTAGATATATTTTCTTATGTTTCTGTTCTATGTATTAAAAGAATTCCTCAAAATTATGAAAAGGAATGTAAAAGAAAAATGTTGTTGGTTTACGTTTCCTACTAGGTAATAAAAGACCGTTTACACACATCATATGTTTTGGATTTTCTCGTGGTTAACTTTCTCTTAATCATGTTTTCTATCACTCTCCCTTAGAACTTGACCCATTTTTTTCTCCTCCATGTCCATGTTTTCCTACATTGAATCCTAGTGTGGGTTAACTCGGGTCACCATTGTACATCCCTTTCTTTCTTTTAAAGTAATAGTTATACTCACTCCTTTTCCGATGTGGGACATTTAATTAAATTTCAAAACCCAATTCTAAAAATTGAGAGGACACAATTTCTTAAGGGGGGATGATTGTAACGACCCAAATTTTGAATAAATTGTTTTTCCTAATTTTGTGTGTTATTTTATTTTTTATACTCAACAAAACTGTTTCATTTGATAACATGAGTATAAATAAAATGAGACCGTTGGGCTTTGACTGTTATATGGCCATTGGTCAATATGACCGCAAGAAACTAAATGTTTAGATTACTGTCTCGAAATACAAGTAATCTTGGTGAATTAATATAGAAACAAGATTTTATGGCCTCACCCAGTAGTCTTGGACCGATCGAAGCCCATCTAACAGAACTTGGGATGGAGGTAGCACCTCTGGGCTTTGCTCTGGACCAAACCCAAGCCGAACTTCATCATGTGAAGCTAGAACAGAATCACATTCATGAGAAGTTCAAACTAATAGTAATTACTACTCGTGCGATGTTGGTTGAGACTCCCTCAAATTCTCTCACCTTAGCACACCTTACACTTATGTTCTATGCTGGTGTGATAAGGGGCTATGTTAGGAGACCATAACTGCCTTGTGTAATCCTTTTTTTTAAATAAATTTTTTTATTTGTTCTTATGATGAAGTTTATGAATTTTCAAATTTGTCGATAAATATAGTATGCATATTTTGGTGAATTTTAGATAATGGATATTTTATATAAATATTTATGTAAATCTTAAAAAATTAGAAATGTGTAATGATTTTAAAAAAATGGACTTCTACAATTATGTTCAGTACTAACTTTAGAGTCTAATAAAATCAACTTAAATTTTTATGAATAGTAAATTATGAATAGTGATTTTATGATTAGGATTAGTAATGTGACCAAATATATTAGTAATCTCACTTAAAAAAGTATTAATATAATCTAGGCACCTTGATTAAGTAATGAGATTCAATAAAATGGTTAAATAACAGTTTCATAAATTAGTAGTCAAGTATTAGTTTTTTCGGGTGAATAGTTTTATTTAATTAAAATTAAAAATAAAATTATTTAGAAAATTATTTTTATAAAATGGATTTCATTTTTGAACTCATAGAATCGATATTATGTTAAGGTAATTTTTGGTGATTTTTTTGAGAAAGTTGAATTTTCGATGAATAGTGAAAATACAGTTTTTAAGTTACAGGTGTTTAATGACATCATTAAATGATGTATTAAGTATTTAATCAATATGGTCGAGTTATGAATAGTAAGATAAGGTATGTGGGGTACCTAGTGGCCAATACCGTGGGCAATACCATGGGCTAGCCCATGGTTTTGCCAAAACCACCAATGAGGTGTCCCTTGGCAATTAATGCCTTGTCCCCTCACATTCCTAATAAATACCAAGCCATCCTCTCTTCCATTCGACTCCCAACTCTCCCACAACGATTCTATGGTCTAATTACCTCCCAAGGAGTCTTCCCAAGGTGCCGGAAATCCCTCAAGGTCCCAACTTTTGAGTTTAAAGAGTTACGTTTTAAGGTATGGGATCCGACCCCTCTCTTTCTTTTCAAGAAATCTCTTGTATGTCATTTATTTTATGCTCAATGTTCTTATGTTTGAGGATGTTATTTTATATTAATTATACTGTTCTTTTTATGTTCATATGATGATATACCCCCTCTTACTCTCATCATTTCGTTTTATGAATGTTTAAGTGACGCCGTTAGGCTACCGAATTTTTAAGAGATTCTTTCACCCTTCTAATTTTTCAAAGTTCCATTTTCATGTCACGTCTTTCAAGTTCTTTTTCATAATGTTAGGGTATGATCTCTATATCTATCATAATGATCTTTTATGTTCATATAATGAGAGACCCTATTTGATCTCATCAATTCATATTTGTTGATGTTTAAATGACGCTGTTAGGACGCCGGATTTTCATAAGAGAAATCTTATTTTTGTCTTCCTTTCATGTTCTTCATTTCATATGTAATATATTTAAAAATTCATTACCATGTTCTTAAATCCCTATTATTATGTCTTCATACTTTTCTATGGATCATTTATGAGTGGGTGACCCATGTTCCCTCTCTTTTCAATGTTTTCTAAAACCTAGTAACATAGCCTTTATGCTGCAGAATTTCTGTATCAAAATGTCTCTCTCTTATTCTCAAATTCATTTATTTTAGTAAGTGAATACTAAATGCTATTTCTTCTAAAGTGGTATTAAAATATATACCAAAATTTTCTATTTTAAATTCTAGGATTTATAAACATGAGACCCATTTTTCCTTTCTGTGTGTTCAAAGTGACATAAAGTTCATGTCTTTAAAGCAGTTTTAAAATGTTATGATTATGAAATGAAACCAATTTATTTTATGATATATGGGATGTTTATGAAATGAATGATGATGATATATCTGGATCACATGATAATAAATACATTTCAAGTGTGTGCCCGGACAGCACTCCAATGAATTGGGTAAATACTTAATCTCTAGAGATGACTTTTTAGACTGATACCTTAGTGAAAAAACATGGTAATTTTTAATGACTGCTTGGGGATGGACCTTGGTGAAACGGAATGATTGTCAATATTAAATTTTTTAGCCACATATTCAAGTTATGAAAAATGTTATTTTTATTATTATAAGTCTCACGATTTCTTTCTCATGTCTTAAAGTTCGTTTTCATTACATTTTTGATGTATCCCATGTTCAAATGTTAAATGTTTCCCCTTGTTTCCCTTACTGGGCCTTCTACTCACCATTTCTTTTGATGTATTTCCCCAGGTCATGAGATGCAGTAATAAAACTAGGATGAACATGAGGAGAAGCCTTTCAAGTGTTTATGAAGAATGATTTATGTTTACATGTTTTATGTTCCTGGTTTCTAAGACACTAAACCTTAAAGTTCCTCAGTTTTGTAAAATGTAATGAATGTTTATGCGATAAAAAGGCGAGATGATATAAATTTCCATCCCCAGGAAAAAATTTATCCTTAACTATTTTGAATTGTACATATTTTGGTTTCTCTGAATCTGACTATTTTTAATCCAATGTGAAATATTTGGTATCACATCTAAAACATTGGAATTATATAAATACTTCGATATAGGGTATTATGATTTCCTGATCCAAATTCAGGTTCCGAATGCTCTGAAATTGAAACTCTGAATTCTTTGAAATTCAGACTCCAAAATCGATGAAATTACAACTCCAAATTTTCTGAAATTTAGACTCCAAATTCTCCGAAATTCAGACTCTAAATTAATTGAAATTATGACTCCATATTCTTTACAATTCATGTTTTTAATTGATTATAATTTGATTCCAAATTCCTCCAAATAAAGACTCCAAATTTATTGAAATTTCGACTATGAATTCATCATAATTCTGACTCTGAATTCCTTAAAATTCCTTTTTTGAATTTACATGTAATTCAAACTCTAAAGTTTATAGAATTATTATTCTGAATTCCTTGAAAAAATGAATCCTAATATCGATGTAATATAGACTTTGAATTCTTACTTTCATAGACTCCAAACATTATTTTTCCTTAGACTAAAAAAATGAATTTGATGAAGCCACAATATTTTTCTTACCCTTGTTATAGTTATGAAACGATTTCATACAATTTGTTTTTAACTAACCGTTGTTTGAGTGACACATGTACTGGTCCCTCCAAGATTCAATGAAAAATATTATCATTGGAGGAGAGAGCTAACCTTTGGGGAAGTTCCTATAAATAGGAGCTCATTTGAATGATCTCGTTATTTTTTTGGTAAAAAATTGATAACTCTAGAGACCACATATTGCTGATGTGATTTATAGAGAGAAATATTATCTCATGTTTTGTGTGTATTGGAAATATTTTTCAGCTTACTTCAAGTGACTCCGAAGGTTGCTGAGTACATTTGAGGGTTTCCAAGGATAGGATGCCAGAGGTGTTGACTACCTTAACATTAGAGGACATCCATGAAATTGAATATAGAGGTACCGACTAACTACAAGTTCAGGGCTTGCGGGGATAGCAAGACAGACAAAGATATTTCTATCATGGGGTTACACTACTGTGGGTAATACAGACTTTGTTGAATGTATAAATCAAGGAACCTTTATCCAAGGTTTTTAGATACCCTTCTCTTTGGGTTAGAATATTTCATACTTGTTACATGTATTGTTTCATGTTATATTTTAATAGCAATTTGATTATTATGAAAATTATAACTATCTTATAATTTCTTATATTTGTATACTATGATTAGTAAGAATCTATAGGCTTTAAGGTAGAATATTTTTCCTTGTAAACTTATCTTATGTTTCATTTCTGGAACCATATTTTTGGATTCTAGCATGTTTATAGAACTAAGAGGTCTTGCGAATATAACTTGTTTACCTTTGTTAAAAAATATAATGTTTTATATCGACATTAAAAGTTCCAAAGGAATTTTTAAGGGATACAATTAACCCACCCCCTCTTTTATATTGATCATCTACATCATTTTTTGATCCTACAAAACACATATGATGGAAGTACTCTCATGAAAGGTCTATGATAATGCATAGTTTTATGTTTTTAAGGAGTCATCAAGCTTTTCATAATGTCTTGTTCTAAGGAATCGTGGTTTTTATTTTTGGTTATTTTATTTATGAAAATTATAACCATTTCATTAATGGATATTCCTTGATCAACATGGGAAGCCGTTGAAACAATTACTAAGATCAACTGATCTATGCACTTTGTGAGATGAAAAGAATATAAAACAATCAACACAATGTGGAAAAAAGTTGATAAAGGAAAGTAGAATTATGAATCATTTTGTTTCATGGAAATGATAATGGATATTGGGATCCCTTGGAATCCCATTAGAATGACAATCATGGCCTATGTAGTTTTGGAATACCGATTTATTTTTTGAGTCATGTGGAATGTAAATCATCCACGTGTTTTAACATCATGTAGTAAAGAAAAAGGTGTGTTGACATGAAAGATTAGGAAAATTGTGGTTTATACCAATTATAGTGGTATGCGGCTCAAAAAATATCTTATGATAGTAGGAATTAATACACATGTTTTTTATAGAAATGGATATCCCTTTGTGGATATGACTCACATAATAGGACATGTGAACTTCTCTTGTAATTTTCATAGATATATTTCGTGTGTGATCAGTTGTAAGTGAGATGATTATTCCCATGAAATGTTTTTCATGTATTATTACCTAGAATTTTAATTTCATATAGAATAAATATTCTTTATAGTTTAATGTAATGTGATAACGACACCTATAGTGAATTTTATCATTAAATGAACAAGACATGTTAAATTTAATATAACAATATGTGGTCAGGATATAATTCTCTATATACTAACGTAATGTTTTTAGTATGTGTTGTTGTTCATTAATGTCACACAACAAGGATAAAATTTAATTCTTTATGGTAGTTATGCAAATTATTTCGGGAGATTCATTGCATTGGTGGGGGTGGAAAGATCCCCTTCTAGTGTGGCCAAAAAATAAGCTCTATTATGATAGAAATTAAGTGTGATATAAATCCATTACCATTTTGGTTCTATATATGGTGTTTTATTTCTTAATTTTATTGAAATTATAAAATTCCATACCAATTATTCATGAAGGATTTAGTGGAGGAATACCAGTTTCTCGAATTTTCATGAAAATTTATTCAGATGGACTTCAAGGTTGTGTAATGTGCATACCATTTTATTATTGATCCACTCTAATTTTTCCATATACTTTTTTTATTTATCATCATATAAGTGTCACCCATGGTTGGATATTCTATGTGAGTGAAAATGGGATTCTATAGGATACACTTCCTCGGCTCCATAAACCAATTAATATAGTGTTTCATGTATAGAAGTATGTGTGTTTGTAAGGTAGGCCCAAAAATCAAATATGATCTTGTTTTGAAAATAAATTTTTTCTTTGTTCACCGTCTTATAGTGTATATTTTATAATGTTTTATTTAAGGCCACTATATTTTTAATTACTATTTCATGGTGGTGGGATGAGTGAATGGAATCGATGATGTACTAGTAGTATATTTTATTCATTCAAATAGAATGGATGTTTGATTCATTTTCCATCAATATTATGTGAGGCACTCTATACTTGGTGATGATATGGGACTTCACAAACTTGATTATATTATTTATCCTCAATTCCATTAGGGTTATGACTTTATTCAACATGGAAATAATGTTGGTAGATATAAAGAATTAAAAGAACTAATTAGTGGGGGATGGGATATCTCTCCCAACAATATCCGTTTCCCATTTAGAAAATGGATTGGAATATTTATATTTATATATATATTCAAAGGTTTTATAAGTGAAATTTTTAGGCATTCAACATTCATGGAGTATCCTGGTGAATTCCTCACTCTCCGGTATTACGGTTTCTTAGTAGCTACCTAGCCTCCGCATTTTGTTTGAGAGCCTGCTCCCATATCATTGAGATCCCCAGTAAAATTCATGGACATATTCCATGATAGAAGAAATATATCTTACTAATATGAATTTGAAGAGGATTCCATTGAAGCCTCCCTTGTAGCATTGCATATGATGAATTTTTCTTCATGGTTGTGAATATATTTCCTTCAGGCTCGATCAATCGAGTAGATCCCAACATGGAGATATCATATTATAGAGACCACCAATATATGTGAGGAAAATTTTTATCATGATATATGGAAGCATTGACATAATTTATTTCATACATATCCTTTAATATGATTAGTGATATCATTCTTAGGTGCATGATGTGGATTATTTTCCTCCTAATATGGTTCAAGTAAGACTATGGCTGCATTTTCTAATGTATTGACCTAAGAATTATAGGATTTGGGATCATGGTGAATCATGGGGTCAAAAGTTAATTTTTCCATTAGTCCACTGACCTAGATACATAAAGGGGATAATTCCTTCTTTTTTATGGAATATTAAGGATTTTAAATACATTATCACAAACTCTAAATACCCGTTGATATTAATTAAGTATATTTGAAGATGTAAGGATAGATCCAAGCTAGCAATGAGTCCGTGGTATTCAGCATAACTATTGTTTCCATCAGATATTGATAACAATTAGGGAATATTTATTTTTCTCGAGAAAAAAAATAAAATCCCATATCCAACCAGATTATGTTTCAGGATTGTTAGTCTCTTTCTAAAATGAATTTAGAATCCAACCTCAAATTACATATCCCATGTTTTGGGAGATTCATGGACAAAGAAAACCTCCCCATCCAAGATCTTGGTTTCCACTAGTGTACTCTCTATGGTGGGATGTCCCACAAGTACATTTTCTAGGGTCATCTCTTTCATTGACATTTGTGATAGAAAATAGATGTCAAATCGGGGTATAATGACCACCAATCATGCCAAACACCCAATAAACATGGGACAACCAAGGATATAATTGATCCATTTAACACATGAGACCATGTGAACAACATTTTTATATAAGTAATGCCTCATCATTTTCAATGAAAAGATATGTGTGAGTAGTTACTATCAACATTCAGGTTTCAGGTCTCAGTACCTAGGATCACTCAATGGATTTAGTTGATTCTTTTCTCATTCCATGCATCATTTTTATTGGGTATTAGAGTTCCATGTTATCACCCCATGATATCCATATATAATATTACTATATTTCCATCCTCCAGTGGCATTATGACTAGATGGAGTAGGCGATACTTCTTGAAACTCTCTAATAGTTGTTGGTTTCTATCTTCCCATTGATGAGATATTCCATTTTTCATTATCATGGTGAAGGGGATA
This sequence comes from Viscum album, assembly GCA_963277665.1. NCBI lineage: Eukaryota > Viridiplantae > Streptophyta > Magnoliopsida > Santalales > Viscaceae > Viscum > Viscum album. Next base: position 1,841,412,798 of record OY728156.1, read on the forward strand.
TATTTTTAATCTATTTTTTTCTATGATGCAGTAAATGTTTTCAGGGTTCACATTGATAACCCTATGTTGTTTGTTACTTAATGGGGGAGACATCCCTAAAACTACACATAGAATTTTCAGGGTTGATCCTAATGCCTTAGTGGAATTTTTATAATGTCAAGGATCTTACCTAAAGTTAACCACATTTTTATTTCAGTAGATTCATTTTTAGACTATTTTGGCACACCTTTTAAAAGACTGTTTTATGATCTGTGAAGTTATTTCATCACTACTGAGATTTTACCACTAGGTTATTGACATAACATTCGTCTATCTGTCCCAAGAATGATATATATATATATATATCTGTGTGTGATAAAAAGAAATTTTATAATTTGAACAATATTTCATTAATCAAAATGTAATGGAAGACAAAAAATATCGCCTCAGGTGCTCTAAAGATATTTTCATATTTATCATCTGGGTCCATCTTTATATGGTTTCCCCACGAGTAACCACCCATAAAGAAAAGTTCTTTGCCTCCATCTTTTTCATTGATCAATACTTTTGTGATCCTCAAAGGGAATTAATCCTTTGGGAGGTGTTAATTAGGGTCTCAAAAGTCAATAAGGACCCTAATATTCAAAAAAAATTATGAAATGGATTATATTGGTGGGACGAATCTGGTGTTTCACATCATAGTAAAAATTATCATTGGTCAATTTTCCAACAATAATATACACATTAGTATCGTGACAAGGATGCATCGTCCTAAATGAATACATGAAAAAATGATGGTCATTGTATAAAATGATATGGTTTTTAGACACATGTATTTTCATTATAGGAACATATGTATAGTTTCAATAAAAAACATATCGATGTTTCTTTAGAAATATAGTGTATATCTCATGCTTCTAAACAAGCATCATGACACCAATCATCATCGGACATGGGAGTTCTTATATTCCCAAATTTACCTACCCAATCTCATCATTGGAGTTGAATATTACATTCTTTAATGTGTTAGGGGTTCTTGATGGAAAGCCCATTTTCATACACTTCCATGTCTATGGAGGAACATTCAAATGAAGTAGAAAATATAAGGGTCTCTTTATAAATGTCTTGATGAGGGAGGTCATGCAAGGATACATTATCTTATACTATTTATATATTCCTTGAGTAATGATTCTATAGAGTGATTTATTTTACACATTCACTGAGGATAAAATGATAATAAACATCTAGGACTGAATCCATTGGATTAAATATATTTAGGCATAGTAGATAATAAATATTAAGTATAATCATGGTATTTACAAGGTTGGTCCATATTCCATTGGGGGATAAAAATGATTGTTATCATAAATTATTAGTTTAATACTATCCATTTTATAGTAACAATCCATATTATATGTGGATTATCTAGTCTCAAAGGGAAAAATATAACCTTGTAATATATTGAAAATTTATTCAGTGTAGTATTTCAAACAATGAGGGAATGTTTAAGGTACCACCACATGGCTATGCTGATAAGGCCTTCTGAGAGGGATGTTTTATGTGATTTCGTTCCTAATAACCATAAACTCAAAATCATATGTGAGATATCTAGACGATAATTTTGATATTTATCTACCCGAGAGCTCTTTTCTAATGCTTATTATTCCCATGAATGGTCATATTTGGGGGAGGAAGATTTCATTCTAGATATCCCAATTTTTGAAGGTGTTGAATCATGAGAAGGTTGAACCTGGAACCATTATCAATAAGAGACCTTTTTATTTTGAAATTATCCAGTATACGTAAAACATATAGGGGTATAATGTGTTCCTTGGTTTCCTCTTCATGTTCATGCTCTTTGAATGGGATGATGATAAGGGATTCTGATTGAATGGTTTCCACTCGATAAATCACTATTCTAGAAGCATCATCATCAAATTACTATGGTCTCTAGAGGACATCATTACTTTCCTCCTTGAGTTATTTTGAAATATATATAACATCCATTTCTTATTTATTAAATGTTAAAACCTATAGTTTTTCATAAAGTTATAATTTTGTGTGGCTTTTCAGATATTCGTTATGTGGGTTTGCTATTTATTATAATGCTCATAAACTAATGAAGTATAGGTATAAAAAATTGGTTCTTATTAATATATTTATGGAGAATCTACTTCAAGTGGAGTTGGTTGAGATAAACTTCCATATATTCTGGGTTTTTATATAATTAATCCCCAGAAATATGGTCAAATAAGATGACTAGGCCTGGGAGATTGATTGTGGGTTCTAAAACTCCTGCATGTCTCTATTGGTTTTCTAGAGTTCTTTATTATATGTATTTATTTCATACATTTCCTCTATTTGGAGGTGAACAAAACATTTTGTATGACCTTACACATGTTCTCCTTTGTAATCTCAGCTCCAATACAGCTGGATGATAGTTCTTAGTCATGTAAATAGAATTCATACACATAGGAATATTCATTATCATAGACGGGGTCTACCAAATGTATTCTTTCAATAAAATGAAATATGAGATACCCATCAATTTTTTTTTCATTGGTGGGGTGGTTCCAAAGAAATGGATGTTGTAGGGATGGTGTCTGTAAGAGTTATCTTTCACCAGAGATGAATACGACTCTTCTTAATTTATCTCTTACATTAGCTGATGGACACATTCCCTTTTGAGAGGTATAGTCAATGTCATCCCCCAAGGTGATGGGACAATCATGTATTAGTGATGATATTATCTCATGGTTTCATGAACTTGTTTTACTATCTTTTGATACATCCATTTCATGATCATCGGTCCAAGAATGTTCAATACTCTTTTCCAATCATCTTATTCTTCAGACTAGGAAACGGTTGTACATGACACCTATGACGGTGTTTTCTTCCAAAATAACACAATATAATTCCACCATGGTTTTGGAGGATGTATTTGAAGATTAATAATTCATATATGTTATGACCTATACTTCTATGTAAGGGGATGTAGTTTGGACGATCAGTATTGTTAACCTCAATAGGAATCTTAAGTCATGGAAACTAGAGAAGGTTATTTTTCATGGCCGTAAGGAAATAATTTGATAATATCTAATTTCAAAAGAATTATATTTTATTAATCTATTAAATTTTTTTATATAGACCGAAATATATATTTTCTTCTAGCCAAGGGTGATTATGTATTTTCTATCAATTGTTATGATGTGATCGGAGGTCCGGGACAAGCCAAGATTCTTGAATGGGTGTTGTAGACAATTTTATATAATAAATTGTATTCTCTTCCATACCAAGCATTTTTCATAATGTTGTGGACATGTGTCGAGACATATCTATGGTCCAATGAGTGGAATATTCCCAACATGGATCCATTTATAAAAACACATAGAATCGGCATTGATATTTCATTGGGATCATAGGTGAATGCCTCAAATACTATATATTCTCAGCATATATCTCTAAAATTTCATATATGAGAGAGGGATGTTGAGAAAAAATGTTAACCCATCCATCTAGCTAGGAAATAATAAAACCTCTCATTTCAATCATGAAAAATGTTCTTTAGGTATAAAATTTTCTTTTATTACATGATGGAGATGAATTGGTAATGGAATTGATTACTAAGGTATTACCATCTTACAAAGAATACTACTAGAAGACTTATGAACAAAATAATGGTTGACCAAATCAAAGTATGTACAATCCAAATTAGCATGTTTGCCTCCTGAGGATATTGAAGGCCATCATTTACCAATAGTGGGACACAAAGTGTGTGAGATGTTGTTCGGTGTCCCCCGTACCACCTGAGATCGAGAATATAGGATTTACAAAATTGATTGGGGATAACATTTCATAAATCCATTTAGGATATAGATTAATAAAAGACTACATATGTGTACATCACCATTAAATGGATACCAATTTAGTATCCATGGACTCTATGGCATTGAAAAATTATAGATGTATCACTATCTCATATTCCTTCTTTTTATAGAGTGAAGTAATTGATTGATGAGATGGACCCATTTTCCCTTCCAACTTATTCTCAATTTTTTCATTTCCAAAATTCTTTCCATAGATAGATAGATGATGTCACCATAATTTTGTGATTTTGTGATTTTTTTGTATTCAACATTTAGGATGCTTGGATTCCTGGGTATGGAAGTAGTCTGATTCATATATCCACTCTTGATAATGGAGCATATCTATCCATATGTATTATAGAATGAATATTCATCTCATCCGGAATATGATACCCAATTAGAATGACTCCCATGAGTTTCTCCTCATTATGTTATCTTAGAGGTTTTATCTCAATATTATATCATGACAATTATTCCTCTGTGAAACATTTTTAGTACTTCAGGGTAGTTATTGGGATTTAACCACACATTTCACTTTAACTATAATAGTGTTAATTTATTGAGGTGGTATCTCGATATTTGGAGGTTCAATGTTTATGAGATATTCATGGGGTGGATTGATATGCACTGTGTATGGTGGTTAATGATGGATGGGATTTGGGGTTATTTGGAATATGATGGGAATGGATAGATGATGCATGTAGCTAATAAACACTATAAGTACAACAAACTACTTCTTATAAATAATACTCATAGGAGGGATGTGATAGAAAATCCACACAAAAATGCACTTTGGATGAGGCATGTAATTGAGGAATTTTGTGGTCACATATAATAAATTAATCACATATAATTGAAAGGAAATAATTCACAAGAGATAAGGGAAAATGGAATAATTATTACATAACAGAGAGAAGCAAAATAGATACTCTTAATTAAAATCATGAATTCCATTAATGTTCTATAGGGGTTGGTATTTATAGCCAAGGGGGTGGAATAATTGTCAATGGTATAATACCCTAATGTAATAAAGGCTAATCTACATTTTCCCCACAAATTAAAAAAGATAAATTCTATCAAATTATTTTTGAAATGGTAGAACACCACTTTATAACTATATACCACCAAATTTAACAATGAGTGAATATCAAATAAGATTTGACTTTTGTTTCCAAAGAAGTCGTCCTAGAATTCTCTATGAGGGTATGGATTCCATAATTCATATATCCTTGGGGGAAAATATTTAAAAATCCTTTTGGGGATTGAATATGTTATATTATATCCCCATTTTCTACATCCATGATAGTAAAGATCAGTTGTGCCTTTAATAAAGCAATATAGGTTCACACTGTAGCATTCAATCTATTTAATCTCCCTCATGTATTTAAGTATTCCAAATAAAACTCTTTAAATCAAAATCGACTTGGTGGCTTTGATATTGTTCACATCATCCTTCCCATCTTAAAGAAGGATTCTTTCTCAACTCTTCATCCTATGCACCCAAAAAAGGTGAAATATTCGAAAAATTGAATAGGGAACTTACACTATAATAACAAGGAAAATATATATTATAGGAATTGTTGTTAATATTTTTATGCTCTTAGAATGGTCCATCACCTCATGGCATCAGTTATGATTTTCTCTTGTTAGGAAATTTCTTCTATTTAATAAAAACCTGACAATAACATCAAACATAAAAAACACTTTTTTGTGACACTTTTTAATGATTAACATATTAATATTTCATCCAATTCATATTATTTCATTTCCTTTTAATGGATTTGTTTGAAGAATTATGAATCCATTTTCACATCCATATTTTTTTTTTCCTACAAAGGAAAATGAACTAGTTTTTTAGGGGAAAGGGAGTTATAATCATTACCCATTTCAATTAGGATATATTGAGTAGTGGATTGTTTGTCCCTATTATATGTGAATTCCACATGTGGGAGACACTCCTCCCAATTCGTGTGATTCTTATTGACAATTATTTGTCTAAGGTATGATCATGTATGATTAACCACCCCAATTTTCATATTGGTTTGTGGATGGAAATTTGATGAAAATTGTATCTTGGTACCCAGTTTACTCCACAAGGATGCCCCAATGAAACTGAGTAAATTTGTGTCTTGATATGACATAATCTTCTATTAATTCCATGGATTTTGAAAAATTTATGAATTAAAAATGTTGAAATTTGAGTGGAATCATATATTTTTGACAAGTAATAAATTGGTCCATTTAAAAAACCAATCCTCTAAAAAAATTAAATCTCTCCATATAGTGATTGGGGTAGTTTATTTACCCATATTGCTTCTCCTTTTGATTTGTTTCATGATCTTGGTGCCTCGGTGGAACATTCCTTCTACTTCAACAATGTGGTACATCTCTAAATGATAAAAAATATACATATTGATCCCATGTAAGAAGAGCTCCATAGTTTCCTCAAAAAATACTTCAATGTTTTCTCAAGTCAATAAAATTTGAATCTCCCTGTTTTAATCTTCAACACTATTACTCACTTTCCTGAGGCATTGAATCTTTTTGTGGAGATCTAAATGGTAGTGTGAGGGAAAAATCACTTCCTATTGGTGAACTTCAAATATTACCATGTATGAATATGAAATCCTCCATAATGGGCTCTCTCCTATTGAACATTATCCCACCATATGAATGCATAATAAATGAATTCATGGTCTACATATTTTACAATGCTCACCTTCACGCCTCCAATGATTTAATCATTAATTTGGCCTCTGTTGGCCTCATTTAGGTTGTTGCAACTACCTCCTCCATTCTGGGGAATTGAAAAAATCATCAACATTATTCTCCAACTCATCTTCCATTATGTGGGGTTGATGTGGTGCCAATGGGCGTTGCGGGTTTCCATGAATCACCCTCAAGATTAAATAATTCTCCATGTTTTCAATCCTATCATGTATCACCTCCATCTTCCTCTCTTGAGGATTCTTGAAATGGCTAAATAAAGCATTCATTTGGTGTTTGGAAGCTTTTGGTTTGGGTGTCCTACTTTGGCGTCCTTTATTAGTAGCATTATAAATTTTCTACCAATTATCTTAAACCATGATATATTACAAAAACAAAGACAGGCATTGGAGAAACACACACAATAAGACACCCAAAAATACCCACAATCTGACAATATGTACACACACATGCGTGAGATGTACACACTCACAATAATAGCAAAAATATGTACACACACATACAAATGAGATGTACACAGTCAAACTCACAAACAAAACATATACCGACAAATACACATGATATGTACACACTCACATAAACAAAAACACAACAATGTTTTACACACCCAAGAATGTTTTTCATTAATTAATCTCCACTCTCACAATAAAATAAAATCTCAAGCTCTTACACCTTGTTTAGGAATATCTCATGATACCAATCTTTCTCCAATGAAAATTGTATTCGAGGAAGGTTTAACACAACCTATTTTTGTGGTAATGGGTAATGGGATAAAAGTATGGTAGAAAATGGATAAAAGGTTGGGAAAGGGGGATAAAGGTGGTATTTGGGTTTTTACGGATTGTGCACGATAATAATAATGAATACCAATATGAGGAAATTATAATATAGGGATGAAGTAAAATGTTAGAGAATGTGATGTACAAAAAATGGAAAATGTTAATATTGTAAATCAAAAAGAAGTAACTTTATTTTATTTTTTGGTCAAATCTCCCCAAAACGTGTTGTAATTGGATTTTTAATGCACAAGATTATTGAACAGAGGGTTAGAAAATTTTATTGAAATATCTTAGATAACAAATGTTCTTAATTTTAAAAAGACCAAAATGATGAGTTGAGAGTTTTTTATTTATTTTTTTACTAGATGAAAATCATATATAGAGAATTAAATACTACGTGAATATGTTTGAATAATTAGATCAATGTTAAAATATTTAATTCTTGCACAACATAGACCTGATATGATGTTTTTAAAAGAAATATGGTTTTATTTTATTTTCGTAATTTATCGATAATAATAATGTACAATAAGAGTAAGATATATATGGGATAAAAGAAGGTGATACATTCATACCATGTATACTGGAGCTCTAATACCAACTAATGTGAGATGCACAGGGTGTCCCGATCATCACGATGTAAGGAGGAGAATGAAGGATGATGCTCATCGCTAAGTGTTGGAGGATTGGAATCAATATTGGATTCATGTAGACAATCAATTATATATAGAGTGTGACCTACTACATAGTAAAAACCCTCATAGGGGGGGATGTGATAAAAAATGTAAACAACAATGAACATGGTTCAAGACACAAAATTAGGGGCTTTGGGAATATTGGATCACCAATCTAACTGGTATATTGGAATGTAAATAATTCATAAGATCAAGAGACTAATGGAACAATTCTCACGCAATAGAGGGAAATAAATCATAATTTCATAAATAAAATATTAATATCCAATCAAGTTCTACTGGGTGACTATGGACAAGGGGTGGCACAATAGTCAAGGGGATAATAACCTATTCATAATGGATAACCTTCATTGTTCCACTAAATTCAAAATGATAAAGTATGCTAAAGACTATTTTTAAAATTAGAACACTAGTTTCCTACTATAGCCCACCGTATTTGACATTGATTGCATAGCCCACCAATTTTGACTTTGGTGTCCAAATATGTCATTCTAGAATCTTCCATAGGGAAAATGCTTTAAAATTTCCAAGATTTGAACATCATGTTTGGGATTGAATAATTGATATTATAGTTTCATTTCTTCATCAATGTATAGAAGGATTCATTGGTCCTTTAATGATGCTATATGGCTTCCAATTTTAGTATTTAACCTATTTAATATCCATTGCATAATCGAGCCCTACAAATACAAATCATCCACCCAGAAAAATTGACTTTGTGCCTTTGATATGGGTTTCATCACATTTTTTGGATCCTCCTCTATTTCTGGGTACATGCCTCCATAGTTGGTGCATCCAGATCTTCCTTTTATGGAATATTTTCTATATTTCACCCCTATTCATTTATGTCTCAATCCACATTTTCAATTGTGTTAGTTGTGATGACATTCACATATGTGTATCAGGTAATGATTTTTTTCCAACTACATTAAACGAAACAAGATTATTCAACACTATATATTATACTGTCTTTTCTCTATCCACTATCCATATAGTCCATTTTGTCTTACAACACCAATGGGGATTTATTGCCTTTGTTGTATGTTCCTACCATCTATGTCTCTAAGAAGTGAAATTTTTGAAGATTTTTTCATGATTCTTGAATGATCCTTAAATAGTTGAGGGTAGTATTGTGGAAGAATGAATTTATGGGATACTGACCCCTGATATTTACCTCCTATCTCAGAAAAGGCTAATTACCTCTACGGAAATGATGATGATGATGAAAATACCCAAATCCTTGTATATTGGCTCCAACATTGGGCCACATTTGGAATTGGTTGGTTTTTATGTTGAGGAATCAATGATTATGATCAATGATATTATTATGACTAGGACATATATTGATATATCAATTCCATATCCTAATGGAATGGGGTTGATCTAGAACCATTGTAGAATTACCTTGGATCCTCAAAAGGGATGATGAACATGGTGTTGGTGATTGATATCCAAATACTTCCAACACAGTGGGTTAGGGTTTTATGTAGTTACAAAAGATATGTCTTGAATTCCATTAGAAATAGATGATCTGAGGAGTGGTGGTAGTGGTAGATATTCAAAAATTCAATGGGACAGTTTCTTTCATGGAAGGCTGTTATGGAAAAATCTATTGTCTTATATTTTATGTGTTGAAGTTTATCTCATGTAGGATCTAGGTGCAATGGAATCCCATGAAGGGAGTGATTTTATATGGGATGTTTTTAGGTAGATCTCAAATTCAGATTCTTTTTACAAAATGCACACTCATAGTTTTAGGGGGCCTAATAAAAGGTCCTACTAGTTATCCACTCCATCTGTTTATGATGTAATGGCACTATTGAAGTTGGGAAATTACGTTTTAAAGATCAATTAGAGAATGAATTAATTGATCTCCTAATTTCACTAGTGGCTATGAAATTTTATGATATCATACATGGGGGTATTTTCTATACCAGGGGCGTAGTAAAGTGAAATAGTGCATAATGTCCCCATCCTAGAATAATGATAAATAATGATACTTAGGCTATTAGTTACCAAAAATATGTGATGCAATGATGTAAAGTGTGTGGTAGTGTTACTATTTTCATTTATGATTTTGGGTCCCTGGCCATGAAGATAGAATCCAGTTATATCTGATAATAATGTAACTTGAATTTCAATAGGTTATCCTCATATCATAGATAAGGGATATGTCTTTCCTTTATTATCATATGTGTTTTCCACATGTTTTCCTATATATAATTAATTAACTACTTCTCTATCCCTCATGGGATGTCATAGTTAGAAGTCGAATGTGGAAAAAATATAGTGGTGATGTTGTTTTTAATGACGCAATATTTTATAAATATAAATTATATTTTATAATTATCTCATATAATCACATTAACCGACAAAACAATAAACTATTAAGTAATATGTGGCCTTTAAACATAATATTGTCACTTCTGTGATTGGAATTTCAAAATCTGACATACACTGTCATGATCAGTATGATGTTTAGAGTCTGATGAGTCAAACATAATTTTTGTGAATAGTAACTAAACCTTGTCAGTAGTAGAGTTACCCTTGTGAATATTAAATTGACCCATATATTTTGTAAATCCTCAAAAAGAATTGTAACCTCACCCTTGAATGTATAAATAATATTTAGGTAGCTTATAAGTTATAATATAACCATAGTAAATGTATTGGTATTTTTGTAAGTCATAAATAAAAAATTACAATTAATTATTTAATTTTAAGTAAATTATATTTTCCTAAAAGGTTTTCATAAATTAGAAATATTATGTCTTTGGGTTTTATGATAATTTTAAAAGACATTGGGTAATTTTTGAAATCATTATAAAATCGGTAATATTTTTAAAATCTGTTTTTCAGGTAACTTGAGATTTTAATTATTAATTGAATTAGTTATATATAGATAATTATTTTTGAAAAATGGAATTCATTTTTGGATTCTATTTTTGGAAAATGGTTATGGTGAATTTCTATAATTTTTTTATAATACTTGAATTTTTATGAATAGTACGATGCAACAATTTTCAAATTAAGATAAATACATGATTTATAGTGTCATGGATGATATTCTGCTGATTTAAGTCCAATTGTTTAGTACTAAAATTCACAAATTAGAAATTTTGGACATGGAATCAACACTATTTTGGGTCTATAAGGAAATTAATAATCTATGGAATTAAATACTATGAATACCCACCTCTCCACCACTATAAATACCACCCTAAAAATATGTTCTCTTCACTCCTCTAAAGACATTTTCGTTTCCTCAATTCTTCTCAAATATCTCCACAATCTCCACCTTAACGTCCAACATCCCATAGACTCTTCAAAATACCAAATACTTTCTCATAAGAGCCTCTCAAAGAAGAATGATTCAAATGGTAAATTCCTCTTTTCAATTATTTTACTTTATTTTCAAGCTCAATTTTTTCATTCTCTATCGTTACCTCTCCACTTCTGAATGTTATGAAAAATACAACACCCTACATGTACTATAAGGTGGTTATTATAATTTAATATTTTATTATCTTTTATCATTTTCTCTTCTTTTATACTAGTATTAAAAACACCATCCGAGATTTGTTAATATACCACATTCATGGATGATGGGTACTGAATTTCATTTACCATAATCTATTCTAGTCATGAAACCATTTTTATGGTTTTAGCAGTCTATAAAATATTTATTTTGTCTTATATGTTGTTTTATAATCCTTTTTCACATAATTTGTTAAAAATAATACAAAAAAATAGATAATTGTGAGCGAAATCTCTAAATTAATCCTTGGGTTTATAATTAATGTTTTATAAAATGATTCACTATCACTCAAAATATACAAATGAATTATATAAACATGTAGTCCTTGATATGTTAAATAATAACATAGAACATCAATTCTAGACAACAATATTCACCATACATGTTTATTTGAACTTGAATATAAGTGAATTGATCATTAAAACCAAGGAAGGAAACACTCCAAAACAATGAAATTGAACCTCTTAACTCATTAGAAAAGACATACATGTTCATAAAAAGTTTATAATAAATCAATAACATTCAGTGTAGGTACATTTAATATCAATTAGTTAACCTAATTTCATTATTATGTTCATTAATACCAAACTATGAACACAATTATAATGAATGTAAGGCATCCTCCATATTTTCCTTTTATCCAAGAATGTCCTCTATGTTAAGACATTTTATTTGTAATCTCCAATGATGGGTAATAATATTTCACCTTCCATGTACTTCCCTCATGATGTATAAGTGATGAGAAACCATTTTTCTCTTCATTATTCCATCTTAACTTCACTTGATACCATGTTGATAATCCTTATGGGTTTCTACCCGAACCTCCTTTGATCCTTCAGGTCGCCTTATCGTCCTTTTAATAAAATGATGTTATCTTATCTTATTATGTGAATATTCAATGATCAGTGTAAATATTCCAAATTTATTTATCAATGCGGTTTCATTATTTTATTTTTGGGATATACATATTTTTATATGATTCTATCCTCAATACATCCCAATATGAAAACCTGTTTTGAGGGAACTTCGAGAATTTTCATGTGCACTCTTTCTTCTATTTTATGCCACCTTTGCCTTTACATATCAGTATTTTTTTTATGAAATCCATAATGGTTTACATTGGGATTTATATTTTGGATTTTTCACTTTTCTATTTTAAAGGATGGTAGGTATTTTCCATAAAACCGCACAAAAATGTATGAATACTAAAATTTATTAAACATTGTTCATACATGTTTTCACTTCTATTAACATCATATACCACAATAAGTTTATATTTTTACTTATGGATGTCTTTGTATATTTTAGTTCTTTTTTCTCATTGATACTTTTATGAAAGCCCATTTTTTCCTTATGATATGATTATGGTACCCAGTTATTTCCATGGGTATATCTTATTTTTATGTAAGAATGATTACGTATGACTCCTTTTGTGGAAATCAGATTCAAGAAATGTTAAGATGGGTGTTACTAGATAGTTATATGATGCATTCAGTAATGTTAACTCTCATGAGATGGTATGTAATACATTCTTGGTGGATAGCCTTAGCTCTTGATAAAGTCATGTTTTAGGTTGCTTCCACATTACAATGACTCCATTCTTATATTATTCAATGTTAATCTATTATGATTCCATATGTTACATGCCTTTTTATATAATCATGTCATGCCTTCTATCCTTTGTTATAATTCATTGTTATTGTGGTTATTACCTTACTGGGTTTTTTAGCTCCTCCCATTGTTCATGTGTTCCCTAGGGATCCCTATGTAGATATTTGAGAACAATTAAAGTTATGAGCTTAATTTTAAGAATAAAAAAAAAGAAATATTTTATTTAGTTCCATATTTTTAGTTTTATCTATCCAATCTTCCAAGACACTAGAAATTAAGTTCTTCGGTATGTACATTAATTCATAATTTTTCATAAAAGCATGTGATGTTATATGTAAATGTCTAGGGTTTCTATATGTTTGTATCTGACGATGGTCTAGTTATTTTGTGATATTATGAAAATAGAACATTAGTAAGAACCTTAATTACGATACAAGGTGTAACAAAACACCCCTATAATTTGGTATGTATAGAAAAATTGGTTTATTAATAAAATAAATCCATGTTTAGATGAGAATACGTAGAAATTTCTCTAGAAAAAAATTATCTAGTGGTAAAACCAAAAAATACATCTTTGAGCTAGACTCAAATGGGAACTAGTGCATGACAACATACCTTTCTAAACACTCATTTTGACACTCCCTGGGGATATTCATTGGTAAAATAATTATATTGGTACAATCCATTATTATGGTAATGAAAAAAATCATATAAGAATATATGTTATGTTATAGATAATAGATAACCTAGAATGAAATGTGTGATTTAAAAAGATAGGATAATCTTTTCCTTTACAAGTTTGTCTTTATATCTTAAAATTTTCAATTTTTATTCTCATCAGTGATGTATTAAATCCCTCTAATTAGACATTATTAATCATAGTTAATTTTGGGAAATAGAAAAACACCTTTAAATAATCAATGGGACAGTGAATGTGAAGATTTCCCTAAAGATATGCATGGTATTATGTGAACTAGTGCTCAATACATCATGAAAGGATGTGGTGAGATGGATAATGTTATGAATAATAACATCAATCAAGTGGAACATCCACCAGCTAAAATTTAAAAGTAGGTTTTTTTATAATATTTTATATAGAAATGGCCTCCCATGATTAGTGGATGTTCGGATCCCCTCGTCATAGAATAGTGGATTAAATCCATCAAAAATATATTTTCTTTCCTCTAGTGCTCAGAAGAAGGGAAATTTGTATTCGAACTCTAGTTTTGATGGGGATGCTAACAAGTGATGGAAACTGATCAAGAATACGAATCCCTAGGATGAAATTGATTCCATGGATTGGGAGTAATTCAAAAGAATTTTTTCAATAAATTTTTTCTACAAACCCTCTATCTCAAAAAAATAGTAGAGTTCCTCATACTCTTGTAGATGGAAGATAATTCAATTGGTGTGTATGAAGAAAAATTCACAAGGATTGAAAGATACACCTTTGTCTTTGTCATGAACACTAAAATCAAGGTAGATCGCTTCTTTAGCGAACTAATGCAATGTTAACGAAACAAGTTGGAAACATGGGACATCGACAGCTATGAGTAGATTATATGTTGTTCCCCTAAGGATGAAATGTATATCAATGAATCTCAGTGGTATCATGGACCCATCGATAAAAAAGGGAAATTTAATCTAATTTGGGCGGTTCCAGGAATAAATTCCATGAGAGAAATAAATTCGATCATCCCATGTGTAATCATTGTGGGAAGAAACATCTTGGAAAATACCTAATGGGAACCCTAAATTACTTTAAATGTGGAAATGTGGGACATATGGGTGAAATCTACTAAAGGGATATGAAAAGTACCTCTAAAGTAGAATAATAAAGGAATTTTTTCATCAACACTCATCGTATAGTGCAGTGATACAACATCAAAGTGAGTGGGAAATATGCAAAATATTTCTCTAAGATGGGGGTTCTCCGAGGCAATCAATAATAACCTCCACGGAATGAAGGACGTTCTTATGCAATCTGTAATGTTAAGGTGGATATACAGAATGAATTGGTGAAATGTACACTAGTTATTCATTCATGAATAGAAAATGTATAATTAGATTCTGGTTCTATGAATTCTTTCATATCAATAAAGTATAGTAGAACTATTCCAACACCACCTCAAAATTTGGAGGATATGTTATTTTTGAGAACAGAGAATGGGGAAAATATTTCATCCATGGTGTATAAATCCTCCCCTATTAACTATTGTAGTGTAAAACATCCATAAAACCTCTTCATAATTACTTTATTGGAGTTTTATACTATCTTGCGAATGGAATGACAATCATTATAGAAACCAAACATCAACTGTTGGGTAAGGGAGATCACTCTTCACATCCTAATGAATCCTCATAATCATTAAAAATGTAAGGAGTAAGATAAATTTCTTTTATAATCATTGTCTCAAGTGTGGATATTAATTATATATGACAATGAATTTCTAGCTAAAATGATTGACGTGAATGAGAGAATCTCGGTCGATGTTATACCCATATAGAGGGATTACACTGATGTATTTCATGAAGAGTTTATATGTCATCTTCCTGAGCGATAAGTCGTGTTCTCCCTAGAACATATTCTGGGATCTATGAAAATATCAAAGAAACCATATAGAATGTCCACCGTAGAGCCGGGATATCTAAATAAGCAGTTACTGGCGAATCTCGAGAAGGGTTTTATACACCCGAGTGCTTCACCATGTGGTTTACTGGTCATCGTAATCAAGAACATTGATGGATCAATGCACCTATACATTGATTATCAGGAGCTTAATAAAATCATGATAAATAAAAACAATCCCCTTCCATGGATATATGATTTTATCCATCAGCTTCATGGGGCCAATTATTTATCTACGGTGGACCTGTGGTCAGGTTATCAACAATTAATGGTGAGGAACAAATATATTCCCATGTCGAATATTCAAATGATGTATGGACTCTATGAGTTCATAGTGATTCCCCTAGGGATCACTAATTCTCTAGAAATTTTCATGGATTTAATGAATAGTGTCTTTAGAGATTACCTCAACAAATTTTTGGAAGTCTTTATCAATAAATTCTGATATACTCAACGATATAGGAGGGACATGAGGATCATTTTAATAATTTTTAATGAATTTATGAAAGGATAAGATGTATGAAATGTACAGTAAATGAGAGTTCTGGACTGAGGAAGTAACATTCATGGGACATGTTATCACCAGATAGTGGAAATAAGTGGACCCTTCCAAGACAATGGAAATTGAATGGTGGCCTAGGCCAATATCTGTAACAAAGATCCAATTAATTCTGTGTAACACCCAATTATTTCGTTGCATGTTATCTCGTTAAAATAATTCATTAGCTGTCGCTACACTCGACACTGAGTTCAAGTGAATCACGGCCTATCAAAATAGCCATGTAAAAGAGGTTATAAAATATTATTAACTACATTTTGAATTTTATATATACCATATATAATTTTAACCTTCATCTTTTATGTCTCTTAGTCATCATATATAGAAAAATTCAATTTTTCAGATAAAAAATGTGTCTTTCATAAAAGGCAATTTCACCACATTTTAATAGAAAACCCTATTTAAATCCAATATTTGACACATATATATATATGAAATTTGGCAAAATAATATTCTTTCTTATAAATAAGACAAAAAAAAATAGTTCAGGTAAATTTTTGGCACTTTTATGATAACAATCATAACATAATGATTAGTGAAAAATACAACATTTTAATTAAAATCAACTTTTTAATCAAAATAATTTATAACATTAAATTATATATTTCAGTGGTTTTAAAGTATAATTGGTTTATATTTTTATCATTTCATAAAACATTGATAATTTTACGTAACTTCACATTAAAATTGGACATAAACACATATTAATCTTTTGATAAATTTTATTTTCAAGAACCCAAATTCTGGTTTTAACCACGGGAATTATTTTTAAATTAATTAATGAAACTACAATGGTTTGAATTTTCTAAAATAGAAAACCATTTTAGATTTGTAATATCCAAATTATCTTATGGTGAATTTTTGGTATCTTAAAAAATTTATTTTTTGATGAATAGTAAAATATAATGCATAGTACATAAAAAACGAATTTTTATTTACAAAATAATTATTTTTATTTAAATTTATTTAAATGGAAAAATAGATACATAATACCTCTGTTAGTGCAATTTAATTCATTGGAGTCATTTGATAATAAGATTAGAAATATATTTTTTTGAGTTTTTTAACGTCTTTTACCCACCATCCAGGCACAGTTGCAAATTTTCATAAAACATAATTTTAAAGAATATATGAATTGAATTTTAAAAGTCGAAGAGACATAGACGAAATAATTATGTAAAATTTGGTCCAGTATAATGAAAATACTTTATTGTTAATAGTAACTTTGGAATTTTATTTACCACCGTTAAAAATAAATAAGGTAATTAAAGGTAAAAATAATATTTAAGTAACCTAACACATGTCGTAATTATATTGGATATGTTTATTTAAACCTAAATCAACCTTATAAATAATAAATTCTCCTTTTTGAACCACTTATATTATATTAAGACATTTATTGTTATTTTATTTAAAGAAGAGTTAAAAGTTTTAAATTCAACTTTTAATTAATAAAACATTTTTAATATAGGGTTATAAATATGTTAAATTTGACTATAAATATTCATTTGAAGTATAATAATATTTCCAACATAATTGTATTTTATTTCTAATTTTTGGACATTAAATAATTTAATTTATTTAAGTTACAATGATATGCCGTAATTACCTTATTAATGAATAATTAAAATAATTGTTATTATAAATATACAAATAAATGTAAATTTTTACTTTTAATGCTTTAAACTAATTTTCTACATTAATATGAAATTATAGGGTTGATTAAATAATTTTTTTTCAATGTGATAATGTTTTTTTGACTTTCACAAAAACCAAGTACCAAATTGTGTCAAAATTGACATAAATGAGTTTTTTAAACAAACAAAATATTATTAAATTATATAATATTCCTAAAAATATAATATTCGGCCAAATGTATTATATAAATATATATATGAAAATAATGAATAAAATGGGGTTATATTGGCTTTTTTATTGTACATTAATTAACCATTTATTATAATAATACAGGAATACATGGTAACTGTTAAACTATTTAACAAAGAGTTAAATGTAAAGGATGAGGTAAATATGGTGACATAAACTTGTATAAAACATATTGGATGAGTTGTTTTAGACATATACCCACCTTATCTTACAAATAAATCTTTTATGATGCATTAGAAACCGAATATTAGTTTATAATAAAATAAAATTTCAAGATTTTCTTAAAGTGACCCTCGCCTCTCTTATAATAGAGTACTTCCCCTTATCTCAAAACCTTACCTCAAATTCCATTTTTTCAGCCATCCCCTTCTCAATAATCCTCCAAACTACCATAAATTCAGCCTAGATGCCTTAAATTGATCATAAAGCTACCCTATGGAGCCCTTTTGATCAAATAATATGGAAACACCCGAAAAAGAGGTAATAATTTCATCAGCTCTTTTAATGTTATTTTCTTATTCAACATCTTTTTTTTGATTCAATACCAAAATTATAATTCCATAACCTTGTAAATACTATGATGCTATTATAATTATCGTACCACTATATTCAATACTGAATCCATCCAATGAATGATAAGGTCACCAAACGTGCATATGTACGACTTATTGTCTCCACATCATGGTGTAGTATGTTCGTTAACACATCAGAATTTGGATGTGTATAATAATGAGTATAATTGATGTAAATAACAAATATAAAATGATTATTATTCTGTATATATGATATAGAATCAAATTCCAAATGATTTCACCATAAATAGAATGATATTATCGCTCGTTCATTCGTACGGAATATAGTTCCCATGAACACGTTGAGATTCATTTCCCAACATAACCATTCAACATTAATTTTCATTTTAATATTTAAAATAATTTTTGAGAACATAATATGATCTTCTATATGAATCAGATACATTATATACATTAAAATGTCTTACATAACAAAACAAATAAAGTAAAATGAATAAGTTAACACTCGAAACAATGATACTACTGAAATATAATTAGCAAAGAAACATTAAAAGATCATATATGATATCATATTTATGTATGTGATTATTTTATAATTTAATAACAATGAATTAACTATTATACAAGAGGTTAACTTACCCTCAACTAAAGAGAAGTACAAGGTAAGGGTTAATTTCTCATTCTCATTATTCTTTGAGATTGTTTATGTGTAAGTATTTATAGGGATATTTTTATCATCCTTGTCCATATATCATAAAAAAGTCAAAATTAATATTTTAAGGTTCTATTGAATGGTTTATTTAGAAATATCATCATTTTAAATGTTTTAATGATTTATTATACAAAATCATTTTAATTAATATCCATGTTTTGAAAATGATTTTAGGAATTTATTTATATGGACATGATTGTTTTAAAATGATAATTCTATTCAACATATTCAAATTGGTATGGGAAACATTGATTCCAAAAGAAATTTTAAAATTTATATTTTATTAATTTGTGACATATAAATGATTTCACAAAAAAAAATTATTTCTCTCAATGTATTTTACTGATCATTTTCATCTATTTCATCATCATTTATTGGGTATTTTTCTTGATTGAGGATTATTTTTTATAATACAATCTTCCATATTGTGTTGAATGAGTTATGAAATGTTTGAATGTGAATGTGCTATGTTTATAACATTCATGGTTTATAGTTAATGTATTTACATTTCCTATGATAGTTTTAATATTAATGTTTATGTTATGTTTCAACATTTTCATATGAGGAATGTATTAGAACTAGTATGTTTCAGGACGAGCCCGCTATAACTCCTCAATTTATCGGTAGGTTTCATGAGACAAACCAGTGTCTTGGCACAAGGCCTTGACAAAATCTTGCTTGTAGTCATAGAATGATGTCTTTTATGTATGTTTATAATTTTTGGCATTATATATGCCATCATTATTAAATTATCTATTTATATTACATTTTATTATTAGATTAGTATAATATCCATGTGAATATGATAATTGAATTATTTTATCTATCTTTTCCATATTATGCTGATGTTTAGGTTTAAAAGGCTTGAGTTTTAGTATTATACATTTCCTTAAATGTTTATGCATTATTATGGGTCCTTCCTCTATATTGTTCTTCTTTATGTGCATCTGAGCTCACCCATTTCTTATGTTTTATTTTTCCCTGGATGCGAAGAAGTATATTATGATAGACTTGTATGGATTGGATAATGTATATGAGTGTGTTCAAATTGGGACACAATATATTTTTTATTTCATGATGTAATGTAAACCTTATGTATGTATCTATTACTTCCAAGGATACTAAACTAATCATTTATTGGGGACATTATTCATGGTAATGTTTCCAATGTATTAAAACAATGCACCGACTCTTGCTAACATGGGTCGAATCATTACAGTTGGTATCAGAATATGTTTAGTACAAACATTGGAAACAATATTTAGATAAAATATGATTTGAGAACATTACCCTAAGATAGAATTTGAATATTATTATATAATAACATCAAAGAAACATGTTCTGTAAAAATAATGTTGGTTTTCCAAGAAAATACATCCATGTCTGGATACAAGTAGTTAGAGGCGGCTCTGGCACATACGTACGTAGGATTAAAAACTCCAACAAGGAGTTTTAGTGTTGTCCCGGGGTACCATGGTACAAGAAAATGGGCCTTGCTACATTATTGGTTATGAAACTACTTAGGTATATTCTTAAGATAATTCAGGTATGATTTACAAACCATAATAATGGATTTAGGAGTAAATATGCTTGAAATTAAACTATTTTTATGAATATGATATAAGATTTTTGAAAATATTCTATTATTGTTTAGAGTGTTTCTAGTTATTTGATTATACAGAATGATATGATCAATCCTAGTGTATGTTGTCATTTGAAAATTGTTACCAGTAGAAGGAATAAGAACTCTAGTAATACAGAAGATCTGAAGAGTCGAAAAGATCATATATTTCAGGATCATATGCCAGATTTTAGAAAGAAATTAGTCTTTCACGTATTTGAATCATATAAAGAAATGCTATCTTTTTTTAATAAGATAACTAAGGAATTATATGAGTACTATGACTTTGAAGGGAAACAAGATAAGAAGAGAATGAAAGTGAAATGGTTGGAAAAAGGTAAGAAGAGGAAGAAGAATTTCCGCACATGTGATAACTATGGAAAGAATCACCATGGTAAATTTTCGAAGGGGATGGGAGTTTATTATAATTGTTGAGAAAAATGACATCATTTTCTTGATTGTAAGGTTAAGAGAAATGTTTCAAATTTATGCTGTTTAATTTTTAAGGAGTTGGGACACTACCTTAATTAATGTACCAATCATTAGAGTATACCCCAAATTTTGCTATTGGATAATAATCATGGTATGATACGACCACAAAAAAAGATGAATAATTAGTGTTTTTATATTTTTATTAATGAATAATGTCATTTGAGCATTGTATCAATGATGTATCAGTTATATTAATTATGGAAATAATTAAAGATTGTACTAAAATACTATCAATTGAAGATCTGAAGTTATTTTGTCCTATGAAAAGAGACTCAAAAACAACTTAATTTTTTTTTAAAAATAAAATGTTAAAGGAATGATAAACCTTAATATTGTCTTGATACTAAGGTAGTGATTTTGAAATAAGAGAAGATTGATCAAGATAAATTATATAGGAAATTCATGACTAAATTGGAATAGATTAATGGGTTGATCATTCCATCATAGATGGAGTATTAAATTTTTTTTAATATAAATAATATATATATTATTCTGTTAGTAATAAGTGAGAATTAATGTACTCAATTAGGTTTTAGGATAACTTAGGGTGTTACCATGTTTTAAGGGAATACATGATGAAGGTACTAGCATGTTATTATGTCGAAAAAAGAGATCTTATTATGTTATGTTTACATTCCTTATAAATTTTTGGACTCTGAGTTAAGACACAAGAATTTTGGATATGTCTAGAGATTAGAATGGATTATTTATGACATTAGATACTTTGGTTTAAGGTTAATACGTTTCTTAAGATTATTTTTTTTGATTTTTTTTATAAAAAGGACTACCAGATAGATGGGGGACAACCCGTTTCATCCAGCAATGTCGTGAGACATGAACCCGCAACCGAAGGGTGACAAGGGTGCATTACCTTCAACATGACTAGATGAAGTCATGGTTTTTATAATGTATTTTTCTTAAAGTGTTATGACAAATTAATTATAAATACATTCTTTATTGAAACCATACATGACTAGTTTAATAGAATATTTTTAGGTCGCTTATATTTTGAAGTGAAATATGAGTTTGTGGTAGAAATAAGTTAAAAGATGAAACTCTACATGTCAGGTATTAATTTTTTTTATATTCTATGAATAAATTAACTTCTAAAAATTATGGAAAGGGTCTCAAAATAAAAAATGAGTTATCCTAATTAGTTATGTTTTTTTGAACTGATGATATTTTAACTCATTATAAATTTATGGCTTTAAATCCCTCAAATTTCCATTTATTGTTCACTTGATTGTGATTGATAACCTCAATAACACACTATAAATATTTACATTCTTCCTCCAATTATGTTTCTATAATTTCCACCAATTTTCTCCTATTAAAAACCCTAATTTGGTGGAGTCTTTTTCATTTCCCTTTCCCTCTTATTAAGACTAAATTTAACTAACTATATTTTTGATGTGGATAATCCACAAAGGTATTTCCTATTTTACACATTTTATTTTGGAAGAAAAATTTCAAATTTCTAGGATGAAATTTATTAAAGTAGGGGGGAATGTAATAACCCATGTTTTCAAAGAACGTTATCTCTTTAAATTAATTCAATAGCTTGCGCTTCACACAACACCAAGTTTAAGCGCATCACAACTTGTCAATATAGCCTTTTAAAAATAGGTTATGTATAGTATTAATAATTTTTTTAATTTTATTATTATATATATAATTATAACATTCATTTTTTTGTTTCTTAGTCATAATATATGGACAAATTCAATATTTTCAGATAAAAGAAGTGCCTTTCAAAAAATGAAATTTTAATTCCTTTGAATGGAAAAAAAATTCTAAATAAAATATTAGACCCCTTTATATATTCAATTTGTAAAAATAAAATTATTCATTATAAAAAGAACATAAAAATTTAGTTTAGGTAAATATTTGGATCTTTTTTGGTAAATGACATATTTTGACGAATAGTGAAAAATACAAAAATTTAATAGAAAATAATTTTTTAATTGAAATTATTTATATTATTAAATAATAAATGTTAATGGTTATAAAGTATCATAAGATTATATTTTTATCATTTAATGAAGTATTGTTCATTATAAGTAATTTCACATTTAAATTGGGCATAAACACATATCAATCTTTTGATAATTTTTATTTCTCAAAAACCATATTTTTGCTTTTGATAGCAAGAATTAATTTTAAATTAATTTATGAAAATCCTAGGTTTTCAATATATTAAAGAAAAAAATTTTGGATTTGGAATATCAAAATCAACTTTGGCCAATTTTTTTGTATTATTCTGAAAACATTCAATTTTTTATGAATAGTGAAAATTACTTCATAGTACATAAAAACATAACTTTTATTTTATTAATTATTATATTGATTTAAATTTATTTTAAAGTAAAAAGAGATACATACTACCTATATTAGTCCAATGTAATTCATTGGAGTCATTTTATAATAATATTAGATATATAATTTTTATTAATTTTTTTAACATCTTTTACCCACGTTCTTGACACATTTACAAATTTGCATCAAATGTAATTTTACAGATTCTATGAATTTTATTTCAAAAATCTAAGAGACATGGTTAATATCAGTAAGTCAAATTAGGTTCTATAGGATGAAAATAATATTTTTTGAATAGTAAATTTTTAATTTTATTTACCATGGTTAAAAATTAATAGGGTAATTAATGGTAAAAATGATATTATAATAACCTAACACATGTTCTAATTGTATTTGATATGTTTAGTTAGACCTAAATAAACCATAGGAATAAAATATGATCATTTTTTATCCACTAGGATTAGTTTAGGACATTTATTATAATTTTATTTAAAGATGAGTTAAAAGTGTTAAATTCAAATTTTAATAACTAAAATGTTTCTAATATAAAGTTATAAATAAGATTTATTTTTAAATAAATATTAATTAGAAAGATAAAACAATTTCCCCTATAATGGTATTTTATTTATAAGTTTTATACATAAAATAATTAAATTTAATCATGACACAATGATGATGCACTAATTAATATATTAATAAAAGATTAAAATAATTGATATTTTAAATATATAAAAAATGTAAATTGAGACATTTGATGCCTTAAAATAATTTTATATGTTACTAGGACACGTTAGGGTTGAATAAATATTTTTTTAATTGATAAAGTAACAATTACATACACAAAATCAAATTAAAAAATACTGTCAAAATTGACATAAATGAGATTTAAATAAATAAAATATTATTAAATGATATAATATTCAAAAAAATTATATTTTGGAAATGTACATATATAAGGATATAAATGTCAATAATTAACCACTTTTGGTTCTCTTGTCTTTTTATAGTGAGTTGAATAAACATTATTTATTATAATACAAGAATACATGGTAAAAGTTAAAATGCTTAATAAAGAGTTAAATATAATAGATAAGGATAATATGTTGACATAAACCTGTATAAAACCTATTTTTTGGGTGATTTTCAACCCATACCCACCTTTTCCTAGAAATATGTCTTTTTGGAGCCATTATAAACCTAAAATTATTTTATAATAATGTAATATTTCAACCTTTTCCTAAAGTGACCATCACCACTCTTATAAAAGGGTACTTTTCCTTCTCTCAAAACCACACCTCTGAAGCCATTTGGCTCAGCCAACCCCTACTGAAATATCCTCACATCTACTCTCAATTTAACATATTGGACTTAATTTGATCATAAATCCAACCAATGGAGTCGTTTTGAACAAATAAAAAGGAAAACCCCGAAGAGGAGGTAATAATGTTTCACATCTTACAAAGTACGTATCTTTTTTCACTTCTTCATTCTGTGTTGTTTCTATACCAACATAATAACTCCAGTACCTTATTCAACCATTGAATCTTTTATTAATATTTTATAATCATATTAATTATTATATCCATCCTATGAATAACAAAGTCACCATATGTGTGTATGTACGGCTTACCGTGTCCACGTCTTTCTGTAGTTTTTTATTCAATGCTTCATTATTTGGATGCATATAATAATGGGAATAAATGATGTAAATATTAAATATATAATTTAATGATTCTATATATATGATATACCATCCTATTATATATCATTTCACCATCAATAGAATGACATTTTCTCTTGTGCATAAGTACAGATTACCGTCTCCACGAACCCGATGAGATTCATTCCACATCGTAACCATTCAACAATAATTTACATTTTATTATTTAAAATAATGTTTAATAACATAATATAATTATGTATATGAATTAAATAAATCATATCTATAAAAAACATGACTTTTGTTACAAAACATATAAAGTAAAATGAATCAGTTAACTCCTGAAACAATGATACTACTAAAATATTATTAACAAAGAAATAATAGAAGATCATATTTGATGTATTATTTAATAATGTGGTTCTTTAATGGTTTAATATCAATTATATAACTGTTTTAAAGGAGGTTAAAATACCCTTGACTAAGGAAAATTACATGGTAAGGGTCAATTCCTCAATCACATTGTTATCTGAGATTCTTTATGTGTAAGTATTTACTGTGATATTTTTATCATCCATCTCCTTGTTTCATAAAAATGATTTGAAAATGAATATTTTAATGTTTTGTGGAAGGGACTCTTTACAATGATCATATTTTTAAATGTTTTAATGATTTCTTTTTTTATGTCTTTTTAATTAATATCCATGTTTTAAAAATGATTTTAAGGATTTATTCATATGGACATGAATATATAAAATATTAATTATTTTCAAAAGTTACAATTTTGTATGAGAAATTTGATTCAAAAGTAACGTTCAAATGAATTCCATTATAAATGTGTGACTTTTCAATGATTTCAATAAAAGAGATATTTCTCTCAAAGAGTTTTACTGATCATTTTTAACATTTTCATCATCCATTACAAGATATTATTCTTGATTGACATTGATTTATAATAATAAAATATTCCATATTGTATTAATCAAGTTAGAATATGTTTGATGGTGGATGTGATATTTTTATTCCAATCATGGTTTATAGTTAGTTTATTGACATCCTTATTCTAGTTTTTATATGAATGTTTATGTTATGTTTCATCATTTACATATGAGGAATAAATTGGACATAGTACGTGATAGGTGGAGCACTATATAGTTACTCGATGCATCAATAGGTTTCATGAGACAAACTAGTGTCTTAACCCAAGGCCTTGACAAAATTATATTTGTAATCTCGGAACTAGTCCATGAAAATGTGGTTATGATGTCCGGAATTATGCATTTCATCATTATAAAATTATCTATGGATATTACAAGTTATTATTAGACTAGTATAATATCCATGTGAATAAGAAAATGGTATTTTTTTGATTTATCATTGCCATATTATGATGATGTATGAGATTAAAAGGATTTTGTTTTAGTCTTATACGTTTCCTTAAATGATTTCATTTATTTATGGAAGTTTCTCCTATATTTATATCTTTCTGAGTATCTAAGCTCACCCATTTCATTTGTTTTCTTTTTCCCGGGATGTGAAGATGTATATTATGATTGACCTACATGGATATTCTAAGGGATATTTTTGTGTTCTAATGGTACATAATGTTGTTGTTATTTTTATTTCATGATGTAATGTAAACGTTACGTATATATCTATTACTTCCAACGTTATTAAACTAATCAGTCATTTGGGAATTGATACCTTATAATCATACCAATGTGTTAAAAAAATTCAATGACTCAAGGTAAATTGGGTTGATGCGTTAAAGTTGGTATCAGAGGAACATTAGTACAAAACATGGGAACTAGATTTAGATAAATTTTATTAGAGAATATCACCCTAAGATAGACATTGAATATTCATATTTAATAAAATCCATAAATTTTGGTAGTGTAAATATTATAGGGGTTTTCCAAAAAAAAACATCTCTTCTGGGATACTAGCAGGTAGAGGTGGCTTTGGCAGAGATGTACACAGGAGTGAAAACACCGACATAGAGATTCAGGCTTTACCAAGGTTATCCTCATACACGAAAACGGGCCTTACTACACTCTTGGATAGAAAAATCCCAGGGGATATGCTTAGGATAATTCCCATTTTATTTATAAACAATTAAGAAGGATTTGTGAGTAAATATTCTAGAAAAGAAACTATTTTTATGATTATGAGACTACGTGCATGATAATATTGAATTAATATTGATAATTTTTCGAGTAATTGGATTATACATTATGATATGACTTAACCTAGTGTATGTCGTCGTTTAGAAATGGTGCCCAGTTGAAGGAACGAAAACTCTTATTATACATATGATCTAAATAGCAAGAAATATCATATCATTCATTGTCTTAAGCCAACATTTAGACGTAAAATGGTCTCCCATGTATTTTGATCATTTGAATAAATTGTATCATGTACTAATAAGATTATTAATAATTATTTTGTGTCCTATGGATTTGAAGGGAAACAATATAAGAAGAAGATGGAAGATAAAATGATAGATAAAGGGAAGAAGGGAAAGAAGGATTTTCCCACATGTGATATCTATGGAATGAACCACCATTGTAAATGATTGAAGGGAATCAGATTTTGTTATAAGTGTAGAGAAAAATGTCACCAATTTCCTGATTGTAAGGTTATGAAAATGGGTTCAAATGTACGATGCATTATCTGTAGGGATTTTGGACACTACACAAATCAATGTACTATTCATCATATTATACCCCAAATGATGCTATTGGGTAATAATAAAGATATGATTCAACCACAGAAGAAGAGGAATAATTAGTGTACTTTTATTTTTATTAATGAATTACATCATTTGAGTTTGGTATCAACGGTGTACTAGTTATATTAATTATGGAATGAAATAAGGATTAAACATTAGTATTATTTCATTGAAAATTTTAGATTATATGGTACTAAGAAAAGAGAATCAAAAGCATGTTAAATATTTTGAAAAATAAATTGTTAAAGGAATTATAAACCTTAGTGTGGTCTTGATATTTATTTTGTGAGTTTGGAAAAAAATATGGTTGATTTGGATAAATTATACTGGATATTCATTAATACCGTGGAAGTGATTAATGGTTTGTTTATTCCATCATTGTTGAAGTATTCAAATTTTTTGGATAAAGATAATATATATAGTTTTCTATAAGGATTAAGGGAGGATGAATGTAATCAATAAGGTTTTATGGTAATTTATGGTGTTTCCATGTTTTAATAAAATAAATGATGAAGGTACTCATATGTTATTATGTGGAAAAAAGGTAGAATCATTATGTTATGTTGAGCTTCCTTATAAATTTTTGGACTATGAGTTGAGTAAAGTATTTTGGATATGTCTAATGATTGGAATGGATTAAGTTGGACATTGGATATTTTTGATTATGGATAAAACAATTATTAATAATTTTCGAATTTTTTTTATATAATGGAAAACATAATGGTTGGGAGACAACCTATTGCATCTGGCAAGGCCATGAGACTTGAACAAGAAATCGAAGGGCGACACGGATTTATCTCCAACCACTATCATGCATGATGTCTGGGTTTGTATAATGTTTTTTAAATGGTATAACAATTTAATTATAAATCCATTAATTTTTTAATCTCTATATGACTAGGTTTAATAGAATATTTTTGAGTTCTATTAATATTTTTAGTGAAAGATGAGTTTGTCATAGAAATTTGTTAAAGGATATAACACTACATGTCACATATTCTTTTTTTTCTTGTTATTGAAGAAATTAATTCCTAAACATTCGGTAAAGGATCAAAAAAAAAATTGTCAACATAATACCATATGTTCTGGTGAACCGATGATATTTTAACTCATTATAAATTTATGTCTCTAAAGCCCTCAATTTTCGGTTTAATGTTCACTTGTTTGTGATTGATTCCCTAAATCACTATGTAAAAATAATTATGTTCTTCCTCCAATTATGTGCCTATAATTTCCGAATATGTTCTTCTATTAGAATCCCTACTTTGGTGATGACCTATTCATTTCCCTTTCCCCCTTATTAAGTGTAAATTTATGTAACCATATTTCCGATGTGGTTTATCCACAAAAGTATTTTCTATTTCAACTTTTTGTTTTAAAATAAAAACATCAAATTATTAGGACACAATTTATTGAAGGAGGGGAGAATGTAACACCCCATTATTTAATAGTTTCTTATCTCTTTAATGTAATTCCATCTCTTGTGCTATACGGAAAACTGTGTCTTAGCGCATCATGACCTATCTAACTTTCCATTTAAAAAATGTTATGAATATAATTAACTTAATTATTAATTTTATATAAATCCTATATAATTTTAATATTCATAATTTGTGTTTGTTAGACATAATATACAGAAAAATTCAATTTTTGAGATAAAAGATGTGTCTTTCAAAAAATGCATTTTTACCACAATTTAATTGATACCCTTTTTGAATCCAATATTTGATACATTAATATATTCAATTTTAGTAAATAATAATCTTCTATAGAAATGGGAAATAAAAAAAATTTGGTTCAATTTTTGGTACTTTTACGATAACTTTCATATTTTCATGAATAGTGAAAAGTACTGAATATTAATTAGAAAAACATTTTTAATCGAAATATTTTATATTGTTCATTTATAAATTTTTGTTGGTTTAAAGTATCATTAGATTATATTATTACTATTTAATACAATATTGTTCATTTGAAGTAATTTCACAATTAAATTGGACATAAACACATATAAATCATTTGATAATTTTTACTTCTCAAAAACCCTCTTTCTGGCTTTGTCAATTGGAATTAATTTTTAATTAATTAATGCAACTCCTATGTTTTGAATTTTTGTAAAATAAAAAGTATTTTGGATTCAAAATATCAAAATTATATTTGGGTGAATTTTTGTTATTTTTCTAAAAATATTCAATTTTCAATGAATTGTGAAAAATACTTCACTGTACATAAAAACAAAATTTTTATATAAATGATTATTATTTTTATATAAATTTATATTAAAGTCATAATAGTTAAATCATACCTATATTATCTAATGTAATTTATTAGATTCAATTTATAATAAGAGTATATATATAATATTTTATTGTTTTTTATCGTCGTTTACCCACCAACTAGGCACATTTGCAAAATATATAAAAGGAAAATTTACCGCTTCTGTGAATTTAATTTCAAAAATCCAAGAGACACTCTTGACATCAGTAAGTACAATGTTGTTCAATAGGATGAAAATAATTATTGTGAATAGCATCTTTCGAATTTTATTTACCACAGTTATAAAAAAATTGGGTAATTAAAGGTAAAAATGATATTATAATTACCCTAACACATGTCCCAATTCTATTTGATATGTGTATTTTGACATAAATCAACCTTATAAATAAAATATGATCCACTTTAATTAGATTAGGTCATTTATTATAATTTTATTTAAGGAAGAGTTAAATGGGTTAAATTAAAATTTAAATAGCTAAAACATTTTTAATATAGGGTTATACATAAGATAAATTAGACTATAAATATTTATTAGAAAGATAAAAATAATTCTCATATAATTATATTTTATTTATAATTTTTATAAATTAAATAATTATTTTTTCTGACACAATGATGATGCATTAATTTCCTTATTAATGAATGATTAAAATAATTGATATTATCAATATCCAAATAAATGTAAATTGAGAACTTCGATGTATTACACTAATTTTATATGTTAATATTACATATTAGGGTTGATGAAATATTTTTTTTGATGTTATAAAGTTGTTATTAATTTCAAAAAAACAAAATACCAAATACTATGAAATTTGACTTAATTGAGTTTTTAAAAAAATTCAATATTATTAAATGATATAATATTCTAAGAAATATAAGAATAATCCTAAAGACTTATATAAGGATATATATGTCAATAATGAAGAATTGTTTTCTCTTGAATTTTTATAGTATGTTTATTAACAATTTATTATAATAATACTATAATAATGGTAAAAGTTAAACTATTTAAGTGCTAAATGTAAAAGATAAGGTTAATATGGAAACCTAAACCTATATAAAACTTATTGGATGATATGTTTTGGACCCTCATCCACCTTATACCCAAAATAAATACTTTTGGGGCACTTAGAAACAGAAATTGATTATATAATAAATTAACATTTTATGATTTTTCTAATGTGACCCTCACCGCTCTTATAAAAGTGTACATACCCTTATCTCAAAATCACCCATCCAAAGAAATTTAGCCCAGCCAAACCCTAATCAAATATCCACATAGCAATTCTAAATTCAACCTATAGTCCGTACATTGTTTGGAAATCCAGAATAAGGGGCCATTTTGATCAAATTTAATGGAATAGTCGAAGAATAGGTAATATTTTCATCCCCTCTTTCAAAGTTCTTTTCTTCTTCAACATACTCTATAATTGTTGTTACCATACCAAAATAATAACTCCATTACCGTTAAATTACTATGATGTTATTATAAATATGGTACAACCATATTCATTATTCAATCCATATTATGAATGATAAAGTCTCCATACGTGTGTACGTACGACTTATCATCTCTACATCGTGGTGTAGTTTGTTATTCAACAATTAATTATGAGAATGGGTATAATAATGAGTATAATTGATGTAAATAATAAATATTACATGTTAATTATTCTTTATATATTATATACCATTCATTTACATACTATTTCACTATCAATTGAATGATATTATCTCCCATGCGTACGTATGGATTACCATCTCCAATAACGCAATGAGATTCATTTTACATGTTAACCAATAAAATATAATTTTCATATTATTATTCAAAATAATGATTATAAACTTAATATCATTCTGTATGTGAATCAAATTCATCTTGTCCACATCAAACATTACTTACATAATAAAACATATAATTTAAAATGAATCAGTTAACACCCGAAACAGTGATACTACTAAAATATTATTAAAAAACAAATAATAGAAGATAATATATGATATCATTTTAATTTATGGGGTTATTGTATGTGGTTCTTCTATAATTTAATAAAAACGATTTCAAAATTATAATGTAGGTTAATGTAACCTCAACTATAGAAAAGTACAAGGTAAGGGTTAATTCCTCAAACTAATTATTATTCAAGATTGTTTATCTGTAAGTATTTGCTGTGACATTTTTATCATCCATGTCTATGTTTCATAAAACGTTTTCAAAATGAATATTTTAAGATTTTTTGGTAGAGACTTTTTAGCAAGATCATCATTTTAAATGTTTTAATGATTTATTTTTCCAAATCTGTTTAATAAATTTCCATGTTTTATAAATTATTTTAAGGATATGTTTATATATAAATGATTGTTTTAAAATGTTAATTCGTTTAAAAAGTTTCAAAGTGGTATGAGACACATTGATACAAAAATATATTTAAAATGAATTCCTTTATAAATGCTTGACTCTTAGATGATTTCACTAAAATTGATATTTCTCTCAAAGTGTTTTAACTAATCATTTTCATCTATTTCAACATCCTTTACAAGATATTATTCTTGATTGAGGTTGATTATTTATAATAAAATCTTCCTTATTGTATTGAATGAGTTAGGATATTTTTGACTGTGGATGTGATATTTTAATATAATTCATTTTTTATAGTTAATATATTGACATTTTGTATTCTATTATTAATAAGAATTTTTATATTATGTTTCATAATTTTCATATAAGGAATGAATTTGACTTAGTAATTAAGGGGTCGAGCCCACTATAGCTCCCCGATGCATCAGTAGGTCTTATGAGACGAACTAGTGTATTGAAAAAAGGGCCTAACAAAATATTATTTTTAGTCTTGATCGGGGCCTTAACTATGTGTTTATGATGTCCATAATTATTAATTCCATCCTTATGGAATTATGTATCGATTTTACATGTGATAATTCGACTAGTAAAATATTCATGTGAATAAGTAAATGTTATTATATGATTTATGTTTTCCATATTATGTTTAAGTTTATGCTTAAATGGCTTGATTTTTTGTCTTATACATTTCATTAAAGGTGCATTGTTATTTATGGAATATTCCAGTATATTGTAATCCAAACAGAGTATCTGAGCTCACCCATTTGTTATGTTTTCTTTTCCCAGGATGTGAATAATTATATTATGATTGTCCTACATGGATTGGCTAAGGGATATATGTGTGTTCAAAGGGCACATAATGTTGCTGTTCTTTTATTTCATGATGTAATGTTAATCTTATGAATATATCTAGTAATTCCATGGCTACTAATCTTATCAGTCCTTTGAGACTTTATATCTAGAGATCATGCCAATGTTATGAAATAATTTACCTACTATAGGTAACTAGGGTCGAGGCATTATATTTTGGGTCATTATGGGTATTAATCTTAATTTGGGAAGAAAATTTCATGATTTTCAAACACAGTGACCAAGATGACATGGTAGGTAGTAAATTTTGTCTAGTCTTAATAATGTGAATACTACATTAAGAAGTTGAAAAAGAGGTTAATCAATACGCCAATACACACACTCCCAACAAGTGGAGAATTTTTTTTGAGATCATTGATTCTTTAATGAAGGGCTTAGGATGTGTATTGATGGAAAATACAAAGGTTATAGCCTACACCTCAAGAAAACTTAAAATCTATGAGAAAAATATCATACGCATGGTCTAGAGTTGGCAGATGTGGTATATATATTGAACATCTGGCAGCATTATCTCTATGGGTAGAAGTGTGTGATATATACTGATCCCAGCAGTCTAAAATATATATTCAAAAAGAAACATATTAATATTAACCATGGAATTTAGATAGATCTCTTCAAAGATTATGACTTCTCAATCAACTTCCATATGATTATGGAAATCAATGAGGCAGATTATCTAAGGATAAGGGATCATTCCTCTTCATCAATGATGATAACTTAATGGGATCTGATATTTATAGATTTATAGAGGATGGAAATTGGAATATTTAAGGGAAAAACATCATCAATCCTTTCTCAGTAGATTTATCAATGATCCTTTAGGGATAAAATAAATGATTCTTAATGAAAAGATGGGGATATTCCAAAATTAGTGTAAGCTATCAGAATAAGAAAATAATCTATGTTCATGATTGACAAGGATTGAGTCATAAGGTTTGGGTCACAATAACTTGTACCATCTATTCCAGAGGTAATAAAGGAGATTTTAAATTATGTACATACCTCAACCCGATCTATTCACCCTGGTAGCACAAAGATTAATCAAGATATCTGAGAGAACTTTTTGTGGGACAATAAGAAGAAGGAGATAACTAAGTGTACATCAAATTTTCTATTATGTGAACAAGTGAAGTATAAATGATAGAAGTCTAATGGGATGTTTCAACCACTATCCATAAAAAATATGGAAGTGGTAGAACATCACCATAGCCATTATCACTGGATATCCATGTAAATGAAGATGAAACAATGTATTATTGGTTACTGTTGATCGTCTTATAAATACATATCTAATTATCACAATTAGAGTGGAATTATCATTAGATCAAATTATATGGATATATATCGAGGAGTTGGTAAGGCTTCATGGAGTACCAGAAATTATTGTATACTATTGAGATCATAGACTCACCTTGATGTTTTGGAAAAGTCTCCAACATGATCGAAGCACTGAACTGAACATCAATATGGCCTATCATCCTCAAACTGACTGCCAATCTGAAGGAACTATTCCAAAATTGTATAATATATTCATAAAAAACTATATGGACATAAAAGGAGGATGTAACTAATATAATCCACCTATTGAATTCTCTTACAATATCATTTTTTACTCAAGCCACTGAATGGAACCATACAATTCCCTCTATGTGGAATGGTTCACAGCATCGACATGTTAGGATGATGTCAGTGAGCATAAGATGATCAGACCTCAAATGGTCGATGAAATGGTGGAGAAGGTTAAATCCATTCAAAAACACATCAAGGGAGACCAAAGTAGATAAATTAGTTAGTCAGAAAATAATTGATGAGACCTTGGTTACAATGATTGAGACATGTTATCTCTACGCATATCTCTATGCAATAGGGTCATGAGTGTTTGAAAGAATGTAAAGCTATGTCCCATGTACAAAGACCACTTAAAAATTCTTGATCATATTGGTGTTATGGAATATTGACTTTTACTTCATTCTATAATGGCCAAATTACATGATGTATTCCATGTATCCATCTAAATG
This sequence comes from Viscum album, assembly GCA_963277665.1. Classification (NCBI taxonomy): domain Eukaryota; kingdom Viridiplantae; phylum Streptophyta; class Magnoliopsida; order Santalales; family Viscaceae; genus Viscum; species Viscum album. The sequence goes on from OY728156.1 coordinate 1,841,448,660, forward strand.
GAGTAAATACCAGACCCATCACATGTACTCTCTACATAGGTCATATAGTTGGAGAATTATCTTTCATATGTGGAGAAACAAGAGAATATATTGGAACTTTGAGATAATGTTCTATGTAACCAAACTACTCACCCAGTCAAAGTAATATGTTGCAACCACATGTAGGAAGAGGCAACCTGGGAACTATAGGGGGTAGTGAAGAAAATATTCCGACACCTGTTTATGGCTTAAAATTAAAACGAAAATTTCTAGGGAGAATATTTTATAAGGGGATAATAATGTAATGATCTAAAGTTTTAACCGCAATTCCTCGACCCCAAAAGCCAAAAGCTTTTGCATAACTTATTTAATTGGAATGATTACAATGGATGAAATCCCAAAGTAACAATAAGTTTAGCAATCATTAAGAATGTAGATACATACAAGTGACACATATTACATTGGTTAAGGTAACAAAATACAATACATAACAATATCTACTAAACTGCATCCACGATAACATAATAAATGGTCTATTCCTCATATCTTGTTGAAGAAAAAAATATGAAATGGGTGAGGTCAAATGATTAGTAAGGGTTACAAATAGTAGAAGCATGTGTATAAATAATTGAATCATAATCAAATTGGAATTATCAATATGATATGGTGAATAAATGAAAAACACATGCCATTAATAAAATTAGAATGAAACTGCATCCTTAGATTTTTTCATAGTGAAAACCATGGATAATAATAACTGAAAATGAATAAGTAAAATTATTATTTATTTGATTTCAGGTATATTTGACATGATACCACTATACGTCTAAATAGTTCAATTTAGTGGGTAGATACATGTTTGATTCTATTTTTCAAACAAACTCGAGGGGTTTGTCTCCATATAATTCGTCTCATTAGACATGTCAATGAATGAAGGGGATATAGATCACCCCAAATGTCACCTAATGTCCATATTTTTCTCTATTCATATATTAACTACAATATTTCTCCTCAATATCTTTATAATATATAGGATACAAAGTCATTAATATTTCCATAGTTAAAAAACATTCTAAATAAACACCATACATAAAAGGGTATTCAACTTAAGAAAATAATCATATCCAGTAATCAGAATATTGATATATAATATATTTAGGAATTAAAATGAAAAATGATCCAGAACAGGATGTTGGTACACCACAAAAGAATGACTTGGTGCACAATACCAATTAAATCAAAATGAAATGGAAACCGAAACAAAGCTCCTTACACCATTATAATCAAACGAGTTATTAATCCTCAAGTGAATCACATAATACCATTAATAAAGAGAAAATCATGAAATTATATATAAATTTTATGTAAAAATTCACCACATACATGAAATAAGTGGCGAACAATGGAATCTACCGAAATAAAAGTTAGATGATAAACCCCTTACATGGTGCTTGATTGTGTTCTTCGATTGAACTTAATGACCTGAAATATCAAATTTAGCTTCATAATATAACAAGTATATAACATAATATACATGTATTTGTTTAATTATAACCTCATTATATTAATTAATGGACTTTTATTATGGGTTTTAGTGGTTCAATATTTTTGTTTTGGAAGCATTTTCTTCCATGGTTTTAATGATCAGTTTAATTGTATTCATAAATAGAAGTTCCTTTTATGTGTTGTTAAACAACCAAAATTGTTTATATATATTATTAGTGAAATTTCAGAGATATAAATTATCTTATATTGTTTTTTATATACCATGAGGATGAATTATTAGATAAATGCTAATGATAAAGGTTCGGATTAACTTGGCGGTTTTCTACGCAATGAAATTTTATTGAAATATTATTCAAAATTATGATTGTGTAAGGATTACAGATCATTTAATAAGATAAAATACATATTTAGTGATAATATTAAAACATTAAAAATGTTACCTATATATTTTTTAAGATATTAATCCAAATTAGAAAAGTGACTTCCTTGCATTTGACAAATTTACACAACTCATATAGTGCATTCATTTATAGTATAAAAAAGAGGGAATATATGAGATGATGATGTAATATTACTTTATAATAATATAAATTCTATTACATATAAGTTTATTTATTTTTCATAACACTTATGTGAGAAGAATTTATAATTTAACAGATAATAAAATTAATTTAAAAGATAACAAAAGAATTAAAAGGTGGAATTTACCTCTTGAATCTATCTTTCATTGAAAGCCTCTATTTGGTAGAGGATTTGGTATTTGGAAGAGCCCAAGGGATGTTGGATGTGGGAGATGAGCTTAGGAGGAAATTTTAGTAGAATTTAAACATGGAATGAATTTTTAGAGGTGTGATGTTGTTAGGGTTTGAGGGGTGCTATTTATAGTTGAGGGTGGAGGGTTTTCTAATTATTATATTCATTATTATATTATTTCACCACATGATAATAAATATTAGGGATTCCAAGACCTAGAATAGTAATCATAACACGTGATTTCGAGATTTGGGTCCTTATATCACTAATGATGAATGGAATAGTTTATTTTAATTATAATTTATTTATACTGTAAATTGATGTATTTTACATTTATACAAAAATTCAAGTATTTCAAAAACTATAAAAAATATACCCTAACCAATTTTTGAAATATCTAATCCAAATGTGAACTCAATTTTTCAAATATAATTTTATTAATTTGAGAAATTTAATTTTAAATTAAATTCATCAAATAATCAAAATATACGAACACTTAAAATAGTCATCATTATATTTATGGTGACTAAATATTATTTACACATTATTTTGTAAGGATATAATTAATAGGGGCCGTATTACTATTCATAAGGGAAACTAAATATTCCTAAGGTCATGTTACTATTGATAAGGATAAGTTACTATTCATTGAAAATTATGTTGATTAATTCAGACTCAAAATACCCCATTATTTCAACCGCATATGTCCGTTTTTCGAAATTAAAAACCCAGAACTAGAAAATTTAAGTTTAATGTATAGGTTATGGATATATACTATAATAAAAAAGTGTTGTTTCTTAGGGAATTAGTTCTTCATGAAATTTATGCTACCTAAATAATTGAATTCAATTAAGAGAAACCTAACATAAAATGTTTTGGGTGTTATATTCTTCCCACCTTTAAAAATTTAATCCTCAAAATTAATGCACATTAGAAAGATGTGGGTGGTTTCTCTTCATAAAATCTGCATGTTCCCATGTTTCCTCCTCCATTTTATGGTTTCTCTAAACAACCATTACCATAAGAGTCATTTGATCTCTCAATACTTTCTCTCTAGTGTCAATAATCTCGATATGCTCTTCACAGTATTAAATTAGGTTCCAACTCTATTTCTTCATAGGTGAGTACATGTTCTGGGTATGGCATTTATTTCATTAATAAGGAAACATGGAAAACATTATTAACATTTCAATGACTTTGAGAAATTTCCAAATTAAAATATACTACTCCAATCCTTTCTAACATTTCAAATGGTCCAAAGTAATTAGGGATTAGTTTCCCTTTCTAACCAAACCTTAAAAGACCCTTCCATAGAGTTACTTTTTGAAAGACATGATCTTCTAAATGAAATAACAAATCCTTTGTATGTTGGTAAGAAGAATCATTTTTCTTACATTGATCTTCTTCAAAATGGGATTGAATTTTCTTTACCTTTTTTGGTGTCTCTTAAATTTGTTCTGGGCTTATGAGTTTCCACTCACCAACCTCATCCCAACAAGTTGGAGATCGACACCTACTACTATATAGTGATTCATATAAATAAATTTGATTTTTATAATGGAAACTATTACTATAAGTGAATTTCCAAAAAGTCATGTAATGATACAATATACCTTGAATGCCAGGAGAGCATAATATCAACATTTTTTCATGTTTTTGATTTGTTCTTCTAGATTGACTATTAGTTTGGTTGTGTTAAGTAATACTCATACGAAGCTCAATTTCCAAATCCTTCTATAGTATTTTCTCATAGTTTTTATGTAAACTTGGGATCATGATCAGACACAATCTATAGAGGTTCACCATGATGTCTTATAGCTTAATTAATTTAATGTATTTCTAGGCTCTCAAGTGGTAAAACTTCTCTTATAGTGAGGAAATTTGCTGATTTTGTGAGACGGTGAACAATTACCCATATTGATTCATTCATTATAGGCGTCCTCTGTAGTATTGTGACTAAATCTATCATAATTCCATCCCCAATATAAAAATTATTAGGTAGAGGTTACAAGGCCCCTCTAGGATGTTGTCTCTCAACATTAATTTTTTGAAATACTATACACCATGACACATAGTCATCAATTTATCACTGTATTTTATCCCACAAAAAAATGTTCTCTCAGATTTCTATACATCATAATTCTATTGAGGTTTATAGATAAATTTTGGATAGGATAATGGTTTAAAAGTTCTTTTTTTATATTAGGTACTCATGGAACACATAACCACTTCCCAAATTGTATAACTCCATCCATTAACACAATGTCTTCTAATCTTCCATCCATAAAAAAATTATTTTGTAGATTTTCATCATTTATTCATAAAATAATTTTTTTCATTATTTTGTCAATAAAAACATAACCCCTTTATGTATGAGCTTGTTTAGTGGGTTTTCTAGCCGCATGAAATTCCGAACAAAATGTTGATAGTAAACTGTGATGCTAAAAAAACTACGTAGCTCAATTATATTTGTTTGTTTGGGAAAAATTTTGAATGCCTTGTTCTTCATAGGATAAACTAAGATTCCATCCATGGGGACAATATTTCCATGAATAGAAACTCATTGGAGCCCAAATTCATACTTTTTATCATCCCATATAATTCATTTCTTCAATGACTTTTCAGAATGATCCACAATTGATTCTCATGGTCTTTATAGATTTTGTCATATTACAAGATATCATCCATAAATACAACAAAAATGACATTAAGATACTACTTGAAAGAACTATTCATTAGATCCATTAAAATAGAGGATGAATTAGTCATTCCAAAAGGCTTATCTGTAAACTCATAATGCCCAAACCTAGTTTGAAATTTTTTATTTGGAATATATTCCTTACTCACACACAATTGATGATATCCAGATCAATGATAAATCATCAAAATATATTGTGCTCCATGAAGTTGATCAAATTATTCATCAATGTGTGGCAGGGGAAACTTGTATGTTATTATAATACTGCTAATTTCACTATAATTGATGCATTTACTCATGGATCCATCTTTTCACCTGACAAAAAAGTCATGGGTTCCCCCTGGAGAACATTAGGTAGAATGAATACATTATGACCCAATTCTTCAAGTTGTATCATTATCTCCATTAATTCCATTTTGGTCATTCTATAGGGAGTCTTTGATATAGGACTTGAATTAAGAATTAAAATAATTGAAAACTCAACTCCCCACTCTGGATGATGCCTATGTAAATCCTCTTGAAGTACATAAATGTATTCCTCCATAATTGGTATGTCTCCAATTTTAATATTTCATTCCACTCCCATAGATATTGTATTCTCTTCCTCTATAATAATTGCATTTAGTAGATCTATTGGGGGTGTATTTAGATAAAAATGAGTTGGCCGGGTTTCTACTCAAAATATAATGGTTTATATACCATTACCTAAAACTGTAAATTTATTCTTCTTACAATAGATCTTCAAATAATTATCTGAAATCCAATTTATACTGAGAAATTTATCAATTTCATTCATTGGTATGATGATACGTTTAAAACTAAATCAAATTTATGTTTCATTAGAGGGACTGATCGACACATATTTGTTGCAATGACACATCACCTACGGGTTTTGACTAACAACTCCATTATTAAATCAAATTGGACATGTTGAGTATTCATTGAAAACTAAGATGATATAAATGAACATGATGATCTTGAATCATGTAATGCATTGAGAATGTTTGATGAATAAATTAAAGTACATGCCACTACATCATTAAGAACCTCAACCTCCATGGTAGTAATAACATAAGCATTCACTTTCCCGTGGGGCCTTTTCTGATGCAAGTTTCGTTGGAGTTTAGGACATTAATTTTCATAGTATCCCATATATCTAAAATTGTACTAGTGAACACCATTGAATTTTCTCTTCCGGTTTCATTCACTAGTTCGATGAACCATTTCTCCACACTTATAGGAAACTGACATTCATTTCATGCATATCCTTAGATGATTCATAGCATAGTTCTCGAATAATGGAAAATTCCTAATTTCATTCTTCGTCATTGGAGCCTTATCATTTCCATGGTTATTTTAATTCCTCTTATTATCTTGATTTACCTTGAACATAATTTATCTAAAAATTATTTTACTATTTTGATGGAACATAATAAATATTCATTTTATGATGAATATGTTTGAGAATCCAATGCCCTTCGAAGACTAGTATTATGACCTTCAATGATAGGATCCATCATGTCTTCTAAATAACCTATGTAATCTATAGTATACCTGTATAATCATAGGAAGGTAGCCTCATAATCTACAACACTATATTCTTCCCTTTCCTTTATGCTATAAAATATCTTCTTCATTTCAGATTGATGTCTATTTGGTAAAGATTTGTTGAATAATATTTTCTTAAATGTTATCCACTCCATATCATCTATTAATTCATCCTCCATGGGGATCTTGACATATGATCTCTATTTATTAAAATTTCCCTTGAGAAAATATACTGATAGTACTATATTTTCATTTTTGGTCATCATAATTCCATAAATAGAAATTCAAGGGTCTTGATCCACAATTCAGCTACAACCAGTTTAGTAGTCCCACTAAAACAAGGGGTCATATTCCCCTTGATTTGATCTTGTATAGGTGTCACATTGTTATTTTTCACAGACTGAGTATGTTTTCCCAATATAGTCATGATTTTCTATGATCCAACATTGAATGTGTTGACTTGTCTGTTGGAAAATCCCAGCATTGTTTGTGGGTATTGATTCCCATTCTTCTATTATTCTCCAGCACAAAACAATATAATAATCTCAATTAGGTCATAATTCATAATTCTTAAGTAGAAAAAACATTTCATTATCTGAAAATTTATGCATGACTATTTTGAAAATCATTAACAGTTTTTATAAAATTTTCAATACATCATAATGGTATGTAATGAAAATGTGAATTATATAAAGAACATACCCCATGAGTGTCACAAAAAGTGTGAATTAAGGTCCATTTTTGTATACCATGATACCTTGGGTTAAGCCCGAAGCTCCATGTCAGATTTGTTACTCCTATGTACATATGTGACAGAACCACTTCTTTTTGTAGTATATATACATTGATGTATTTTCTAGGAAGACCCATATAATATATACTTTTATAAAATTCTAGAATGTTCTTATATGATTATCCTCAATGTATAACTTAGGATTATGTTCTCTAAACAATGATTCCTAAATTTAGTTTCCAAGGTTTCTACTAAACGTTCTCTAACACAAACTATAATGCCCCAACTGTAAAGTCCAAGTGCTAGTGCATTCCTTATTACATTGTAATGATTATAATGGATGAATTACCTAATGAGAAATCCATTTAATAGTCACAAAGAATCTATATACATACATGTAACAAATATTACGGTGTAAATGGTAACAAAATGCATTAAATAACAAAAACTAATAAACTTCATCCACAATAACTCAATAAATGGTATCTTCATATAACATATACAAGGTAAAAAAATGAAAGGGGTGATGTCAAATGATTAGTAGTGGTAAAAAATTGAAGAATCATTAATCATTAACAATTTAATCGGAATCATCTTGGAATAGTCAATATGTCATGTTTAATAAATGAAAAACACATGCCATTAATAAAATGAGGATGAAACTACACCCATATATTTTGTCATTTTGAAAACCTTGTGGATAGTAATAATTTAAATTGGATAAAGAGACTGATTATGAGTTTTAAAACATCTATATGGAACATGATACCCTATACCTTCTAAATGGTTGATGACTATAGGTATATAACCATCTGATTTTGTTTTGGAAAGAAACCCAAAGGGTTTTTCGCAAACTGATTTATCTTGTGAGACCTATCAATGAATCAAGGGTCTATATTGGGCCCCACCCATCACAATAAGTCCACATACTTATTTTTAGAAATATTAATTAAAACATACTTTCTCAATATCTATATAATGATGAGGATACAGATTCATCAATATTTCCAGAGTTAAAAATACGTTCCAAATAAACACCGTATATAAAAGAGAATACAAATTAAGCAATAATCATATCGATGAAGACTGAATATATATATTTTTTTATTTATTATTTGAAAATAAAAATTATCTCAAATGGGTAGTAGTTACACAACATAATAATAATTAAGTGCATAATACCATGTAAATCTCAAGGAAATAGAAACTAAAACCATGTACCTCACAACATTTTAATCAAACGAGTCAATAATTATCATGTGAATCCCTATATATCATGAATATATAGATAATAATAATATAATATATAAATTTTAAGTAAAACTTCACCATATACAATAAATAAGTTGCAAACAATGGGAATCTCATGGAAATAACAATGAGATGACAAACCACTTTCCTTATGCCTGATAGTGTTCTTCGATTGATCTTAAAAACCTGAATAATCAAATTTATTTTCATTAAATAATATTTTAAAAACCTCTTCGACATGTAATTGATCTAGTTTACCCTTATTAAGTTCATTAATGACATTTTTTAGGTATTTAAGAAGTCTAATTTTATTTTTTTAGAAGTATTTTATTCCATGGTTTTCCTGATCGGTTTACTTTTATTCATTAATGAATGATTGTTTGATGTGATGTTAAACATATTCAATTGATAATGTATATTATAATTGAAGTTAAATATATATAAATGTTCTTATAATCATTTTTTATATACAATGCAGATGACTCATTAGATTAAAGAAAATGATAAACCCTTGGATTAACTAGGGGGTTTTCTACACCATGAACTTGTTTTGTTTTATTATTTTACAATATCAATGTTTTACGGATTTTAGAACGTCGAATAAGATAAAATACATATATTATGATCTTTTTAAATCATTAAAAAAATATATGACCAGTTATGAATATAGTAATGAAAATTGAAAACCCATATTCCTCGAATGTGATAAATTAACACATCTCGGACATTGCTTTCATTTATAGTATAAAAGGAGGGAAAAGAAGAGATGATGATGGAATATTCCATTTTGATAACAAAATTATAGTTTATATAATTTACTATATTTTTCATAATACTTAGATGAGAATAGGTGAGAATATAAAGGATAACAGAGGAATGATACTCCCATTTATTATGAATGTCCATGTATATTTTAATTCCTTTTATTAAAGGACACTTTTATGATACACCCATTTTTTTTATTGTATAACATGATTTTTGAACCCAATTATTTCCATGGGTAACCCTTATGTGGGAAACATTACCATGAAAAGTTAGGGTGGGTGCACCGAGATAGCGCTCCAATGAATTGGGTAAATTTGATCTTCAAGAGACATTACATGCGACGGTCTTGGCAATTATCCTTGGAATGTGATACCATGTATGATGGTCTTTGTGGTTGGCCTGAGCTATTTCTGCAATGTGGAACAGTCATGGACGATAGGCTTGGATCATGCTAAAGTCATGTTTTAGGTTTCTTTCTTATTATGACAATTCCTTGTTTATATGATTCCATGTTTAGGTGTTATAAATATATATGTTATATTTCATTTTATATAATCATATTAATCCTTATATCCCATGTTCTAATGATTTTTTCTTTGGGTTATTCCCTTACTGGGCTATTTAAATTGTCCCTCTTTTCATGTGTTCCCAAGGGTACACTATGTTTATGTTTGAGAGAAATAAAAGTTTGGATCTCAATTTGAAAATTAAATAAAGAAGTGTTTTATTTAGTTCCATGCTTTCAGTTTTATGTACCGAGTCTTCCAAAACACAAGGATTTACGATCCATTACTAGTACCATGATGTATAATTATTCTATAAATCTTGTATTGATATATACATGTCTATGGTCTTTATATTGTGTATATATAACACTATATTTATTTTAATGTTAGATTTCTATTCACTAAAAATAGATGCCACCATCTGGTAAGACCATTGGAGATGCTTCTCGGAGTCACCGACAAACCATAGAGGAGTTTCGTGAAAGTTGATGGGGAACTATATACATTAGACCACGGTGTTTTGAGAACCTATATATTTTATGGAGTCTAATTATTGAACACATCTATAGATGTAGGTGTCTAGAAAATTTCATAATTTCATTTTACATGGGAGATATGACCATGGGATGGTTTACCATTGAAGATGTCTAGAGTATAGTGTCTAAGATAAATCTCTACGATACCATGAGGAAGACTATCATAATAATGATCTCATTATGGTTCTGTTGAATATCTATTGGACCCTAGGGATGTTATGAATGGGTCTCTGACAACCTCAATGATATTTTAATTGAGAAAATTTGGGGATATGATCTTCCTTCTACATCCTGGATGGAATATGCAGACCTACCTTTAAGGATTGTGTAGAGATATGTAACCGATGTACAATAACTACAAAATGATATTGATAACTATTTAGATATGAAGGATGATTATCCCACTATTGAGAATAATGTGGATTATTACAATGAGCATCACTGATAGAAATATTGGCTTATCCCTTGGCTTGAAAAACTCTCACATGGTTTGCCTACGTTATAAGGAGGATATGAGACTGATAATTAACTTCTTTATTATGCTACATGTCTTTTTCGATAGGTTTATTATACTATCCGAAGTCATGATCCACTCACACATGGTGAGACATGGTTGGAACAAGAATATGATCTGAATCTTATTTCCCATTCCCCATTATAATATGTTAAAATACCAACAAATGGGAGAAGGGATATGAGCCTCCTCGTATATTGCCTTTGATGGTTTATAGTGTATTCATTCATCTGTGAATGTTGGTATATGTGATTGGATTTCATGAATAACTATAATATTCCCTGTATATCAACTGATGGGAATATGAGCATATCTCAAGGAATGCTACACTATTAATTGGTGAAACATATTCCAAATAGGGATATGATCCTGATCTTGAGTAGTTTGTGTATGAAACTAAAATTTTCTAATAGAAATATAAGCCTATCCCAAGGAATGTTCCACTCTCAATCGGTCATCCCTAACCAAACAAAGTTATATTAGTTTGATCTTATGTAAATTGTAACATCTCAGGTAAATAAAGACCAAGAAAATTTTCATATTTATTAATATTTGTGAATTAAATATTAATTCTACTATAAAGGGGACACTAGGTTCGATGTCATACCCGATACACAACAATGGGTTTCTTTGAAATCTTACGTTGCACACTAATAATATAATATTAATATTTTAAATGGTAGTTAATTGACTAGACATTTTATTGGAATGAATTAGCATAACTAACTAAAATATTATTATAAATTTTTGTTAATTTTGTTTACATTTATCCAATAATAGTAAGAGGCTTATAATATATCTAATTTTAAGCATAAATACTCTAATGTTCATTAAAAGGACGATTTACCAAATTTCGATGGAGAAACCTATTTAAATCTGAATTTTGTCTCTTTTATTCGTTCTATTTGACCATATAATATTTTTCTTTAGAATCGGGACACCAATATTTACGTTGGGAAATTTTTTCGTATTTTTCTGATAAATTTATATTTTAAAAGAATTGTGTAAAATTACTATATTTTAATTCAAATATGATTTTTAAAATAATTTATTTGCATGGTAAGATAGTCATTTTAACTGGTTTTAAATTTTATTATGATTATATTTTTACCATTTAGAACAATTGTGGTCATTTTAATTAATTTTACATTGACATTGGACATAAACAAGTGTCAATCTTTTGGTGGATACTGTTTTAAAAAAATGCTATTTGTTTTGACAAAAAGAATTAATTTTAAATTAATTAATTAAGCTTATATGTTTAGAATTTTTTAAAATACAAAAAAAAAATTGAATTTGGATTATCATATATATCTTAGGCTTAATTTTATGTATTTTTTCTGAAAAAATTAAATTTTTGATGAACAGTGAAACCACTATGTTGTAGTTTAAAACTGAATTTTTCATTAAAATAAAATTTTACCACTTCAGTGAATTAAATTTTGAAAATATGATATACCTAGTTATTATTATTAAGTAATAATTTGGTCAATAATATGAAAATCATATTTGGTGAAAAGTAGCTTTTGACTTTTATTTACCGATGTTAAAGGTATTTATGTTAATTCAAGGTTAAAATAATGTTATAATAGTACAAATAATACCTTAACACATGTATTAACCTTATTTAATGAGTCATGGACGACCATGTAAATCCTTGGGTCGATTTGGGGACCCCATGGATCCACTTAATAGGGATAATGTCAATTTAGATTAATTAAATTAATGTAAAGACAAAAATGTCAAAAACAAATACCATTTAGTAAATTAATTTTTTCATATGGTTATATAAGTTATATTTTCGACTATAAATATTAAATAAAAATATAAAATAATTTCTTATATAGTGGTATTATTTTATAAATTTTAGACATCCAATAAATATAATTATTTATGACTAAAAAATGTTGCATTATTTACATCATTAAAAAATGATTTAAATAAATAAGATTATAAATATTAAAAAAATATTTAAAACCTATTAAATTATTATTTGATGATTTTATTTAGAACATGAGTCATATTATATAAAACTTTAATGAGTTTTGGACCTTCTTAAACTGAATATAAGTTTATAATAAAATAATTATTTTGAACTTTCTTAAAGAGTCCCTCCCCTCCATCATAAAATAACCCCACTTCTAACCCATCTCTCACACCTCTCTAGCCCCTTGTCTCATCCAAACCTAGTAAAAATAATCTCTAAAGATCCAACTCTTTCTTCTATAATCCTTACCTTAGGCAGAATGCACTTCAAGAAGTCATTTTGCTTCAAATCAAAGGGAGTTACCCGAATTAAATGTAACAATTTCTCTTAAATTCTTTTTTATTATTTTACTTCGCCAGCCCCTATAATATATTTTTAGATTATTTTATAATAAAAAATAGTATCCTCAATATACTATGATGTTTTTATGAGATGGATTCGAACTAAACATACACATACCTCCATATAATTGGTGAAGAACATACTGTTTTTGTGGATGTAAAACTAATGCCTCATGAAGCAATGATTGTTCAATTACCTCCTACCGCCTATCATGATAGACATTAATATGGTAATATATTTATATATGATATATATTATGTTTATGTTTTCATTATGATTTTGTATTTTTCATTTATAGAATACCTTTATGGTTTTCATTATTGGTAAACGCGATAATTTAATTTGAGGATGTGAGGATTACCACCACCTCAAAGTGATATTACTCGTTAATGAAATATATGGGACTTATAAAGGATGTATTTCATGATATTATATATGATATTATTCAATAATTATAATTTACCTATATTTTATTATGTTTTAATTCCATTAAAACACAAAATATAAATGAACATAGTGTTCATGCATACGTACGACTTACCCTCTCAATGAACGGTGCATTTAATTTCATAACTCTAAATGATATATAATATTATAAATACAAATATATATTTGATATATATGATATATATGATATTTAAATCCTGAATATTATTCTTTAGATAATTTTGTATTGACCACAAGGAAAACTTGTAACTAAATGAAGTCCATTTATGACTCAAGTACCAAATATCGACCAAATGACCATTATTAGCATAAATTATTTCTTAATGTTTATAACATTGTAATAAGTGATATAAAAATATTAATAAGCAAGAAAAATGTTTTTAAGCAAGTAGAAATTAATGTTATTTTATTATTCAGGATGAACAAGGAAGAAACAAGTCAAGACGAACACGAGGTAATGGGTTTCTTATCTCACTTTTAATTATGTGATATTTACATTGTTCGCCAATAATTTATTGCATGTGGTGTATTATGTACTACCATTTGATATATTTTCCACTATTTTCTTTTGTGTGGTGTATGTACTGCCCAAATTGTATTTATTGTTTAATATAATTAAATTTATTGGTATTTAATTCATTATTTTATGATTTTTCTTTCATGGGATGTATGTTACATAAGTTACCAAATAGATAAGGGATCATTTTAACCCAATTTCCATTCCTTTGATTAATCATCTAATTATAAATTATGTCATTCTATGATTATGTGTGGAATAACTATTTATTTATTTACTCATGTTGTAATTTCCAATCCACATTGTGTGGATATACTTTTGATACACATAATAACTCCATTGATAAACTCTCAAGACATCGATATGAACTTCGCAAGAGTAATTTTAACTGAATTTCCTTTCACAGGGTTAAACATCCATGTAATTGGTTTTGTCTTAAAAAGGTCAGGTGTGAATTTACTATTTCTTATTTACACTGAATAACCGATTATATCGAGTGTATTTATATTTTTCACACATTATTATGTAATAGATTTTTCCTTAATCTAAGGATATAGTTTTTATAAGGCATTTCATCTCAACTGACCTTCCATAGAGTCTTCATTACTGTTATAAACTAATTCACTTTTATATCTTGTATATACTATCCTTTGGCATATAATGTCATGATTACATTTATTCTCATGATATTATAATATTTTGATATAATTTTATTCCTCAATTATTTATATTCAATTGCCTCTCATTTTTTCAAACACTCTTTAACTAAAATTTCATTTTAAATGTTTTAAAGATTTAATCATCTAAACATTTCTCATTAATGTCCATGTTTTCAAAATGGGTTTAGGAATTATTTATATGTACATTAATGTTTTCAAATGATAATTCATCTAAAAACATCAATGTGGTATGGGAAACTTTGATTCAAAAATAAATTTATTAAATTATTTAAATTGTAGTGAAAATGGTTTTGACAAAGCATTTATTATGTCAATATCTTGAAATGTTATATTGTTATTAGAATGTGAAAATTTTATCTTTATTTTATTCTTGTGTTATGTGTTGTGAATATGTTATGGTTATTGGGCATTGTTTACATATGTGGGTGGTTCTTTGACAAACCAAGGGTGGAAAAGTCTGAAATAGCTCTCTAATGCATTGGGTAACGTGACAAAGGTAATCTTAAATATTTCTCCTAAGAGATTTAGGGAATATACTGGGATCAGTATTCTAAATGTGAATCCCTCTATAGCTATGATATATACAATGTAAGTATGATATGGATGCCTAAAGTTCCACTTATGATTTATGATTACTATGTGTTATTCATAAATATTAGGATTTCAGAAGGTATGTTATGTTTGAAAATTATGGTTTTGTTGATTTGTATTTATTGATGGGTTAATGTTTCCTTTCATTTTTTTATAACCCTAAATGTGATTTTTATGCTCATCCCATGTTTTTGAAATTTTATTATAGGTTATAAGTAAGTGTAATAGAAATGAAGTTCCTAGGAAGATTTATATCATGAAAAGAACTGTTGTATTATTGAAGGAGTTTTATTTTTGTGAAAAATCGGTTACAGTATGATCGTCTAATTTTTAATATTCATGTTGATATGTAATAGATATGTCCTAATTCCCTTAAAATAGAAACTTTAAAAGAACCTCAATGTTAATTCTTGTTTTAACTCTAGATTTCGTAATGTTTAACACCGGTTTCTTATAGTTGGTATTAGAGGATGGTTTAGAAATCTTTAGCGATTATGTGTTTTCATTAGTCACATGGTTAGTCCATATGTCAATTATTTTATTTAAATCACTGTTTTATAAATTTTTCATATCAAGGAATGATATATACAAATGGAAGGAGGAGGACCTCAAACATTATTCTTTTCTCTTCTTGATGACTTGATTGCAATATTTTTTGCAAAGTCATAATCGAATGATTGTGAAACATTTTCTAGCATATAACTCACTTGAAACCAGTTGTTTGAGATATCAAACACCCCCACTATAAATAGTTATCATCATGGATCAAGGTTTTTATTTAAACAAATCCTATTTTTATAATATTCTCATATTTTCAACAATGGTAAATATTATCAATGCAATTTCAAATACATTACCTTATCACAAGATTTTTAAGCATATTATGATTTTGAAAAAGGTTCTAAAGAAGGAGACCCGTAAAAAACCTATTTATATTTTCTTTAACAATATAGTCTCTCAGAAAATAACCATGGTATTTTGAAAGGAACATTAATTTAATGTTTCAACTCAAATTTGGTCAGACAATTTTATAGAAATCATGTTCAATTAGATCTTTTGAAATTATTTGTCTTGCATGATTATTTTCCAAAACTATTTTTTCTTTGAACAACCATTTGACCCATGTTGTAGAAGGTTCATTTGGATTATGTAGGCAAATGATTTTGAAGGATATCTAAATAATTTATTCAATACATGTAGCTTCTACCTATGTGAATAGGATGATGATGAAACTATGTAGACACCATGATCAAGGTATGAGGTTCTTTATTTTGTGGATTGTTTTATTTTATCATATGGTGGATAAATAAAAAATTGGAAATATATATATATTATTTCAATGAATTAAGATGTTGACATCATAATGAATTGGGATGAAAATGAAAGGTATAAAGAAACCTTTTAAAAAAAATATGTTAGGGTTATTTTTTAGTTTTATAAAAAAGTCAACATGTAGAATGAGTGACAACCCATCGCGTTGGACAATTCTGTGGGAATCAAACCAACAAAAAAAGTGTGATTAGGATTTCTCTCTTACCACTAGACTTTTTGAAGTCCTAAGTCAATATGACTTAATCTTTTTAGTTAATGATTTTATTGATCAAGATTAAGATGACTTGGGATCTTATGAATTTTTAAATGGATAACCTTATTATAAGAAAATGATTCAATGATTAAGTGATGTAAGTGATTTCGGAAGACATTCTCTCCTTTGGGAACATTATTTGCTTATGAAAAATATAATACTAAGGGATTTAATTTATTGAGTAATGATTTAAATTTAATTTAGGAAGAAAGTCTGAAATTATTGTGGATATGTAGCGATTTGGGTTGTTTATGGAAATGATGAACATATCATAGAGAATATGTTATTTCGTTAATTATATATCAGTATGAGACTTTAATAGTAGTCTGTGTTTTTGGAGTTTAATTTTATGATTTATTATGGACGAATAAGTGATAAAATCCTTCTGAGTTTTCGGTTTAAATATTAGATTGGATTATATTGACGAATATCAAGGGAAATTGTGCATTTAATGGTCTTTCTTGTACTTTGGGTACTTTTTGTTGAATTGTGGAGATTAATAGTTTAATTTATTTTTATAAAAGATTATCTGTTTGGGGAATTTTATGATCTCATACTAACCATTTTGGATTTTGAGGATGTCTAAAGACAAGGGAAATATATAGTTCATATTTGGTGCATAAGGTGAATTTTTATACGATTATTCTTGATCTTTTAAATCCTAAAAATTCTATTAGGGGGAATGAGAATAACTAACTAAAATATTATTATACATTTTTCTTAAATGATTTTACATTTATCCAATAAAACACAGAGGCTTAAAATATATCTAATTTTATGTATAAATACTCTAATGTCCATTCAAAGGTTTATTTACCACCTTTTGATGGGGAACTCTCTTTAAATCTTGTTTTGGTAACTTTTATACATTCTATTTGACCAAATAAAATTCTTATTTAGAAAAGGGACACCAAAATACATTTTGGTTAATTTTATGGTATTTCTCTGATAAAATTCAATTTTTAACGAATAGTTAAAAATATTATATTTTAATATAAATATGATTTTTAATATAATTTTCCTATATAGTTAGTTTATAATTTTAATTGGTTTTAAAGTGTATTAAGATTATATTTTTTTCCATTTAATCCAATGTTGGTCATTGTAATTAATTTCACTTTGAATTTTGACATAAATAAGTGTCCATCTTTTGATAGATATTGTTTTTTAAAAAACGCTATTTGTTTTGACAACGAGAATTAATTTTTAATTAATTAATGAAACAATTATTTTTTGGGGTTTATAAAATATACACCATTTTTGAATTTGGAATATCAAATATAGCTTATGATTAATTTTTTTATTTTTTCCTGAAAAACATAAATTATTGATGAATACTGAAACCACTATGTAGTAATTAAAAAATGAATTTTTCATTTAATGAAATTTTATAGCTTCTGTGAATTCAATTTATAAAATTTGACATACATGGTTGTTATTATTATGTAAAACGTGGTTTAATAGGATGGAAATTTTTTTGATGAATAGTAAATTTTGACATTTATTTGTTGCGGTTAAATGTAAATTGGGTAATTCAAGGTTAAAAGAATATTATATTAATACACAAATTACCTTAAAACTTGACTTAACCTCATTAGATGAGTCATGGACGACCATTTTCATTCTTGGGTTGATTTTGGGACCCCATGTAGCCACTTCAAAGTGATAATGACACTTTATATTAATTAATTTAATGTAAAGACAAAAATGACATAAAAATATATCTTTTAATAAATTAATTTTTACATAGGGTTATATAAGATATCATTTTGACTATAAATATTCATTGGAAAGATAATATAATTTACAACATTTTGGGTTTTGTATAATTTTTAGACATCAAAAAAATAATATTAATTCTGACAAAAATATGATGCATTATTTAACTTATTAATAAATGATTTAAATAAATAATATTATAAATATTAAAAATATATCCAAAACCTATTCAATTTATATTAGATTATTTTATTTCGAACACGGGTCATATTATATTCATCTTTATTGAGTTTTGGACATTCTGGAATCCAATATAATTTTATAATAAAATTATTGTTTCAAACTTGCCTAAAGTGCCTCTCCACTCCCTTTTAAAAGGATACCACTTCTAACGCATTAATCACACCTCTCAATTCCCTTGGATCATCCAACCGCACCCCAAATAATCTTTCAAGATACCTATCTTCCTTCACGAATCATTACCTTATATAGAATACATTTCATGATTTCCTTTTGGTTCCAACCAAAGAGAGTTACCCAAATTAATGGAAACAGTTTCTCTTAAATTATTTTCTTTTATTTTACTTCTCCATCCCCTAAACACTTTTTATTATTTTAATTTATAATATAAATTGTATCCTCAATATTATATGATGTTTTAATGAAAATTATTCGAACTAAACATACACACACCTCTATCTAATGGGAGAAAAAATACTATTTCTCTGGATAGAAAACTAGCACCTCACGAAGCGATGATTGTTCATTTATCTCATACCGACTCTCATGGTGGCCATTAAGATGGATAATTATTTATATATGATTTATATCAGGTTTATGTTTTCTTTATTCTTCTGTATTTTTCATTTATATCATAACTTTATGGTTTCCATTATGGGTAAACGTGGTAATTTCATTTGAGAAAGCACATACTACCGCCCCTTCAAAGTGATATGACTCGATAATGCCATATGTGGTACGTATAAACGATGGAGTTAATGATATTATATATGATATTATACTAGAATTATAATATACCTATGTATCATATTGTTTTAATTCCAATAAAATATGAAATATTTATGAATGTAACGGTCAAGCGTATGTATGACTTACCGTATCCATGAATAGTTCATGTCATGTATTACCTCTAACTGTTATGTAATATTATGAACACATATATATTGGATATAAATGATATATATGATATCTAAATAATTAATATCATTATGTTTATTATGGAATATTTACCATAAGGAAAACATGTAATTATAAAAATCCATTTTGACTCAAGTACCAAATAACGACCAAACGACCATTATTAACATATATTATTTCATAATGGTTATAACATGATAATAAGAGATATAAATAAAATAATAAACATGAAAAAACTTTTAATGAAAGAAGAAATTAAAATTAGTTTATTATTCAGGACGAATAAGAAAAAACTAGTCATGTCAGACATGAGTTAAGGGGTTTCTTATCTCACTTTTAAATCTATGAGATTTCCATTGCTCAAAAATAATGTATTTCATATTGTGTATTATGTAATCCCATTTGATATATATTATCATTATACTCTTTATAATCATGTTATTATTTGAATCAGTTGGGGGTTATTATGTTTTGGTCATACAACTCGATTGATTCCAACATGGTAAGATATTTTCCTCTCACGTTTTATTCCCGTGACATTCATGCTATATTCGCCACAATTTCATATTGTGTGGTGTTTGTACTTCCCATGATTTTATTAATTTTGTAATATAAATCAATTTATGGGTATCTACATCTTAATTTTATGATTCTTATTTCATGTTATTTATGTTTCCTACGTTACCAAATCAGTAAAGGAACAATTTAAACCAATTTCCATTACTTGGTTTAATCTTCTAATTATTAATTATGTTATGATATGATTATCTATGGAATCATTATTCATTTATATATGTCGTAATTTACACTCCACTCTGTGTGGATATACTTTTGATACACAGAAACGCTGTATTGGAAAATTCTCAGGACATTGATATGAACTTGATAAGAGTAATTTTAACTCAGTTTCTATTCATTGAGTTGAACGTCTTTGTCATTGGTTTTGTCTTAAAAGAAGATGTGTGAATTTGTTATTATTTATTTACAATAAATATCCAATTATATTTACTGTATTAATATTTGTCACACATTATTATGTAAATGATTTATCCTTAATCTATGTATATAGTTTATAGAAGGGATTTCGTCCCAATTTACATTCAATTGAGACTTCATTATTGTTATTCACTAATTCACTTTTATAAAAGATATATACTGTACTTTGGAATATTATATCACAGATCCATTTATTCTCATTATATTATAATGTTTCTTTTGAATTTTATTCTGGAATTATTTGTATTCAAGTGTCTTTAATTTTGTTAAAAACTCTTTAACTAAATATCATTTTATATGTTTTGAAGATTTTTTCTTATAAATATTTCACATTAATGTAAATGTTTTTCAAAATGTTTTTTAGGGATTATTTATATAAACAAAAATGTTTTCAAATGATAATTCATTTAAAAGCTTCAATGTGATATGGGACACTTAGATTCAAATATCTCTTTATTATATGTTTTAAATGATGTTGAAAATGGTTTTGACAAAGCATTGATTATGTCAATATATTGAAATGATATATTGTGATTAGAATGTTGAAATGTAATCATTATTTTATTTATGTGTTATGTGTTATGAATAAGTTATGGTTATTGGGAATTGATTACATATATGAGTGGTTCTATGATAAACCTAGGGCTGGCAGGCCCGAAATAGCTCTCCAATGCATTGGGTAACATGACAGAGGTAAACGTTGATGTTTCTCCTAAGCGATTTAGGTAATATACTATGATTGGTATTCCAAATGTGACTCCCTCTATAGCTCTGATAGCTACAATGTATGTATGATATGGATTCACAATGTTACCTTTATGACTTATGATTACTATGTTTTATACATAAATATTATGATTTCAGAAGATATGGTCTGATTGAAAATTATGGTTTCATTGATTTGTATTTATCTATGGGTTAATGTTTCATTAACTTATTTTATATCCCTTAAATACATTTTTATGCCCATCATAAATTTTTGAAATAATTGTTTACAGGTTATAAGGATGTGTAAGAGAATGGAAGTATTCAAGATGATTAATATCAAGAAAAGAACTCATTTTTTATATAAGGAGTTTTATTATTTTGAAAAATTGGTTACTGTAAAAGTGCCTAATTTGTAATATTCAAGTTGATATGTAATAGTTATGGACTAATTCAATAAAACTCTAAACATGAAAATATCTTCATTGTCAATTCTTTATTTAACTCATGATTTAGTAATGTTTAAGGTCAGGTCATTATAGTAGGTATCAGATGCCGGTTTAGACAACATTAGGGACTATGTGTTTTTGTTAGAAACAAAGTTAGTACCTATAAATATTATTTCTATTTAATCCTTGTTTTATAACATTTTCGGATCAAGTATGTTTGGTTATAAATGGAAGGGGGAGGATATTAACCGGCATTCGTATCTCTTCTTGATGACACGATTTCAATATTTTTTACAAAGTCATGTTCGGATGATTTAGTATATTTTTATAGCATACAATTCAATTGAAAGTAGTTATTTGAGATATCAAACACCTCCAATATACCTCGTTATCATCATGGATCATGGATTGTATTTAAAAAAATCATATTTTCAAAATATTCTCATATTTTCAAGAAAGGTAAATATTATCAAGTCATTTTCAAATATTTTACCTTATCACAATATTTTGAATCATATTATGATTTTGAAAAAGTTCCAAATAAGGAGACCCTTATGCAACCTATTTATATTTTATTTCACAAAATAGTCTCACAGAACATACCTATTGTATTTTAAGAGTACAATTAATTGAATGATTCAACTCAAATTCGGTCAGACTATTTTATAGAAATCACATTTTATGAAATGTTTTGAAATTATATGTCATACATTTTTTATTTTACATTATTATTTTTGTTTTATAACCCACGTGACCCATGTTGTACATGCTGCATTTGGATTAAGGAGGCAAATGATTTTGAAGGATCTCTAGAACATTGTGGCAATGCATGGACTTTCTACCTACGTGAACAAGATAAAGATGAAACCATGTAGACACCATGATCAAGGTATGTAGTTCTCTATTTTGGGGATTGTTTTATTTTATCATATGGTGGCGAAATAAAAAAATGACAATATATATAAGACTTCAAGAATTAAGATGTTGATATCATGATTAATTGGGATGGAAATGAGAGGTATAAAAAACCAATTAATTTAATATATTTTATGGTTATTTTTGAGTTTTATAAAAATAAAAACATGCAGAACATGTGATGATGGATCATGTTGAAAAAAGATGTGGGAATCAAACCCACAACCAAAGTGCGATTGGGATTTATCACCTACCACTAGATTATGTGAAGTCCCAAGTTAGTATAACTCATTCTTTTTTGTTAAATGTTTTTATTGGTCAAGAATAAGTTGATTTTGGATCTTATGATTTATGAAATAGATATCCTTAGTATAAGAAAATGATTTGGTGATTATGTGATAAAAGTTATCTTGGAATAAATTCTCTCCTTTGGGAGGATTGTATGCTTAAGAAAAATAGAATACTATGGGATTAAATTTATGGAGTAATGGTTGATATTTTATTTTTGGTTAACATTTTCTTATATAATGGACATATAGCGATTTGGGTTATTTAGGGAAATGATTTACCTATCATAGACAATATGTGATTTGGTTAATTATGCTTCAGTATGAGACTTTAGAAGTAGTCTGGGTTTTTTTAGTTAAATTATAAGATTTACTGTGAAAGACTATTTGATTATATCCTTATGTGTATTGGTTTTAAACATTAGTTTGGATTAATTTTAAGAATATTAAGGAAAATTGTGTACTGAATGTCCTTCCTTGAACATTTGGTATTCTAATTTGAATTTTAGAGATTAATATTAGTATTTATTTTTATAAAGTATTATAATTTTTGGTGATTATATGACCTATTACAAACAATTTTTTTATAGATGATGTATAATGACAAGGGAAATATATTATTTTTATATTGTGGATTATGTGATTCTCAAGAATATGATTCTTGTTATTTTGATGTGACCACATCTTTTTGAATGCTCGTTGTTTGGATAAAAGATTAGTATTTGGTATAGATTATTAACGGATGAAACTATACTTTAAAGTTACAATATTTCATTAATTTCTTATTCTAGGTAGTAAATGAATTCCTAAAAATTATGAAATGTAACGTAAAAAAAAAACATTGTTGTCATTACCCGTCCAAATGGGGCCCGAGCGGCAAATCCCCAAACCCGCCTCCAATAGGCCAGGGGTTGGTGACTAGCACCGATTAGGCATGCTACAAACATGAGAGGCATTGATTATAATTCTTTAACACACACACACATCTCTAATCCCACAAAGCTGAAAAGTAAAAACTAAAAAAAGGAAAATATGCATGCATAAACTAAAACCCAACCAACAGAGTACGACAGGAATGTAAAGTACAAGAAAGCAAAACCCTAGGCCAAATGAACTAGCCCACCAATAGAAAGTCTGTCACAATGTCCAACCTGTAATGAAAGGTGTTGGGACTGCAGTTTGTAGCCGTAGGAACACACCTCGTCCTATCTGATCTGATTGAGTACCGTCCCATCTTTGTCCTAGTAGAAACCTTTCAAATGTTCGCTCATCTGCAAAATACACGACACATGCAGGAAAAGCCCGTGAAGGGGTCTGTATAACAATACCCAGTAGGACACCCTGAAACCACAAAGGAATAAAAAAGGGAAATACCACAAAAGAAAGGTACAGTAATCTCTACACAGTATATGTCTACTGAACATATAACAAGAATATCCAGATATACACATACATGATCGAATATCGCAACACCCACCACTAGGATCCATCTCGAAGATTCCACTGAGCAAGCAACTGGGAGAACACACTCTTAAGTCTGAAGAGAGAGTTATGAAGTACTCGTTCTGGGAGAACACAATCTACAAGTACCTTGAAAACCTGATTCTCATATTATGATCACAACCATGTCATGGGATGATTCCGACAACTCAGTCTGAGCTAATCCACTAAGAAGAGGATCGATGCCCGGGTAAAGTTGGTCAAGTCGATACTGATAACTCAACCTAGGTTTCCAGGAATGAATAGAGAATCCTGCTTTAAGTCTAACAGAGGGGATTCCAACAACTCTATCCAGGAAGTTCTACTAAAGGGATCATACTACTTTTTAAATGAAATGATACCAGAACCTTCAGGGAAAAAGAGAGGGTACGAACCCTAAGAAAACTAGTCTGAGTCACAGAAGACAAGTGCCTCAAGCCATGAAGAATTGGTTACACGCCATGTATTATGGTTACATTACATGTTCCTTGACCTCGGGTACTGCCCATGTAAATAGCCCGTGTCATCCGTTCAAGCTGTTTAAAATCAAACTACACATTGTGTAGAAAAAGTACACGCTGTGTTCCTTGACCCCAGGTGCTGCCCATGTAACTGGCCCATGTCATTCGGCTTGTTGGATAGAAAGTTACTACATGGAACATAGAATAAACACACGTTGTGTCTGAGCACCTGGGCCTCACTCCGTGTACGCTGGCCATGTGCCCATACACAGTCTCTTCCCGTGTCGCCTGCCAGTGTGCCAGTACACGGGGTATCCCGTGTATCTGGTCGGGTCTGACCAGGGGGGTATACCTAGCGTGTCCATGGTTGTGTAACCTACCTATGCTCGTCTACTCCCGATGTACATGCCATGTCGTCCGCTGATGAACACACCCCGTGTAGCCCATACTACACACCGTGTAGTTGGGAAATTTCCAAAACATCGTCTTCTTTCTCGCACATCAGCTGATCTTCTAGATCTGCGATTTCTCGTCTGTTTGTCTTGATACTCCAGGGGTTGGTGGTATTTATCATATGAACACCACAACAGGTGTTTTCAGCCCTTAAAATAGACCATAAACCTCGAACGATATATCTAAAGAAAAATGCCCGAAAACACTTAACTCTCGATCCACTCCGAATTGTCCACCAAAATTTCCGTCGCACCTCCGTGACACTACTCCGGGGTTGGATCCAAAATTTTGGATCGTTGCGTCATAGAATAGAGGTGAAAAGATCCGTCGTTCATCGCCCCGTGAATAACATGAAGTATGTGAAGGAATGAAAGGGGAGAAATCCAAAGAAACAAATTTGAGGAATGATCCTCTGCCATCGTTCATCACGGCGTTGATCCTCTCCCGTTAATAGGATTAAAAGGAGTAGATAAATCAATGACAAGAGATCAACATGGATTAAAAATCTCCCAAATTCCCTGCAAAAGTCCATTCCGCAAGAAAAATCGATATGTGAAGCAATATGTTCATCGATTAGCCCGCGTTTGTCGTAGAAGTCAAGAATGAGGAAGAAAACTTCAAACAAACATCCTACCTAGATCCGTGGCTTTTGTTGGCGATGATCCTATCACGCGTCATCGTCACCGGAAATAACTGTCAAGAAGGTCATCTCCGCATCAGGAGGTCTTCTCCAGAGCTCTATAAAGAAAATCAGAGTTATGGGAAATGTAACCCTGACCCTCCTTGTGAAATATCTATTTAAAAGAATGAAAGATTTTTTTCCAACAAGGATCTAAATAAAATATTTTAATAAAACATTTTATTATGGTAACGTCCAAAAACTAGATTTCACCACTGACCTGCGCTGACCGAAGTTAAGCCTTGCATAAGGTAAAATTGTTGTTCTGAACGCTACGATGCCCTCAGATTTCTGATCCGAGCACCCGATCGAGAGTTATTCCACTTTTTTCCAGAAAACTGAACGTGTGTGTTATTTAATTATTAAATTAAATTCAAAAACTTGTTCCGGGCTCACTGGGCCTTGGAACTAACCGCCGCCTCATATCCTGGTCTCGAATTAATTTACATTTAATATTAAAACAATACATGGAAAAATCTGGGACATTACATCACACCCACCATAGGAATTTTTTGTCATTGGAAAGCGAAAAAGAATTCTACTAAAAAAAATGTCGGTACTGTAAGAGAATCTGAGCCTCCCGCTCCCACATTCTCTTCTAGAGATTCTAGCTACCACCAAACATGTACAAAGGGAATTTCTCATCCAGGAAGTATCTTCTCCTACCGATCCTCGATCTCCACTTGGTATTCTGCAATGGTTTCCCCATCATTGATGTCCAGCTCACCCCAGTCGATAACATGCGATGGATCATTCAGATACTTCTGTAGTTGAGGCACATAGAAGACGTTGTGTACCCAGTAAATCTGAGGAGATAGAGCCAAGTGATGAGCCACCTCGCTAACTGTAATCAAAATCTGAAATGGTCCAATGAACTTCGGAGATAGCTTGTTTCCTCGTCCAAATATCTACAATTGCTGTCGAGGAGAGACCCGATGGAACACGTGGTCTTATTCCTCGAACTCCAAGGGCCTCCGCCTCCTGTTGGCAGAAGACTCTTTCCAACTCTGTGCAGTCTTCATCCACTCCTAGATGACTTGATCCTTCTCTGTAGTAGCTCTCATCATCTCTAGGCCCATTTGTGCTTACTCTCCCGAGTCAGTCCAGCAAAATGGCGATCTGAAAGGTTGCCCGTTCATCGCCTCGAATGGTGCCATTCCAAATAGTGTAATGATATCTTTTGTTATAAGAAAATCCCACCAAGGGTAGGGGATCATCCCAGCTACGACTGAAGTCATGTATTCTAGTTTGAAGCATATCCTCCAGGACCAGGATGGTCCGCTCTGTCTGACCATTAGTCTTGGGATGAAACGTTGTGCTCAAGTGTAATTGAGTCCCAAAAGCTTCTTACAATCCCTTCAACAACCAGGATGTGAAATGAGCATCATGATATGAGATGATCATAGATGGAACTAAATTAAGTCAAACTATCTCTTTTATGTAGGGGCGTCTCATGTTCTCTATTGAACTCTCCTCTCGTATGGCTAGGAATTGGGTCGACATGTTGAGTCTATCAACGATCACCCAGATGGAATCGTGTCCCTCAGACGTACGTGGTAAACCAATCATGAAGTCCATTGATATCCTGTCCCACATCCACTCTGGCACCTCAAGGGGCTGAGTCAAACCTGCTGGCACCTAGTGCTCAACCTTTACTTGCTAACAAGTAAAGCACTGAGAGAAAAACTCTGCCACACCCTTCTTCATTCCTGGGCACCAGAACTGAAATCGGAGGTCCTGATACATCTTTTCCATGCCTGGATGTACCGCCAAAGGAGAAGTATGGATGCCCATTAGAACCTCCTCCTGCAAAATCATTGGTACTACCGTGCACCCTCTGAAAAGAACAATGTGCTCCCCACCTTCTGAATATCCATCAGCAGTAGTACCCATCGATATCTGAGCATGTAGAGTCTCACAGCTAGAATCCTCACATTGTGCTTCCCTAACTCATTGTAAGAGTGGAGGGGTAACAACAATCAATAGAAGGTAGGATCCCTACTCTCTATCCACAAAGGATAACTGTAAGGAGGCCAACTACCATGTCACCTCATCCGGCAACTGCGTACTGGATTTCCTACTAAGAGCATTTTCCACCACGTTCCCCTTCCCAGGAATATAAACGATCTCAAAGTTGTAATCCGGGAGGAACTCAATCCATATTATTTGTCTCAAATTCAAATATTTCTACAAAAAGATATATATGAGACTCTTGTGGTCAGATTAGATGATAAACTGCTCACCCATCAAGTTGTGACGCTACATCTTCAATGTGAAGGCAACCACTGCCAACATAAGATCATGGTTCATGTATTTCTGCCCATGTGGCCTCAACTGACATGAGACATAAGAAATCACCACTTGCCTCTACATCATGACACAACCAAGCCTAGTTCCGGATGTGTTGCAGAGCACTACGTACTCGACACCCACCTCCGGTAATCTCATGATTGGGGCGCTCGGCAAAATATGTCTTAACTACTGGAAAGCCTACTGGAATATCTCAGTCCACATGAAAGGCTACCCCTTTTGGGTCAAAGATGTCATGGGTGCTGTAATCCTGGAGAAAGCAAGGATGAAGCTCCGATAGTAGCCTGTCATCCCAAGGAAATTCCGCACCTCTGTCACGTTCCGGGGTGGCTCCCATGCTAGTATTGCCTCCACCTTGGTTGTGTCCTTTGTTACACCTTCTACTGAGATAATGTGTCCTAGAAAGTGGGCCTCCCCTATCCAGAACTAACACTTCGAGAGTTTCCCATTCAACTTGTGCTCTCAGAGGGTGTCCAGAACCATCCACAGGTGTCTCTCATACTCCTCCTCGGATGCAGAGTACACAAGGATATCATCGATGAAGACCACTACAAACCGGTCTAGACAGGGCTGAAATATCGAGTTCCTAAGTCCCATGAACACTTCCGGGGAATTCTTCATGATGAAGGGAATCACAAAGTACTCATAGTGACTGTAGGGACATTTGAAATCCATCTTCGGTATATCCTCATCCCATAACTGCAACTGGTGATAGCCTGATTGTAGATGAACCTTCGAGAACCATCGTTCCCCTCTCAACTAGTCGAATAGGTCGTTGATCCTTAGTAGTGGATACCAGTTCTTCATAGTCTTCTGATTCAAGTACCGGTAATCCACACATAGCCTCATGCTCCCGTCTACCTTCTTGGAAAATAGCACTGGGGCCGCCCTGGGTGAAACACTGGGTCTCACAAAACCCTTCTTTTACAAGTCTTCCAGCTGGACCCTCATCTCATGCAGCTCTACAGGAGACATCCGATATGATGATGCTGATATCGGTTTCATCGCGGGTTGCAGCTCATTGCCGAAATATTTATCCTGACGGGGAGTTATCCTGGGGATATCATTCGAAAAGACATCCTCGTACTCAGCCACTACTGCTAGAAACTGGAAACTTGTAACATCTGTTGTTCCAAGCGTTAGGCTATCCAACTCATGTGAAATCAGTTGTGCCCTCCTATTCATAGGTCTATCCTGTGCTACCTAGGTCTCTCGTACACCGAAAAAAGAGAAACACATTTCATCACTGGGGACACACCACACCCTTCACCTAAAACAATCGATCTGGGCATGAACTGTGGATAACCAATCCATTCCAATAATGACATCGTAAGGCCTCGACGCTACCTCCAGGGGGTTCCAACAAAAACTCTCACCTCCATGGGCCATTTCACAATGTCTATAGAGGTGTGTGATCTCTGAATCTTAGCCAGTCGGTGTTTCATTGCATAAGGGTCGAGTCAACGACTCAACTGGAATCTCAAGGTCTCAAACAAGATTAGTAGCCAGAATGAAATAACTAGAACCTGTGTCTATCAGTATTGTAGGAAATGTATAAAAGACACATATTATACCTCTAATCATTCCGTGAGTACCTGGGTCATATGCCTCTACTGCCTGCAGCTGTCCCTTCCTATGTCCACCATCTCCCTGAGCCTGGGGTGGACCTCCGAGGGGTGGTGGTGGTAAAAGGTCAAAACAACGACCACCTCCAGCTGCTCTCCCACCCTATCATGTCTTCCACCCCGCGGATCTATCTTCTCCACACATTGACTCTACCTTAGTGGTCCATCCACTGCTACCGTGTCAGTAGTACGACAGGTCACACAATCTTGATCGAGATGTACCCTTCCATCACATGAGTATCATTGCCTCTCTCAAGGCCGGCAGGATGTGCCCTGCGAACCCTGTACGGCAGATCCCTTGTCCTGAGATCTCCTCTGAAAATGTCTCTCAGTACTCAACGAATGAAGGAGACTCAAAAACATATACATGAGAACCTTGAATCATGATCTGAGAAAATAAAGATTAAAACCCCATAGAGTCTCACCACATCATTCACATATATCATTGCATGTTTTCATGAGAGATATATTCCTGAATAGTGAAAAAGTGGACAATATTAGTGAGTCTGTCCACCACAACCCAAATCGTATTATTTCTTTTTGATGTATTCGGGAGACCCGTGACAAAATCTATAGAGACATTATCCAATTTACAAATGGGCCTATTAATTGGGTGTATCACACCATTGGAATTATTTCTCTATTCTTAACCATGTTGGAATATCAACCACCAAGATATGTATTCTGAAGTCTTCTTATTCATGTTATCACACATGAAGTGTTTTTGGAGATCTCGGTACAACATGGGGGTTTCAGGATGGAAATAGAATGTTGATCAATGTACACTTCCAAATAAGTACTTCTTTACCACCAGTGATTAAGGAACATAAATCCGCATTCCAAACTGAATCACAACATCATCATCAATATGGAACCCTTTAATCTTCCCTTCCATTACTTCATTCACCTTCTTTTGTATCTCAAGATCATCCCATGGTGCCTTGTTAATCAACGATTAGATAAATGGGTGGGTAGCCATTTTTATATGATAGGAATTATTCCATATTATTATGATTTCCAAATCCATCCTTTATATATCCATGATGATATGGTCTTTCTCAATCCGCAACAGGGATAGAGTGGAAGGATTTTTTCTATTTAGAGCCTCGGCTACCTTGTTTGGCTTTCCAGTATGATATTGAATAGAGAAATCATATTATTTTATTAACTCTAACCTTATCATTTTATGTATTTTGAGCTACTTTGGGTGAATATATAAATTATAATCTTCTGATCGAAATATATGTCACACTTCACACCATAGAGGTAGTTCTATGAGATTTTTAGGTATGAAATAATAGTTTCTAGATCTATATCAGACATCGAGTAGTTCAACTCATGGATTGTCAATTTTTTTAGGAATATGCTGTCACATTAACATTTCTCATTTGTACAAAACAAATTCCTTCATTTAAAGTGAAACTCTATGTGACAAAAAATTATTTACTTTTTGTAAATATTATTACATGTGTTTTGATAAGCCATATCTTTAGCTCCTTGATGCTTTCCTCAAGTTCTTCTATCTAGGAATACTTTACACATTGCATGTTAACTTATTTATTGGGCTTGACATTCTTTAAAACATTCTCAATAAACACAGTTAGTACAAAACTAATCCTAGATAACTCAGTATTTCGATGACAATAGATGGTATAGTCCATTCCTCAAACACCTTTGGTTTTAAAGGGTCCATATATATCCCCTCACTTGTGATCACATGTCCCATGAACATGACTTGAATTATCCAAAAGTCACACTTGATGAACTTAGAATACAACATCTCCTTCCTTGATGTCACTAACACATGTCTCTGATGTTATTTATATTCCTCCTTTCTTTGGGAGTAGATGAAAATATCATCAATAAACACTACCAAAAAAATTCGAGGTAGTTTATAAAGACCCTATTCATAAATTCCTTAATGATTATTTGGGAATTAATATGTCTGAAGGGAATCACCAAAAACTCATAGGGAACATACCTTGAATGAATTGACACCTTATGAATATCTTTAAAATACAAATTTAGATGATGATATCCATAACAAATATCCACCTTGGAGAAGTACTAAGATCATATTAAATAATCAAACAAGTATTAAATCCTTGGAAGTTAGTACTTCTTCATTATAGTAATCTTCATGAGTTCCTGATAATCCACAAACATCCACTTTTTTCTATATATCTTCTTCACAGAGATCACTAGCGCACCCCAAGGTGTTGCACTAAGTCATATGAATAGTTTTTCTAAATTCTCTAATATAGGCTTCATTAACACTTCCAGTTCGATATGAACCATCCGATAAAGAAAATATGAGATATGAGTAACTTATGGAATGATTTATCTGGATGACCATACCTCACGATCTGGGGGATGTCCGGGTAACTCTTTGGGAAATACAACAATGTTTTACCTTATGATGGGAATTTCCTCTATGTTGACACTTTAATTTGACTCATCCATTTGAGTGAGGTATTGTACTTCATAGTGAACCAAAACGCACACCATCTATGGATATTATAAATGAGAATCATGATCATTAATTAATTTTTAGAGAATCATAGGATGGTTAAGAGTGTGAAAAGTTAATTATTTTTCCTGACAGTTGATATGTGCTATATATAATGAGAGGAAATCCATTCCCATTATAGTTTCAAATTACACCAAGATAAGTAGATTGAGATTCACTGGAAGAGTTTTCCTGCACACACCAATAAAAGATGAGTCCAACATATGGGTTTCAATAAATGCAACACTAGATATTTTTATAGATATCAATACTTCATGGATTTAGGGATTTGATTCAATATTTCTAGAAAACATTCATGATATAATAGAATGCATAAAACCACGATTAAATAATGATTATTTCATTCATTAGTGAATAAAATCTATTCTATGTAAGGATTCATTTTTTTTATCAACTTCCACTATATTGATGGCATAAGATGTCACTTGTTCTTTTGGAATTGGTGGAAGATGACACTAATTACCCTCCGGGAATTGTGGTTTTTGTGCATTGACTTGCATAGTTCCCTTGCTACCTATAGTAGTAGCATTAGACCATGGGTGGCACTCTCCATACCTCCACAACATTCCCCTAGATTCTCATATCTTTTCAACACTCTTGATCTTATTGTCCTTCTCTCCCACAAGTGACGGATTCCCCAATCTCATTGATGCTATTCACTTGATGCTTGTTCCCAAATCTTTGACATTCCAATGCTTTAGTTTTCTATAGAATGTTCTCAATAGATCCTCCAGAATGACACTTCATCATTTTTTACTTATCACATTTTCCAAGGGACCATTCTAAGAAATCAATATCCAATTTGAGATCACCACAAAGGACTTCCACATAACTTCTAATGTCTCAAATTGAACGAGACTTCCCAATGTCTGTTTTTATTCCATAGAAGAATATATCAAATTCATTATCATTATTGATAATAGATACTAAAGAAAACCTTCCTAGACATGTGAAATTTTCATCATAGATAATTATAGAATATCCATCCTTTTTCATTAGCTCTTTTAATTTTCCCTCCATATTTGTATGAAGAGTTCCTGAGAAGTACTTGTTAAGAAACATAATCTAAAAATATACCAACTCCATCTCTTCAATTTCATCTATCATCTTGGTGTTTAGAATGAAATATCACCACTATTTGGCATATCTATCAGGATGATAATCGCCCAGAGTAACTATCTCCTTCTCAAAATAGTGAAGCACTGAAATGATCTTCTTCGAAGAGTTGACCCACTATTTTGAAACAAGTGGATTCTAAGATCCACTATATGTTGTTGGTTGTTGTGGAATAAAACCCTAAATTTCTAGTTTCTCCATCCTAAGTTAAGGTGGATGTTCCAAACTATTCAATTTATTATTTATACCCAGATATCAATGAAAAATCATCACAAAGATGTTTTGAAATCCACCTCCAATTGCATTGGGTATGTCAATCGAGAAATCCCTACATTTTACATTCCATGGTTTGTTGTCATGGTTTCTTCTCGTTACCACAATTTTCTAAAATTGAAAAGGTTAGAACAACCATATGTCAACAAACCATGAATATATAATATACCCCTTTTGAAATTAATAGTATATTCATTTCTTATGGGATCCCTTTGTTTAGAAAATGTTATTGTGTTCTTATGAATAATTAGTTTCCTACCAGGGTTTTCACTATGGTTCTCTAATCATAATTTCCAAATTAATTAAACCATACCAGTGATAACATCTATAATCACCCCTATTTCCATAAACATTAAAAAATAAATACGGTCTCATTATCATCTAATCAAAAGACATTAGAATAATTATTTATGAATAAATTTTATGAAAATACATTAGTTTAAATATTTAGGTATTAATTAAATGTTCATGACATGTAGAAATACATAACACTCTATCATAATTATATTTTATTATCACCTATAGTATGGATGTATTTTACTTATACTGTCTTTCTATGATTCTTATTTACAAGGCCAATATTCTATTCAAAAGGGTAACATTACTATTTAATATGGTATGCTACTATTCACTAAAAAAATTATGTTAGTTTTATCAGAATCTCAGAATATTATAGATAAAAACCTTTTATGTCAGGTTAATTAAATTTAAAATAATTAAATTGGAAAATCTATGCTTAACAATCACATCGTATTTCATTGATGCAAGATGTGGAATTGTGTTTCCTAATGTGTTTATATGTTATTATAAAACTAATAAAATAAAGGATAAATTTCAATGATAAATGTTTGTGTCATTACAATATTTTTCGTAATATATACATTGGATAATGTTATCATGTCACGGGATGTCTTCTTGACATGTCTTGACATTTTTTTGGAAACATTGTTTTTATTTTCTAGACATGTATAAGGATATCTGATAATGGCCCAGTATATTGTACATGTCCAAGGAAAATCACATGTTCTTATTTAATTTTCTATAGGATTTTGCACCACATGAATGATATATATGGAAACTATCACATTATTGAGGATGATATATCTGGATGGTTTCATATGATCATGTTATTAGTTATAGAGGATATCACAAGATCATGCCTGACATTTGTATAGGGTTCCAAATTTTCTAGTTGTCTTATTTAGGGAACATGGAGAGATCTAATGTACATTCAATAATTTTATCAGGAGACCAAACTATCCTACATGGAGAATGTCACCAGCTATAGTTGGAATATATGGAAGACTTCACAATAGATAGATTGAATAAACTAGTATCTTAGTATATCATGCTTGAAATGTTTCGATGAAATCACAATATATGGATGGATATCTTATAGGGATTCACAAGACTCATGTGGCATGCACAGAGTGTATCATGTGACTTTTTCCATGTTTTATGGGTATTAAAAAACTAAATGGCATGTTGAGGGGACATTGTGTGACATGGGCAGCATGTCATTGTATTTTCGCATGATTTGGATGAGTCATGTGATGTTCATGAACATTAATGAATATATATTATCATTTGTCACCCATATTTTGTTATTTATTAGAGTTTATTATTTCATATGTTCCTCATATTTGTGTAGTGTTATATTTTTTTAGGTTTTGCATGACCGGACTAATATACAGGATGTCCTTCTTATAATCTGGCTAACATGCTAAAGGTTCTTTGTTTAAATTTGCGTTTTTTTATGAAGTGCCTATGCATGTTTTGGAACCCGTTGAGTCTTTACCTAGATATTATATAGTGTATGACATTTAAAATCAGATTATTAATCCTACCAAGAAGCCTGTACCTACAATACCTTGTGCAATTGATCAATGTATATATTTTTTTGTCGAGGGGAGGGATTTATAATCTTTATGACCCCAGTTATACTACTCCTTCTGCTACATGTATCTCATAGATTTTATTAGGATCCATTGGATGGATTTAACATTACATTCTTTAATATATCCTTCAATAAGTCATCCAGGATTGTCGCATGATTTTCAAAGGTCGTAAGAATGTCTTATCAGAGCCACATTCATTGGACAATGGACGATCAAAGGGATTTACACAAAACATGTTTGTCTATCAAGGGACATCCATAAGGTTAGGAAGAAATATATTAGTGTATTTTTTATTTAAGGATTATTTTTTAAATTCCCTCACATGATAGGATATTTTTTACTTAAATAATTCATGAGACCATGGTTGCTAGTCAAGGGGCCTTCAACAAAATAGACTGACATGAAAATGTTTCCAATGAGAGCATATTTTATTATCAAGGGGACCTCGTATGATCAATGATTATCCCCATGGTAACGTAACCTCATTCATGGGAAAGATATCATATATTCTATACATAAGATTCTTCATAATTTCCCCTTTTATTTCATCCTGTACATTACAAGGGTTTGGGATATTGAGAATTTATACGAGTGTTGTCGAAGACAATAACTCTCCATTTCTATGATTCATCATGAGACCAGTAAAGGATCTTGTTGTGATGTGTGCTCATTATCATTGAAAAACCTTCTACTTGCATAGGTTCCACAATTGGAAATGCAGAGTCAAATGAGCTTATCTGAAACACATTGAATGATGAAGGCAACATGACATCGAGATCTTGCCTGAAAAGCTGGTCATGTTGCAATATCTTACACATTGTTTTGTGAACCTCACAAGCATTTTTCCTGAAGATATATGACTATATATGTCCTTAATCGTATTCATATTATTTTCATTAATATATAAATTGTTTTGGATGATATTTTAGCATATTTTTTTTAACAAGTGTGGTAATGAGAATGAGTTTACCTAGAAGTGGTTTCATTACCCTTGAATGTATTGGATATGTTATAAAAAACAAATGGACTGTCCAAGGGGGGTTTATTTGATTACTGAAGGTTGAGCATTACACATGACCCATTCAAATGACCATATGAAATTCATGTCATCACATATCTTTTGGAGGTTTATATAATATGTGGGTTTTGGCAACCATCCAATCCTTTTCTTCATGATGAAACTAATACTCAGGTTTCATGTATTTCATCCCTTTCATATTTAACAATTATCATTTGGAGGGTGTAAAAAATAACATTTAGATCATAAAAATTAAATAATATGAAACATTAAATGATAAAAAATAGATAAAAATAATGTATTTTATTATTTTATCATTACATTGAGAAATAAAAAATAACATCCTTTATAATTACAAATGTATTTATTTTAAATATATATTTATTTATAAAAAACTGGTAATGAAAAAATTTATATAGACATAAAATATAATATAGGAATACTGAAATGGAAAAATATAAAATCTGGTGAAAATATGTGTCAAGGTGTAATATGTTAAAAAATATTCATCTTATAGTTCTCCAAATAAAGTCATTGGTAATATAAAGTAACTTGATGGGATATTTTTCCAAATTGTTTACCCTAATTATTTTGTAATGAAATTTAGGTATAAAAGAAAATTTAAATAACAAATAAAATAATTACAGAGTAGAAAATATATTTTATAAAACAAAAAATTGTTATATGTACGTGAAATATTCCCGAGTAAAAGAATGGATAAGGTTGTATCCACATAGAGGCGACAATTTTGGGGGTTTTCAACAAAAGGGGAGTGATGTGAAAAGAATACATGTATAATATAAGAATAAACATAGGAGATTAAAAAAGTTTTTTTTGGAGGATAATGATAAAGAATTCATGAATATTAATTTTAGCATTGAAAATCAATGTTTTAATGTCAAATTTGGGAAATAACTATTACCATTAATCTCAATTTTAATGAAGGAGTTTAATGAACATAACCATATGAATAACCTATTTAAAATAAGTAATATTATATATCACATTTTATAATTTTAGATTACAATAATTTATTACATATTACATATTTAGTTATTTTTTAGATTCATTATTATATTTAATAATTTTGATTAGTTCATACGTGTTTATTAATACTGGGGTTGATTGTTATTTTATGATAATAATTTCATCATTCATAGATTATTTAATGTGGTGGATTCTTTTT
Organism: Viscum album; assembly: GCA_963277665.1. NCBI lineage: Eukaryota > Viridiplantae > Streptophyta > Magnoliopsida > Santalales > Viscaceae > Viscum > Viscum album. The sequence continues at coordinate 1,841,486,855 of OY728156.1, forward strand.
TTCATAAGATTTATTTAGTACAGTTTTCATTTTTGAGATAATATGTGTTTGGTTAGTGAGAATGGAATCCATGATGAGCATGTATTGTGTAATTTACAAATAATATCAATTTACATTGTAATGAACATTCATATTTTACAAATATATTGAACTATATTACTTCCATAAATTTATAATTATAAAATTATATTATTACTATTAATGTCTTGAATATTATTCATGACTAAAATTATGATGCCCATATAGTATAATCCTTGTATGTACTTGAACCAGACTCTATATAAACCTTTTATTCAAATGAATGAGTCAGTATTTAGAGTTACATAATTCCCATATTATTTTATTATAATCAAGATGATGTTAATATAGAATCACCTTAAAATGTAATTATTTTAAAATTCATTAGATGAACTGTTAATAGGAAAACATAGAGAAGAACTAAAATACTTGGTTCAATTTATTATTTCCTACGATTATTCCATTTGGATTGAAGGATTTTGATGTCTACCCTTTAATCCAAATGTATCTGGTATCTAAGAAGGATTTAGGAGGGTAATTATTTAGGGACATAAGAATAATCCAATAGTAAATAGTTGTATTGAGGGGTAAAGGATGGGTCATTTTATAGGGGAGTTTGGAGTGCCATTTTCCAAAATACTCATTCATTATTTTTCAACGTTTTCATTTTAAGAGGAAAGTGGATATAATGTGAAAAACTGGAGGAAATGGTTCCTTCATTACCTCATATATAAAATGTAGTAAACTATTTTTTGGTATTTTAATTCATTACCACTTACATTATACATTTTATGTCATTCTACCTTTACTATGGAAACTCAATTTTTAACGCTATAACAAATTTTTATGCCAGAAATAATTATTAAACTTATTACATTATTTTAAATTGATAAATAAAATTACAAAATACATTTAATATATTTTTTATTTTTTAAATGGAGTAATTTAAATTATAAATCAAAACAAAATTTATATTGTAATAAAATTTGTAAAAAAAATTTATTTTTAGAAAAAGACTTTTCTTAATACTATTTCAGGTAACATAATAATAAAATTATGATATATATTTTCATTATAAAATTAATAAAATTATTTTACTAATCCATTAAAACTGATCAACATTTTTATATAGACAATATTATTGAACTCATAAAAACAATTGTTTTGTTAACAAATATCAGATTTTAGTGTTAAATGATTTCAGTCACATCCCAATAAAATTAATTATTTATTCATTAACCAGTTAATATTAATCAATAGATTCTTATTATTATATTTAATAAAATTTATAAACATCTAAAATCATTTTTTAAGAAAATAGTAATTATATTAACAATATGACAAAAATTTATATTTATTTAATATAAACTATTTTTTAAGAAAATAGTAATTATAATCTCTCATGCTTATCAAAAATCACTAAATCTATTAATTTACAACATTATCAAAATAAATAATTTATTTTTAATCTACATCCTTCCTTAAATCGATATAATTATTGGTATGATCTTTAATGAATTCCATGAGGATATGTATTTCGTGTTCATGGCCATTTTATTTACTTATGGTTTATTTAATCCAAGAGTCTTATTACCATGGTTTTATTTTTAATAATAAAAATTGATAAATGTTTACTTTAAATTTTTATATTTTATATTAATAAAATATGTCTTAATTTGTTTTATTCTATTGTCCAATATATTACATGATATTAAATGCAATTTATTTTATTAGTTGAAAATACATTCTAAAATTTTGGATTGTTACATTTAATTACATCAAGTATATGGTTTTTAATAATTTGTTTCATTGGAAACCAAGACATATTGTGTTGTCCCCAATATGGAATTAATTGAAATTATATTGTTTATAATATTATATATTATATCATAATATCAAAATCCAAAAATTTCCATGTAAATAGGTATTGATAAGGTAAAGACTATATGAATTTTAATAGAGGAGGATCAAATCACATGTTATTAGATAATATCACCACTTCGTGTCCTTTGCAATAGAGAAAGTTATGGAAATGTTATGAGGGTTGTTCCATTTGTTATTAGAGAAAATCACAAGAGTTCACAGGTCAAAATTGTCGAGTTCGAGTACCATGAAGAAACAATCCATTCCATATATTCTTGAGTGTAAAAATCCCCCAGGGATGCATAATAATAACTATAGTACTTCAACACTAACAATAATATAATATTATATTAATGTAATCAATGATATAATTTATATTTCATATTTTAATTTGTTGGTTTATTGAATATGAAACATCATTTGTTTTAAGAATGAAAAAATAAGTTCAATGGAATTCACAATATGATACATTAAGCATTTACAAATAACTAAATATTATTATTTAAATGTTACCTTTATAACATAGTTTTTGTAATATAGGGAATGAATAGTTTCCACAGAATTATGAAAAAATATTTTACACAAGTTTAAATGACGATTTTTTTGTTACAAAATTTATTAAAAAGGCAATAAAAACCAATTGAAGATAAAATATGTGCTTTTATGAAAACCTACATGAGAAAGAATATTTATGTTTATAAAATAATATATCTCTTTATTGATTTTTATTTTAATAAAAACTATATTTTATATATTCAATTTAATGTTTAAAATTAATCATATATGTTTTCTAGATATGATATAAGAACAAATAAAAAATTTCAGATAAGAAAATTATATATTTAAAAAAATATTGTTTTACAAACTTTTGATGGAGAAAACATTATAAATAATTTATTATCTATTATATTTTATATTTTAAAAAATAAACTTCTTCTTTATATGTGGGAAATAAAAAAAATACTTTTGTTGAATTTTGCTATTTTTTTGATGAAATTCTATTTTTAATGAATGGTACAAAAACTGGATTTTAATTCAAAACTGCATTTTTATCTAATTATATTATTTAAATATATTGTCCACATAATTTTTTCTATTGTGTAATGGAATTGATATTTTATAATCTAATCCAATTTTGGTCATTGGATGTAATTTCACATTGAAATTAGAGAAAACTACATGTCAGTCTTTCGATGGTTATTACCTTTTAAAACATATTTTTTCGTTTTAACAACATGAATTAATTTTAAATTAATAACAGAGTATTATTGTTTTATTTATTATAAAAAATTGATTACTTGAATGGAATTAAAATCCACATATTTTATAAATAGGTACATTTTATTAGACATAATGAATTGTAACTTCCGTAATTATATTTATTTATCATGGTTAAAGGTTAAATCCGATAAATAAGGGTAGAAAAATTTTATAATAATATAAAACTATCATAACAGAGGTTATATTCTTATCTAATAAGATATTTCGGACCATTTGTACCATTGGGTAGATTTTAAGACCCCATGGAGCCACTTGGGTGTGATAATGACATGCTATAACAATTAATTTAAAGTAATGATAAATATATCATTTACATTAATATTATTACTAAAACAATTTTAATATTGGCTTATATAAATGTACTCTATGAATATAAATTGTCATTAGACAAATAAATCTATTTCCTACATCATGGTATTTGTTTTACAATTTTCAAACCTTATATAAATTAATATATTTTCAACCCAATGATGATGTTATGATTATCTTATTATTGAATGATTCAAAAAAAAAAATATATTAAAAAATTTAAAATATATTTAATTCCAAATTTTTATTCCATACACGAATTTTATGGCTAATTATGACATATCATATTACAGTTAATATTTTTTTTCTAATGAACCTAGTTTTTATGAGTTTACCATAAACAAATTTCTAAATAGTGTCAAAATTGATATAAATGTGTTTTTCAAAAGAAATACAATTTTATTAAAATATATTATAGTCATATAAATCTCTGATTAGTCAAAATGAATTATATAATGTAAAAAATTCCATTAATGATCCACTTGAGGTTCACATGGAATTTTATAGTTACTATATTGACCATATATTATAAATATAAAACAAGACATGGTAATAGTTAATTTATTTAACTAAGGGTTAATTTTAAATGATTAGGTTAAATTTGGGACCTAAACATGTTTAAAACCTATTAGATGAGAGAATGTCAGCCAATCCTTATTTTGACCTCTAGTTATATCTCCCATGAGCTTTTATAATTAAAATATATTATTTATAATAAAAAAATATTCCATGCCATTCCAATGTGCCCCTCCCCCCTTTTATAAAAGGCCCCCACCTCTATCCACTTACTCACACATATGAAGCCCCATGGATTGCCCAAATTATTTTAAAATAATCTAAAAACAACCCTAAATTCCTTCTATAATCTTTACCTTTCACATAAGGCAACTCATGTAATATTTTTTTTCTCAAATCCAAAGTATTTACCTGATTTAGAGTAGACGTCTTCTCTCAAACTCCATTAACATATTTTCCTTCTTCAACCAACAAACCTATTTTTTAAACTCTTTTATATTAACCACAATATACAAAAAATAATAGGATTTTTAAATGCTATGGGTTCTATATACACTTACATACACCTCCATCTAATGGATATAAAATATATTTTTTCTATGTACGGAGAACTACAGCCTCACGAAACAATGAGTGTTCAATTTTCTACTACCACCTCTCATGGTGGCTGTAATGAAGGAAATGTATATATATATATATATATTATTTATACTATTCCCATTATTCTATATTTTTATTTACCACATAACTTTATTAGTTCCATGATATGTAAATATGATAATTTCATTTGAGTGTATGTGGACTACTACCCCTTAAAGTGATATGAATCGGTCATTCCATATGAGGAATATATAAAGGATGGAGTTAATGAAATTATGTGAAATATATAATATATGTATTTTAATATAATTATAATATACCTATGTATAATTTAGTTTTAATTCCTCTAATATGAAAATTAAATGAATGTAGCACTCATTCGTGTGTACAAACTATCATCTCCATGAACGATGAACTTCAATTGTTATCACAAAATGTTATGGACTATTATAAATATATATATACTGGATATATATTATTTATATATCATGAAAAATATTCTGGATATAATGGACTTTTTACCACTTGAAAACTTAGTAATTATAACAAGTTTATTTTTGACTTATGTACCGAACATCGATAAAATGTCTGATATGAACTAAAATAATTATTTAATTTCACTAACATTGTAATAAGTAATATTAACTAAATAATTAACTTAAATAAGTTTCTTAAGAGTGTATAAATTAACTTATGGTTATTTTCCTGGAATATAAATAATGAACGTGACCAGTCAAACTCAATAATGCCATTTATTTATCCTTAAAATAATGATATGATCATTGCAAAGAACTTCTTCTCAATATCCTTTCATTGAGAAATTTCATGAAGATATACACCATTATATTTTATAAAATATATATATAAAAAATTCATTTCTTATCCCTATTATATGTATACAAATGATGTTTAATGTCTTGTAAACTATTCTACATTCTTGTTGCTTATAAATTAAATGTTCAAAATTGTAATGTATTGTTTACCCAAAATATTGTTTTAGTTTTTTAATGATTTAATCATCTAAATACTTATCATTATTGTTCATGTTTTCAAAATTATTTTAAGTAATTATTTATATATAAATGATTTTTTAATTTTAAATTTATTTCAAAATTTTCATATTTGTATGGGACACATTGATTCCAAAATATTATTTTAAAATGATTTAATTGTGTTTTAAAATGCGATTGATTATTTCAATAACATTGAATTGTTTATATATATATATTTCATAAATTGATGTTCTTGTGTTTATGTTGTTATTATGTATCAATGTTTACTTTATAGGTGTACTATTTTATCTTAAAATATTGTGTTCTCATTGATGAGTGTGTGTCTTGAAATGATGGAATCTGATTATAAAGTAGAAATTTTATTTTTCTTCTATGAATGGTTTATGTGTCATGATTTTGTTATGGTTCATTGGAATTTCTTAATTATAAGAGAAGTTCTATGATAAGCCTTGGGTGGGTGATCCAGTGATAGCTCTCCAATGCCTTCAGTAACATAAAATAGGTAAATGATAAATTTTCTCCTAAAAGATCTAGGGAATATATAGTGATGAGTATTCCAATAAAACCATGAAGGATACTCCTTATGTACATATGAAAGCTACAATGTAATTATTATATGGAATCCACAAGTTAAATTTATGAATTAATATTTCTATGATATTTTGTATAAATCTTATGTTTACATGATGTATGTTAAATTTCCCTTGTTTAATGGTTGAAAATTTTAATTTTGTGAAAATGTTTCCCATGTGTGTTAAATATACATTGACTAATGGTTTTATTCCTTATTTAATATTCCTTAATAAGAACATTATGTTAATCCCAAGATTTTGAAATTATTTATATAGGGTATAATGATGTTTAATAGAAATGAATATGTATATCAGATTTTAATCCCGAAAAATGTCATGTTTTATTTAATGTAATTTCAATTTTTTTGAAAAAATTGACAGTTAGTAGATTTGAATACATTGTAATTTTTGAGTTGGTATGTAATAATTATGGCCTAATTATCTACAAATATAAACATAAAAATATTCTCAATGTTAATTTTTAAAAAAACACAAGATTATGTAATTTTTAATGCACGAGACTTATAGAATAACATCAAAATACGAACATCCTAATTGAAATGATCAGGAGAAAGAAAGTATCATGTCACAATATAGTAAATTACCATTAGGGGAATGTTATTAATGAAATCTATTGAGAACCATGATGATTTACAAAAATGAATCCATTCCAAAACCATAGAAATATTCCACAATATTAACATAAATTATGAATATGATTTATTAATATTCCATGATATTTAATGAAATTTCAAAATTATATTATATCATTTTTAGTAGATCTGGAGTTTTATTAAGAATCACCTCATGAAAAAGGAAAAAATATAGTAATATGGGTGATGTTGAGGTTAATAAAATACCAATGATTATAATACCACCATTATTTATGTATTTTGAGAAAATATTGATGACTTTTTTTGGATATACAAAGGATAACATTTTTTATCATATTCATATTATTTTCTAAAACTAAATAGGTATGTGTTGACCTCCCTAAATTATTTCAACACATGGAATAATCATAAGGAGTTATAGAAGGAAAATTGATCATGACTCTTAATGGTAGAGTTATATTCTTGAAGGGAATTATGTGTTCTTTATGGAATATCAAGAGATAATGAGCTAAATTGATACATCATGTTTCTATAGTGGTTTTTATAAACATTACATTTCTAGTATATATAGAGAAGAGCGAATATAATATTATTATAGAAGTTCAATTACTACATTTGGTTTATTAGATGAAGGGGGTCTAAGATGACATATTATAATTACATATCCTTTTATTAATGAAATAGAGAACATTAAGATTATTATCTTGTAGAAGCATATTCATCTAGAAACTGTAGTAAAATTTAATTTTTATTTTAGAAGATATCAAATTAAACATCACATACAGTGTGAATTCCTTTCATAAAATGGAATGAAAATACATAACACATTTTTTAGTTGTTTATCTCATTCATAATTAAAGTATTTGAAACAAAGGTAAGTGGATTATAAAATAGTTTTTATTCTCTGATAAAGTATTAAATTGGAATCAATACATTACACTGATATATAAGAGAACATCATGTCTATAAACTACTAAAGATACCCCCAAGTATACAATCCAAAAATTCCTTCAATGATATTGAAAACAATTTTTAATAATTGGGATTTCCCCATTGGGTGTACAATGATCGAGCCCTAATCATTTTAGATGTTGGGAGATATAGATCATAGGGGAAATGAATAAATCATGATACCACCAAAAGTGAGTATTTTATTATTTTATTTATGCATTATCGATGTCTGGTAATAGGATATATAATTGTGTTGTTAAACATTGAAGAACCTTGTTTTTAAGTGTAGTTTTATACTACTTATTTAAAATAATAAATTTCTGTGATCATTGATGAGTTGTTATAATATTGATTGTGATCATTCAGACTAACGAAAAAATAACCTACAAATGGATGAACATAATAAATGGAAATTATCTTATTCAGAAGTGCCCTTATTCATTCCACCACCATATAAGGGAAAAAAATTCATCTTTGTAAAAAAACATTACATCATTCATATGAATTATTACTCAAATCCAAGAATTATATATATAAATGTTATTTTAAAAACCCTAATATTTTATTCATATGATTTTCCGTTCATATTTCATCTTCTCGTCATTGATTTATGTCATTTAGAAAACATATTTTCTAACTATTTATGGGAAAATATGACTTATTACATTATTATTTCTTGTATTCTTATATATCCAAATTTTATTGTGCCTCCTTAAATCATTAAATTTATTAGATCATTCTTGTGGGTTATATTACTATTTATGGTTTACGTATGATTATCATTTTACCAGATAACATATTCAAGACATAATATAATGTGATTGTTTATCATTGAATTATGCATCTCTCCAATTAAATTGGAAATTCTTACATTTCATTAGATAATAAGTGTGGTACCGGGATAGATATAAAGACACATTAGGGTTTTTAGTGTTACAAGTTATCCTTGATGTATGTTTATAAATAAATTTATTATTTTTATCAATGTTATCATCATTCAATTGGTTTATTTGTTCTTATTATTTAGTTACATCATTTGAATGTTCTAGTGTGACTATTAATGATGTCATTTTAATATAAATATGATTATATTGTTATTCATAATTATATCATATAGTTTCTTTATTATCCACATCATAGCACCCTAATAAAATATAGACCTAAAACACTATATGGTACAACCCATGTCAAGTGGTTACACCTTTCATTCCATGGTCCTACCTGATCGAAACTCATAATTTAAGAGTTATTATCATTGATAAATTATTATTGATAAATGTTTGTATCCCTATGGGATATACCATGAGGGACATATTTTATGGTAGGCATGAATTAATTTTAATATGGCCTAGAGGTTATAAATTAAATAATATAAAATAATTTTCCTGAAGTGCATCAAGACATTCGAGGATTTATTTTTGGGGACCACAATGTGGGAATGGTGGTTTAAGTGGTTGGAAAATATAACTCCCCTAGAAATGATAGATATAAAAAATTAAATGGTATTACAGATTTCAGCATGTTGCACTTGTGTTTTTGGGATCCTATGACATTAGATTTCTAATATATGGAATCATTATCTTTGAGTAGTGTTAGGAATAGTGGCCTCCGTGGAAGGATTTTACAGTGTGTATTTATGAAGAAAAAAACACTAAAACAACATATGTAGTAATATGGGGATAATCATGAGTATGATAAATGACCACTAGGTAATGTGGGAGAGTTGTTATATGGGATGAAATTTATTTACGGGGAATCTAGTGATGTGTGTCAAAGAATGCCTTGTGGTCCATCTCAGATTTTTTGGTATAGATATATTGATCGATGATTCATTTATATTTATCCCATTAGAGTCATTTTGATCACCCATTAACAAATTTATGAATACATGTTATTCTATGTTTTGATATAATTATGATGATTTTTGGTAGAATAATTTAATTAATAAAATACTATACATTTAAATGAAAATATTATTATAAATTAATTCTCCCAATGACACATGACCTCTATATTTTTGGATTTTTATATAAGTTTTTATGAGATTTTTTTTTAATATTCTGAGTAAGAGATAGAATTTGATGTTATAATAACAAAATAACTACCACAACCCTTATTTATTCTGGAGGGAGAAAACATTCTTCACCATGATAATAAATTAACAATTACAAAATTCAGACTTCCAGAATATTTCAATTATCTCCTTCAAAATATTCATGAATTTATCCTTGGAAACTATCCATTTGATAAAATACACTAGAAAAAAACAATATTGATAAATTGGGACAAAACCACCTTTTCATTATCCCTATAATAAAGATAAATAAAAATTGAATTCATGATATAATTTCCTAGAGTCTGACCCATTACAAATGATAATTTACTGAAAGATGAACATGTCATTAGAAAAATCATTAACAAAAGTGGTGGAGTCAAATTCATCCAAAAAATTAATTCATACTCTTCATTACACAATATTGATTCCGAAATGAAATAGTTATTTTCTTATTAAATAATTAAAATTGGTCTACATGTTTTTTGAAAAAAAAATAAAAATGACATCACCTTAATGGTTCTAGAATTTATTTTTATTGCAGACCTATCATTTGATAACCTTGGATGATCCATCTGTATTTAAAGTAATAGTAATAACTATTAGGTATGTTAGGGTTACAATAGTGTTAAACCTTATAATAATAATAATAATAATAATATGGTAACTTATAATAATAATAACATAAGTTATATGAACGATTAAACCAAAAATAATGATAATTTAAAACCTAAATAAACAAAAATAATATATCATATAATTTAATACTCAAAGCAATGGAACTTTTAATAAAGAAAATAAATCAAAGTTTAATCTTCATTTAATAGATTCAAAAAACCATTTTCAATAAATTAAATAATAAAAAATATTGTAAATAATTTAAAATTATTTTTAATGGTCCTTAGAATCCTAATTATAATTAATAAATTTAACCAAAGGTGTTTGGATTTAAAAATTAAAATTATGCGAAAAATTTAATGAATTCTTGTTCCAAAACTATTCCCTCGGTGGACCATTTCCCAAAAGATTATAAAAATTGACATTCATGATTTCCATACATAGTCTATATGGTTATTCATTAATGTTTTTTGTCCTATAAATTTAATAAAAAATTTCCAGATTTCAATAAATTTGGTAATTGATTAATTTAATTAAAGAAAATATAATATATATTTGATATATATTTATATAGTGAATAATTGAATTTTTTTTATATAAATGTTGTAAGGCCCTTTTTTATATATTGTTATTGACTAATGGAGATATTACAATGAATATAGCATAATTAAGCTCTCCCTTATATTTCTGGATTCTCAATGTCATTAGAGGAGATTTGTATTAGTCTTGGTATATGAGAAATTATTGGGTAATGTATTCCTATACATGATAGTTTCTACCTTTTAGAGTTTGTTATATGTGCATTAATTTATTTTAAATAATATTACAAGGATTTGTTTTGTTATATCAGGAACCCTGGTTCAATGAGCTAGTGACTAAATGTTCTATAACAATTATTTAATGTCATATATCAAATTACCATACCTAGTTTGTGTTATGCTATCTGTTTACCTATTTGATAAATTTTATTTGTTTGTTTAGATTGAAATTCCCAACTTATAATAGTGGTGGTTCCATGGTTCCATGATAGAAAAAATATATTTCAAATGTAAAAATATGTAATAATTGGGATTCAGGGTGTCTTGGTACACATAACATAATGAAAATTTATTATATTTATTTTTAAGTTATTAAGATGTTTTTGGTTTTATTTTTTACATTATCATTCATACACTCACAAATTTTTCTTTATCCAACCACACATGAAATTGTGTTGTGTTAACAATGAGATTAAGAGAGGTCATTAAAGCCTACCTCTAACATACAAAAGACTATGGAAAAACATTAATATTAAAATGAATCATTTAAATAATTAACACCGTTGGCCAAAACAAAGAAAACAATCAACCAATAAATGAACAATGTTAATGATATATAAGTCCCAAATAGATGTTTAATTGAGTTAAAATCATGTAATGTTGCATAACAAAATAAAAAATAATAAATATTCACAGTATGTTCCATATAAATATACATAGTATGTTCCATCCGAATAACTATTGTGAAAATATCAATGAATCAATTAATGATTTATTAACTATGTAATGATACTAATATGTTTTCCCTTACAAAGTCAACATATAACAAATATCACTAAAAGAACAATAAAAATATATGATTATAATAATAGTACAATAAATCTTGAAAATATTGTGATAGAGGTATCCCACACCAACATCCCCAACACACTACTCATCCTTATGTAGAAATGGAAAATATATTTTCTCATTTAACCCTTACAATTCTATAACCCATATCCAACACCATTTATAACCACCTCTCAAAATATCCACATCTAAATACACCATATACCTAAACAACATAACCCCAAGAACTACTATGTAACCGCAACCACAATCACTACTATGGTTTAAATTATAAAGGAGAGTCAGGATGGGGAATATATGTCTATATTATTCACAGAATTATTATTTTTCAAGGTTAATTTGGTAATGAAAACCATATGGAAATATTTTCTAATCATCAAACTTGGGTATGGGTTTGTAATAATGGTTAAGGATACATCACTCACTAGTGAGATAATAAAATATAAGATAATATTCTAAGAACATGAAATTAATTTTCCACGGAAAATATTCCATAATAGTCAGCCTGATAAGAATTTCATTTAACTTAACATCACCATGGAAAACAAATACCATTACCTATGACCATCAAACCAGAATCAACACATCAATCACAATATTTATTTTAAATTAATTTCAAAATATTTTACAAATCACTATCATTACTGACATACCATATAGTTTCATTACAACATGAATATATTTGTTTTAGTATTATATAAATTCATTGTATATCACGTAACAAATTTAATTATTCCTATTTAACTAATTTTATCATATAATATCTTACCTTAATTAAAAATTGATTCAATTAAAAATGAATTTTTCTGTGAACCACCCACATAATAACCCCTCTCAAGCTAAAATTGAAGACAATATTGACCCCAAAATCCCACTTCTAATGTTCCATGGTTTTAGGATTATGGCCAAGACATAAAAAAAATCAATTGGTGTCATTTTGATAAAAAATTATATCAATGAATAAAATAAACCAATAATCAACTCTAGAAATATCAATAGATAAATAACTTCTATAACAAAAATTTAACCTATATTTCCAATTATTTAAACACAATTACATAATAAGAAATGAAAATATCCATAAACTCTACCATAACAACTTATATACAATCCCTCAATCTCTTTGGAATAATCCTAAAAATATATTAATAAATATATGGAAAAATGAACGCATGGGAGTGAAATGTAGAATAATCATCATTTACAAAATTAGAACCCATATTAAATAAATATTTTGGAGAAAACAAGTGTATATTCATCCATGAAATGGAAAATATATGATTAAAATGCTAATACCAAATGGAATCATTAAAAAGAATATGATACAACATTCCATCTAGAGATATATATTTCTTCCAAATCCCTATATCTTAGTAATCAAAAGACATAAAACAAAAACTCAATACTAGCATTCTTCCAAACCCCATGAATAATAATATTCATAATCACTATTCATTATTAAATAAGAGATAAATCTAATTTAATGCAAACAATGAAATAAAATAATTAAAACTTCTATAATATATTTCATCTCTCTCACCTATAAATTCATTGGTAATTCAATATCATATTTGGGAGGAAAATAATTTGAGTAAATCCTCTCACTAATTATTAAGGAGGATAATTATAATATAAAAACCATTCCCTAATAACAACCTCCAATTTTCACCTCAGTCTAAATACTACACCCCAAAACACTATACTAATACATCACAAACACAACAAAAAATCAATGCTAAATCAATATCTAAAAAATACTATATTTAACAACCACATACTTGGTATATTAATTAAGATACAAACACTAACAACATGTCATCCTCATTCCATGTATTCCCATAATTATTTACAAAACCACAAAAAACTTGTCAAAATGGGTATATATGTTGTTACCCTAAACTATTATAGATTGTATGTATATACCTAAACCATGTGCCTTCACATCTCATCATTTATAACCTAAATCTATCTTGTCTGTGAAATGTCATCCCTCAAACTTTTTTTTACTCATCATCAACCAAAACAACTTCTACATTACAACAATTTATAAATAACATGGTAAAAAACATTGGACACGAAACAAAATCACCCCACCACTCCCAATAAAAATATATCAGTAATAAAATCAAATCCTCATGAAACAATATATAAATCACCTATAATATTTGTAGTATTATACCATATGATATATTCAGTTCTTTTCATTATTAGTCCCTTTAATTCAATATTATATATTAGATACCATTATGCAATGACCATAAATTTATATTATAGATTCATATAATGTAAGGATATATTTTAACCCATCAAATTCATATATTACCACCAACCCTCCTAGAAAAAATATTCATTTAACCCTCTTATCCATGCTTCCACCCCCCTCCCTACATCAACCATCAAAAGTGTTATAAAAAAAGGATAATCTAGTAATTCATAACACAAATATTTACTATTATTTAGCACCTAACTCGTCACATCCAAATTAATGTAACACTCCCATATAAAAATAGTCCATTTTGATTTATCTTTTACAATGTAATCTCACTCTTCATAGTCTGACACAAAAACCGTAAAAAATCACACATAAAATAAACCTAGAATATAATATACCACTATGCACAAAATATTCATAATATTTCCTAGTAATGGAATAAATCTAACTATATCAGCAATAAATCAATTTTAATGACCATCATAATAATATATCAGTGCCTAAAAAACTCTCCCTAGGAAATTTAACGGGTTAGAACAGTTCTCACCATTAAAATATCACAATTCCACCCAAACAAAGGCCTCTAGATAGATTAATATAGTATTATAATGCATTGAATGTAAAATTATAACCCATAAACCTCCCACACCAATGTAATATCCCATAAATAATTTATCATATTTCCAAAATCAATGTAAGAAAATTTGAAGAAAAATAATATCAGTAGTAAAAAATAATCTCAGATTTCTAATTATTAAAAACTAATCCCACCCGGGTTACTATAACACTAAAAATAATAAGAAATAAAATGTGTATCATCAAATATAATAATTTTCAATAATAATAATGACTTATTAAATAATATATTTCAACATTATACTTTCACAATCATCTACATTTTATTATCTTGTTGTGAATGTGATATAGAAACCAATATAAATCATATAATTAAATAGAGGAATATAAATCCATAATAGATGGTTTCCAAACTAAATATTAATAAAATTATTATCATTTCCTTATGATAAAACATTTAACCTAAACAACTAATATGAAATCTATTAAATGCTAGGAAACCACAACCAATTAAAAATGTTATAATGAGTATATGAATGATAATATTATGAAATACTACCTTGTAAATAAAAATATCATTCTATTTGATCGATCAATTGTTTAAAAATACCTATCCTAAGAAAATCATTAGAAACACAATTCCTGGAAAATAAAATAAAATATATTATAAAGAACCAATAAACTAGAAATAAGATTTCCCCCATCTGAAAATAGATTATCAATGATGAATACCTTTTCCAGGTCCCATAAAAACAATCAATTATTTTTTATATCCCACTAAATATATGCATTTTTAAAATATATATATTATAAAATGCAGAATAATCCCATATAAATAATAATCTAATTGTAAAAATCCATACCGTAAATATCAGCCTCAAGAATATAGAACCAAAAATAAGGGAACCAAATATCACATTTGGATTTAGAGGGAAAAGGGAAGATGTATTAATTTTAATTGTATTTTAAATATATAATTATGAGCATTATAATTAAAATAATTTCATAATAGCATGTATTCTAAAACAAGGGGTATGGGTTAATAAAATCTCAAATAACCGGTTAAAATCAACCCAAATTATTTCCATATTTCATAGTCAACATCATTTTAAAATGATTATGTCATGGAAAACATTAATTAATGAATATAACAAAAAACACCCGTCAAACCACTAAATATTTTACAGAAAACCTCATAACCCCCCTAAACATGTTCTACCCTATAAATTTCATGGTGTGATACCCTCCATTATATTGAAACTAACAAAGATTAAATAAAACATGATCACAAAGGATTCTATGATAAAGTCCAATGGGGAATTAAATAATTTAAATCATGTGAGAATAACCAAAAACCATTAACCAACTCTCAACCATGTGGCTCAACAAACCTAACTGCAACATACAAATTCTTAGAAAAATAGAACTACAATAATAATTTTTAAAATAAACCCTACTCCATAACTTTTCTCTTATGTATAAGGCACACTAATCACAATGAAACATAAAAAACTAAAAAACACTCATTATAAAACCAGTTAATCATAAAAAAAAGTTACATATCACAATAAAATATTCCAATTTATTATAAATACATTTTAAATATCCATTCCCCCTCTACAAATCGCAACCAGACATCTTCCCAGAATACAATATACCAAGAAATTGGTAAGTAAAGGATAAAGAAACCTAGAACATTACATTATATACATATCAAATATTTATCATAATTTATAATTAAATAATAATAATAATCCTAACATAAAGCATAATTGTTAATGGGAGATATATTTCAAACAAGATAGATGCACTCCCAATGCTCAAAAGGCATGGTCCAAGATATCACAATAATTGTACTAAAAAAATATAATAAAATTATTAGACCATGGGATATGACACGCCAACAAGAACCACAATATGGATAGATAATTAATTAATATAATTGAAAATCCGTTGATGAGGTTATCTAAACAATTCATTAATTTATATTATATCTTCTTATATGAATATTCTATATATAACAGTAAATTCCACACCAAAACCATATATTTTTATTTTACTTGGAATCATGGATGAATAAAAAACATGTATACAAAAGGTAAAATCATCACATAAATTGTTCTTAAAAACTAATACCCTTGATAGAAAAATTTTTTACATAATTTTTATTGATGTTAGATTTTATATACAAATGAACATTGGTTTTATTATTCTATCCAAAAAAAGAATGAATGATACATAATATTATATTATTCAAAATCTATTATTGCACCCTAAATAACATATATTTTTTGATAAAATCATTCTTAAGATTAAAAATTATAGTGTTAATGGAAAATGAATCATATCACAACTTTGAGGGAGTAGCCCACACATACGTGAGAGAGGTAATTTCACTTCCCAATTCATGGAAGGGGTGAAAATTTATTTCAAAATCATCATAATAACATATCAATATATTTAAAATACTTGAGTAATAATATTAAAAAAAATAAAAAAATCATTTATATAATGTTTACGGATAAATAAAATTCAAATATCTCAGTTAATATTTTATAACTCTTCATTGAGAAATACCATTTGAATAACCCCTTATACCATGATAGGATTGTATTTATAATAAAATAGTCCACCTATAAGGAGTAAATTGTATCACCCCAATCTTCCATGGTACACTTCTCTTTAAATAATACAATAGTGTGTGTTGTACGCAACACTGAGTTCAAGTACACCACGACTTACCAAACTAGCCATTTAAAAGAGGTTGTGAATAGTATTAACTGAATTTTAAATATTATATTATCCTTATAATTTTAATCCATATTATGAGTTTCTAAGACATTATTTATGAAAAAATTCATTTTTTTCAAATAAAAGAAGTATTTTTCAAAAAATGAAGTTTTACCGACTTTTAATGGAGAATCCTTTTAAAACCAATATTTGAAACTTTTATATATTCAATTTGAAAAAATTGTATTTTTCCTTAGAATAGGGACATAAGAATTTAGTATCAATAATGTTTTGGTGTCTTTCTGATAACTTTCATATTTGAGTGAATAGTGAAAAATTACTAAATTTTAACTGAAAAAACATTTTTTTAATCAAAATAATTTATATTGTTAAATTATACATTTTAATGGTTTGGAAGTATAAATAGAAAATATTTTTTCTATTTAATCCAATGATGGTCATTTTAAGTAATTTCACCTTGAAATTGGACATAAACAAGTGTCAAACTTTTGATAGTTATTATTTCTTAAAAATACGCCTTTTGGTTTTGAAAGCAGGAATAAATTTTAAATTAATTAATGAAAATTTTTTGTTTTGAATTTGGTAAAATAGAATTCAGTTTTGGATTTGGAATAACTAAATTAGCCTAGGGTGAAAGTTTGGTACTTTTCGGATAACTTTTATATTTTGATGAATAGTAAAACAATTACTAAATTTTAATTAAAAACAACTTCTTTAATCGAAATAATTAATAGTAATAAATTATGAATTTGAGTTGTTTTAAATTATATTTAAAATATATTTTTACCATGTAATACAATGTTGTTCAAGGAACATAATTTCACATTTAAACCAGACATAAACAAGTGCCAATCTTTTGATAGTTATTATCTCTTAAAAACACGTTTTTTGTTTTAACAACGGGATTTAATTTTAAATACATTTCTGCCACTTTTGTGTTTTGAATTTGGATAAATTGATTCCAAATTTGGAATCAGGATGTTCAAATTGTGTAAATTGGTAACTTTTATTTTAAGACTTTTTGGATAATTACTTCGGTAAATATTTTATTTACCATGGTTAAAAGGTAAATCCGGTAAACAAGGGTTAAACAAATAATATTATAATAATACTAAATTACCCTAAAACGTGTAATAACCATATTTGTTGATAAATGGTCTACATGGGCATCTTTGGGTTGATTTTGGGACTCCATGGATCTACTTGTAAGTGATAGGGACACTTTATTTTAATTAAGTTAAAATGAATACAAAAATGACACAAGCATATATCTTTTAACAAACAAATTGTTACATATGGTTATATATGTTGGATTTTAGACTATAAATATTCATTAGAAAGCTAAAAGTATTTCCAACATAATTAAATTTTATTTATAATTTTTAAAAATTAAATAATTTAATTTATTTATGACACAATAGTGATGAAGTAATTACCATAATAGTAAAAAATTAGAATAATTGATATTATAAATACCCAAATAAATATAATTTGAGACTTTTATGGAATTAAAATACTTTTCTAGGTTAATATGACATATTAGAATTTATTTAATTAACTTTTTTCGAAGTAATCATTCTGTTATGAGTTTCACAAAAATCAACTATTGAATAGTGTCAGAATTGACATAAAAGAGTTTTTAAAACAAATATTATATTAATAATTGATATTAAATTCCTAAAAATCTAAGGTTCGGCCAAGAGACTTATATCATGATAGGTGTATCATTAATGGACCTCTATGGGGTCGCTTGGTTGTATATGGTATGTTTATTAACCATATAATATGAAAATACAAAGAGACATTGTAAAAGTTAAACTAATTAACTAAGAATTAATACTTAAAGATAATGTTAATTTAATGACCCAAAACTGTCTAAATTATATTGGATGAGTGGTTTTAGACCCATAACCACCTTAAACTTTAAATAATAAACTTTGGAGCTATTAGAAACCTAATATAAATTTATTATAAATTAATATTTCTAGCTTTTCCAAAGATTCCCCTCACCCCTTTTATAAAAGGGCACTCCTCCATCTCATTTCGTCAAACCTTAAAAGCCTTTTGGATCAGACAACCCCTACCCAAATACGCTCTCAACTTCCCTGACTACAACCTAGTTACCTTAGTTTGATCAGAAATCCATCCTATGGAGGCCTTTTGATCAAATGAAAAGGAAGAACCCGAAAAAGAGGTAATGTTTTCACCACCCATTTTCATGTTCCGTTCTTCTTCCACTTCTTATTTCTTTGTTATTACCATTCTAAAATAATAACTACATTATCATATATATTCTGTGATGTTATTATAAATATGGTACAACCATATTCAGTATTCTATCCACCCTTTGAATAACAGGTCACCATACGTGCGTACGTACGGCTTACCGTCTCCACGTCGTGGTGTAATTGTTATTCAATATATTATTATTTGGATGGGTATAATAATGATGTGTAACTCATGTAAATAATAAATATAACATGATAATTATTCTATATATATGATATAATATCCAATTATATATTATTGTAATATGAAAAAAATGATATTGTCGCTCGTGCGTACGTTCGGACTACCGTCTCCATGAACGCGATGAGATTCATACTCCATCGTATCCATTTAAGTATAATTCTCATTTGATGATAAAAAATAATATTTAAGCACATTATATCATTCTGTATATGAATAATATACATCCCATTAATAAAAAATATGGCTCACATAATAAAGAATATAAAGTAAAATGAACCCGTTAACACCCGAAATGACGATAATTCTAAGATATTATTAACAAATCAATTTTCAAAGATCATATATGATATCATATTAATGTATATGATTCTTGTATAATTAAATAACAATTATTTAACCATTATAAAATAGGATAAACTACCGTCAACCAAGGAAAAAGTACAAAGTAAGGGGTTTCTTATCTCACTTTTAATTCAGTGAGAATTCCATTGTTCACCACTTATTTATTACATGTGGTGTGTGTACTGCCCATGATTTTATTCATTGTGTAATATACTTTATTAAATGTATATTTACGTCATCATTGTATGATACTTTTTTCATGGGTGTATGTTTGGTATGTTACCAAATCAATAAGGGAATTTGAAATTTCAATTTCCACTCATTCGGCTTTACGCATACTTCATTGATTATTTTACACCAAGATTATGTGTGGAATCACTATTCATTTGATTATGTCATAATTTCTACTACCCTTTCTGTGGATATACTTTTTATACACAAAATATCTCCATTGATAAATTCTCAAGTCATCGGTATGAACTTGATAAGAGTAATTTTTACTCAATCTCGATTTGTTGAGATAAACATCCAATTCATTGGTGTTGTTTTTACTAGAAGTGTGAATGTCACTTTATTTTTTTACACTGAATATCCAATCATATTTAGTGTATTTATATTTTTCACACATAATTATGTCATTGATTTATCTTTAACCTATGGATACGACCTTTATGAGAGATTTCATCTCAATTTACTTTCCATTGAGACTTCTTTGTTGTTATACACCAAGTCACTTTTATGTGGTGTATATAATGTACTTTGACATAATATATTATGAATACCTTTATTTTAATGATATTAAAAAGTTTTTATTACCTCAATTATTTGTATTCAAGTGTCTCTCTTTTGGTTATAAACTCTAACTAAAATTTCATTTTTAAATGTTTTAAGGACATATTCTTCTAAATCTTGCTCATTAATGTCCATGTTTTAAAAAATGGTTTTAAGGATTTATTTATATGGACATTAAAGTTTTAATATTAAAACTCCTTTAAAAAGATTCAATGTGGTATGGGACACTTTGATTCAAAAATCAATTTTTAAACAGCTTCTTGACAAGTAGTGTGACTTTTATATGTTTTCAAGAAAAAGGGGGATAATTCTCTCAAATGGGTTTGATGATTATTTTCATCTATGTCAAAATCCTTCATTATTCTTGATTGGGGTTAATGTGATACAATACAATATTCCATATTCTATTGAATTAGTTTTGTTTGATTGTGGATGTTCTATTTTTATACCATTAATGGTTTGTGGTTAAAGTATTGACATTTCGTATTCTAGTTTTAATACGAATGTTTATGTTATGTTTAAAACTGTTCATATGAGGAATGTATTAGACTTAATAAGTTACAGGTGGAGCCCGCTATAGCTCCTCGATGCATCGGTAGGTCTCATGAGACGAACTTGTGTCTTGGTACAAGGTCTTGACAAAATCTTATTTATAGTCTTGGCACGAGGCCTTGGATATGTGGTTATCATATTCTAGAATTATGCATTCCATCATTATGAAAGTGGTTATTGAAATTTAATGTGATTGTTCGACTAGTAGAATATCCATGTGAATACGTAAATGGAATTATTTCATTTTATCTTTGTCATATTATATTGATGTTCATGTTTAAAAGGCTTTTGTTTTAATTATAAATTGTCTTAAGTGTTTATGCTTATCTATGAAAGCTTCTGCTACAATGTTATCCTTACTGAGCATCTGAGCTCATCCCTTTCAATGTTTTATTTTTCCCAGGATTATGAAGAAGTAATTTATGAATGACCTGCAGGGATAGTATGAGGGGATATGAAGAAAACATGTTTTTTTATGTAATGTAAAACTTTATGATTGTATCTAGTGTTTCCAAGGGTACTAAACTAATCGGTCTTTCGAGACATGATCTTTCTTATAATCATGCCAATGTTATGTAATAATGCACCGACTCTGGGTAACTGGGGTTGGGGCGTTACAGTTGGTATCAGAGGAAGTTTAGTACAAACCTTAGAAGCTAGATTTAGATAAACTCTGTTTAGATCACGTAGACCTAAGATGAACTTTGAGTATTAGTATATAATAACTTCCTAGAATTTTGATATTGTAGAGATTTTGTGAGTTTTCCGAGCAATACATCCTTGTCTGGATACGAGCAGGTAGAGGCGGCTCTGGCACATATGTACCTAGGGGTAAAACCCGAAAACACCGCTTTGAGCTAGACTCGAACGAGAACTGGTGCACGACAACGGGCCTTGCTGCACTCTTGGTTACGACACTCCCGGGGGATATGCTTAGGATAATTTACATTTTCTTTACAAACCGATTTAACGTAATATATATATATATAAGATGAGAGTAAATGACCTTGGTTAATCCTAATGTGTTTCAAATTGAGAATATGGTGACATGTTAATCTCTTAATGATTTTATTACTACTATTACTCACACAATGCTTTCTGGTTTTAGTCAATGGCTGGATTCCAAGGATGTCAGAGTGACTTTGAGAATGATGTACAAGGTGGGAACAATGGTGAAAATAAGAAAAAAAATAGAATGTAGATAGGCGTAAAAGATATCGTCTTTATGCCAAATCAGTTTTCCAAAAATATGATCAACAACATATATATTAACTAACTCTCGGACTCAACAAGGAATATAAAGGTGATGAATGATAAGAGATCCAGCAGTGGAGACCATGGAGAAAGGAATTCTCAATTTCCATCATGCAGGAAATGTGGAAGGAGACACCCAGGAAAGTGCCTCAATGGGACAAAGAAATGCATTACATGCGGGAAGGAAGGACATAAAGTGATTAATTACCGAAGAAAAATGAAGAGTACTATGGAAGAAGATAAAAATGGTCCCAAGAGTCAATTTACAGTCATTTTCCGTAAATGTAGGGGACCTGGCCATTACTCGAGTGAATGCCCTATTCTATAGGATATTTTCTTGTTCAAAGAAGAAGCTATGTGGAAATAAATGGTTGGAGATATGTTTAAAAAGTATTAGTGCTCTTTGTTGATGGGTTTACATTGGAATAATTTTCTATTGTATTTCTAACCCTGCAGTTTTCCATGTAAGAATGATATTTGAGGAAGAATTATCTCTTCTCTTGTGGATATAGGTATAAATAACCATTTGGTTTTATATGATCATTGGGGTTTGAGAGAGTTATAAGTTGTTATAATTTGGGATGAAAATTCAAGGTATGAGATAAGATTTGTGGTTAAATTATTTTATGGTTATTTTGAGTAATTTATCTCATTTTGGTAATGTTATAAAACACAGTTTTTGAAAAGGAAACACGCAGACCGCGTGACAACCCGTTGCGTCGGACAAAGCTGTGGGAATCAAACCCACAACCAAAGTGCGATTGGGTTTTATCGCCTACCACTGGACTATGTGAAGTCCCCGAATAGTGTGACTAATTATTTTTAGTTAAATGATTTTATTGATCAATAATAAGTTGATTTGGGTTCTTATGTCTTATCAAATGAATACCCTTGGTATAGGAAAATGATTTGGTGATTAAGTGATAAATGTTATTTTGGAAGATGTTCACATTGTTGGGAACACTATATGCCCAAGGAAAATAGAATACTGTGGGGTCTCATTTGTGGAGTAATGGTAGATTTTTATCTACATTTTTATTATGGATTTATAGTGATTTGGGTTATTTATGGAAATGATTAACCTATAATAGAGAATATGTGATGAGGTTAATTACTTTTAAGTATGCGACTTTAAGAGTATTTGATGTCATTTGGAGATACAATTTAACATGGGGGACTACATAATCAAATTCTTCTATGTTTTGGGTTTCAATATTAGTTTGGATTGTATTGAAGTATTTTAAGGACAACTAATTATGAATGGTATTTATTTAACTTTGGGGTATTGTTGGTTTAATTTTAGATATTAATATTAGTGTTTATTTATCTCAAGGAATATCCTTTTTGGGGATCATTAGATCTTGTACTAACAATTTTGGTTTTGATTAATCTCTAAATACAATGTAAATATATATTTTATCCTACATGGATCATGTAATTCTATAGAAGTTTATTCTAGCTCTTCTAGTGTGACCAAGTCTTCTTGAATACTATTCTTTTAAAAACATTGAGTTAGTGGTGGAAATTTATTAAATAATTAAACTCTACTTAAAAAGTAAGTATATATCTTTATATTCTTAATCAATATAATAAATGAATTCCTCATCCTTATATAATGTAACTTAAAACAAAAAATGTTGTCCGTTTACTTTTCCTACTAGGAGATTAATGATCTTTTGTCCCGACACAAGTTTGTGGTTTTATTATTGTTAACTTTATCTTAATCATGATTTCTATCCCTCTCCATCAAAACATGACACATAGTTTATCATCCATATCCATGTTTTCCTACCTGGAATCCTAGTATGGGTTATCTGGGGTGACCTTTATACCTCTCTTTCTTTCTTTTAATGTGATAGTTTTATTGACTCTTTTTCCGATGTGGGACTTTCCATTATGTTCTCAGGCCCAATTTTTTAAAATTTAGAGGATTCAATTTATTGAATGAGGGGTGAATGTAACATCCCAATCTTCCACGGTACCCTTCTCTTTGAATAATAAAATAGCGTGTGTTGTACGTAACACTGAGTTCAAGTGCACCATGACTTACCAAACTAGTCGTTTAAAAGAGGTTATGAATAGTATTAACTGAATTTTAAATATTATATTATCCTTATAATTTTAATCCATATTATGAGTTTCTAAGACATGATTTATGAACAAATTCATTTTTTTCAGATAAAAGAAGTATTTTTAAAAAAATTAAATTTTACTGCCTTTTAATGGAAAATCCTTTTAAAAACCAATATTTGAAACTTTTATATATTCAATTTGACAAAATTAAATTTATCTTTAGAATAGGGACATAATAATTTATTATCAATAATGTTTTGGTTTCTTTCTGATAACATTCATATTTGAGTGAATAGTGAAAAATTACTAAATTTTAACTAAAAACCACTTTTTTTAATCAAAATAATTTCTATTGTTAAATTATAAATTTTAATGGTTTGGAAGTATAAATAGATTAGATTTTTTCTATTTAATCCAATGATGGTCATTTTATGTAATTTCACCTTGAAATTGGACATAAACAAGTGTCAAACTTTTGATAGTTATTATTTCTTAAAAATACGCCTTTTGGTTTCGAAAGCATGAATCAATTTTAAATTAATAAATGAAACTTTTATATTTTTAATTTGGTAAAATAGAATTAATTTTTGGATTCTGAAAAACAAAATTATCCTAGGGTGAAATTTTTGTACTTATCGGATAAGTTTTATATTTTGATGAATAGTAAAAAATTACTAAATTTTATTTAAAAACAACTTTTTTAATCGAAATAATTAATAGTGATAAATTATGAATTTGAGTGGTTTTAAATTATATTTAAAATATATTTTTACCATGTAATACAATGTGCGTCATTGAACATAATTTCACATTTAAACCAGACATAAACAAGTGCCAATCTTTTGATAGTTATTATCTCTTAAAAACACGCTTTTTTTAACAACGGGAATTAATTTTAAATTAATTTCTGCCACTTATGTGTTTTGAATTTGAAAAAATGGATTAAATATTTGGAATCAGGATGTTCAAATTGTGTAAATAGGTAACTTTTATTTTTAGACATTTTGGATAATTACTTCGATAAATATTTTATTTACCATGGTTAAAGGGTAAATCCGGTAAACAAGGGTTAACAAAAAATATTATAATAATAGTAAATTACCCTAAAACATGTCTTAACCCTATTGGTTGATACATGGTCGACCACGGGAATCTTTGGGTTAATTTGGGACCCCATTCATCCACTTGTAAGTGACAGGGACACTTTATTTTAATTAAGTTAAAATGAATACAAAAATGACACAACCATATATCTTTTAGGAAAACAATTGTTACATATTGTTATATATGTAGGATTTTAGACTATAAAAATTAATTAGAAAGATAAAAACAGTTTTTACATAATGATATTTTATTTATAATTATAAGACATTAAATAATTTAATTTATTTATGACACAATGGTGATGCAGTAATTACCATAATAGTGAAATATTAGAATAATTGATATTATAAATACCCAAATAAATAAAATTTGAGACTTTTATTGGATTAAACTAATTTTCTAGGTTAATATGACATATTAGTATTGATTTAATTAACTTTTTTTGAAGTAATAATTCTTTATGAGTTTCAAAAAAATCAACTATTGAATAGTGTCAAAATTGACCTAAAAGAGTTTTTAAATCAAATATTATATTATTAATTGATATTAAATTCCTAAAAATCTAAGGTTCGTCCAAGAGACTTATATCATGATAGGTTTATCATTAATGGACCACGTTTGGGTCGCTTGGATGTATATGGTATGATTATTAACCATATAATATAAAAATACAAAGAGACATTGTAAAAGTGAAACTAATTAACTAAGAATTAATACTTAAAGATAAGGTTAATATAATGACCCAAACCTGTCTAAATTCTATTGGTTGAGTTTTTTCTACCCATCCCCACCTTAACCGATAAATAATCAACTTTTTATCTATTAGAAACCGAATATGAATTTATTATAAATTAATATTTCTAGCGTTTCCAAAGGTCCCCCTCACCCCTCTTATAAAAGGGCACTCCTCCTTCCAATTTCTTCACACCAACAAAGCCTTTTGGTTCGGCCAACCCCTTAAAAAATACTCTCTAAAATTCCCTCACTACAACCCAGAGACCTTATTTTGATCAGAAAGCCATCCTATGGAGCTATTTTTATCAAATCAAAAGGAAGAACCCGAAGAAGAGGTAATATTTTCACCAGCACTTTTTGAAGTTCCATTCTTCTACACTTCTTTTTTATTTGTTATTACCATTATAAAATAATAATTACAGTATAATATATATGTTGTGATGTTATAATAAATATGGTACAACCATATTCAGTATTCTATCCACCCTTTGAATAACATGTCACCATACTTGCGTACGTACGACTTACCGTCTCCACGTCGTGGTGTAATTGTTATTCAATATATTATTATTTGGATGGGTATAATAATGAGGTGTAACTCATGTAAATAATAAATATAACATGATAATTATTCTTTATATATGAAATACCATCCAATTATATATTATTTTAATATCAAAAGAATGATATTGTCGCTCGTGCGTACGTACGGACTACCGTCTCCACAAACGCGATGAGATTCATTCTCCATCGTATCCAATCAAGTATAATTATCATTTGATGATTAAAAATTATAATTAAGGACTTGATATAATTATGGATTTGAATAATATACATCCCATTAATAACAAATATGGCTAACATAATAAATAATATAAAGTAAAATGAACCCGTTAACACCCGAAATGATGATAATTCTAAGATATTATTAACAAATCAATGTTAAAAGATCATATATGATATCATATTAATGCATATGATTATTTTATAATTAAATAACAATTATTTCACCATTATATAGGAGGTTAACCTACCATCGACCAATGAAAAAGTACAAAGTAAGGGGTTTCTTATCTAACTTTTAATTCCGTGAGAATTCTATTGTTCACCACTTATTTATTACATGTGGTGTGTGTTCTGCCCATGTTTGTATTCATTGTGTAATATACCTTAATTAATTTAAATTTACATCATCATTTTATGATCCTTATTTCATTGGTGTATGTTTTGTATGTTACCAAATCAATAAGGGAATTTGAAATTTCAATTTCCACTCATTCGGATTTACGCATACTTCATTGATTATTTTACTCCAAGATTATGTGTAAAATCACTATTCATTTGATTATGTCATAATTTAAACTACCCTTTCTGTGGATATAATTTTTATACACATAATCACTCCATTTATAAATTCTCAAGTCATCGGTATGAACTTGATAAGAGTAATTTTTACTCAATCTTGATTTGTTGAGATAAACATCCAATTCATTGGTGTTGTTTTTACTAGAATATGTGTGAATGTACCTTTATTGTTTTACACTGAATATCCAATCATATTTAGTGTATTTATAATTTTCACACATAATTATGTCGTTGATTTATCCTTAACCTAAGGATACGGCCTTTATGAGAGATTTCATCTCAATTTACTTTCCATTGAGACTTCTTTGTTATTATACACCAAATCACTTTTATGTGGTGTATATAATGTACTTTGACATAGTATATAATGAATCCCTTTATTCTCATGATATTAAAATGTTTTGATTACCTCAATTATTTTTATTCAAGTGTCTCTCTTTTGGTTAGAAACTCTAACTAAAATACCATTTTTAAATGTTTTAAAGACATATTCTTCTAAATGTTGTTCATTAAAGTCTGTGTTTTAAAAAAATGGTTTTAAGGATTTACTTATATGGACATTAATGTTTTAATATTAAAACTCCTTTTAACAGTTTCATAGTGGTATGGGACACTTTTATTCAAAAATCAATTTTTAAAAGGCTTCTTGGCAAATAGTGTGACTTTTAAATGATTTCAAGAAAAAGGGGGATAATTCCCTCAAATGGTTTTGATGATTATTTTCATCTATGTCAACATCCTTCATTATTCTTGATTGAGGTTAATGTGATACAATACAATATTCCATATTGTATCGAATTAGTTATGTTTGACTGTAGATGTGCTATTTTTATACCATTCATGGTTTGTGTTTAAAGTATTGAGATTTCGTATGCTAGTTTTAATACGAATGATTTTGTTATGTTTAAACCTATTAATATAAGGAATGAATTGGACTTAATATGTGACAGGTGGAGCCCGTTATAGCTCCTCGATGCTTCGGTAGGTCTCATGAGACAAACTAGTGTCTTGGCACAAGGCCTTGACAAAATCTTATTAGAAGTCTTGGCACGAGGCCTTGTCTATATGGTTATGATAGTCTGGAATTATACATTCCATCATTATAAAAGTGGTTATTGATATTGCATGTGTTTGTTCGACTGGTAGAATATCCATGTGAATAAGTAAATGAAATTATTTCATTTTATCTTTGCCATATTATGCTGAAGTTCAAGTTTAAAAGTCTTTTGTTTTAATTATAAATTTTCTTAAGTGTTTATGCTTATATATGAAATCTTCTACTATAATGTTATCCATACTGAGCATCTGATCTCACCCCTTTCAATGTTTTATTTTTCCCAGGATTTTGAATAAGTAATTTATGAATGACATGAAGGGATAGTATGAGGGGATATGAATACACGATGTTTTTTATATAATGTAAAACATTATGATTGTATCTAGTGTTTCCAAGGCTACTAAACTAATCGGTTTTTCGAGACTTGATCTTTCTTGTGATCATGCCAATGTTATGTAATAATGCACCGACTCTGGAAAAATGTGGTCGGGGCATTACATAAGTGGATTATAAAACATTATTATATAGATATTAGTTGATCAAGAAAAATCAAACATTACTATCATGGGAGAAGATCATTATCCATTTTTAAGTGAGAGGAGTTGCACCCTTCTAATTACCCAGAGTATTAAATAGATAAAAAAATTAATTTTCATGTTTATTAGGCCCTAAATTTTTATATTAAAAATATAAGGAAAGAGTTATTTTGTATCATCACATTTAATAGAATCTAGACATGTTTATGAATATTTCTAACCCAAATCTCTTAGTTTTACACTCCATTACCAAGGTTTATGGTTACTAAGATAGATTTTTTTTGTTTTTTTCCATGAAGGATAATATAAAAGGATAAGTTGACCATAATTGGAAAAGTATGATATTATAATCCATATCTTATTAATGATTCCAATTATAATATTTTAAAAAATTATAGATAATCTAATAATATATTATGTATTATAAAATACATTTTAATTCATTTCTAGGAATATTAAAATAGTTTGGATTTGATGACATTTAGATTGATTTGGAATTCGAATAAAAACAGTTAAAACATAAATATTATGGTATATTTATCAAAAAAATATTATACCAATATTATTCATCCAAATTTTATTATATTTAATAATTTTACAATTATATATTTTATTTTTATATTACATTATCTTGTAATGTATCAACATTGGGTAAGAGTTAACAATGTCCACTAAATCACTAAAAATTAAAAATAAATAAACATAATTGGAAATATTAATTAATATTTAAAATAACTATATATAAATGATAATAAACTCATTTTAATACTAGTAAAATTAATATAGCTACTTAAAAAAAGAGTGACATGTTCTATTTATTGATTTCCAAAAATAATTTAACGATATTATAAATGAAAAAATCCAGTAGGGATCCTTATATTACAATTT
This sequence comes from Viscum album, assembly GCA_963277665.1. Taxonomy (NCBI): domain Eukaryota; kingdom Viridiplantae; phylum Streptophyta; class Magnoliopsida; order Santalales; family Viscaceae; genus Viscum; species Viscum album. The sequence goes on from OY728156.1 coordinate 1,841,517,579, forward strand.
TGGAAAATTAATGAAAAAAATACAATTGGAATAAATTATTTTATATATAAATATATTTAAAGTCGTCTAACATTTTTTTAACCTTAATTACCCAATGTATATATACCAATGTGATAAATATTTACCACATTTACTATTCAGGATGACAAAAAAATTTAACTTTTTACCAAAATTTTAAATTATTATTATAAATATGGAATAAAACTTTCATGATAATATTATAGTAAGTGTCATATATCGATTTTATAATATGCACTCTAATCATAATGAAACCCATTATTATAGAAAAATGTATTTTAAATAAAATATATTTAAAATTATATCAAGACTATTAAAATCATTTGGATTATTGATAATATTTTTGATTGATGATGTATTTTATAAATTTACATAAAATAATTCATTAATATCGATAAATATATAATTTTTGTATAAAAACATATTATGCACATAAAAATTTATTTTTAGGAAGATATCAACATTTTAATTTCAAATAATAATATTGATTGATAAACAATGAACTATTTCCCAAAATGTGTAATAATTATGTTTTTTATAATTTAGTTATTTATATTATTTCCCAAAAATATAGTTAATATGAAATAAGTAATTCAATTTACAATGACAATTCAATACTATAATTGTGTTAATTTATCCTCGTTGTAGTATACATGATATTATACTAAATATATCTAATTAAATTATTTATAATTAGATATAAAATATTATGTTGTTAAATTATTCAAACATAATTTGAATTTTTCCAATAAATTCCATAACATTGGTAATAATAAATAACAAAATATTTTATTCAACACATACTCAATTTCACATGTAGTTCATTAAAATTTATGATTCATGTGGGTAGTATTTTTTCCATAACACATATATGATATTTATATTTTTTTGTTATTTATGGGAAATATCATCGTCTAGTTATAAATAAATATAAATTCAATACATTTCAAGGATAATAATGTACTTATTAATATTAAGATACATGGGTTAAATGGGGAATATAAAAATAGTTCAATATAAGAATAATATGATATGATATGGCCTCTTCCCTATCCTAAATTTTGAAGGAAAAATACTTCTAAGACATTGAATTCTCCACTATCAGGTCTCATGATCTTCTTCCTTGGATAAATTCATAGGAATTATCTGTCACCAACATCAAATTACTGATCTTTTCATCAATTTTAAGCAAAAATGTTTTCTTGAATCAGAGATTCCATAACGTGATGGTTTATTTCTATTTTAATTATTTTAATTTCCTCTCAAAGATTAGGTCTGTATAGGTTTAATTATAGAACATCAACAAAGAATTTTGGAGTTCTACACTTTTTTATAAATAGGGATTCATAAGGGGACCTCTAAATTCCCTTGTGAATGTTTTTATTTTAATAAAACATTACTAGAAGAAGGGTTTTTAATAAAGGACTTTAATAAACACGGAATATGATATCTGTACAACCTATATTGTTTAAATGGATCCCTCAAACTGATGATTTATTTATGGGTGATATGTATTAATTAAACACAACTCCATATCGAGTGCCTCTAAGACTCAAAGATCTAACACTATGGTAGGCCTCCAATCTCGACAGATATAATAAAATATGTTACTCTCTAAAACCATAACATTTCAAAAAAAATATTCTATAAATTTGACAATGTGATAAGACGTCTCTAATGGTAGTGGAGTTTTATTATTTCATATGTAATTCAAATACATCCCAAATAATGTTTTCCCTCTTCATTTTATCCCAATATAAATATACATTTAAATAATAATACCTCTTTTTTCTTTTATTTTGAATAAGGAATGATGAGTTATGATCTTCATTCATCTCTTCATTCTTCTAGTACATATTTTTTGTTTCAAAAAATTGGTTATTGAACATTATTATTCCACTAATGTCAATACAAATCTCAGAAACATTTTTCACCTTCTATTGAAGATCTATATCTTACTTCTTCTGCATGGTAATTTTAACAAAAAAAGATGGTTTAACAAAGATTTTAGAAAGATGAGTTCTATCCCCTTCCTTCATGTTTTCCTTGTCCATCATTATAATATCTATCAGTATTGTAGAATTTTTATCATAATCTGAGATAAAGTAGAATGATCCTTTCAACTCAGATCATATTCCACATTATTTACCTTCGGAGGGTGGTAATTTATAAATAAATCATTGTTACTAATAAAACCCGACCATGTTATCTTGTTCATATTTAATTATTTATAAGTGAAATTAATGGATAAAAATTTGTAATATATATATATGTCACAACATTCTTCCAAAAGATTATGCCTCCATATATTTAATGAAGAAATTATAAAAACTCAATCTAAATCCTGAGTTGAGTAATTTTATTCCTAAACATTTGATTGGAAAGGGAAAAATGTAATCACATTATCATTTTTATGAATATTAAGCCCAATAAATTTTTTAATGAATCACAATATATGCTATAACCTACTTAAATATAGTGTATTGTGAGCACAGTTTCACTGACTAACATTATCATAAGTACCATGAAATTTTCCTCACATTAATCAATCCAATGTATCTTTACTGTACTCTTAGTAAACATAGTTATTACATTTCTTATCCAAAATAAAATCTTCAGAAATTGATACTAATTACTATACAAACTAAGAAAACTATATATCTTAGTCATAATGGTTTTACTAGGATCATGTTTAATAAATTACATCCTTGATGTATCCATTGATATAACAAAAATTAATATTACATTATCCAAAAAATAAATCATTCTACATAAAAAATCATTCTTGTTAATTTTTTTTGAAAATTATCCACTATTGAGGAATCAATTACAATTATCATGTGATTTAAATTCGATTCCTTGATCTAGTAATGTGTAATAATATCCTCTCTCATGACTACCAAAAACTAATCAACGTATACTATAAAGACTCTATACATTATATCATAGAAGTTGTAAGTAAATTTTATAATACTAAAAGGAATTTCTATAAGTTGGTAGTGTCTATACCTTGTAAATAATTTCAAATTTTTAATTTCATCACTTGTCACCAAAAACTAATAGTATGAAAATCGATGATAAATTTGGGAAAAATAATGAGCTCCTTGTATTTAATTGAATAAATCATCAATATGAAAAACATGATACTTATTATTTAATATGTTGTGTTTAGTTATAGATAATAAATAAAAGGTCACATTGATATATATATATTTTTTGTAAAAATATATAATGTAAACCCAATGGAAACACACATGTCCATAAGAATTCCTAATCATTTTTATGTTGAATTTTATTTTTCAAATATTTTCCCTCAATTGGGGCCATTGTATGTGAAGTATTTGAAAAAGACAAATAACAAATTATGAGTTCTATTGAAAACATAACTTCACAATTTGATAGAAAACTGGTAAACAATTATATATTTAATTTTAAAAACTACCATACAATAGAAATATCATTTTTATTTAGTGTCACCCCAACCATCTGAGTTAGATACACCTTTCTAAGAGGAATCAAACCCAAACAATGGAAATAAATTCCATTACAAGTTCACATTTATCCAATCATTAATTTATTATATTAGGTTGTTTAATCATAAAAATGTTGAATTAACATACCATAAAAATCAAATGGAATTTATTTATATAAATCAAATGAATTCACAGAATAACATCCAGTTATCTAGAATGAGAAAAATGATATTTTTAGGAAGAAAATTCACAGTAACAACAATCAGGGAAGACTCATAAATTTCAAATGTCATCATTATAGCATACAGATTTCTTAATAATAATTCATCATATAATCATTAAATTTTTATACTAAAAAATATGGAACTCCATCAGTTTTAATGGACAGTGTACATCCATAATAAAATATGATATACATAGTTTTAGAGTGGATGGTATGTTTACCTTTCAACACATCATCAATGTACATTACATCTATTATAGGGATCAATGACATTTCATTTGTTTATACTATAAATTGAATTCAAATTTTAGTCATTTCCATTAACTGTAGGATTCAATACCTGTTTAGTAAAATTTCAATACTCTATTTATTTGTAACACTCTTGTATGGGTGGTGCGCTCTGATGAACTTTTTCTTTCTTCCCATCATGTTATATCTTTTTCCCATCACATAAAAATATTATTACAAAATGACCATAATTTCCACCCACATAGAATGTAAGAGTTACTTATTAAAATTTCTCCCATGTTTCCATAAATAGATCTGGAATAATGGAAGGCTCATATCCTTCTTTAACTAGATTTTGTGATTCAAATTCCCTTTGAAATTCGTTATTCTTTTCATATCATAACCATGATAATGATGGTTAACCCTAATCACTATTTCAATAGTGGTAAAAAACTGAAAAATTTTATCATAGATAATAAATTACCTTATGGATAAATACATTAAAATACATTGTTTTAATACACTAAATAAATTATTTATCTCACATTATAGTTAAGTGATAATACTAAAATTACACCTAAAATGGCTTGTATGATTTTATTTATCAGCACTAATTGATAAATTATCATTTCTATTTACCATTATTAATTACTCCTATATTAAGATATTATTAATAAGATTAATGTAATTATTGAAAATTACCACCCTAAATTAATCCCACCACATAGTGTAAATATGTCTATGTACCTCATTTTCAATAAAAGAGTCCACTATTTATCTTCATCAACATCTTAATAATAAAGTGTTGAATGAAAAATTCCTTTTTTTGAAAATTGTATAATGGATAATAACATTTGAGTTAATATAATCCTTTTCTCATTAACTACATGATCAATGGTCCCACTTTATAAGGTCAGATAATTCTTCTGAAAAGAGTCAATTGAATGTTGTACCCTATATTATTAGTTTGGAATTCAGAAAAATTAATGGATTAATATACATACAAAAAAATCGAACAGATATGTTTTCATATAACTTCCAAAAAAATTGGATTTCTTATGAGTAAAATCATAGAATTATCTAGAAGAATCATCATTAACATTGAGGAACTAGGATCTATTAATCAACTAAATCAAAAATGAAAAGAGTGAGAAAAAATATTAATGGTGATAATCTACATAATTAGGTTTAATCATTCATAGGATGAATAAATAAAGATGCCTTATATTACATCTCATCCCCCTTAGGAATAACATAGGTCCCATTTAGTCATCATCTACCCAAATCTATCATAATATTTAATAAACGTTAGTCAATTACCCAAAAAATATCTACGAATAGTCTCTAGATAGGTGTAAAATGTTAGGACCTCTCATCTTGAATTGGTGATGATAGAAAAAACACCCAACACGTATCATTAAAATTTGTTACCATTGTGTTCATTTGTATTATATTTTCATCCATTTAATATTATATAAATAGGGATTCATTTTCTAATAAAACAACACTCCATTTTTTACCATTACATAGGAATTCCCCTACATATTCTTTTCCTAACAGATATCTCTATATTTTTCTCATACTAGTTTCGAATAAAAATTATACCATACTATACTTCAAAATTAGTTGAACCAAACAAATTTTATATAAATATATCACATTATTACATGAATATTATTTTCATAAAAATTAAATTAATTCCAAAACTACATTGGTTTAGTGTCTTTACCATTTTAGAATCATAAAAAATTTATTGGTGAATTATCAACATCTACTTCAACTTAGTTCGTAACGACTACAACCCTTATTATACAAAATATACCTAAAATCATTCATTTTTTCCTAGTGAAAATGTATTATAATAAAGGGAGACCATATATTCTCATTAAGGTTAAAAATGTGAGATATCAATGGTAACATATGTATAAAATGAGCATAAGGGTAAGATAATATGTCAATAACATTTGAAAATTATACATATCAATTGATCAGTCAAAATAATTTTTAGTTACATAAATTATGGTATTTCATAATGCAAGAATCACGATGAGATCATGCACTAAAATCCATGAGAGAATAAAACTGAAATTTAATAATGTCATTAAAGAATGGAATAAAGTTTTTAATAATAATAATCATCATAGAAATATAATTTTTTTGGCCACCCAAAAATAAATTCATCACAATTTAGGCATGGGATAAAAACTTATTTACGTACTTTGACCATTTGATAACCATACATGTACCATATTTGGGGCATGGGATGACATCATGTGTTCCCATATTCTCTCTTGGGGCAACCTCCGATGTACCCTATTTTGGGATTGGGATAACCACCCAAATACAGTTTAATTTCATAAAAAATTAATTATCACCAAATAAATTTGAGGGATATAATAGAAATACCCATCATATTTTCAACTTTATGATACAATATCATAAAAAATTTATCATTCAAACAGAACATAACATTTAGACAATAAAATGGGTTTCATAAATATTTGATCCACAAAACATAAATAATCTAAAGAAATAAGTATGATGGTATTACATAATTTTATCCAGAATGAAACGCAAGTAACATCAAAAGATGTTATCATGGATAAAAATGGACATTTAAAGATAATTTGAAATTTTATTAAGAGAAATACCCTTTATAATTTGATTTAACTTATTAAGAATATATAAATTTAAAAAATATTAAGAAAATATATATATTTGAATGTAACTGTAAATAAATTTATTATTAATATTAAAATCGTAGAGATATAGTGAAGGTAGTAACATATATTCGTATCGAGTTTGTGAAAGAAAATATATTTTCCCAATTTCAGTAACAACTCAAAAGTATATCATTACAAAAACCACTAAAATATTCCTATTAAAAAATTCAATAAAAATTAACATGTATAAAAATGAAATTAAAATATCATATTAAAATAGTAAAAAAATTCATGAAATTTTTTTAATGAAAAGATGGACATTGAAAAAAAAATATTCTCAATAGTATAGTATAGAAATGTCAAGTTTCCTGAAAAATACATTCATTATATTTAGTACATACATAGACGAGATTTATTAGAATACATGTAATGTCATGAAATATCAAGAAAAGAATAATTTAAATAACGTTTTTGTGAGAAATTTCATATAACTTCATCATCATAAATTTAATCATAAATAATCCAGGAAAAATGATATTGTAATGTAAACCCCCTACCACAAGAATGAATTTCTTCGTAAGCACTCTTCCATATAGTAAAAGTTTTTATAATTTATTATAAATATATAAAATAACAATATAAATAAATATAACCACATTTATGGTATATATATATATACCATTTCAATATTAATTTTTTAACAGTTCATTATTAAAATCATTATATTTTACTGTTAGTTGTTTCTTTTTTTTATTCTTTTGTTTTGGTAGATTTGGTAATTCTACATTGATAATGGTTAAATAATTGAAATTTTTATAGTCATGTTATATATATATATATTGTATATTGATTGTAAACTGATTTACAATCTTCCATTAAATGTATACATAAAAAGTTTATCACAACATTCATGGAGATTATAATATGTACGTGCGGATGATTGTTGTATTCATTTTATAATGAATATAATGTATTAATAATAAATAGTCTCTTATAATTATAGATTAATTATTAAATCATATATATATATATAATATATATAACTATATTAAATAATTTTTTGTAAACACCCATGATTTATGAAATGGTAAACAAATCATATTTTTTTTGTGGTGGTAGTAGTACACAAGTACATAGAAGTGATACATTCAATTCCCATTTGATTGAGAGAAGGAATAATATCATTCTATAATAATAAAAGTAACATCAATGTATATTTATAATAAAAATTTTAGAAGGACCTCTAAACACCCTGAAAGGGGAGAGATGAATTAGGTTGTCAAATTTATGTTTAATAGTGTTGGATATTGTTTCCACAGCGGTATGAACCACTTAAACTAGGGTGATGAGAATGAAATGAAAAAAAAACAATATCATGAAATGAGATAACATATAAATTTTACATGTTTCAAAACTAAGGGATATTCCACGGAGGAAACTCCAACAGTGTGTTAGTTTTACCAAAATCGACTAATCTTCACTAGTGGTGTGATGAAAGAGTTCATGCCTATTCACTCAGTTCAAGGACCATTTCCATTAGATATTTCAAGGGATATAACAATGTTTCCGAGGGAGAACTTCTTTTGACTCCCCCTAGATCACTACTTTGAGAGAATTAAAACTCATTTTATTGACTATAGGGTCACATAAATAGATTTCCATTAATGTCTTTTTCCATTTCTAGAATGAGACTCTTCATTCACTATAGAATTAAGTTGATGCAGTTTGAAATCCATATTTGCTGAAAACTATTATTCAAAACATCCTTTCATGAAGCTCTATCTTGAAACTCACTACATTTGTGAATCACACTTCCTTCGTGGAACAAACTACCATCACAAAGCTAACTGATTCCAGGATGGCTAACCCATCATCATGAAACACCCATTACATAGATGAATTAGAAACTATCATAGGAAACATGTCTTTTTACGATGATTAAGATAACAAAGAAATACATATTCATAGAGCTCCCCTAGATTTTCATAATTAGGGAAATTCTATATATTTCTTAAACAAGTTCATGTCAAATGAAATGGCCTAGCATTATATTTACAGGCTAAAATGTCCATGATACTCCACAGCTCCAATTAATTTTTAGTATATTTCAAAAATATCATTGCGGTGATCCTCTATTAGTGAATCTCCATTGGTAATTGACATTGTAATCAATCTTTATGTCAAACCATCGCATGCTCCTGATGCTCCAATTCTTGTAATCATGAAGGAAACTGTCATTGCTCACAATGCATTATATCTTCAAAAATATCATCCTCATCTTTGTGAATCTAAAGAATTTACCATAATTATGATGTTTTTATTATATAAATCTAAACATACTCCTTGATCAACCATGTGAGTAATAACAACAATCATAAACCATACTCAATTTCTGCAGAAAATAGTCTTACATCCAAAATTATCCCCCATTTTGTTGGTTTGATATATGCATAAATATTCAATGAACCTCAACCCACCATCAAAACTAGACATTATAGAAACAACTCATTTGACACTCTAAGACTACATTATTAATTCTCGGGGTATAAAACAATAGTTTAAGAATGAATTGGTTTGTCATGTTTTTTAATGCATAAAAAGGTACAATTTAAGTTTTAAATTTTTCCTCATAAACCCAAATTGTTATTTCCATTGTCAAGGTTTTCTTGTTTATAAATCATAAGGATGTCAAAGATAAGATCTGATTGGTTCATCATAGCACTAATTTTTTATCCCTTCTCATTCTCCCCATTTGAAACTCAATATCCTCATTAGTATCATTGAATTACTCCGTTTATCAATTCTCTCTTGTTGGATATTATCCAAAAGAACTTGATTTCTTTTATTGATCATAAAAACATAATTCCCCACGATCATATCTCCCTATAAACCTACGTCAATAAAACAAGAAAATTAAATATTTTGATATAACTGGTGATTAGGGAACACTGAAAACATCCTCACGCATAGGGAGGTTGATGACCACTACAGTTTAACCGATTTTTCATGAACATACGTGCTTCCAAAGGCTTGGTCATAGTTTCATCCATGTGTTATTCATTTGTAACATTATCCATTTTAATCATTCCTTATTAAAATATTTCCCAGATGAAGTGATACATGATTTCAGTAATTTTTTAGATGATAATGATGAATAGGAACCTTCATATGATCTATTGAACTCTTATTTTCACAATGAATCTCTATTGGCTATTTGACCTCATCATCAATACCAGTTAATTTTTCTTCAACAATAGTAGCTCAGTACAATCATTTTTAGCTGTTATATTCTCTGCATCCACCGTAAGAAGTGATGTACTTTCCCTTTTCGTACTCAACTAGACAAAAAATTTCCTTACAATAAAAAACACTAAACTGCTTTTAAAATTTCTATCAACTACATAACCATATCATTATATATCATAAAAATAAGAAATCCCGTTTTCTATTATAGAAGAAAAGTATAATCCAAAAGTCAGTATACCTTGAATATACCAAATGATTCATTTAAGTAATATCATATTTGCTTCATTTAGATTACTTTTAAAGGGTGATGACAAGTATGTTGCCAGCAATATATCTATCAGTGTCACAGTTATGTATAATAATCATAGGATGATTCTTCTCTTGATGATGGGATCTATATAACTCTCATCATTATACGCTCCATGTTTTTTTCCAACAGAAATACGAGTTGGAAATAGATTTCAGTCCAACATATTGATTTTCTACATAAACTCTCTTACATACATTGCCTATGAAGAGAGAATGTTATCCTTCTTCTCTAACACCTATATCCCCAAAATGAATTTGAGTTCACTAATCCTAGATATTTAATGGGATTGGAGAATTCTTCCCCTGATCCTTGGCTGGTTCTCCCAAATATAATATCATCAACATATACTAGAATCATAATTTGATATTTTTTTCAAATTACTCACATAGAAATTATTGTAGATACCTCCTATTTTTAATTAATGATTATTTATTTATTAATCCAGATTATAATACCATGGTCATCATGCCTTCTTCAAACCATAATGAGCCTTTTTCAATACACAAACTACAATTTAATCATTACCAACCAAAATCCCCATTAGATGTTCAATTTCGACTTCTTTTTCATGAAATCCTTTTAAGAATTATGTTTTGAAATCCATCTGCTAAATTCTGTTTAAAATATGGATTGTCGTAGTAAGGAAAATCATGATCGACTCATGTATCGCTATAAGTGAAAATGTTTCATCGATAGGAATTACTTCAATCAATGCACACCCTTTAGACACTAGGCATTCCTTGTTTGTGTTCACATTTCTAGGCTAAAAAATTGGGATATAAATTTTTTTATAATCACTATTGGGTTTTTAGGTCAATTATCGAAATCACAGGTATACTTCTTTTTATTTTGATAGTGTTCTTCATTCATATATTTAACCCATGATTCAGCATTTTGTAGATTCTTCGATTGAGGTTGCTTCCAAATTTGATAGGAACATAGATTATGAATTATTACTCATTATCCTTCTCTATGTTGATGTGTTATAATCCAAATTGATATTATGTTAATAAATATATCTATTATGTTTTTTCAATGAAATTTTCATTTAATTTTCATCAACCATAATTTATTCATGCAATTCATCATCAGAATCATCATTGTTTTTTAACTCAAATCATTTTTCACACCTTCCACTACTACTATTTTTGATCCAATTCCTAGTCTATTTTTTTCTACACCATCTATCATATCAGCATAACATCTTCATGGGATATATTTTTTCATATCTTCATATACTGTAACATCACTTCATTCTATTATTATACGAATATTATTATTGATTTTTTAGGATTTTCTGTATATTAAATAACCATGGAATATTCATTCTTCATTCATATCATCACACATTCCCTAATTTCCTTATTTATTTCTCATAAAACATTTAACTCGAAAAATAGGGAAAAAATTAAACGAAGGGTTCCTTCCCTTCCACCAATCATATGATGTCTTGGCTACTCATATATAATTCTTTTTTTAATTTTTAGTATATACTGAAAATTGAATGGTCACTTTCCCATTATTGATGAGAGATACCACTCCCAATTAGCACAGTTTTATCCATATTATTCACATGTCGATTCATACACTCAACTAATACGTCATGGTGTGGGATCCATTTTGCAACAACCTCTTGTTGTATTCCATGTTTCCCTGGTATTATTAAAATTCAATATATTTGTGTTCCCCTCTGTTTTTAGACTACCATACATTTCTTATCTTTCCAGTATCATTCTATACTATTTAGTGATATGTTTTTTTCAATCAAAAACATTTTGTTTACTTTTTATTACCATCAATCTAGCCATCATATTACAATCATCAGTGAAACTAATAATGAACCTTTCATTATATGTTCCAGAGACATTTTTTAGACCATATACTTATGTATGGATGAGATCATGAAAATTTGATGCTCTTTCCTTCTTTGGCTGATATGAACAAAAGAACTAAATCCCTCATATGCAAGCATCAAAATTCTTCTCTCATTCACATTTCATATTTGGGATATAAATTACTATCTTATGTTTTGATATATTTTCAATGTATTTTTTATAAATTTGACCGAACAATCGATTCCAAAGTTGTTTTCTTCTTCAATTATCAATGACAAATGTTATCATTGCAACCAAACTGATATATATTGACATCTATTATATTACCTTTATTGATTTGATTACTTATATTTCTTTATAGTGCATTATTTTTTATTAAATGACACTATAAGTCATGAGTCAAAGAGCTTACTCAAACTCGAGGGATTGTGATGAAAAACATATATATACGGAACTTTATTTTTCTTAATCTTGTCACATTCCCATTCTATGCTCCCACTAACATTGATCTTAATTCCCTATTATTTATGAATTTTTTTCCATCAATCCTTTTCTTTATATTATTCAATATGTCTGAATTTCTCTTTATATAGGATGATCATCTGCTATCACAAATTGTGGTTCTATAGTCCTCTGTTGATTTGAATGTGAATTCTGAAATATTAGATTTCTTAAAATTCATCTAATCCTTCATGAACTTTTTTATTTAATGGATGATTAATATAAAAATTTCACTATCTTTTCCACATGTATTGGTTCATCATATACATATATTTTTTTCAAATGATAAAACTTTTTTATAAGAGAAATTCTATCTAGTTTGAGATTATTGAATTTTTCTATATGTTCCCTAGGAACAATTTCAATCATTGCTCTGCCTACAATGAATATATTTATGGAAAAGGTATGATTAGTGAAAATAATATCAATAAAATAAATTTCTTCTATAGGATGTAGGATAACAATTCATTCTTGTTTTTTGACTTTCTATCCCATTCCCATTCAAATAGCTCCATGTATATTTATAATATGACAAGGTATGACCTAGATAGGCACAAAATTGACATTTCTTAATAATAGAAGACTTTTAAATTCTATTATTCCGTATGTAACTTTCTATAGGAAAAAAGTTTGACAACTAATTATTTTTGGTACCTAAGAATAATTTTCATTTATCCCTTCACTTGGATTTGAGAGAATATTTTTAAGACATTTGGTGACTTTATGATATATCTACTAATCAACATAACTTTATTTTTAACCTATTTTATTTATGGAATTATAGGTTTCATCATCACACCCAATTACAGTTTTTCTATTTCTTGTAGATCTTGGATCATTCCATGTGTTCTCTACACCTTTAGATCCTCACTTTGTTCTCTCTAGTAGCTCCGCATGTGAGAATAACTAAAATAGTATTTTCTTATATATATCATATCAGTTTAATTAAAATTTGAGATTACTCCTAAGAGTAACAAAATATCAATAATGTTAATCAATATTATTGGAAGTATCCTCCATTTAGTATATTAGTTAATTAATGATGTTTTCCTTTATTTATGTACGATACCAATTTCTACTACATCTTCCAATCATTAAAATATTGTTGAATACTATTTACTTATTTTGATAGTAAATTAGTTTCATCTTCTTGTCGATCAACATATTAGGACGACTATTGCACGATTTATCTCATATTTTTCTTCTATTTCATTGATTATCAATATCACCAATTGAATCCTCAAGTATCATCATGATATTATAAAATGGAATCACCAGATTATTTATATATTTATCCTTTTATAGATCTAACTTTTCAGGTTTATCCATCATTGATATTTGGGTTCCAGATTTAAACAATGGTTCTTTTTCCTCAAAAATTTTATTTTCATTGTCTTCATATTAATAAAATATACTTTTTATTTGTAATTTACCTCGCGATTTGATGTCTACCATTGGATAATGACTTTTCTAATGAATCTAAAAGATTTCATCTTAACTTTATTCATCATTAATCTTTATTGAGCATTGAGAGGTATTGTTCAAAACTATAACACAATGAAAACATGTCAGTATTATATTATCATCTAATCTAGGTTTCTAAACAACTTTAAAGAAGGGAGAATATGAGTTTTAAGTTTCTAAGTGAGGGGGATGGGATTCCTTGGAATTACATGATGTATTAAATTTATATATATTATTTTCAAATTCATCTTTCAATAATTGAAATATTTAGAATTCTGGGGGATTAATATTCTAAATTCTCTAGTCAATAAAAATATAACAAGTTTAGATTTTCTTAAACACATATCACATAGTTTTATAAACATATTAACCATTTTGAATATTTTCAAGATTTCAATGTTTTTAACTCTTTAGTGATATTGAATGTTAACAAAAAATAAAAGTGAAAATTAAGAGGATAATGGTTAATATAATATAGAAAATATCATAAAAATTTCCAAATATAATATTTTTATAAATTTTAAATCATTTTATATAATATTTGTTAACATAAGATAACATGAAGTCTTTTCTGGAACAATACAAATAGTTAATATTTAAAAATAAAGAGGGTAATAAAATTATATTGAAAAAGTTTCAAATATCATTAATATGTTATATATATCAAGAAAATCAAGGAATGTGATATGTCATCCAATGATTATAAATTTTATTATTTCTAAAATAATTTATTTCAGTTCTCTATTACATGATCATATACAATGATGGTGTTGTTTAAAAATTTAGGGATTTTATTCAGTAAATAAATATTATAGATAAATTAAAATGAAAAAAATATATTAATAATTTAAATATACATTTATAACTATAAATTATATATTTATATCAATTTTAAAAAATTTTAATTTTTCAAATATAGAAAGTGTCATTTTGTATTTATTATTTACCAACAGTAATAATGAGTTTAGTATCAATGAAAATTGGAAAATTTATTCACACATTCGAGTATTGGATGATTATGAATGATATATACTCATGTAATAGAAATAAAATAGTAATTATATAGATTTATAAGGGCATATCACATTATTTATTACATTAATTACCTAATTTACCGTTACTAAGGTGACATATACATAACACAATTTCTGTGACTAATTATTAAAAAAAATCAACTTTTTACCAAATTTGGACATGCTGATTAAAAATAAGCAATAATTTTATATAGATTAAAATTATATAATGGGATTAATTTTATTAATATAAGCCTGAAAAATTCAACAAAACCCATTTTTAAAGAGATTAAATAATAAATGGGATTTATTATTATATAATTCTTAGTAAATAAGATTTGATGATGGTTAAAACATTTTATGGGATTTATAATCTATATGATTCATTAAAATAACAAATTTATAGTCATTAATTTAATTTATTAAGATAAAATTAAGTTTTATGAAGAAAAACTTTTTTTAGAAAAACATCCCATTTGTACCTTCAAATGTTTTTACAAATTTATTATCTATTAAGTGATTTTATAAATGTGTAAAAAATTATATTTTGATATTGATATTAATATATTACAATCCAATGGATAGGAAATGAATTTCGCATTAAATAACAATAATTCAATAATATTTCTTGTTTTTAAGAACATTTTTTAATGTAAATAAATATATTACACAATACATGTTTATTTTGAAGGAAATATATATAAAATAATTGGTTATTATAAGCCAGTATTACACAAAATTAAATCATGAATTTAAACTACTTTCTCCTAAAACACAAATTCTTCTAAAACAATACCCATTAATAAAACTAGTGGTCATTAAATACATTCATTCATAATGATAAATAAATATATTTTCTATCTAACATTATTATACAGGAACCCATGTATTTTCTAGATAACATTTTATAGTAGAATTTAAAAAAATATCAATGCAGGGCTTGAGAACATAAGTGTAAAATTCACCATTAATGATACATCAATGGAATTAATTAATGTATATGAGTTAGATTATTTGAACAAGAACCACTCCTTCTACCTCAACTAACTAGCCATCAAATATAGAAAGGGTGAACCAAAAAACATCAATACCCATTATGTCCTATAAAATTTAATTAAAATTAGATCAGCTTAAAAACCCCTATACATTTTGATAGATTAAATCCCCCTGTATGGATTTGAGATCAATCTATTGGGAATTGAATCAATCATTGCATACACAAACAACATGATACGTAATATAAAGATATCATATAAAACATACCAACAGCGTAATAAAGACCATGAATAGAATCACTCATCATGGACAAACCACACTTTATGACCAATTATTGATCTTTATTTCCTTCCAATACATCAAATCTTAGTCCAAAATGGATCACTAAATAATTATCTCCTAATAGTACTAACAATTTTTCTCCAACCCATCTTCAATGGATATAAAACTTGAAAGATGATAAATATCCTCTATGAATTGATTACCAAAACTAAACATACATTCTCTATCCTAGTGTATATTTTTAATCTCATATAAATGATCATACATCTATAAATGATAAATGAAATTCTTCAGTAGTCCATTAAACACCTCCCATGAAAAACCTACAGTGTTTCCCTTCTTCACACCCACCATATTCTTGCCACATTCTGAAACAACCTAATCACTACTAAAATATGAAGTCATCCTAGAGTTTTCACTAAAACAAATGAATCATTAATTTTCTCTAGTCATTACAAATCTCAATGTCTTATTGCATAGTCAATAAATTTTGGTAAATGAAAAACAATATATCTAATGATTTTTATACCTTTTACACATTACATGCATCATGGGAACATTAGTATAGAATATCGTCAATCCATTATCACAGATGAAAATGGTTGTCAAAGAATAAATTCCACGAATCCATCCAACATCACAGTGAATTAAATCAAAATAAAAGTATAGAATCTTATAAAATATGTAATTAACTAAAAATAAACACATACATGCATCAATTCCTTTCACCCCACATCAATATCATCACTCCCCACATCATCTACAATACATCCCACTACAATAAGAATAACATCGTCTAAAAACACATCCTTCTCCATCAACAACATATAATAAAAGAAAACACATAAAGTCATAACCATGTAAAATAATAAATATTGGTATTAAAAAATAGTACACTTGAACCAAAATTTAAAAAATTAATATAATGGACTAATTTAAGGAAAAAAATTCAAACCTAAAAATATATTATATATACTAAAATAATACTATAAATTATTATATAAATATTAATTTAATTAATATTATATATGAAATTAAATACAATATAAAAAGGAATATAGATTAGTTATAAAAAACTACCTTTTTTATTATTATGTTTCTTCCTTTACAAACATTCTATAAAATTTTTATTAAAAATAAAAAATTCCTCCATATCTATAAAAATGAATAAATTATTTTATATAGGTGTATTGTTCTTAAAAAATATTGTTCAGATAATGAATATCCATAATCAAATTAGAATGCATAATGAAATATTGGGACCAATTTATTTCCATCAATAAGATTCAATATTTATTCAAATATAACTATATAAAAATTCCTGTAGAACATCCTTTTAACATTTAATATTATTTATATAAACATTGTTCCACAAATCACAATTCTATATCACCTGATTTATACAGTTTTCAAAAATTTTATGATCAACTATTTATATTAAAATATTTACAAACTATATGTTTCTTGGTAATTTTATCATGAAATTTAAAAATCCGTATAAATTTTTTGAAAATAATTCTATTCAATTTTTATGTTTGAAATCTATCATTAAAAAACATTAAATTAAAAACGGATCTTATTATTTTATAATTTCTCACATGGATTTCATAAATTTGGGTTTTTAACAATAAGTAATTATCTGGGTATCTTAAAGAAACTATGAGGATTTATTAAAACTATTTATCTTAATGAAATCCATTTTACAACAGCTTTGGACAACCAAATTAATTTAGTGAGAAATTTTTTATATTTTAGAAAATTAGATATATAATAAAAATAAAAATTTAAATGTGGCTAAATATA
Organism: Viscum album; assembly: GCA_963277665.1. Taxonomy (NCBI): domain Eukaryota; kingdom Viridiplantae; phylum Streptophyta; class Magnoliopsida; order Santalales; family Viscaceae; genus Viscum; species Viscum album. The sequence continues at coordinate 1,841,535,634 of OY728156.1, forward strand.
TTGATTCAGGTATCTTTCTAGGAGTCATTCCTTTTATGCTTACACCTTCACTTGAACATTTTGAATTAGTTATCGAAGGCCCTTTATTAGGTCACATAAGGCCCCAATCATCTAAATGATAACTACAATCCTAAACCACCGTCAATGTTTTTCTCTAATTTCACCATATCTATTGAAATATCATAGTTCCTCATATATTCCAATCCCAAACCACCACAACTCTAAAGATAAATCTCTAATACACTTTTGTCACTGTTACACCCTATGATTTTGGGATTTTTTTCTAAATCATTATTTTAATCTTTTAAATATTTATTGTTATGCATGAAATTTATTTTGTCTTACTTTAAAAGTTACAATATGTTTCTATTACATTACATAAAACACAAGTCTTGAATTTTGGTAAACGATATTCTTTGTTTTTCTATGGTTACAAGCAACATCATGTTTAAAAGAAACATGTCATATTTTTTAAATACAATTATATGATAGTTATCACCTTTTCATTGGAATGGTGGATATGATAATTATTAACTAAATTATGAATATATAGATTAAATATGTATATATAACGAATTATATGGTTACAAATTATTTAGAAATCAAAATAAATACCCATATAAAATAATAGAATATCTTGTTCTAGGAACACATTTTTATGCGGAAAAATAAGTTTTATGCCTAAAAATAAAAAGAATTCACGTGTGGTGAATTATATTAATGAAATTTATATATTATATATTCAATTAATAATTTTAACATTCATATTCTATGTTTTTTAGAAAATAAATATGATGAAATCCAATTTTTTTTCTTATAAAGAGTATATTTTTTCAAAAAAAGTAGTTTTGTTCCTAATTTACGACATGCTTATTTTAAAATCAAAATTTCAAATATTAAAAAAAAAATATTTCAAAATATAAATCAAATTTTTGAAATAGGAATACTGAAATAATCTTATAGTGTTTATTTGTGATTCTCTAAAAATATTACAATTTTTATGAATACTGAAAACTACTATGTTTTAATAGAAAATTGAATTTTTGATTAATTAAATTACAAAAATAAATTATTCATTAAATTAGTATTAAAGTATAATTTTTTCAATTATACATATTTTTATCCATTTTAATACATTGAATGAAATATTTCATAGATATTATATATAAAAACAATTTATGCGTTTGATCATTACTTCTATAAAAACTAGATTCCATATCACAAATCATATATTAAATTTAAAATAATTTTTTATAATTATATGAATTAAATTTGTAATAATGGATTAAATATATGTATTTATTATAATTTATAATATCAGATACTATAAAATTAAATCGATATCCAAAATGAATTCTGAATTTAGTAGTAATTAATTAATATGGACAAAAAAATGTTTTTTATCTTGATTGTTAAACTTGAATAAAATGAGTCAAATTGACCTAAAAATTATATTAACTTTATTTCATGGGTTTATTTTTAATTTTTCCATGATATTATAACAAAAATAGAATTTATTTTCTACATTCCTTCGAATATAACTTAAATAATTAGCTATGTAATGAAATAGACAAAAATAAACTTTCTATACATTTAATATGTATAATTATTTTGGATAGGGAAAACATTATTCGACTATTCATATTATTCTGAAATATAAATGAATTTTTTATTATAATATATTATCTTATATTTTTAGAATAAATAATTAAATTAATATTTTTCAAAAATGAAAACATAGTAATTATTTAGTTAATAATAAATAAGATAAATAATTCTAAAAATAAAAAAAAGTGAAGTAAAATGAATGAACTATCATGTAATAATTTTTTTATTGACATATATATTATTACATACATTATTCAAATAGGATATTAGAATTATATTATTACATATATATTTTTTAAAACTTAAATTAATTAAATAATGTCAAAATTGACATAATGGTAATTTTATAATAACTATTATTTAATTAATTTTTTTCAAATTACTAAAAATACTATATTAAGACATTTAGTTATTAAATTTTATTAAATATAATTTGTGGTACAATAATGGAAAATTTGTTATATTATAATGACTATAATGATTGTTAAATAGTAAAAACATGGTTTGCACAGTTAAGGGTCCTGTGATGTTTCTGCATGTTATATATTCTTGTTTTGAAATTAATTCATGAAAAACATATGATTTATATTTTATAAAATAGATATCATAATTATAATCAATTACCCGAAAATATATTGTGAGGTATTTTTATTTTATTATTAAATAATAAATTACATATGTTAGAAAACAATTTAGCTTAATGAAAATCGAAAATGATAAAAATAATGAATCTAATGATTTTTTGAACCAATTGATTGAAAAATCTATTTTATTGTGTTTATGAGTTTTTTAGACAATATATACCCTTCATAAAATTAATAATTGGTATTTAATCCACTTGAGATAATATTTTCCACCCAATATTGAGTACATTTTACTATTTTCAAGAACATAATTCTTAGTCAACTTTGAAAGGGAACTCAATATCTCCACTACTTCATACCTCTAAATCCATTTGGGTATCCAATATATTAAAAAAATCATTTCCCAATTTCCCTCTCTTCTTCATAGAATCTGTATTTTGGACATAAATCCAAACAACCAAGGATTTTCTAGAGACCTAAGGAGGAAATCCCAATAAGAGGAAACTTTCATAAACTAGCATTTATTTTAACTTCTTCTTCTTCCATTTCAATTATGATTATACAATGGTTATATGATGACATAATTTTATTATAGAAAATTAGATTTTATATGTTAATGGTATTACCTAAAACCACACACACATCTATAAACTCTTTTTTTAAATCATCATTCTTGTGTACGATGTTATACCTCCACACAAACCAATGTCATTAGTTTCTCCATTAACACCATCCAAAGTTGGGACTAATAAAGTTTTACTATTTTATATTTTATATAAATTATATTTATGATATTATAGTTGTTTATTAATTTTTATATGACTCTTACGTCCTTTCTTTCTTTGTTTTTGGAAAATAATATCATATTTAATGTGTACGACAAACTATCTCCTTGAGAAGTGATTTTATTCATTATTGATTTACATGGATGTTGTTAAGAATGAGTTAAAAATATATTTCATATGTATAAAGTATAAATTATATGAGAATGAATATATATATAAAAATTTACACACATCATTTACTTTTCATTCTTTTAATATGATAACAAAATGGAAAAAACATTTTTTCGTATGAAAGGTCCATCATATCCATAAATGGTGCATTTAATTTCCTATCACATATTGTTATCTATTAATAAAAAAAATATACATAATATATATCAAATTTAATTCATTTTTTTATTTTCTAAAATTCCAAAACCATGATGTATGTATGAGAACAATAAAGGACAAGAGATATCATATATAAAAAAACAAATAGATTATTACATGAAACATAACCTTAATATGGGCTTGTAAATAAATCTGTAATGGAATGTAATAAAAATGCCTATATAGTATGATATATATGAATTTATTTATTTAATATATATATAATAAACATTTATTCATTAAATATAATTTTTTAATGAGTAAGATGGATGTCAACATTTATGGTAATGGGATGTCTATCCAATATTTTTTTATGAGAGACTTATGACATATTCATATCACAATCCAATTGTTTGGTTAATATACTCTCCTAAGACAATATATATCATTAATATACCTAAATTAAGGATAATTAATTCTTCCATATATTTTATAATTTCTCAGGGAGTACTATTTATATGTTACTCCTATAGTGACATATCTTAATCCAACGTTATACATATATGAAAAAAATTCTATATTCACCACATATTTCCTATATGTAATGTATATAAATCCCAATAATTTATTTTATTATTATTCTACTTGAAATAATTTATATTCAAATGTACATTTTTGGATCACTTTTTCATTGGGATTGTAATTAAAATTATATCGAATTGTTGAGGGGTTTTTTTCTTAATTTCCCTTCTTTGAATTAATTTTTCAATTTTGAATTTTCACCAACATATTGGGTCTTATATTTTTGTAATCATAATTCATTATTATAGAGTTATTGGTATGAAATAATGGGAACTATATTGGGTTTTAACATTTCATCCAAAATTTATAAATTTTTTCATAAAAAATAAAAAAAGGGATTTGATGGCCAATCCCACCAATTTAAGGATTACTTTTGTATTATACTTCCAATGGTATAATATTATGATCCATCTATCAACAATCATCATTATTTTTATTATTCTTTTTTATTCACTATATCATCATGTAATGGTATAATTTATCTACTCTTCATTACTTAAATTATTTAAGAAAAAAAATAATTAAAGGGAACTTTATTTCTCTCCTTGGTTAGAAATATATTTTCTTTCAAAACTATAATTTAAAAAAAAATTAAAAATATTTCCATACTATATTAATATTTTTAATATATATTTTTATTAATTACTGACTTTCCTGAAAAAATATTAAATAAAAACATCATGTCATTTTCTAAAACTATGTTCATTTGGATTTTACATAATACAAGTAATGAAATATTAATTTTAATTTTTACAAAATGAAAATAAATTTATAAAATAATAATAAATAATTTTGTAGAGAATTCATTTGTATTTTTATTGATATTTTAAAATAAATGGTATTCAAGAGGTTTTGAATTTTTGAATATTTTTTTCAATGTGTAAAGTATACATAAATAAATAATATGTTTAAATTACTTTTCAGGTCATTACTTATAAGTTCCTAAATTTCTTTTAATGAAAATGAATTTTAAAATTATTTATCAATGTTATTTTCATTAAAGTGTATCAGTTATTAATAAATGTTCTTTGTGATATTTTAAAATCCTTCCCTATCCAATATAAAATTTTCTCATATATTTTATTCTTTACTAGGGAACTGATTGATGGATACTGATCATTTTATTTCTCCTAATAAATTATGTTTTCATGCCATTATGTTTATAAAATATGTTTCTTTTACACAATATATACCATGGTAAAATTATTATAAAACTAAATTCATTTCATGGGTTATGCTATGATGAAATTATAATGAAACATATCTCCTATAAAAAGGTTGTGGTATGATGAAATGTTTATGATACCCATTTCATTACATGGGTTATGAGATGATACATTTTTATGATATTGTGTAACAAATTAATATAGTTTTCAATATGTGATGAGTTATACCTATATCTCCATCAAATTCATTGGTAAAAATATCTCTATGAGATCATAGGGAAAATTGTGGTCATACCCAACTCATAAAGAATAGTGTGGAGGTGGTCAGCCATAGATTTAAGTAGGTACCCTTTTGGACATCCAAATCCCAATATGTTATTAATTTCTTAGCGGGCATCCTTGAAATGATATTTTTTAGTTTTTTTGTTTATTCCACAAGTCTATGTTTTCTTCCAATGTAATAATATCATATATCATGATCTTTGATTCCTTAGTAAAATATTTTCCTATGAGCTGCCAATATTTAGAAAATAAATCAATATTATTATATTTTATATGTAGCTTATGATTTTCAAATGTTTAGTTCATGTTCTCATACCATTATATTCATTTTCTGATGATGTATCTCTTTTTTTACCCTTACTAAGCATCGGATATTACACTTTGTTCTATTTTCATTTCTGATATTATGAATAACTATTATAATGAGTATTAAAAAATTGGATGATCATTATGGTATATATTTATGCTCATTCAGCATGTTAGAATATGATGTATCAATGTTTCAAAAGGAAATAAAGTATTATGGTCCTCGAACATGTTTTTGTGTATTGAAATTTGTATTTATAAAAAAATGATGCAATATACATGTATAAAAATATGGGGTTTACATATTCACGACCCTCCCCCACCAGAACCCCTTTTATAATAGATGTAAATATTAGGGTGTCAAATGAATACCAACACCAATAGGACATGAGATGGAGACTAAAATCAGGGGTACAAAATATAGATGTGTGTGGAATTTCCCTTGTAAGGACTATGAAATGTTAATGTAATACACCAATGAACTAAAAATATATCACTAAATGAAAAAATTTCCCAATAAATATTTTCCCTATATTTTCATGTATATAATCAAAAAATATATAAGTATAGAAAATATCCTCAAAATCAAACAAATCCTCCAAAATAAATTATTTTAATTTCTATTGAACCATTGTATGATAATATATCGTCAAGAATTTAGATGGGTGATCACAAGGGATTACTCAGAAAGATCATTAACCAAAACAAAATTGACAAATATGTCGTATAATTATACAAGAGTAGACATTTTTGAATTAATCTAATAGATGAAAAACTATTGATTAAAATAATGAAATTTAAGATCAGTCTATAAAATCATTTGTCTCCACTTTTATGGGATCCACTATATTTTATCACTCTATGTACCTCAGTAAATAATGAACTTACAACCATATATTCAATACAACTTATATCCCATCATTAATTTCTAGAATAATCATAATAATTATTAATTATTTATTTAGAGGGACATATAATAAATTCCTAAATGGAAAAAATATAATGAAAAGGGATTAAAATTTCACCATGACATGCACATGTTAGTTTAGAGGTTTTCAAAAAAATTAACTTGGTAGTGAGACAAGTATGATAACCCCAAACCAACTGACCACACCATTAATAATGAAATAATAATCACACCCTACAAACAACATCCTGTTGAAATATAAATCAAACTACCACACAAAAAATCATCTTACAACACCATCACATCAATATCTATAAATCCATTCAAGGTATACATATTTACATATCCATGTTTCATGACTAAATACAAATTACATTTTTATTTTGTAATCCCATTTAATGGAATGTGAGAACCCATACACTAATGTATACAAGATTAATGTACCGTATGAGATGGTCGAGCTATTAAAGTATAATTTTATACTATTTGAAACATTATCCTTGAATTAATTCCATTAAGTACTAGTTACCTAAATATACATGTTATCCTTGTAAAGATATTCTAGTCATATACACATATACTGACCAAATACCATTAAGAATAATAAAAAAAATTAACTCTACATAGTTCCCCCCTTCATACCAGTATGTCCCCTATCATTCACAAAAAAACATCTCATTTAGTATATTTATACAATAAAATTATTCATTTATATCGCAAATAAACATAATCCTCAAACCATCACAACCCATTCAAAGTAACCTATAGTCAATATATCACATTTCATACCTTCTTCCTTCATGTGTTACAACATGGTCATACAAAACATATTCTTCATTATTAGGATCATTAAGTGGCATAGTAATAAATAAAAAACATAAAATAAAATCACACAAAAACTATTATATACAAATAATCAATAATATAATTTTCATTCTTATAGGAATATAAACCAACATAACAAACAACATTACATGTTTCTTACTATAATTTCTTTCTAGTAATTTATTTTACATAAATTCTCTTCTTTCTATAATTAATTTTAGTTTCAATAATTCCATTTAATATTATATCATATAAAAATTTTATTTACTTTCTCATTTTATATTAAGTCAAAAAATTAAATAAATCACTGAAAACCTTCATTTAAATAGACATTGACATTTTCCTCTTATTATCCATATAAGAACAGAACTACCCTTTTTCAATAATCTTAAACATATTTGAAAATGAAAAAATATTATTAGTCAACACATACTATTTTTCTATTTCACAACCTAAATATTTTATTCTTATATAACCCAATTCCATCATCTACCAACACAAAATTTATATTCCATATTTATTTTATGAAACCACACACATCCAGATCTAATATAATTTACTCATAAGACGATAAAGAGAACTATAATGCACTCCATGAACAAACATAGAATTAACCCACCCGTTAATGGTAAAAGTATAACCATATCAAAAAGATACCAATTTATAAAACCTTTATAATAATGAAAATACCCTAACTAAATAATCATATTTCTAGTGTAAATGAAAAATACATTCCCAATACTATAATATCAAAACTTATGTCTAGGAAATCCCACTTCTATGATCAGAGAAAGATGAAAACACATCCCAAAAAATAGCAACACCCATGATTTATTGTATATTGAACTTATAATGTTTTCAATATAAATGTAGCAAGAAAGAAATCATTGAATAAATACTAAATAATCACATTGAAAACATTTTCAAATTCAGGATATCCAATATATCCAAGGATACAACACATTATCTATAATAATAAATAACAAATGGTATTAAATATAAACGTCTCAAATAATAGTGAGAACATATAAAAAATTTATAATCCATAATTTATTTCCCTTTTATGTAATTGTTTATTTATAAATTTGATAAAATAAAAAAATTATTAAAATTCAAGGCGGAATATTAAGGAAGATTAAGGATTATTTTACTCTATGTTCCTTAAATATCAATCAAATTATTATCTTTTACTTATCATGATCGTCTAAAACCACCTGAAGAGGATGAAGTATTGGGAATTATAAGAAATCATAAGAAACTAACAATGAGGATATATAATTTTGATTACAATATAATAAATATTATAAATTAAATCAATAATATCATTTTAGGGGATAAAATATGAATTCATAATTCCCTTACCATTACTAATGTCATGAATCACTTCATTATGAGAAGAAACTTAATCTAGTTTCAAACACCTAGGGAACATGAAATAATATTTCCTCCAACAAAGAAGACATCATCTCCCATTAAACTACCAATGATAAACCATTAAAACAATCAGAATACCTATAAATATTTAGGAAATAATTAAAATTTAAAGGAATAGATACATCTCGGATCAAGTAATATTTGATTAAATGATTCCAGTTCCAAATTATTATAAATATAACCCCACTAAAAATATCACAAAAGATCACATATAGTATGAGAGAGTAAAATGAGGTTATACAAATTAGAAGAGGTAATAAAAATTTACAATTAATATATAAGAGATAAACATCAATGACAGATGGTAGGTGTTGTGCTGTAATGGGTTTTGGTCAAATGAATCACCAAAAAATCATAGAGAAACACCCAATATGAATACATCAATTATTATGGTCAATAATCATTTGAAACGTAATATCGCTGATTTTCACAATGTAAATACTCTAATAAATATATAACACTTAAAGCACAATAATTCATGAAACCTATATCATGACCTCATATTGAACATTATTTACCCTATACAAAAATCATAGTGAAACACACTCCACAATGAATGAAATGTCCCATGTAGATCCAAAATAAATCTACCACATAGGATTATGAAGAATAATCTAATACTTTATAATGTGATGTAGATAAAATAACATTATTCATGAAATATTATTAGATGATAAATAGTCTTATTCAATCCAACTCATAATAATATATCTCCCTTAGAAAAATAGAATTAAACCAACAATTCCTATTATAATTATTATGCTATAACGAATCTCTCTCATCACCACTATATTGATCATGGTACAAAACCCCATACTCCTCCGACCCCATTTCTTTAGCCAGTTGGATATAATGAAACACTTATTATTTAATGTACTATTAATATCATCCAATGAAATTGTAGTTATAACTATATCTTCCATTTACCAGTCACCAATTAACTTCATCCATGCTCTCCTAACATATATAAACTGAAAATTATGGGATCCTGAAAGCCTTATAACATAATAGTTCAATAATAGTAAATATGAAATCAAATTTATATTCTCTATCTGTTTCATTAAATAATGAGGATAAAACTCCATTATTAATATAATCACATACAATATCCTCATATTAACATATAATAAATATATTATAACATATTTAATATCAATTTTCCTATACTATAAATTTATAAATCATAAAAATCCAAAATTAATAAGTCTAATATATCAGAAATAATATAATATTGTCATATCTCCTAGGATTCAATTTCATTATATTTGATTGTATTATTCCAATCTATTTGAAAAAATAATATAAAGGATGATAATTCCATATAATTAATTAATATAATATCGATTTATCAAATTACATATCTCAATATCATGCATTCATTTTCATTTCATCAAATTAGAATATTCAATACTCTAATCACCAAGGATTTTAATGAATTTTTAATCATAAATCATTAATTAATCTTATATCACATAAATAAATCCATCATTGCATAAGAGATTTCATGATTATCAACATACTTTTGATCTCATAGAGGATGAAAAAATAATGTTTCTCTAATAATCACTCAGCAGAATTAAGGGAACCCTCACTTCCTTTAAATTTTATACATAATGATAGTAAACATAAAATAAAGGTATAGATAAATTCTACTTTAAAAATAAATTAAAAATATATAGATTTATGTGAAATTCAATGAAATGTTGTTCAATTGTGGTCTTCTAGTCTGGAGTATAAATATCAATATGTTTTATTCTTATGTATTTTATTATATCAGAAATTAATTCCATATAAATTAGACAATCCTTATGAATATTATCATTTAATTTACATCACTATAATGTAATATATTATATCAAATAATTTATATATAGTTCCTAATAGAATGAATCATATTCTTTTAATTATATTGTTTTTTTCCATTTTGACATTTTTTGAACATCGAAAAAATATCATAAAGGAATGAAAATAATATTTTTGTTATCCACAATTTCATTTCAAATCAAGGCTTGTTACTATATAGTATACTATTTCCTCAATATTCATAACTAGGAAAATAAATTTTCATTCACATTTAATAGTATCATAATTAAAAAAATCAATCTAATAATAACCAACATATAATTGATAGGCTATAATGGATAATGGTAAAACCATAAGTAATCTATTACACATACATTTAATTGTCTATAGGGATATTAAATAAGGGTTCAATATAGTGTGTTAGATTGGTATTCTCATAGTAGATAAAAATTCACTCCAAACATAACCCCATGATTTCCATTTCATTGTAAATCCTCACCTAACAATAATGAACATGAGTATTGAAAATTTATACTGTCACATTAAAAACATCTTAAATGAATCTCATTCAATGTAATCACGAGAATCCCAAAAAAATAAAGTCCTATGAAATATAATAACTTTTCATGCTACCTATAAAATTGGATAATTTGGGTAAAAAATATCCCACATAAAAATTCATGATTAATGTGCAAAATTTTAAGCTATAATACTAAATACCTTTTAAAAGAACATCATCCATTAATTTAAAAAATTCAAAGATGACGAAAACTATGACAACCCTAATTTTTATTACATAAAACTTCACTTGATACAACAAAGGAGATCGAGAGTTTAAGTGTCTTTGGGGCTTAGGATCATTACATAAAAACTTTAAACTTGAAATACAACATATTTATTGGAAACATCCTTTACATGACCACTACATTCCTTCGTACTTAGCATTGCTTGGGATAACCTGAGGACATGCATAAGAAAAGGGTGAGCTATAAAGCCCAGTAAGGGAGTACACAATGAATAACATGAGGAGTACAATACATTTTAGGAAATAGGAACATCAATAGATAATTAGAGTAACATGAACATAAAGGCATGATAAAGCATGATAACCATAACATGGAAATGTTTCAACAACACTTAACATTGAATTAGCATGAGCCAAGGCTCATTGCACATGGAGCATGAGTAAACCCTCATTGCACTTGAAGCACGAGTAAACCCTCGTTGCACTTGAATTAGCATGAGTCAACACTCATTGAACATGGCGTATCATGATACTATACTTTACCAAATGAATTGGAGCGCTGTCAGGGCGCACCCTTCTTAAACATTTCATTTCATGCATAAGTGTGCCACATGGATCATAAAACATGGATTCATAAAACATAATCATTTATTCCACGATAAAGGAATGTGGAATTCACACATGAAACTTTACAATCAATATGTAAATGTTCATAAAGGAGAATACCCTTGATGGAGAAATGGGCATGGTATTCACTACACAATGACATTGGCTTAGAAAATCGGTGCGATTTCGGCGGCGTAACGGCGTGACATAAGAATTCATAAAAATGTTTGATGAGAGAGAAAGGGGTTCCTCATCATATTTACATGTAGTGGACAGTAAGGATGTCATATATATACATGTACCAACAATTGAAATGGACTTTAAATTCATGATACAAAAGTATTGCTTGAATGTAAAAGAAGAGAGAGAAGTTCCTTTCGGAATTTCGGCATAGTAACAGGTGTACATGGGAGGAATTTAATGAGAGGGAAAGGGATATACCATCATTAAAACAATAATAGGGAAGTATGGGGGAGGTGAGAAACCGTACCCCAACATTCATAATTGAAATTAAAAGGGCAATACAACTTAATGAAAATTGACAAAAATGAGAAAGGATGAAAAAACCCTTACTTGGAAGTGTGCTTCCAAGGCTAGAGAGAGGCTTGTGAGAGGCTTCTTGGGAGCTTGGGGCACCTTGGGAGGATTATATAGAGAGTAGGGTAGAGGTTGGACGAACTCCAAGGGATTTTAGTAAGGAGGAAGTGGGAGATTGGGTGGGTTTATATAGGAAAGGTGAGAGAATTGTTTATTATTTAGGTTTGGGACCCCTTATATTAAAATAATCCAAACCACAAACCATCCCATGGTATTTGCCCATGGTTTCTGTAAAAAGAAAGAGGAAAACAATATTTTACAAGGCCAAGGTCAGAACTTATTAAAAAAGGTGGGTTGCTTTTGTGGAGGTGAGTCACACTCCCATGGAAATTAATTTAAAAAGGCAAAGTGTGAATAAGTCTTGAGGGCTCCATTAATGCTTTGAAAAGAAAGTCAAACAAACTAAAACCTCATTATTTTAATGATAAAACACATATTGGCCGAACATAAGGATTTTGTTATTTTATTACATCACCATTGGGTCATTATGATGTCATAAAACACATTATATATTTAAATGGTATTTAATTTTTACCCAAAAATTTGACTGTCTCAGAAAATTATGAAAAATTCACAGTTGGATAATTTCGACCTTCTGATCCCAAAAATAATATTTATTTTATCTAAATAATTTTCTAAATATGTGAATTTTCACTTTTAAAATAAAAACCGACATTTATAAAAAAATTCACGGGTTTTGACAGAAATGGCTTTCAAACCTTAATAAAAATTTTAATTGCATTCATAAAATTTTAAGATCATTTATACTTAATAAAAAATTAATTTAATATTAATAAAAATATTTTATTTAAATATTATTTAATTTAAAAATCCTTTAATTTAATAAAATATAAATCTTAATTAAATAATAACTAAAAACACCATTCTTACTTTAAAAACTAATTACAATGTATCAAAAATGACTAGAAATTATATTCATTATTATATAAAAAAATAATGTACATGAACATGGTGGTACTTATTTTTTACATAACCCCTTAAAATAGCCGCATAAGTCCTAAGGGTAAGGTGTGCGATGGTGACATACTCTTGGGGTGGCTCGGATAACATCACTCGAGTGGTAATTTCAATCAACTTCCACTTTTCCTATAGACGATCACGTTCGAGCTTGACTTGATGAAGCTCAGCTTGGGCTTGGTCAAGGGAAAAGCCCAAAGATGCCACCTCTTTTCCGAGCTCTGACAAATGGGCTTCATAAGGGGCAATTCTACTGGATGAGGCCATCACTTCCTTTGTCTGAGTAGAAATGGGTTCGTTAAAGACTTATATTTATACTACTCAGATGATCACTGCTCAACGACTAAAAAGTAACGGTCACAAATCTTAACGTAAAACTAAAGAAGTTGGCATCTTATAAAAACATTTTTCATAAAGAAACATTTAACTGGATCAATAGGGATTTTCCATTAATGAAACTTTGGGTCATTACAACATTCCCCCCTTAAGAAATTTCACCCTCAAAATTTTCCTTTTCCCACACTAAAAAAAATGTGGGTAACATAGCTTCATCATATCCTCCGACTCCCAAGTTACTTCTTCAAACGTGTGGTTTCTCCACAACACCACGACGAGGGGAATTGTCTTATTTCGTAGAACTTTTTCTCTACGATCTAAGATCTTCACTGGTTGCTCCTCATAAGAAAGATCGTCTTCTAATTGTACCACCTCGGAAGAGAGTACATGTGAAGGGTCTGGTATGTACTTACATAAGATGGATACATGGAAGACATCATGCACCTTGGCCATAGTAGGTGGAAGTGCTAGTCGATAGGCCACAACCCCAACATGATCAAGAATCTCGAAGGGGCCGATGTACCTTGGACTTAACTTCTCTTTCTTTTCAAACCTCATGACCTTCTTCCACGGAGATATGCGTAAAAACACCATGTCTCCGACTTTAAACTCAAGGTCTCATCAACGATTATCTGCATAACTCTTCTGTCGACTTTGGGCTGCCTTGATATGCTGCTAAATGGTTTTCACCTTCTCCACCATTTCTTCGACCATTTCTGGTCCAAGCAGCTTACGTTCATCGACCTCATCCCAACATGCTGGTGTTCTACACCTTTTCCCATACAGGGCTTTATATGGTGCCATTTGGATGCTCGAGTGGAAACTATTATTATAATAGAACTCATATATAGGAATATGTTGATCCCATCCTCCTTTAAAGTCCATTGAGCACGCTCTCAACATATCCTCAGGTGTTTGGATAGTCCACTCAGATTGGCCATCAGTTTGAGGATGATAGGTCGTACTGAAGTTCAGTTCAGTATTTAGAGCTTGTTGAAGACTCTTCCAAAACATAGAGGTGAATCCTGGATCTCAGTTAGAAACAATATATAGTGGTACTCCATGCAACCGTAGCACATCCCTGATATATATCTGTTCCATTTGATCCAAAGAGAAATCCTCTCAAATAGCAATGAAGTGTACAGTCTTTGTAAGACGATCCACAACCACCCAGATTTCATTGTTGCCTTTGGATGTCCTTGGAAGTCCGGTGACAAAGTCCATGGTGATGTTCAACCATTTACATTCTCGTATGGGCAATGGTTGCATCATCCCCTTAGACTTCTGCCTCTCTGCCTTCACTTTCTGACACACCAGGCACTTTGATGTATATTCAGCGATCTCCTTCTTCATATTATCCCACCAAAAGTTTTCTTGGAGATCTCGATACATCTTTGTGCTCCCTGGGTGAATTGATAAATTTGAACTATGTGCATCATCCAAAAGTTCCTTCTTCAGCTCCGAACTTGATGGAACACATAGTCTTTTCCCAAACCGCACAATTCCTTCTTCATTAACATTAAACTCTGAGGATTTTCCCTTTTTGATTGCTTCCACTTTTTCTTGGATTCCTGCATCATCCTTTTGAGCATCCTTTATCCTTTCCAAAAGAGATGGTTGAGAAATCATTTGTGAAAGGATTGATGATGTTCCCTTCTTTATGATTCCCACATCCATCTTCATCAATTCTTAGAAGATTGGATCCTTCTCAATTCTCATCATTGATAGAATAGTTGGATCCTTTCCACATAGGGCATCCACCACCTTGTTTTCTTTCCCAGGGTGGTAATGTATTGAACAATCATAATCCTTGATGAGCTCTATCCATCTTCTCTAGCGCATATTAAGCTCTTTCTGTGTGAATATATATTTAAGACTCTTGTGGTCAGTATATTTCTCACATTTCTCTCCATATAGATAATGCTGCCAGATTTTCAAGGCAAAGATCACCACCGCCAACTCCATATCATGCGTTGGATAGTTTCACTCATGGATTTTCAACTGCCTTGAGGCATAGGATATCACTTTATCATTCTGCATCAGCACACATCCTAAGCCCTTCTTCGAAGCATCACTGAATACCACAAAAAGCTCCCCACTTGGGGGTAAAGTGAGCACGAGTGTAGTGATAAGCCTCCTTTTCATCTCCTTGAAGCTTTCTTCGCATTCATCACTCCAAGAAAACATTACTCCCTTTTGAGTTAGCTTGGTAAGAGGGTTGGACAATCGTGATAAATTTCTCAAAAATCGTCGATAATATCCAACTAACCCCAAGAAGCTACGGATATCCGTTACCGATGTTGGCCTCGGCCATCCCTCAATTGGATCTGTTTTGGAGGGGTCCACAGATATCCCATTGCTTGTGATGATATGGCCCAAGAATGAGACCTCCTTCAACCAGAACTCACACTTGCTGTACTTGGCATAGAGCTTCTCCTTACGCAAAGTCTCCAGTACAGTTCTTAAATGCTCCTCATGGTCCTCCTTGGTTTTGGAGTATATTAGAACATCATCTATAAAGAATACCACAAATTTATCTAGGTAATCTCTAAAGACTATATTCATCAAGTACATGAATATTGCTGGATCATTGGTGAGTTCGAAAGGCATTAATATGAATTCATAGTGCCCGTATCTTGTATGAAAAGCAGTCTTGGGGATATCTTCCTTCTTCACCCTTTCTTGATAATATCCAGACCGCAAGTCCACCTTGGAGAAGTATTGTGCTCCACGCAGCTGAACAAACAAGTCATCTATTCTTGGGAGAGGATACTTGTTCTTTATCATTATTTTGTTAAGTTCACGATAATCGATGCAAAGTCGCATTGACCCATCCTTCTTCTTGACAAAGAGGACTGGTGCACCCCATGGTGATACACTTGGGCGTATAAACCCTTTATCCAGATTCTCCATTAGTTGTTTCTTCAGCTCTTGAAGCTCAACAATAGCCATTCTATATGGAGTCTTGGATATTGGTAGAGCCCCAGGTAAATGTTCAATTGAGAACTCAACATCTCTTCTTGGAGGAAGACCAAGAAGTTCCTCGGGAAATACTTCAGCGAATTCCCTCACAATAGGCATTTCTTCAAGGGTGGTTTCTTCCATGGACTCAATCATCTGAGCCAGATATGCGTGCTCATAAGGCAGTAATATCCATGCTTGAGATGGTGGAGCTAAAGGAGATTCATCTACCTCCTGACACTTGTAAAGAATCGGGGGTCGATTCTCCATATGGTGTGTGATTTCCCTCTCCTGACAATTTATGTTGGCTCTATATAAGGAAAGCCAATCCATGCCAAGAATTGCATCAAATTCCACCAAAGGGAGTATGATGAGGTTCGCCGGGAAATTCAATCCATAGATTATAACAGGGGAGGACTTATACTCATGGGATGCATTGATTGTCCCATTTTCCGTACTCACCGACATCTTTACTTCCATGATTTTTGGTGGTGCAGGGATTGTTCTACTAAACTTGTAAGATATAAAAGAATGCGTAGAACCTGAATCAAAAAGTACGTTTTCTATTCTTGAATGAATAACTAGCGTACCTGTCACCACTTCGTTGTCGGGGTTCACTTCGGCAGAAGTGATGGAAAAAGTTCTTTTTTACTGTCTTGGAGGTTGCTGGTTGCCTACGATAACCCTTGGATTAGGGCACTGATTTGAAAAATGACCCGGTTCTTTGCATTTGTAGCATTGAACAACAGGTTGAGGTTCGAACGGAGCATTCCTCTCCTCTGTCACAGCCGCGGGTCCTTCTTGCTGACAGTTAACATCTAGGTGCCCTTCTCTTCCACACTTGAAGAATTTTCTTGTCCCCCTAAGGCAATTTCCAGAATGCTTCTTTCCACACTTTTGGCAAGTGGGGTGCTGGAATTTCTTAGCGCTGTTGGATTTATCCATCGGACCACCAGCATTGAATTCCACCTTACACTTCTTGTCCCTATGATACCCCTGTGATTCTTCAATCTCCATTTCAACCATGAGGGCACATCGGACAATTTCCTCATAGCTGTCGAAGTCACGAATCGCTAATGCTTTCCGCAAGCTAGGCATCAGCCCACCAAAGAAGCGGTCAACCATGCATTCTATGGTAACGACAAAGCCGGAAGCGTATCGTGCAAGCCTTGTGAAGTTTGCCTCGTACGCTCCCACCGATTCTTCATCTTTCTGCTTGAGGGAAAGGAAGTCCCTTTCCATCTTAAGACGGAGGGTGCGCAGAAAATATTTAGCGAAAAACATCTTCCAGAATTCCTTCCATTCCAAAGCCTCTATCTCCTCCTCAGGCTCCGTATTTTTGATCAACGTCCACCATTGATCAGCTTCACCCTCCATATGATAAGCCTCCAGGAGAACCTTCTCTTTTTCAGAGCATTGGATGATGGAGAATATCTTTTCAATGGAGTTGATCCATTTTTCAGCGATCGTGGGATCGGATGATCCACTAAAAGCAGGAGGCCTTTGTCTCATGAAGCATTCAATAGCGACTCGTTCTTTCTTAGGGGGGGTTGAACGTTCCTCTTCACCAGTGTTTCTTTTCAAAACTTGAGTTAGGTGAGAGAGAAGCGTGAAAAAGTTCGCGATTCCCACTCCCATTGGATTGGGCATCTCATAAGTACAATCATCACACTGATCTTCACAATGGTTGTTAGTCCGAGTTCTCCTATTACCGGCCATTGGCTGGAATAAAAGGAAAGTTAGGGGTAACACATAATGGGTAATCCAAAGACAAATGTTGATGACTTATAAATAAACTTTAATCTCTTTAACTCATGAGTCTATAGGATTCAATCGAGGCTTTTCATGATCTTCCTTCTAACATATTTTCTTAGGGGCATTTTTCCCTTAATAAGGGTTCATACTAAGATTGTGAATTTATCAAAACATATCCCCCGAGAGTGTCGTAACCAAGAGTGCAGCAAGGCCCGTTGTCGTGCACCAGTTCCCGTTCGAGTCTAGCTTAAAGCAGTGTTTTCGGGTTTTACCCCTAGGATACATCTGTGCCAGAGCCGCATCTACCTGCTCGTATCCAGACACGGATGTATTTGTTTGATAAACCACTTACTTAGTAATTACCAAAACTTAGGGATGTTTTTATTATGCTTAGTCTTGTATCAAAGGCTTTACTAGGGTTTCCTAATCCCAAAAATAACTAAACCTGTCCTCTGATACCAACTATGACAACCCTGCTTTTTATTACAACTTAAGCATTCTTTATTACATAAAACTTCACTTGATACAAAAAAGAAGATCGAGAGGTTTAGTGTCTTTGGGGCTTAGGATCATTACATAAAAACTTTAAACATGAAATACAACATATTAATTGGATACTTCCTTTACATGACCACTACATTCCTTCGTAATTAACATTGCATGGGATAACCTGAGGACATGCATAAGAAAAGGGTGAGCTATAAAGCCCAGTAAGGGAGTACACAATGAATAAAATGAGGAGTACAATACATGATAGGCAATAGGAACATAAATAGAGCATTAGAGTAACATGAAAATAAAGTCATGATAAATCATGATAACCATAACATGGAAATGTGGCAACAACACTTAACATTGAATTAGCATGAGCCAAGGCTCATTGCACATGGATCATGAGTAAAACCTCATTGAACTTGAAGAACGAGTAAAACCTCATTGCACTTGAATTAGCATGAGTCAACACTCATTTCACATGACGTATCATGATACTATACTTTACCCAATGCATTGGAGTGCTATCAGGGCACACCCTTCTTAAACATTTCATTTCATGCATAAGTGTGCCACATGGATCATAAAACATGGATTCATAAAACATAATCATTTATTCCACTATAAAGGAATGTGGAATTCACACATGAAACTTTACAATAAATAATTAAATGTGCATAAAGGTGAATACACTTGATGGAGAAATGGGCATGGTATTCACTACACAATGACATTGGCTTAGAAAATCGGTGCGATTTCGGCAGCGTAACGGCGTGACATAAGATTTCATAAAAAAGTTTGATGAGAGAGAAAGGGGTTCCTCATCATATTTATATTTAATGGACAGTAAGGATGTCGTATATATACATGTCCCTACAATTGAAATGGAATTTAAATTCATGATACAAAAGTATTGCTTGAATGTAAAAGAAGAGAGAGAAGTTCCTTTCGGAATTTCGGCATAGTAACGGGTGTACATGGGAGGCATTTAATGAGAGGGAAAGGGTTCTACCATCATTAAAACAATAAGAGGGAAGTATGGGAGAGGTGAAAAGCCATACCCCAACATTCATAATTGAAATTAAATGGGCAATACAACTTAAAGAAAATTGACAAAAATGAGAAAGGAAGAAAAAACCCTTACTTGGAAGTGTGCTTCCAAGGCTAGAGAGAGGCTTGTGAGAGGCTTCTTGGGAGCTTGGGGCACCATGGGAGGATTATAGAGAGAGTAGGGAAGAGGTTGGACGAACTCCAAGGGATTTTAGTGAGGAGGAAGTGGGAGCTTGGGTGGGTTTATATAGGAAAGGTGAGAGAAATCTTTATTATTTAGGTTTGGGACCCCTTATATTAAAATAATCCAAACCACAAACCATCTCATGGTATTTGCCCATGGTTTCTGGAAAAGGAAAGAGGAAAACAATAGTTTACAAGGAAAAGGTCCGAACTTATTAAAAAATTAGGGTTGCTTATGTGTAGGTGAGTCACACTTTCATGGAAATTAATTTAAAAAGGCAAAGTGTTGAATAAGTCTTGAGGGCTCCATTAATGCTTTGAAAAGTAAGTCAAACAAACCAAAAACCTCATTATTTTAATGATAAAACACAAATTGGCCGAACATAAGGATTATGTAATTTTATTACATCACCATTGGGTCATTATGATGTCATAAAACACATTATATATTTAAATGGTATTTAATTTTTTCCCAAAAATCTGATTGTCTCCGAAAATTATGAAAAATTCACTGTTTGATAATTTCGACGTCCTGATTCCAAAAATAATATTTATTTTATCTAAATAATTTTCTAAATATGTGAATTTTCACTTTTAAAATAAAAACCGACATTTATAAAAAAATTCACGAGTTTTGACAGAAATGGATTTCAAACCTCAATAAAAATTTTAATTGCATTAATAAAATTATAAGATCATTTATACTTAATAAAAAATTAATTTAATATTAATAATAATATTTTATTAAAATATTATTTAATTCAAAAATCCTTTAATTTAATAAAATATAATTCTTAATTAAATAATAACTAAAAACACCATTCGTACTTTAAAAACTAATTAAAATGTATCAAAAATGACTAGAAATTATATTCATTATTATATACAAAAATAATGTACATGAACATGGTGCTACTTATTTGTTACATAACCCCTTAAAATAGCCGCATAAGACCTAAGGGTAAGGTGTGCGATGGTGACAGACTCTTGGGGCAGCTCGGATAACATCACTCGAGTGGTAATTTCAATAAACTTCCACTTTTCCCGTAGATGATCATGTTCGAGCTTGACTTGATGAAGCTCAGCTTGGGCTTGGACAAGGGAAAATCCCAAAGATGACACCTCTTTTTGAGCTCTGACCAATGGGCTTCATAAGGGGAAATTCTACTAGATGAGGCCATCGCTTCCTTTGTCTGAGTAGAAATGGGTTCGTTAAAGCCTTATATTTATACTACTCAGAGGATCACTGCTCAATGACTAAAAAGTAACGGTCACAAATCTTAACGTAAAACTAAAGAAGTTGACATCTTATAAAAACATTTTTCATAAAGAAACATTTAACTGGATCAAGAGGGATTTTCCATTAATGAAACTTTGGGCCGTTACAAAAACACTAACTACATTTATCTGTAGTTGTTCGCATAAGAAAAATATCACATACATCACTCAAATATATATAATGATCATATTCCAGTAAGATGAACCACTACACATAAAGCTTTATATAATTAAAAAATACACTCTTGATCCCTATGATGTTCCCCAAAAAAATAAAATATGGACCCTCTACAAAAAAATAACATTCTCAATGATAATTAACACTCAAAATGATCACTCATATTCTATACACTGAACAAATCCACAAAAAAGAAAAAATGGTATAGAGCCATGGTGGATCATATACGGACATTGAGAAGGGGTTTAATCAGTGTACCCAAATTTTATCGATTGTTTATTAATTTAAAATATCATGTTTATCCCTCGAACCTCTACCCATGTTAATAGGAATGGATCTGTTATGAGATCTAAAAATTTATATACACAAGTAATGAAAATAAAATATGAAATAATTACACACAAATATTTTAATAATGTTCAATAATAAGTCCTAGTTATATCCATTATCGAAATGTGGTTGTTTCATAGATTCTATTATCATTAAAATTTTTCAATGATCACAAACACCAATAAATGGGGTAGAATGTTGATGCATGAACAAATCAATTATCCTATGTGTTTGGTGTTATTTATATTTCACCACTATTCTTTAATGGTCTTTAATACATTTCCACCACCTGTTCTTCAAGACTATCTCATTGGTGAATCCGAGCAAGATTTCTCTTCCAAAATGATTTATTTTTCATTAACATGACGATCATATTTCTCAAATGAGGTCTTAGACTACCGATGTATAAATAAATATTTTTTCACAATATCCCAGTTATACTCAATAAGTGAAAATTTTAAATTCAAAATACGAAATTTTATTTATATTATAGGAATTAATAAAAAATTTCTCCATCCATTTCTAGAGGTATCCTTCTTCACACTGTAATTTATTCATGTAAGATATTTCTCAAGGAACTATTCATGTGATAATATGATTTATAATCAGATTCATAATTGTCGGTATGCAAGACCATTCACATTAACCCACTTTTTAAATTCCATAAAATTGAATGGGTCTGATTATAAAATTCTTACATGTGAAAAATATTTATACTCCCTTTATCACCTAATAAATTATATGTCAGATGAAAATGATTTATCTGAGATTTTCCCATTAATTTATATGCTTCTTCTTCTTCCACTTCATCATGGGGGAGGTTCATGTGGATCATCTTATTCATTATTCATGATGTATGTTGTACATGTATACTTATTCTTCTCCATGATAAAGGTTCACACAGATCGTCAACAACTTTGTGGTGAAATCTATTTTTTTATGAAATGAGACCACTATAGAAAATTTAAACAATTGAGACAATATTTTCCTACATCTTTACTCTAGTTATATAGTTATTTCTTTAACAACATCCTATAATATTCAAGGAATTCGTAAGAGGCATTAAACAGTAAAATAATTTGAATTTGAAAAAATGATCAATTTCTAGGAGGAAATTAATATTCTATATTCAATGACAAATCTATATTATCATAAATCTTATGACGGAAATGGGAACTCATTTAAGACCAATACTCTCCAATTATTTGATCCATATGATACATTAGTGTAATAATGCACATTAGATGATGGACTCTCATGATCTATTCAAGGATAATGTGACTTCCCTCTAGAATCCTACTCTACAAATGGCCTACACCTTCATGTAATAAAATTTCTTCGATCCTGGAATGTTTTTAAAACAATATTTATTCATGAAGAACATTGATTTAATGCATGATATTTGGTCAAATAAGGAAGTCAAAAACCCATCGGTTTGATCAGTGAGAATAGATGAGTATAATTTTTAATTTATCTCACAATCACACATACAATCCTCTAGTGGCCACGGTTGAACACTGTATCATTTTTCAGTCACTAACAACATGTGATTAATTGATGGAATAGATAAATAAAATTAAACGGGGGTAAATATCCATATCATTTATAAATGGGTGAATAGTACCCACAGTCTTCCATCCTACATCGATTCATTCTTCAGATCAAAATGTAGTCGATTAATTAACTGGTATGGCTATTGACTCGAGCTAGAAGTAGAAGATTAGAACATGCATAAAACAATTCACACACATGGGATATGGCCGAGCATCATAGTCTTCATTCTGAGTGGCCCTTATACACGGGACCAAAAGTGTGCCTAGCTCTCACTGTGTGAACTTCGAATATCCTTATACACCACCCTCTACAACCTCATTTTTGGTTCACTGGGTATACTCTACAATGACTTTAGACACATGGGTCCCACTATTACTATTTTAGGGATACACTTTTGAGGATTATAATTTAAGGTATATTTTTTTAACAAAAAAAATATTTCAAATAAAAACATACCATGGCCTAGGTCTCACAAATTCCGAACAACATCACCCATATATATAAAAATCCTCATAATTAAAAATACAAATATTATTCAAAGACTATATAATTTGACTTCTGTAATTAATGAAAATAATAATTTTCATTTTCATTATACTAAATAATCATTATTTTATTTTGTAATAATATTATGATTTCCAAATATCGTTATGCTTAAATAAACTCTAATTTATTCTTGTTAATTACAAATCTTTTATATCCAATTTCATTATCAGGAAAAATTATGCTTTTAATGATCTTAAAAAGACTAATGTAAATAAATATTGATAGTAATATTCATGGAACCCAAAATATATTTTTTACTAGTATTACTCACATCATAATTCAATAAAATGATATTCTACTTTATTGTGAAAATCCTTATTCTACAAATATTGTAGTAAAAAATGATTCCCCCTTGAAACAATTCATTAATAATAAGATTATCATAAACAATCATCACATATATAATAAGTATTTTTCAATAATGAAATCAATTAAAATAGACGAATCCATTACAATTTTCCATGAATAATCACTAGTCGTGGAGAATGGTCATACCAATTGTCATCCAATTAGATCATAAATATTTTCCAAGATACATAACCTCAAGAATGAAAAATTTTCATATTGAGTTATATACAATTAATAAATAGAATTTCTACATGAATTACCCCCATTTTTCTCAATAGTTATTAAACTCATAACAAAACATTCTCCATCCATGATTAAATACAAATCCAAGAGAAAATCATGACACATTTTCCTTGATTCCATCATATATAATTCAAACAAAATCAACCATACTCATCAACCATCCACAAGGAATTTCCAATACCCCACATAGATTTTTGGAATTACCATTTCGTTAAATTCAATATCTATTCACCCAATCATAGAGAATACATCAAAATGATTAATTTAGGTTTTTTATACTTCCATTTAAGGAAATTTAAAAAATAAACTTTCCATTTTAATGAAAGGTGGATGGTTGCACAATTCTCAAATATTCAAGATAGTTTTTCTTCTATAATAAAATTAGACGTGGGCTAAATCCATGTAGAAAACAACAGAGAAACAATAAATGGTTTTCTATTTTGTTCATTAATAACTAGTCATGTGATATCATCCACATATCATATTAATTTCTCACAGAAGTGGTTTTATAAAATATATTTTTCATATAATAGATTCTCATTCACACTTCGAAAAACTCTTTAGAAATTTTTAGGTGCATATATATTTTACTCCTACCCCCTATGAGATTACACATCTTAAAAAACACCCCTTGATATACATTATTTATCTAGTCATGACAATGTATGGAAGTATAATTTGGTTACCACTGTTATCTTATTCAATAGAGTCGATTACATATTTAAAATACTCATAAAAAATCCTTGATATAATATAACTTTTATTTACCCATCCATAAGGGGTGAAATACATTAATTCTAAATGGTGGATAGTTTCATTGATTTTTTTTTCATGTTGTTCTTATTAATGATCCACCACTGTGGAATAGTTATTATTTAAATTATATATTAAATAATCATTCCTACTCATTGTCTTCCACATTGATTTTTCATTTCTCATAGTCCATATCATTACTCTTCTTCAACATGAACACACATGTTTTATTACTCTTAAAATTCATCAATTCATTTGAATTTGTTTCATTTATGTAGATTCATTGTCTTCATTTGATGTTATGTATATTTTTTTATAACTCTTTATTTTTTAACCTCTACAACCATTAATGTATCCCTTCTTCAGTCTTTATAAATTATCATGTTATTCCAACATTCATCAGCATAATGTTCAAACATTATGTTGCACAAACTGTAGCCAACTAATATATTTATTTTTTCTATAGTAATTGTTTTTATATATTTAGTGTTTTATTGTTTTTCGTTTATCTTTCTTGATTTCATAAAATATTTTTGGAAGTTTTTTGTCTTGATATTTCCAGTATCCTACCATATTGATTTGGTGGTTTTGTTATCATTTTTATCAATTGCATCTTCCCAGAATTTTTCTTTGATCCTTCACTTGCAGAAGAGACTGAATTCGTGGAAACAAAAATATATAATTTATGGGCTACCTTATTCCATGATCTCATTGATTCTTGATCAAGAGATTACCATTTTCACATTATGATACCAATATAAATCTCATAATAGACAATAGTCATATAAATTCTTTTTAAAGGAAATATCTCATCATGGTAGAAAATGTTATTCACAAGTTTGTGGGAAAAAATTCATCCTCTCAACATATTGGGATTTTAGAGCATGTGTAACATTAAAATATCTCAATATCGAATCTTGTTCATGAAATTTCACACCAAGGTCAGACAAATCATATTCACCTGATTTAATTTTTACATCCCGTTAAATATTCATTCATTTATTTTGATCATCATGTGGTTTGTTAGGCGTCCTTTTTCCCTTTTAGTTTTTCAATATTATTAAAAATATCATTGAATAAAAAAAGTATATATGATATAAATATTTAGGAAAATTCTTCAAATATAATTCAAATTAAGAGTATAAGCCTTAAACTAATTTTATAGATTCAACTTCCCCAATAAATTAGCAACATGAGATATTTTCTTAAAAAGGATCATTATTAACTGATTTCAGATGGGACTATTGATCATTTTCTCTATTAATTGATATTTTAATTAATATGATTTCTTTCTTCATATTAATATTTCTCAATGTATTGGAGGAAACATTAATATATTATTCAATAGAATTAAAGACTATGAAACCCCCTTGATGTAATTCATAGTCATCATTAAATATGAAAATCATATAAAACATGTAAAAATCATGGGATAAAAACATTGATCCAATCAGATAAAAAATTTCCTATAACACCACTTGTATATCCCATAAGGATTTTGAAGGGAAACATAGTGATAAGTGAATTAATTTACCCAAATTTTATATAGTATTACATTAATATTAATTAACCCCTCTTTCCATCAAAACAACTTCTCTAGTTAAGAATAACAAATCTTTTGTGCACACATAACAGTTACATACACATAAAATGTAGATAATAAATAATATAGTTGAACACAATTTGTTTTATAATATTTAATACTAAGGCCAGCTCCTTTTCATGACCAACCGATGGTTGTTTCCTAGATTAAATTTTCATTGAAATTTGTAATTTATAAAAAATTAATTTAATTGTCATACAATGTTTATGGATGAATAAATAAATTATCAGGAATGTATTTAATTATTCATACTTTTACCACTAGTTTTAATTGGAATTATTAACACCGAATCCACTAGTTCATAAATAGTTATTAAATGAATAATTTGATCAATATGCCTCTTATAAATTGGATTCTATTCGATAAATTGTATTATCATGTTCTTCAACTGTGGTCTTTATCATCCATAATATATATAATATATTTTTCAAAGAAACATAGTTTTATTCAATAAGTAAATGATGATAAATCTACTTCAACTCACTTATTTGTATCTTAATAATCAAATGAATATTTATGAGGCCATTTCAAGTTATCTTCTTCCTCGAGTTATCATCTATTATAGTTTGAAATATATCAAGTTATTATTTATAAGATAATTTGTTAGAAAATTGTATGCATTAGTGTATGCTTCTAACTCCATTAATGTGAAACTACAGTTTACCATTGGAAAAAATGGAGTGTGATCACACTATTCTTCCTCTTTCTACAATTTACATAACTCCTTCTATCTCTAATATATTGCAAATTTGAGGAATTTTTCTTGTGAAATATTCTCCGTTGTATATTAGATTCACATCCACATGTATTAAAATAAGACTATATTCTCATAATTATTCTTTATTTGAGAGGTTCGTGAAAAACCTCTCCTTCTTCATGAAGGTAGTGTATTGTATAGATATTGATATAATTATTCCTCATTTGAAACTATCACATGGATCCTAAATGTCATTTTTGTAGATTTTTGAATTTTTATGAAATGGGATATCTCTAGGTAATTCAATTAATAGAGTAAAATTTACTATCATGATTTCATCAATTTATATAAGATGTTTCTCACAACCAATTTCTAATTGTTATAGTGCGTCAAGGACTTATTAACCACATGAATAATCAGGATATCATTGACTTCTAAAGCTCATGGTTGATATGATTCATGAATAATCTATGTCATATCAAGTATTTCATGAAACATCTGACAGACTCATGATCTCATTTAAGAATTAAAATCTTAGTTTCATTGATTTATATGATACATTAGAGTAACAATTATAATCAAATGGTATTATATAAGTATAAATACATTGATTATGTGACTTATCTATGGATATCCACTAGAAAAATGGACTAAATCATCCTTTGATAAATTTTGTTCATCTGAGGAATGTTCTCCCAATAAAATTCATGCATGAAAGTACTTAATTTTTCGGTCAACATTTAATGTAATAATCCATGTCAAAACCATGGGTTATACAGTGGGGACAGTTGGGGTGTATCATTCACTTTTCTTGATCTCACACAGACAATCCTTTGGTGGCCTTGGTTGAAGATTATAATAGTTTTTCAGTACTCACTATACGAGGTAAATAGATATTGGAGAGCTCTCAGATAGAATGGTGGGGGAAAAATATGAATCATTTAATAATGGTTGAATATTACAAGTGGATTCTCAATCCAACATTGATTTTTTATTGCGTCTTATTTGAGTATTATTAATAAATTTATATTAAAATAAATTCAATTACACCATTAGGGATCAGTACCTATATACAACTATTTACACACATGGGCTACGACCCACTGGTAATGTCATCCTCCCATATGTGCCATATAGATGAGCCCATCCAAGTGTCTAAATATTAATGTATGTGCTCCTTTATGCCTTATCAATGGCCTCACCCAATCGCCCTATCGTCTTTTCTGTTTAGGGTCTCCCATGGGGGAAAACCCTTAGGTACCCCTATGATTGGTTGGGGACAATCCCATTGAAGATTGATTGTTTGGTCATACTTTTTATTAAATTCCAACAAAAATATTTTAATATAAATCATTCCATGGTTAATGTAACAAAAATTCTATTCCAAATCTTCTAATTATCATCAAATATTCTTCATAAAAAGAAAAATATTTCTATGGATTTCAAAGTCACCTACTTCAGTTAATAAAAATTATCATTTTCAAGACCTTATTAAGAATGTTGGTTTCATTCATTTTGGAATGAAATTATATATTATAGATTCATTTATGATAGAAAACACCACATCTTTATTATCTATTCCCAATCTCACTTTCTCCAATTTCATTATCTTGAAAATTTATTTTTTCAATGATTTTCAACTTACTCATGAAAATATATAAGGATACTTATAAAATAGGAACTAAAAATATATTTTTAATGGATTTACTAATTTTTGGAGGAAATAAAATGATATTTTGTTTCCCATTCCAATCCTTATTCAACAAATATTTTAGAAAAATAATTCATACAAGAATAATTACTTTGATAATATAATCAGCATAAAAAATAATAAAAAATACAAACATAATTATTTTACAGTGACTTCCAATGAAATTTTATAAATCTATAATAATTAGCATGAATCATCACCAATCATAGAGATTTATCTCACGAAATGATATCCATTGAGTACATAACAATTCCCAAGACATCATAACCAAAATAGTGGATATTTTGCTTAGTAAATTAGATCTATCGAATGCATAATAATTGAAAAAAATCACCACAATCCATATTTATCTGTTCATAGATTTTCACATATTTCCATTTCCATGATTAATTAAAAATCCTATAAAATATGATAATTAATTGAAATTGATTTCTTATTATATATTTTCCACTGATATATCCATAATCATTAATCTTTCATATAGTTATTTCAAACTCAAATAGAATTGTATACTTAAACCCAATACTCACCATTCAAAGACCTTCCTCTAAAGAACCCAACCTGAGTTTCATAGAGCTAGTGGACTGTATTAATAAATTTTTATGTTAAAAGCTTTTCACATCCCAAATAACCAAATAGTTTTGTAGTTTTGTAAAACTAGATTTGATCATATGATTTATAATACAACATGAAACAAAAAAAAACAATGAATCTCCATTGGAAACACACAAATAAATCTATATTTTTCCAACATTTCATTCATAATAATATTCAAATATGATTCTTGGGGAATGATAATACATAAGAAATGGGTGACATAAAATTATTAATAAGGGTATGTAATACATCAGAGCATATCATAATCATAATCACTAGGGTAGGTGAAAAACTATAAATATGTGCCTTTAAAACATTACTTGAGAATAATATTGATGGAATGAAAGTAGATTAAATAAATTGATATACATGATCATAAATTAATAAATAATAACCATTTATATTTTTCTTGGTGGAAAATCCAATGATTTATCAATTAATAATATAATAATTAGGTATTTCATAATTTCAAACATCTAAAAGAAATTGTTAAGGCCTCACACATGCCATTTGAAAATACTAGGGTAAGGCCTCATCGAAAAAAATTGTTTCGTGATATATAATGATACATTAACAGAATTTAGAATTCCCTACAAATAAATTTCTATATCAAATTCATTCCTGATATGGAAGGGTCTAAACATAAACAACTCATACACATGAAATAAGATTCCTCAATAATTACACCTAAAAAATAACCATTATGAGTAGTATGGTGACTGATAATAGGATAGCACATCCATATAGAAAATAATCATAAATGATTTAAAAAATATATCTTATATGATAATCATAATTTTTTTTCAAGAATAATAAAACATTAATATTCAATAGGGTTTTTGAAATAGATGAAAATGATCTAATAAAATCATCGAATAATTTTTTAGAGTAATACTCTTTTACTTTGAAATGAATAGTTTATTTGGAATTTGTTCCAACAAAACTAGAAATTAACTAATTTAGTTTTTTCATGAAATAATCATTGTTTTTATAAAAATTATAATTGATTAAAATAAATAATATAGTGTTCCTGAAAATAGATAATAAATCATGAAGTTCCCTCTAATCAAGCTTGCGTATCGGGAAGGAATAAGAATGGGACCCTTTTCAAAAAAATTCCCAAAAGGAAAGATGAAATGATCAGAATACATTATTTTTTAACAAATAACAAGAATTTAAAAAATTTATATAAAATATATTAATAATTAAATTGGTTTATATAAAACGAAATTACAACCTAAATTAAAATGGTGGTTCGGGATGAAAACCCTTACCTTATTTATGAATGTGTTTTTTCACATGACATTAATATACAAGATAATAAAACTAAATTCATTAATAATTTAATTTATAACCATATCTACATATATTTTAATCAATGTTTTATTTTATGTATATTTATTTCATCATTGAGAAGTAATATCGTAATAGCCCATTCCAGCCCACGATCGTGATATTTTCCACATTGTTCCTAACCGACACAATTTGGACATGGGTCTTTCCGAAGTAGCATCCTCACACTTTTTCAATGGATGGTGGACCGTAGGCTGTAGAGTCATGGCTAAAAGCCACGCTGACGATCTTTGAGCATCTGGAGATACCTCCAGAGAAGAGGGTGAAACTCGCTACTTATAATCATTGAGACTCATTCCAGAGGTGGTGGGATGTGATATCATAGTAGGGACTCTAGTAGAATATGGCTTGGGATAAGTTTTTGTGAATCTTCTACGATTACTTCTATCCATAAACCCTAAGGGCCGATTGATCCCAAGAGTATATGAGTCTGGAGCATGGTACTCATTCTATTATGGAGTATACCTCTTACTTCATAGAGTTTCAGCATTTCAAACCTATTCTAGGAGGTGATGATTTGTTCCTTGCACAAAAGTTTTTTGATTGTCTGAGGGACCACATTCGATCTCAGGTGAACATCTTCAGGTTGACTCTGATATCCCTTATCATCAACTAGGAACTGATTACAAGGTGGTTTGACATTTAGAGTTAGTATTCCTCTAACTTATAGTAGGAAGCGCCGGAGGGAGATTGCATGAGGAGATTAGATTAGGAAGGATGTATATTCTAGTAGCCAGGTGGTACGTTTCCAATGTGGGAGCAGTTGGCATACGAGGCCGTATTGCCTGAGAGACCCAGTGGAGTACTAATCATGCAGAATGATGTGTCATCTTCAACACTTCTGTCAGATCTTCTCACTAGCAACTCGTGATAGGGGTTCTTCTATAACTCTGTGTTCAGAATGAGCACCACCAGTTTCTTATCAGTCAGGGAACTGTAGTTCTTCCAGCCGTTCGGGCCGAGGTGGAGGTCCTAGTGGTGGTATCCAGTCGCCATGTTTTTAGAAACAACATGGTGGATTGTCTTAGAGTGGATAGGCAGGGTCACAAGGCTGTGTATCAGGCTAGACTTTTTTAGTGTAGTAGACCCAGTAGGAACATGATCCTGGACCTTCTACAATTCGAGGTACGACCCTAGTTTCCTTAGTTTTATCTTTAACACTTTTGAACAAAAGGGCTTCCCAGAGCTTTATATCTATTTATATTGTGGAGAACCATGGGATTTTTATCCTTTCTTATGGTGATATCTTGACACTAAACACTTCGTTGGGGACTAGAATGATGGGTGTACATCAGTGT
The DNA here is from genome assembly GCA_963277665.1 of Viscum album. NCBI lineage: Eukaryota > Viridiplantae > Streptophyta > Magnoliopsida > Santalales > Viscaceae > Viscum > Viscum album. The sequence goes on from OY728156.1 coordinate 1,841,568,417, forward strand.
AAGGAGTGACCTCTAATTGTTGGTGGCTGTCCCTTTTTTAGGGGCCATTATGTCCTAGAGATGACAGGCTATGATGTCATTCTCAGAATGCACCAGCTAGTTCTCTTCCATGAATTCATCCATAGTTATCACCAAAGGGTGTGTTTCACATCACCATAGGGTGTATTGTTTCATCATAAGGGTGAGTGGGATTTCCAGATGTTCATAGCGGGTCTAGAGCGTCATTGGTTAGGAGGAGTTACAGCCTAGATTTCATGTTTAGATCTGGAAGATCAGGGGACTTCTTAGTTAGACATTCCTCTCGTGTTGGATCATTTTTGGGTCGTCTTTCTAGAGGTCTTTTTAGGTTTTCCTCCAGAGTGTGAGGTAGAATTTTCTATTGATCTTTTCCCCAAAGTGGTACTGGTGTCCATTCCTCATTATTAGATGGCAACACCAGAGTTGCAGGAGCTCAAGATGTAGTTGGAGGAGTTGCATGAAAAGGGTTTAATCCAAACATGTACTTCTCCTTGGGGTTCGCTTGTCCTATTTGCAAAGAAGGCAGATGGTACCCATAGGCATTTGGGTGGATTATCAAAAGTTGAACCAGTTTATGTCAAGAACCAATATCTTTTACCAATTATTTATGATCTCTTTGATCAGCTTTGAGGAGCCTTAGTGTTCCTGAAGATTTTTTATTTGTGTATTAGACAATATGATATACCTCTCACAGCCTTCCGTAGTAGGTATGTTCTATATTAATATATGGTAATTCTGTTCGGTCTCTGGAACATGCTTATAGTTTTCATGGCATTGATGAACCGAGTGTTCAATCCATACATGGATTCCTTTGTGGCTACCTTCGTGTATGATATCATGGGGTACTCTCACACTCGACATGACCTTGCTACACAAATTGAGATCATTTTGAGTACACCGACAGTGTATCAGTTATATTGTAATCTCTAAAAATGCCACTTTAGGATGGATCATATTCACTTTATGGTACATGTGATCTTAGAGACATGAGTATCAGTCGACCTAGTGAAAGTGAGAGTAGTATCTTCCTCGGAGCAGCTGAAGAACATATTTGAGGTATGAAGGGGTTTTTGACATCAACATTGATACTAGTCATGATATAGCTAGGAATGATTTGTACTCAATATTGTGATGCTTCATGTATCAGATTGGTAGTTGTGCTTATGTAAGGAGAAAGAGTTGTTGCGTACGGGTATCAGTAGTTGCCTCCACATGAGAGGAACTATGCAACACACGATACTGATATGGAAGATGTTGTTGTTGCCTAACTCTGTTAGAGACACTATCTATTGGGAGAGCATTTTTTTGTTTTCACTGACCACAAGAGTCTCAAATACATCTTTACTTAGCGTGATCAGAATTTGAGGTAGCGAAGGTGGGTTGAGTACCTTCAGTTCTTCAATTTCGAGCTTTACTATATGCTTGGGAAAGGGAACGCAGTGGACGATAGGCTGAGTAGGTGGACTGAGATGCTGGTAGTTCAGGAGGCCAATAGTTAGTGGCATATTATGTATCTACTCTCACAAATGCATTTGGAGGTGCATGAATGAGAGGTGAAAACTTTTCTATCCTATGTAGTTGTTACCTCTAATCTTCTTGATCATGTTTGAATAAGGCTCCTATCAGATTCTAAAGGACAATTCCTAAGGGAGAATGTGTCAGGAGAGGACCCTATTCCTACATGGACCATAAGTGAGGATGATATCTTACATTTCTAGAGGCACGTATGGGTGCCAACTGACATACGCGGGGAGTTGATGCGGGAAATTCATTCCTCAGTTTGTGCAGTTCATCCTGGTGTCACCAAGATGTATCATGATCTACACTGTAAGTAATGGTGGCCAGGTATGAAGAGGGATGTTATTAGATTCGTCATGAGGTGTTCCACTTGTCAGCAAATGAAGGCAGAGCATCAGAAACCAGCGGAGCTTTTGTAGGAGTTACCCATTATTGAGTGGAAGTGGAATGATGTCACGATGGATTTCATGACCAGTTTTCATAGGTCACCTAGAGGGAATGATTTAGTATGGGTTTTCATTGAAATACACATTTAGTTTTCTCACTTATTACTGATCAAGGTGACCTAGAGTGATGATGAGTTGAGACTATTGAACATATGTGAGATTGTATGTCTACATGGAGTTCCACAGTCCATTTTTTCAGATAGGGATACTAATTTTACATCTTGGTTCTGGTAGGGGCTTCAGAAGGAATTAGTAACACATGTACTTTTGAGTACAACATACCATCCCCATAGAGATATCCAGTCCGAGCGTACGATTCAGGTGGTTGGGGACATGCTTTGGGAATGAATTCTAGATTTGGGAGGTTCTTGGGAAAATCATATACCTCTTGTGGAGTTTTCCTAAAACAATAGTTTTCAAATCCCTATTTAGATGTCACCTTATGAGACATTGTACAGTAGGCCATGCTAATCACCCTTATGTTGGATGGAGGTAGGATAACAGCTTTATTGGGACCTCGTGTAGTCTAGGAAACCATAGAGAAGATAGAGATTATTCGGAAGAGGATGACTAAATCAGTGTTCCGATAGAAGTATTTAATGATCAGCGGATATGACCTCTGGAGTTTTAGGTCAGGGATCAGGTTTTCCAGCGTTTCACACCGAATTTGGGGCACATGAGGATTAGGAGACAGGGTAAGCATTTTCAGGGGTACATCAGGCCGTTTGAGATGTTGGAAGGTGTTGGATGGGTTTCATATCAGATACAGTTACCTCAGAGGTACTAGGATATGGATGAAATTTTTCCCGTTTCATAGCTCTGGCATTACTTTTCAGTCCCATCACATGTCTTTCAACCTAACGAGGTTGAGATCAAATTGGATGCATCATTCAAGGATCATCATATCTTGATTGTTGATCGTAGTTCAATGGTTCTTCATGGATGGTCTATTCCTCTTATATGAGTGATATGGTAGCACGGGTGAGTATAGGATGAGGTTTGGGAAAGGGAGGTTGAGGTACGATCCCAGTGGCTAGAACTGTTTGGGGATTCTTCTTCTACTCCACACTAGGGAAATTTAGGGATGAATTTATTTTGGGGGAATGTTTGTAAAAATCCAGATCTTCTTTTTAGGTATGTTTTTTCTTTTCATGTCATTTGTTAGAAAATAGAAAATTATGGAAATTTTCTATATACACATCAAGTAATTTACGAGTACACACCATGCACTTCTTTGTCGCAGGAGGTCGTGTGCTGGCCGTGTAGTCGCCACACACATGGCTGTGTGGGAGTGACTTGTAGGCCAGTTAAAGCGGAGTATGAAAACAGTGAGTTCACGCTATGTACATCATAAGTACACACTGTATAAATTCTGTTTTTATTAAATGCACCAGTGTCACGTCAAAATGCTAAAACCCTCTTCTTTTAGGTCTCGTTCGACCGAGAGCTCTATACAACTTCAAATCGTCGACGAACCCCCAAACGTGCATCTATCCTCCGATTCGAACACCGTCGGTTGCATTGGAATCGCCTCAGTATGTTCTCTCTTCTCCTTGAGCCTCATTTCATGATTATTCTTCTTTCTCATGTTTTTTTGGTTGATCGTTTTGGAAGTTTTTGTAGATATTCCTCATTCTATAGTGAATCATTTATCGAGGTTCATATATATCGATCTTCAAATGCCAATGTAGGTGGTTTGTGACTTTCTTTTCAATATCTTTCAGTATTATGTTCAAATTCAACAAATACCCTTGAACGGGGTATTGCGTGTTTACTGTTTTACCCATGTTGTTTGCCTACGATGCATTTATGCTTATGTAGAGGATATATGGATATGAGTAGGGTGTTTTTCTATTATTTGTAAGTATTTTTCCAGCACATTTTATGTTTATGACTATTTGGTCCAGCTTTGCCTTAGGCTGCCTTGCATGTTGTCCATGCTTGTTGCTGTAGGATGGAGAGTTTGTATTCTGACATGACTAATATGCTACAAACTTTTTAGAAAAGTAGTTCTATATGCTTACTTTGTCCGTATTTCTTTTCTATTCTCGTTGAACAACATGGGTCCATGAGAACCTGGTGTAGTAGACTATATGGGGAATTGACTGTGTGAACATCCTTAGAGAGTCTTTGAAAACATTAGGCTATAAGGGGGTTGACTAAGTGAGCATCCTCAGAGATCCTAGAACCATTTAGGATTATAAGGGGAATTAACCAAGTGAGCTTCTTCAGAGAGTCCATGAAATCGTTAGAATATAAGGGGAATTTAATGTGTGGGCTTCTACATAGAGAATTTGATTTATTTGAATGACCTAGGCTACAAGGGGAATTGACCGAGTGAGTTTCTTTCGAGGGTCCTTAACCTTGGGGCTTTAAGGGGAATTGGCTATGAGTTCTTCATCGGAGAGATCTTGACTACTTTAGACTATATGGGGAATTGAGTGTGAGTGCTTACTCAGAGAGTCTTTTTATAGTGAACCATAGGGGTTAGGTCGAGTGTAATGCCCATGGGGTGGCATGTACTTGATAGGTAGACTAGAGGGTATGGTTTTGTGTACTTCACAGAGGGTTACCTTTTTATGCATAGCTATTTGACTAGTTGTTGCCTAATGTTGAAATTGTGTATTGTTTACAACTGAGTAGATTCTTACTTACTATTATTTGTACATTACCTTCCATATATTCGCTGACTGTTAGGCATAGATCATTGGGTGGTTACCTAAAAGGATTTAGTCTAACAAAATATTTGGGTCATTCTTTTGGGCCCAAATAGATTATATTGTTACATGTATAGATAAGGGAATTCACTCTTCTACTTCAGGTATATGACTTGTTGTGGAGCTAGAGAGCATAGTACTAAGCTTAGGCTTGTGATGCTGAGGATCTGTTTATCGTTTTCTTTTATAACATGGCTTAGTACTGTTGGAACTTATAGCATTGTAACTTGTTTTGATGGTTTCCTTCACATAATTATCATGCATCATTTTATATATATTCTTATGCTCATTTTGTTTATTATTCTTGTATTACATTTGTTACTATTTTTGGATATTTACATCTTCAACTATTGTATTTATTAGTTTACTTACGATTTGTACTCTACCAATGTTAGCATTATATCCCCATTATCACACCCAAAGCTCTCACTTCTAGTCAGCAACCTCTAGAGTTCAGGGAAATGCGCTTGAGTTTATGTATCAATCCGGGCATGGGGCGCCTCTGGGAAGCTTATGGAATCATGAAGTTATATATATGATTGAGTTTTATCGTTTCAGAGTGTTCATTTCCTTGATTTAATCATTGGTTTTCCTGATTATAAGTAGCGGTGATCATATAAAATGGGTATCATTATACAGAATTGAATTTAATATTAATAATATAAAACCATATTTTTAATTAGTGTAATGTATTATTTTTTCCATATGATTTTGAATTATTTGATAAAATATTAATTATAACCATGTAGCTTAATTTTAGTGGTATATTGATGAAAAAAAACAAGTTATGATCCACTAATTAATATCATGTATATTACATGATTACAATGTCTTCAATAATATATAATCCATATTTTAAAATCTTTTTAAACCATTAAAATGGTATCATGACTATCCTTGATGGATTAATTGAAGTTCAAAGGTTCGTCATCCATAGATGATTTAAATCGGAAATTCCAGAATGATGTTTTCATTTTAAAAACAATATAGCGAGAGTAAGAAGATTGGTGATGGAAATTCCTTTAACAAGATATAATTACATTATATAGATGATAATGGAGGTATCATGACCATTTTAATGGAGTATGTTTTAAGATAATAAAAAAAATTAAAAAAATTGAAATTATATTAAATGAAACAGGAAGAGGATTTACCTCTTGAATTAACCTCCTAGAGAACCTCCTTAAAGGGAAGGGGTTTTCATAATTTGGTAAATCCAAGTGCTCTTAGATGAAGGGAGAGAATAGGGGAAGAGTGTCTTAGCAGAACATTTACAAGCTTCATGACTTAGTGTAGTGAGGATAAATGTTGGCGAGATATTGTTTTTATTGTGGAAGAGAGGGGTGATTCCTCATTAATCTATTCATTATTTTGTTAATTTTCAAAAAACAACCAATAGTGATGAATATTTTTGATAAAATACATCAACATCTACATAGGATTTTTAACAAAGGGCACTTACATCATCCAGGAATCAGGGAATAGTTTATTTATCTTATATTGTATTTAGAATATAAATTACTATATTTTACTACTCATTAAAAATTTATTTAATTCAAAAATATCCTTAAAATTGACCCAAACAATTTTTAAATGTGGTATTTTAAAAAGTGATCTCCATTTTATGAAATATGGTTTTCAATATGAGAAAGGTAATTCTAAAATAAAATTTTTATTAACTTGAAAATTACGTATTTAAATTTAAAACTGATTTTATAACAGTTTCATGAATTAACTGAAGCCACATAAAATCATCCTAAAATCATATAAGAAGAAAATATTTATTTATGAATCCAATTTACAAAGATGAAATTTATTGAATTTAATTTTATTAATTATAAAATTTTAATTAAATATGTATGATATATAAAAATACCATCAATTAAATATTAAATTTTAAAATATTCAAAAAGTTTTTTTATTATAAAATTGTATCATTCTTTCACATACAAGATTAGTAAAATTTATTATACTTTCATGGGTGAAAAAACATTTCATTATACGAATTTACATTTAATAAGTGGCATACTAATACTCCTAAGGGAGAGATACTATTTCATCGGTATTGGTTCCCTATGATCTCGAACTACCTCATTTTTATATTATTATTCATTTGTAATTATTGTATTACATTATCTATGTGGTTTTATATTAATAATAATATATAAAATAAGTACAAGAATGAAAATTTCATTGATTTAATTTTTGGTCCTTACATTCATCCCTCCTACAAAAAAATTCACTATCAAAATTTCCAAAATGCCACCACAAAAAAAAATTGGGTCGTTATTCATCATATGCTTCTCAAGATCCCACATTGCATCTATAATTTTAGTAATTTCCTTAGTACTTTGAATAGATGAGATGTTTGATTCACAAACACCAGTACTTTAGTGTCAAAAATCCATATAAGCTCCTCACACATAGAGAATTCATTTTCCAATTTGATAACTTTATATGTGTGTGCATCTATTGGGTCTAGAATGTACTTTATCAATAATGAGATACTGAACATATTTTTCACATTAAAAGTGCTAGGTGGCATCACAAAAAAATAAGCCACATCTCCGACACTCTCTAGAATTTCAAAAGGACCAAAATGATAGGGCTTACATTTCTATTCTTACCAAGTCTTATAACATCCTACAAGTGGGAAACATTAAAAAAAACATGGTCTCCAACATGAAATTAAAAATCATTACTTTTATTATAATCATATCTCTTTCTCCTTCTTGTTGATGCTATGATGTGGTTTTGTACATTATTTACCTTGGCTGTTGTTTCCTCTTAAATCTCTGGGCCCACATTCTTTCTGTTATCAACTTCATCCTATCATGTTTTTGTAAGACATATAATTCCATAAAATGATTAATATAGTTCCATTTGAATACTTTAAAGGAAACATTTATTGTTGGAAAACTCTATCAATGATTAATACTGATCCCACAAATAATTTAAATCTATTGAGTATGATCTGAAAATGTCTTATAAATGATGGATCATCCTTTTCGACTACCCATTAATCTAATAGTGATAAGAATTAATCCAATGAATCTTGGAATCATAATCTTCCAAAAGGATTTACCAGAATTTGGATTTAAAACATGGACCTCGATCAGACAAAATTATGATATGTGTTCCCTGATGTATTAAAAAATCATTTATATAGAGTCGTTCAATTTCCCTATTGTCCAATCATCACTTATATAGAGGAAATGTGCATATTTGTAATGTCAATTAACAATTACCCATATTGCTTCATTCTTTCTTGGAGTTTTGGATAATCGAGTCAGAAAATCCAGAGCAATGTCTTCCCATTTCCATATAGAAATATGAAGTGGTTACATGACACCCATTAGTTGTTTTCTTTTATCCTTCACTTGTTGACACACTAAACATCTTGATACATAAAAAATGTTTGATGCTTCATGTATATTCACTATAAATGTGCCTTCAAATCACAATACATCTTAGTGATACCATGGTGTACAGTGAAATTTTAGAAATATGAATTAAAGAATAACTCTATTTTTTAGATTACGGATAGAGGGAACACATATCCACATTCCAAATTTCATAATTACGTCATCATAGATGAAGTATTCCACCTTCCAATCATTATAAACAATGATTTTTCTAATATTCTTATCATAAGACTGAATATTTTAATTCTTTAGCATAATGATGGTTTGAAAACCATTTGAAAAAGTTTTGATGCTTACCCATTCTTGATAATTTCCATATACACCCTTTCTATATCCATGTATATTTGGTCCATATCAATCATAATTTTTTTCACAACTCGACGATCGTTCATGCTCAATACATATACTACCTTATTTTCCCTTCCCATGTCGAAGTGTATTTAACAATTATAATCCTTGTGTAGCTTGTGAAATCACTATTAACCCCGGTTCATTTCATTTATTGAGATTATATATTTCAAGCTCTTTTTATCTGTATATATCTCATACCATTTTCCATAGAAATAGTGTCTCTATATCATTAGAGATAAGATTATATTTGCTATCTCAAGATCATGATTATGATAGTTCTTTTCAATAGTTTTTAACTACCTTGATACATATGCATTGAATATATCATTTTTAATAAGGGTAAAAACATGTCATTTATTTGGGGCATCACTATAAATACCAACTCTAGAATTTCCTGATGGTAGAGTCCAAATTTGAGAATTCACAAAACACGTGTTTAATTCATTAATACAATCTTCATATTCTTTTTTCCATAAGAATATAACCCCTTTAAGAGTAATCTTGGTTATCATTTTAGCTAATCTGGTGAAGTTAAAAATTAAAATCCAATAGTAAACTAAAAAACTAATAAAACTACAAACCTCTATTATGTTCAATGGTGTATGCGATTCCTGGACATCATTTTTCATGGTAGGATCAATTAATATTCCATATTTTGAATTAGTATGGCCTAGAAAAAAACTACTTAAATCCATAATTCCCACATCCTAATCTACCCATATAATACATATCATCTAAGAGTGTTCAATATAGTCCTCATGTTATTATCATTGACTTATTATCTTTTGAAGTATACCAATATATCACCAATAAATAACAAAACAAAATCACTATGATATTCATTAGAAAAAACTATTCCCTGGATACCTGAAAATAGAGGGTGCATTAGGCAGTCGAAAAGGCATTAATATAAAATCATAATTCCCAAACCTGGTTCTGAGTGATGTCTTGTGAATATATTCTTTCCTCACATGCAATATATGATATCCAGATCGAAGGTCAATCCTTTAAAAATATTTCCCTCTTTCTTGTTGATTAAATAAAACATTAATTCTAAAAATTCAATACCTGTTCTTTATTGTATTTTTATTGATCTTGCTATAGTCAATTCATAGAGACATAAATACATATTTTTTCTTAATTAAAATAAAATGAGCTCCCCATGGATAGACACTAGCGAGTATAAAACATTTATTACTCAATTCCTCCAAATATATCTATAGTTATACTAATTTAACCATGTCAACCCTATATGGGGTTTTTATATAGGAATTAGGCCATTAATTATATCAATAGAAAACTAAATTTCCCATTTTGGAGGATGTTTAGTTAAATACACTAGTAATACATAAATTTATACTTATTATATTAGTAATTGTGCATTTTTTTATTTTCATTCCTCACCTATAGATATTTTTTTATCATTCCCCATAATAATTTCATCCAGTGTAGCTACTAAGGGTGAATATAGAGAAGAATCAGACGATGGTGTATCTTCTCTGAAGAAAGGAGATTCTATGTCATTCTCAAAAATTGTAACTACTTTCTTATTGTAATATATTTTATCATCATAATGTGATTTTCAAATCATACGATGAATTATATCAATGTCAATATTGGTTATGATGGTATGGTCATGAACAAATGAACATTTATGTGTTATAAAGGGGACTGATCGACATTCCCTTATTGCAATGATACATCCCTTATTAGTTTTGGTTGAAAAAAATCCTTTAATAATTTTTTTTAACATTCTAATGAACATGAAAAATATAAAAAATAAAAAAGAATTTGATGGTCCTGAATCAAATAAATCATTGGATATGTTTGGGGAAATAATTAAAGTACCTACCTCTACATCGTTAGAAACTTCAACCTTAGACATTGTGATCTTATAATCATGGAAATATTCATCTGGACATCTCTCTGGAATTTTTTCTTTAAATCATAATTCAGTAATTATAATAGTGACCCATCTTTTTACAGTTGTAGCATTCAGTATTGGTAGTTTGATTCATTGCCGTGAAATAATTTGATTTGTGGAATCTTTCCCCACATTTATAATAGACTTTATTTAATTTTAAACAGGCTATAGGGTGCTTCATTCCACAGTTATCACATGTTGGAAAACAACCTCTTTTATTCTTCACATTATCCATTATATCCTCCACCAATCTCTTTTTCCCTTGATTTCCCTTAATATCATATGACATATATAATTATTTCTCTATCTTTATAGCACATTAGACTAAATCATCATATGATGAGAATTTTTGGGCACCCGATTCCATTTATAAAAATGGTTTTAAACCATCAATAACTCAATATATATTGCTACATTGATTACATATGTAGACTATAGCATGGCTTTCTAGAATTGTAATGATATATTCATACATTGAAACATTTTTATCTGCCTTCTACATTGGATTCCATAATTTCTATTCCATTTATTGTTGTTGTTCATGATGAAAATATTTTGATAGGAAAAATATCTTTAAATACCACCATTCTAAATTTTCCATCTCTTCCTCTTCATTTTTGTATTGAATCAATGAACATCATTGATCAAAACCACCTGATAGATGATAAACTATCATGAAAACCAAATACCTTTCAAAACGTGACAAGGAAATAAATATCTTTTCAAATGAATTTATCCACTACTATACTATGAATTGGTTTATTATCCCATTCAATTGTAGAGTATACTATCAAATAATGTGATCTAACATTGCTCCTACACATTGTGAATCTGATTATTCCATATAGGTAAGGTTATTGTTCAAAAACTGAATCAGTTTTCCCTGTACAGTTATAAGATTCTCAGCACGAGTCGCAACTGATGAACCATCATCATTATCTTGTATAGGATGGAAATCCCTACAAGGGATCCGTGCGTTTATGTGGTTTACATTCCTGCAACTAGGATCCATTTTAAAAAAATACACCAAATTATCATATGAACCATTATTTATAATCTCTAACTATCAAAAAACATAAATTAAATTATAATTTAATGCATTCCTAAACTCATAATCATAGGAATGGATTCATTTGGAAAATATTTTCATGTAAATTCATCATAATGGTATGTGATGAAAGTATGAATTATCCTAAGAGTATCACCCATTATTGTAAAAAAAAAAATGAATAGAAAGGCCTATTTTGTGTACCATGTTTCCTCTAGTCTTGGCCAGAACACCTTGGCAGAGTTGTTACTACAATGTACATATATCCCAAAACCGCATCCACTTATACATTATAGAAAATGATTTATTTTGTAGAAATATCGAAACAATCTAAAACATCCCAAAATTCATAGATTTTCTTGTATTGTTACCCTCTATTCCTATATTAGGGATATGTTCTCTTATGTATTTCTTCTAAATCTTGTTTCCATGGTTTCTACTGAACTACATTTGGTACAAACTTTAAAGTCCCATACCCTAGTTCCCTAGAGCCGGTGACTTATATTAATAGATCGGTATGTTTACAAAGAAGTTTCTCTTAAAAGGATGAATATCTTATTAGTTTTAGAAAACCATATAAATCAAAACATTTAACATCCCACTGGAAAAAAATTCAACATTTCAACTCTATTGAAAATGCCCAAAAACATCTTGATTATTACTAAAAGTCATTCATAATAATAATCATATTTTTCATCCTTGTGAAACATAAAACATAACGGGTTATCTCATTTTTTCAGTAACGGTATTTAATACTCTAGAAGTTATCATAACATAATCACTATGCAAGGTGAACTACTATAGTCACATGTGTTTGAAAAAATATACATGAGCATAATATAGAAGGACTATAAGATGCTTAAATAATGACATAAAAATGATCATCATAAAATGAAGTGTAACCAATGATATTATACTAATTGAATAAACTCATGTTTTATTAGTTATTAATATCATAATTATAGAATGCACAATGTCTTTCATCTGAAACATATTATCAAGGACTTGTCTAACACGTCTGAAACATGTAGGGTAAGGCATCAACCAAAAAAAATTTATTTTGTATCATAAGACCTACTAATACATAGAGGGTAATTCATAGAGTGGATATTGAGGGCCCCAAATATTGCATGATAAGGAAAATTAATTCCTCATATTAAAGGGTATAATCACAGACAATAGGAATGAATAAAATAACTTTCCCCAATCTGTGCACATAATCACTAACCATTCTATGTAGTATGAGGGTATAAAGAAAAAACATGCTGACTAAAAATGATCATAGACTATTTAATAAAATATTTAATATGATTACAATAATATTTTAATCCCATGAAAACATAATATTCGTTATGGTTGTATAAAATTTGAAAAATCTATTATAAAATCATAGGAAAAATTTGGAATGTTATACTCATTTACATTGAAAAGAAGTGTTATTTAGTAAAATTATTTCCAAAACACTAGAAATTAACAATCGTAGTATTATATGATAAAATATGTGGTTTTTTTAAAATAATTATGACTTAAAATAGAAAATAAAGTGAACATGAAAATATGTAAGAAATCATGTTGTTTCCATTAATCAGGTTTTCTTATCAAGATGAATTGAGAAGGGAACACTTTTAGAACATGTATTTTCAACCATCGAAAGATGAAATGATCAGAATAAATTATTTTTGGAACATTTACTAATAATTTTGTATAAATAAATAAATTTATGATGAGTTCATTTCATTTATAGGGAAACAATGCACAACCAGAATGAAAATGGAGGTTCGAGATGAAAACCCTTACCATGTGTCTGAATGAGTTTTGGAGTTAACCATAACATTCTGGATAATAAAATTAAATCCAATAATTAATTAATTAATAACCATATATTAATATATTTCATTCACTATAGTTTTATTAATGTAATATATGTTCATATTAATATGTTATAATAAATATTTATGTCGTTCCGGATAGTTTGTTTCCATGGATTCATGATTGGTTCGCTGGATTATAATAATGGAGATCATGTAAAATGTGTATGATTACCCAGAATTATAATTTCAAGTTATTAATGAAAAAATGGAATATTAATTGGTGATATATATTATTTTTTCCGTATATGATGAATAACCATTAGATAAAAAATTAATGATAATTCTTTAGGTTAATTATGGCTATTTTCGGTCAAAAGGAACTAGTTTTGTTTCAATATATAATATCAGGTATATAAAATGGTCCTAGAACCATACATTAAAATTAAATAAAATTATAATCTTGTTCCACCATAAAAATGGTATCATGGCCAATTATGTAGGGGAAATTAAGGAATGATTGGTTATCAACCATGATGTTGTAAGTCAACACTTCCCAAATGATGATTTCATTTTTAAAATAAAATAGAGTGAGTAATGATATTAAATATGGATATTCCATTATAATTATATAATTCCAATATATAAATTATTTTAGATTTTTCATGATCATATGTAAAGTGGAGGTGAGGAGAGAATAAATTAAATATATTGAAGTGAAATGAAATTAAATAAAATATTAAGATGATATTTACCTTGAATTAACCTCCTTGGGAACCTCTTTAATAGAAGGTCTTATTGTCATTTATAAAGACTATGATCTCCTAGAAATGGGTAGAATATAGGGTATTGGATTTGGAAAAAAAGTGACAACATTCAAGTTTTAGAGGTTTGAATAGGAGAGGGGATGGGAGATGGATTTTATAGTGGAGGAGAGTGGCAATTTCTCAATAATATATTTATTTTATTATTATATTTCGCAAGACAACCAATAGTGATGAACATTCCGGCTAAATATAGTAATAAGTTGATGATATTTCAGAACAAGGGATCATACATCATATATGACTGAAGGAATACTATATTTCTTTTATAATGTATTTATACTCTAAAAAAGTATTTTACAATTCACTAAAAATTCAGGTATTTTAGAAAAATCCCAAAAAATTCACTCTATCCATTTTTTTATGTAGAATTCAAAAATAAACTCTATTTTCTTTAAATAATTAACTAATTATTTTAATTTTTTAACATATAATCATTATTTAGTTGAAAAATATAAATATAAATATAAATATTACTTTTTAACACATTCAATAATTAACCGAGGTCTATCAAAATTATCACAAAATTATAATACAATGTAATATTGATTTATGAATACAATTCATGAAAATGATTTTTATTTTAAATAATTTTATTATTTATAAAATTGAAATTTAATTTTTATGGATTATATAAATTCCAACATTTAAATATTAGTTTTTAAAATAATACAGTATGGTTAATTTTTAAAATATTTAGATATGAAATGTATAAGTTTAATTTATACTTTCCTCGGTTATTTTACTATTAATTAATTTGGTTTTCTATTCATATAGTTCATATTACTCATTCTAAGTGATAGTTACTATTTCACCATTATATGTTCTTTAACATCTAGAAATACATCTTATTTAATTTATTCATAATTTTTAATGATTGTAATGTGTTATATATGTGGTTTTATATGATTACTAATATATAAAATAATCATTAGAATGATAATTTCATTGAAATTGTTTTTGTTAATAACACTTTCTCCCCTTCAATACAAAAAACCAAGCTAATTACTCAAGAAAATAGGATTTTAGAATCACTAAATTGTATCCCAGAAATATTATTAAATTAAGTAAAATGATTATGTATTTTAAAAAGAAAATTATTAATATAATTTTGGGGTTTCACACAAAACATAATATCTAGAACATGAATAAGTAAAATACACATTCACTTATATTTATGAAATTAAAATTAGGCGGGTATACAAATCCACATTTACATTACAATAAGATGAAAACATGTAAATGTGATATCAGAATAACAAAATTCCACACCCCATATTGTTTATTTCTATAACATAATTAAATTTTTTTAGATTTTTAAAACTGTAGAAAAAATTATAAGGGAATTAGTCTTGAAAATATTGTGAATTTCAAATCAGCCATTCAACTTAAATTATAAATCCAAAACAAATCATAATAATATTCATAGATGATATTTTGATGCCTACCTATTCCACTCTATAATCCTTCACACCATAAAAAACCCCCATTGTGGCACTATATAAGAAAATTAAGCAATATACGATCATGTTGAACATAGAATCACAATAAACTCTATTATTCATATGTACTATATAAATGAAATAGAATATTTTCAAGTAAATCATTAAAGGAAACCTTAATATACTCCAATGTATTCATCATAAAAAAAATTATTGAAACAATATTATCTTACATTTTATATTAATGAACCATTGTACTCACAACTAATAAACATGACTACACGTCTACTGAATACATTGAAAATTAATTTTAAAAGGACTCTTTAACTTAGATGAATATTATTACACAACTTCAATAAAATCTCTTATCATATCAATTTTTTTAATAAAAATTAGTTAGTCATTATCCAATCTATAGGTTAAAAATATACTCAATGCATCAATAAGACACATATTTCTTATCCCTAATATACATAAAATGGATAAAAAAATTCTAGAATTCATCTTCGAGCATAAACACACTAGATCCATCATATTGGATATATAAATTACAATTTCACAAGGATTCCTAGTACATATAATTATAAAACTCCAACTTCAATGAATCATGAATCTCCACAATCTATATCCTATTATGTTTTCCATGTCCCATCCAATATCATAAACATGAAACATATCAAAGAAGACAAACATCCAATGATACTATGAATTAATCTATTATAGCCACCAATGCAATTGTAACATTGATATCATCAATTAATTTCTCATCATCATGAATTATATCTTTTAAAATGAACATTGTTAAAAAAATTATGAATTATATAGTAAATTTTTCCATGATATCTATATCCATTTTCCATTTCCAATATTCGGATGATGTCTTCAGGACATGTCTTCATCTAATATATTTAAATAAATAAATTTCATTAAAAAAATTATATCAAACCAAAATTAAATTCAAGAATGAAAATTTCATACTAAAAAAACATTAACATCCCAAATATATCACTAATTAACAAAAAAAAATATATATTCATAATAAAATATCATGATTATATATTCCAAAACAACTGAAAAACATTCTCCCACGTCACAAATACATCATCTATACCAAAAGAAAATAAGAATAAATTATTTTCTATTATTATAAAAAAAAATCAATCACAATTTTACCTATTAACCATGTCCATTAATACCAAACAATAATCACTAATTTTTTAATAAAATATATCTAAAAAATAATCAATTTTAGGTGAAAACATTCCATGTCTCACCGTATATTGAATTTTATTATTAAATTTACAAACATAAACATTTTAACAAAAAAATAATCCATATAGTAACCCATTTATAAAATATAAATTCAATTGTAATAATTTTTCTATTAAAAACATAACACTAAATGATTTAAATAATCATCATTAAAAATCACTCAAAAAATTTACATATTTTTCCAAAATTTGAGAAAAATGTGAATATTTTATATCCTCTTCCATGAAATCGAGGTCATATTTTTTTGTTAAAACATAACTATCATAATAAGAAAAATATCAAAAAAAATTTAATAAATATGTGTTCCTAATAATTCTTTCAAATAATAAAATTAATTTTGGTTAAAAATACCAAATACAACCTCAGAAATATTCACAAATCATTATAGAAGTGAATATTAATATAAATTAAATCACGACGAAAACATTATATGCCGTTTTTCATTTTCCACTCAATAGTATTTTTTCACATTATGCACTAGTTGTTTATCAGTTTTATCATCAGCAATAAATTAAAAAGTCTATGTGATACTTATATTATCAATATTTCAAGTAAAATATTATGTGATCTATATCATCTTTAAAAATTTTAAAACTTATAACACGTAACATACTATGGTTTTGATCAATACCTCTCAATATGGTTTTTATTAGTTCCGAAAAGATTATATTTTAAAAAATGACACAACATTATAATTTATACCATCACACTGAAATAAAAAATATGTTCTATAATATCTCATTATCAAAAAAATATGATGATGGTAGGATATATAATCATGTAATGTTCCTTTATCAATTTAATAAAAAAATTTAAAATATTTTAATTCCACTGTCAGTTTGAATTAACAAATCATGTTGAACAATTCATTATAAATAATTCATTATTTATGGAATACAAAAATAATTTTCTAGCATGTCATATATTTTCATATAAATTTAAATTTTATGTTGTTAAATATGTCATTTAATGATTTTTCAATATCTCATTATTTTATTCATGATTTTATTATAATAAATTTATATTAACTTAATTATTATCATTTCTTACAAACAAAAAACAAAAAGAACACATGACATGATATTTCTAATTAAGTATTCATAATTATGTCTTTCTCAACAAAAAATATGTGTTCATCGAAATTAGATGTCTATGAATATATAACCAATTACCAATAAACACACCAATATATATTAAAAATTTTAAAATTAAAAAATGAATCATTAATTATTCTATATATAAATTAAATTCATTTTTTCGACAAAATATATTTCATTAATCATTAATAATTTATATTATATGGAAATATTTTTTATTATAGTTTAACCATAATGATATTTTCAAATTATATTACTAAATGTTAATATATTGGAAATATGACCACATAAACAAATGTAACAATAATTTCCTCATGAATAATCTTGAGAAATATCGATAACCATATCAAAAACTCAAATCAAAAATATAAATTGTATGTACAATAAGTGATACTGTATGTAATTCACCTAATTTTACAACCCTAAATCTGCACACCCTCAATTAGTCAAGTTCAGGAGACAACAATAATGTTTTCATCGAATCAATGGGTTTACAATATTTTTTAGTCATTCTATCTTGTCTACATGTAATCATATTACCATAAGATACTATTTTGCAACTAAATAAATGTAAGCCTCAGTAGTTTCCACTATAAACACATAGTAAAAATAAACTCTACCTTAAATTCCACTTTGATATAAGCCAACCCCACCAGATCCCCACTTCAGATGTTGGTGATATTTTGAGTGGCCCATAAAGCTCCCCTATAATTGATAATTTTTTTCCCCGTGAAAAGGGTATGAAAATGAAAAAAATGATAAATTTACCTCTTTAATATTGAAAAATAAAAGAATCCACTGATTAAAATTGAGAATATAATAAAATTTAATTTATCCATTTCATTATGGCCATGTAAATTTGTAAGGAATATTATTATTTTTCATAGAGGTGGGGTGACAATAATAATTATCATTCAAACAAAATTTATATTTCTATAATATCTCAAAGTGTTTGTATAGAAGTGTGTATATGTACAGAATGTGAAAAATAATAATGGGATTTAGTGAATGTGATATAGCATTGCAGTATAATCCTAATCGAATCACCAAGTACACAATAGAGAGGCAGTGTGTACTCAGTAGGGTTTAATGCGGGGGTGAAGCCCTAGGAGATCCACCTGGAGACTCAGTCCTCAATGAATACTATTTTGTGGCTAACTAAGAATCAAATGACTTCTAAAATTATTTTTATCAAGGGAAGACAAATATTTTAAAATAAATTTACCATTTTTTCACCTATTTATCACAAGGGATGTGGTATTTGGTAAACCATCCACCCCTATAATATTTATCCCATATGGGTCCTCTTTAATCATCCTTAGATTATGGTTAATCAGGGCTATATAGGTATGTACGATCTATTTAATTGTATTTATCTCTCCATCTTCTCCAAAATAATTATCCCTAATAAGATATGAAGTATTAAAGTTAGGTTTAAATAGAGGATTCCTTAGGAGGATGATGGAATTGTCCCCTTATACTATGGATCAGGCATACGGTTACACAAGGTTGTTGAGATATTTATTATATATGTATTTTATTTCTATTTCACCTTTGGTAAGTCACTTTTTAATTTTATTTCAGTGTTTTACTAATATCTAATGAATTAATTGAGTATATAATTTTATTGTGACAAGGATTGTTCTAATAGATTTCTTATGAGTGTGTTTTCTATCATAACCATGTCATTTTTCATTGTTTTAGTGGGTATATATCACTTAGTTTTATTTATGTGATAATACATATTGATATTATGTAGGTTAATTAATTATAATTGTTATAATAATTTATTAATTTAATTTGTTGTTGGATTAGGTCTCATGGATTGTAATGATCATGGAATGTTTATAAAAAGGCTACGGGGAATCATCGAGGATATTTTATTAATGTGTTAACAAAAATAAATATTTATTATCCCCCTATATTATTAAACTATAATAATTCTATGTATTATTTTTTATGGAAAAAAGGGGTTATGTTTGATTACATTTTATGGGAATTTCCATACTCCTTTGTATAGAATTACGTTTCATTGTGAATCATAGGTATTGATTCCAATGGAAAAAGAACCATTAAGAGGGAAGTGATTTGGTGGATTATTTTTCAAAATTCTAATTCCATTCAATTATTTATCTTTTGAATGATATAATTCATGAATAAATAAATAAATTCTTTACACCTCACCTCATGAGTAGTAAAAAAATAAATGATATCATCACAAAATACTTGTGAGGATTATTCTGTATATTACCATCATGTCTTATATGTTACCCACCCCCGCCCCCGATAGGG
This sequence comes from Viscum album, assembly GCA_963277665.1. Lineage (NCBI taxonomy): Eukaryota > Viridiplantae > Streptophyta > Magnoliopsida > Santalales > Viscaceae > Viscum > Viscum album. Next base: position 1,841,588,599 of record OY728156.1, read on the forward strand.
ATTCTACACAACAATCAATAATTGTTTAAACCAAAGAATCAACTATACTATATACATATATTATCCTGTTTTTACCTTCATAAATTATTTCTTTTAAATAAAATAATATTTTTAAAAAAATATATATTTCATTTGAATAATCCTCAACTCATAAATAATTATACAATAAAGAATGATATTATTACTCTCCTTTTTTATATGAACTACCTAGAAATACTATCTGCCTCTAAGAGAATACAGATATGTATGTTTTCATGTGTAACACCTAATGAACTTCTAAAGAACTATGTGACTTTATACATCCTATAATTATTGATAGATCTTTATCACCTATTTTTATTAAATAACCCAATTCATAGAAACCTAGAATCAGCTATTCTAATTCTCACAAGAATATTTGGTGTATCAAATTATCAAAATAGTTGTTAAAAATTTACTGAACATTCAAACCATACTTCGAATTTTCAAAAATAATAATATATACAAAGGAAAACTCATCCATTACATTTATTATTATAATTGGTAGTATGAATTTTTACTCATCCTAAATATTTTCAATAAACCCAAAATAAAAACTAATTTATAATATATATATTTTTTAGTTTTGATGTACTGTAATATTTCCTCATTGAAATAAATCGTAAAATCACAATTCACCTAAAATTATTTTATATCATTGAAATCTCATATTGATTTCTGTATAATACATATATAATTTCTACTTATTATCACATGTATTTTGATGTATCATAATATTTACAAAATTTAATACCTATAGAGTTAAGGTATAATACTTCATGTATTGTAAAAACCCATGTCTCATTTAGAATTAATTTATTCATATCAAAATCATGCATCCAATGAATATCATGAATCATTAATGGTAGTTAATGCATGTATTAGACATCAAGATTCCCTTTGGATCACCGAAATTTAACAGTTTGTCCTCATTATTCATTGATGGTATCCATGTGACGTAGGAATAAAAATCATTTCATTATTAATAGATTTATAAAAAAAATAAATAGAACAAGATAATATATGATTGTGTGGATGTTAAGATTCGTGGTCTCAATATATATATATATACAGGTGAAAATACATGTGTATCTCATAATATTGATCTTAGGAGTTTATATATCATGATTTATTATTATAGGAAAAATAAATTCATGATTTTGTAAATGTTTCATGGAAGTATGTATCCTATTAATTAAATTTAAACTCCTCTTGATTCAATTATCTCATAATTTTATTTCTTTTTTTACAAAATTTGAGACTTTTTGAATAACTCATTTAAAATATATAACTCTAAAAATTCATTCCATATACACATATAATATTTTCAGATGATCCAATCTCATGGAAGATATATATTTAAATGGAAGGACCATTCCATTCCATGAAGCTGGTATAGATGGAAGTTCTATGCATTATTCATCCTCATAGAATATGATTTCTTCATAGAATATTCTTGAATTCATTACTAATGAGTGATTCATACCAACCTCATATGATTGTGGCCTGACACACATGGACAAATATTTGATATATTCAAGAATGACCTCAAGAATGAAACTTATTCCCAATAACATTGAAAAAACTCATTTTCACATGGTGGATTTTCTGAATGGAAAATCCCTCTTCATGGTCGATACTGAAATAGATCTTATACAGTTGATCAAATAACTGTGTTCGATTCATGTTATATACTCTATCTATCACATAATAGAAATTTTAGTCTCAACATAAAAATAATTAATGTATTCCATCACCATTGTGATCATATAATGTTCATGTTGAGTTGGAATGATTGATGGAATGGAATTCATCTTAAGAAGCCCATGCATATGTATTTGTGTAAGGTTAGAGATGTGGCATGGAACAATCAAATTTATCCATGTTATAATTTATTCTTTGAAAATATATATTAATAGTATTATATATACCCCTGATCACACATTAGTGTATAACTCATCCATATTCAATGTAATAGACAAATTTTTGGAACTGTTTCTTCGATTGTGACCCACAGGTTGGATCCACATATAGTCACATGCCTATCACAGTATTTTTACGCCCCACACAATGTATCCACTATCTTCTGTGTGAATTTTGATATGATATTCCTTCATTTTTTGTATATAAAATTACACTATACCACCAAACACCTTTAATTGGTGATGTGGGATGGCTCTAAAATAGTTTAGTGCATCTCCCACATGTGTTGTTGAACTATACCGTCAACATTCAAGGGGTTGGCCAATTTTTACAACCCTATTATAAAAGGATTTATTATATAATTTATTATACTATTCCATTCCATTTTTCTTAACCTCCTTAACTACATTCTAACTTATTTTAAATTATTTCAATGAAAAATATATTGTTTTCCCATAGAATTCTAATTTATTTTTAATAATTACCACTTGAAATAATAGAATATTGAATTTCATTCTTCTTGATTGATCTGTTTCAATTGTGACCACCTTCTCAATATATTATCACTAATTGAAAAGAAATGCAATATTTGGGCTAATAATGTCACATTATCTATTTTTTTCAATAACTACATACTTTATTAATGTTAATGACATTGAAAAATACATTTTTCCTCATATTAGAAATAAAATTAAATGTAACTTGTAAAGGGTATTATTATTTTATTATTTTTCCATTCTTGGAATGTAGAATATTCATATATATCATATTTGAGTGAATAATGATACTGCATGGTTGTATTAGAAAACTACTATATTTTTTCCTACTATATGACTGCATGAACTAGATAATTATTTAAAATAATATAGATGAAACTAATATTTTTTATGTTTTTCATTCACTACAATTCATGTAAATCCATGATTATAATTTTAGAATGTTGGAATTTTTTAAATTAGAAATGTGCTTCAAGAAAATAAGTCCACATAAACCTCAAAAATTATTGTCAATGCTTAAAAATCCCCATATTTAATTAATTTTTATCAATATAATCCCTACTTAAATAGGAATGTTAGATACTTATAAAATGAGGATTTTAAGTAATATTGAGTGACTCGTTATGCTTTTATTAAAATCCATATTGAATTTCAAAAATACCATCGATTTAGTACCGTAATTGATTCTTTTCAGTAATTTTCTCTCAATATATGCTCTTCCCATTTTCTTTTAATGGTTTTTAAGACTCCAATAAGGATCAAATTTTTTATAATGTCAATTAATTACTTCCTCACACCTTTTCCTTCAATTTCCTATAAGATAGAGTAAGGAATTATGAATAGGGAATAATGAGGGACATATTTGTGTCTCAATTTAAATTTAATGGTCGATAGCTACCTCCCAACATATTCCATTATTTTCCTCAAATATCAATAAGGGAATATAACATTAATGTATAAATTATATTTTTATTATCATCTATTTTAATTTCGACATTTTCCTTTGAAATATAATTATGTTTTGAATTACTTTTTCTACCTCAGCCTTTTGAATCTTCAACATTCTAGTGTTGGATAAATTATTATCCATTTAGGCTATATCTTATGATTCTCCATTCATTCCTTTATCATGTTAATTTTATTTCTTCCATATATTGGATAGATTTTTTCTAATTAGTTATAAAAAACAAATTAATTATATTTAAATTCATTGTCTTGTTGATATTTTATCATGACTAAACACTTTTTTTCTTTTTTAATATCTTCTCTCTCAATATATTGGGAATATCACCTTCCACCATTCATAATAATACCTCATTCATGTATCCATAAAAATTTATCTTAAACATACATACAATAGAAAATTAAATATGAAATACACAGGAAAAAATAGTGTAGATTTTATAATATATTGTACCCTCAATGGTTTTTTCCTCAAATAACCATTGAAACTCCCACTTGGTTTATACATAGATCACTGAATAATCATATTGTACCAGCTAGAATTTCTTTTCCCCCCTATTACCACTAGTCCAAAAAAAGAAATTGGATGATTTGTCTTCTAGATAGCTTGAATATCTATCTAGAATAATCTTTTTATATCCATTAGTAATATTAAATTTTATTCCGTTAGGAGAAGTGCTAATCTTTTGAATTTTTCTCTCTATTTTTGTTAGAACACAACTCGTTTTTATTTTTCCTTGCCTACTCAGTTTCATTTTTAACACATAAACAATTGGAAATAGTAGAAACATTTTAAATATAATAATTTTAATATTTACCTTATCCTCATTTAATTTTACTCTTATTATATTGAGATGATTAAATTATAAATTACAATAATTTAATTATATTTTATTTGAATTTATTTAACTAACGATAGATTGTTTGACATATGGAATTGGTCTAGAATATCTTTTTCTCATTTTGTGTATATTTTTATTCAAAATCACAAACCACATTTCTTATATCATTCAAATTTATTTTATACATCTTGATCAAATCAATATTAGATGTCTCCTTTGTAGCCAACTCCTATTTCTATTCATATAATTTTTTATATCATTTTTCACAAGATATAAATAATAGGAATAAAAAATATTATTCCATTTTTCAATATTCCAATTTCTTGTTTTGTGTGTTTAACATAATGAATGAAATAGTAAAAAAAATTGGCTCGTATACATGTTCTGTTATCAATACATCTTTCACATCATAGTTTGATGAATTAAATCTCTACTTAACATTTGCAGATTTGTTGAACTCATCTTTTTATTAACATATTGATGTGTCATAATTATAACTTTTTTATACTACTTATTACTTTTCAATTATAAATCTTTTGAATCATGGTTTTTTTTCTAGCATTTCACCGACATTAGAAGATTTAGATTATTCAACCTATTTCTTTGTTAAACAAATTTCAATATGAAAAAATTTATCATCTTTAAAACACTATAGTGATTTATTACCATTGATATTTCATTTTTCCTTCTTGAATCCATTTCATAAAATTAACATTCTCCTTTGGAAATCATATTTATTTTTAACATCCTTTAATCATATGACCAAATATATTCTTCTTCTTTATTTTCATTAAATTTTTGTTTTCTAATAGATAAAACATTGAGATTGTCATTAGAAGTTTTCTTCAAAGATAGTGTTATCCTGATTTTATAGATTATGAGGATGCTTCCAAATTAATACTAGGATACATATTCCATATTCTCCATATATTAATCCTTCAGATCAAATCTACTGGTACATTTTTTCATAAGATTCTATACAATGATTTATAACAATAAATTCTCACTAAATCCTTGAAATTTTATTACTATTTCGTTAAACCTAAAAAAATAATCATTTAAATTTTCATCACAAACAATTATTATGTATTTATATATGAAAATATAATTTTTTATTTTTTATCCATGTCCTTTATTTTACCCTCTTTACTATTTCTAATTTTTTTTAATTTTTTATGAATAATGTAAGATCCATGAATTTGATATATAAATTCAAAGATACATACCCCAAAAAGTGATTTTATGATTTTTTATCCATTTCAATAATTGAATAATATTCATTAAATAATTTTCAATCATTAGAAATTGAAGGAAAAAATATATTAGTAGTATCATTGAAGTCTAACATAAATTGAATGATATCGGAAATTATATTATTCCACATACTATGGTAGTTTTACTATAAAATTTAGATACTATTATGTTATTGAGAGAATTATTATTCATTATTTATAATTATGAAATAATCAAGGAATTGTATAGGGGAATCCCTTATCATATAACTTGTAATTCCATAAGAATGATGATACACTAATGGTGTGGTTGAATTAGTTATTTCATTTTCCACGTTAGTTTTATTTTTAATTCTTGTCCTTGAACATATTAGAGTTCTCAATACACATAATGAATTTTCTAATCCTCATATCATGTGTGATACATAAATTAAAGATATAAGCATAAAAATATTTATATGTTCAAACATAAAAGCACACTCCTTCTCATGTTGGTTATTCCCACCAAAATTGATTCTACGCTATATTCATCCATTGTTACAAACAACTTCAATATAGTCTTATCTACCCAAATTCTAAAAATAATCCCTTAATAATTATTTATATAACTTGGTATGCATAATTATTCACCACATATCGTTTACACTTGAGTCTTTTTCACTTCTTCATTAAATAACCAATAATTATGTATATTACTCCTCATTCGATGATTTGAATCAAATTTGAAACATGATCTATCTCAATACTAAAACGGATCACTAGAACTACGTGTTCACTTCCTCTAAAAATTGAGTGATTTGGATCATCTATATACTCCCTGTTAAATAGTTTATTGGATACACAACATCATATCATATTTTTTAAACTATCATATTGGGTGATAAAAATATTTAAGGAGTTATCATGAATTAAATCAATATTTGATCCAAGATTTCTCTTTTAAACATATATAAATAGAAACACCAAAAATATTGATTACACAAGTAATTATAATAATATAAAACATGTATTTTTCATCAACCATAATTAATTTAATGGAACAATGATAAATTTCCCTCTTGATAATATTTATATTTTTTATATACTATAAGCATTACTTATTTAAATATTACATGAATCAGGACATATGTAATGATTTTTTCAATTATTGAAATCTTGGATTAATAACATCATAAGATATAATTATTTTCACACTATCATCAGTGGTATTTTTATATACCATAATGATTTATCTTTTTAATATTCAATGGATTTATGTGTTCTTATTCACACGACGTGAACAAAGGAAGCTAACCTAGAATTATTTCATCCATATTATATCAATTAATATCATGAATATCACAAATATTTTAAGGCATTGAATGCATGTAGTGTGAATTATATTAACATTATCTACACCTATATGTAGAAATTCATCTTTAATATTTATTAAGAGATATATGTAATACATTAATAAATCTCATATCATTATCATGGATTTCATGGCATAATGAACAAATTAGGACAAACTATTAGTATATAGATCCTCATTTTTCTCTTTATATTTTATTTATATACTTAGAATTTACACAATTTATTTATTATAACATTTCAATATAAACCATGTGTAAATCAAGAAATATCATTAGATAAAAACAATACGTTGAGATTTAATAAATTGTACTTGAAAGTATGTATCACATACCTAAAACACAGATTCCTATTGATTTTTGTATTTCATATTGTGATTCCACTAATTTCACCAATTGGGGAGTCATGATAAAGTCATGATAACTATAGAAAACTCAACGGATGATCTATATAAATATAGACTATCCATTTATGTTCTCCACTCTTGGAATATTTTTTTATTCACAAAATGTATATTCCCTTCCTGGAATCTCCTCGTGCATGGATGGTCCATTAACAATACTTCCACATTGATGATTATTTATTCCTGAATTATATTTCAATTAGTTACACAATGATAAACTATGTCATTCTTATCTCCCAAAAACTAATTACTTATGGATGCTTGTTTTATAATTCACAGCATGTCCTCGCAAGAGTTTTGTCTTCTCATCCTCATGGAAGGTCATTTATTTTTACAAGGATGATCATTAGTAAGAGATATCATTATTAATTGTATATTAAAATTAATATGGTTGGTGAACTAACTATTTTCAATTGATGTTATGGCTATCTCATGGAATATCAATTCATAAGGATAATACATTGATACATCACAAAATGAACACAAAAAATATTCTTCTTATCTTCCTAATAGATGAAATGTGATTTTAAAATGGACGATCATTGAAGATTAATAACTCATTCGTGGTTGATACTTAAATAAAATTCATATGTAAGTCATTCAGACGTGGTTTAATCATAGTATATTCTCTATTAAACATAAAATAATTATACTAAGAAGTCCATATTCAATATTGATGAAATTTATCATCAAAATGTTCCCAAAATGTTCTTGTGGAATTTCCTTAATCACATGATTAGAGAACAACCAAAGAATACTATCATGAGTGCAGGAACATTGTTCAATGTGATAATTGAATCCATAACATTCAACCAAGTAGAATTTTTTTCTATATAGTTATAAAGTAATAGTTAGATGAAAACTCGGGTTCCCACATAATATTGGAACTCGTACATGCCCTATATAAATACTATATTTGTTGATTATATGCACCATCTATGAGTTTTTAGTAAAATACATATACACTCAAACACAAGTCACATGGCTATGCCACCCCACAAGATAGATGCACCCACCCCTATGAATTTTTAACATAATCTACGGTTCCCTCATAGGCACTCGGGTTCCACAATACACCCCCACCTCAATATGGTCATGTGGTCTATCTTCCACGTTGTTAATCACATTTCCCACATATGTGGTTGATCTGGACCCTTATCTTTTTAAGGCATATCCAATTTTTACTAAAATCATATCAAAATTGAATATAAATTAATCATAGTATAATTCAATTCCATATCATCTTAAATAGTATAATGAAAAAATAAAATATTTTATTCATGGGCTTTAAAATATATATAAATAATATCCACAAGAAATAATAGAATATTTCATGGCCTTATTCATTAATCGTCTTCTTAACTATTTCTCATAATCTCTAAACACATTGAATCTTTTAAATCCAATGCAATTCATGGACCATAAATACCTCTTTTTTAAATTATTTATCAATCTCATCACACATCATTAATGTTCATATCTATGCTCAATTATTTCTCCCTCCTACTGAAAAAAATACAAAGGATCATGAATGTTGTTTTCCATTTTTTCTTATATCATTAAATCCAATCATATTCTTCCCCATTTTTATGTTTACATAAGGATGATATAACACTATATTATTATAAAATTTCCTTTAATAATTATTCTCTATATCGATATGGGCAAGCCTGGTGTTGAAAATAAGTGATATACACCGATTTCTTCCATGTTTCATATTCTATACAATTATTCTGATACTATGATCATATTTCTTAAATTTTTCAGTTATATAAATTATAAATATAAATCTTCACCATAAATTAATAAAAATATCATAATTCCCAGGTTGAAGATAAATAACTTTGAATTTTAATCATCATTTTTATCAATCAACAATACCATTAATAATAATTTTTAATAAAAAAATATCTTGTGTATGTGAGATAAGTAACCAATTCATTTAGTTTTGAAATATATCAAAATATTATATAATTATAAAATTTAATTATATTGGTGGATTATATTCAAGAATACACCCTCTAAAGGTATGCTCTCTTCTTTTTCATTTCATGGTATCTAGTAGAATCAATAAAGGTTCATATTATTTTTGTTATCGAAGAATAAGTTGTCAAACCTTATCCTTTAATACCCTTTATGATAGAAAAACTTAACAATAATATTAAATAAGTATGTACCTTTTTATTCCTAGCATGAAACATTCACAATGAGAGATTCCTCTAATACTATTCCATTTTATTCATCCAATATATGTATGGAAACATTTCTTTATATCAAGTATTAAACATTATGTCTCATTTAGATTAATTTAATCCTTATTTTGTTGAACTTATTCATTATGTGGAATGGATTTTCCAATATCATTCTTATTTATCATCATGTTTCAATTTTTGAAAAAATTATCATCATTTATTTACCACAACTACTAAATCCACCAGTATTCCTTTAAATTCATATTCTATTCATATTTTTTTTATTTTTTAGTCTGTAATAGTTAGATTAGATAATCAAATATGCTCTCAATTTGGATATTCTATACATTCTCAAGATTTTCACCTAGAATTTATCTTCTTTTCATCATAAATACATTCCATCTCACATTATAGGTAGCTTCTCTAAAAAATATCTCATTACTTCCTAAAATATATTTCCATCAATAATAAATTTTCAATATAATTTTTCTATAATATAAAATATATTTTTCTAAGGAATTTGTTTTTCAGTTCAGGTCATAAGTTGTATCCTCTTTAATTTTTCCTTAAACAATCCTTAAAACATTACCATTTTTAGAAACCAATTCTTTATAGATGAATGTTAAACCAACAAGAATAAATTATTTTCATTTTTTACCATAAAATTATAAATATAATTGAATCCTTTGTGTTCTACATTGGTTTTTAATCAATCTAGATTATAGTAATTATTTTCTTATAACAACATTAATGTTTTTTCCATAGAGATAATTTGCCTTATAATGAAATATATTTCTCTATTTCTATAATAAAAACATATATTTCTTCATCAAATACTTATTAAATTCATTTTTCACACCTCCATCTCTCTAAAAATATAACTATTATGAATTTTAGTGGGTTAATATTTACCCTTTATTATTATAATTTAATTTTTATACGTTCTAGAATATTCTATTTTTATTACTCTAGATCTATTAAATTGTTATCTATATTTACTTAACTCATGCTATGCTTTGAGACATGTGTCATGTGTCACTTATAGATATTCCTCCTGAATAAAAATTTCTTTAAAAATGTACACAAAATTTGCAACCTAAACCATATTAAATTTAGGAATCCTAATCCCGTAGACACAACATAGATCCTTTCTAACCATCACCTCTTTCAATTAAGATATATTTTTAATATTTATTTTATCAAGAAAACCATTCTTATCATGGAACTTCTTATTCACTTCCTAAGAATCGTATTATTATTCTTCATTTTATTATATAATAGATACAAAATCCCATATTTTTTTATCTACTACTAAATTTCAATCATTTATTCTACTTCTTAATAAATTCTTTATGAATGAAGTCCCTATTTAATATAATCAACATGTTTCACCACATTTTTTGATGAACTGCATCAGAAGTCTTCCTTATATGTTTTTCTCTGATGAAATCATGTTTTTATACAATAATAATTCTAATTATTTCTCCTTTATATATTTTTTAATTGACCACTTCATCATCCTCATCATATATATTTTAAATAAGCTACATTGTAGTTAATTTTTTGAATATAATAAATATTGGAACAATTAAAACACCAGAATTATTCTAAACCCTTTCTATTCCATTATCCCTTTGTGAATCGCTTAGAGAAACGAAATGCGATTTTATTTTGAAAATATTTTAAATTATCATTATAATAATAATGTAATTCATGGTATTTTTCTTCTACCAATTATCTCACATTGCATTCTATCAATGCATCATAAGCTAATTCGTCATTGGATCTATAGTTGAGGGATAATATCGTAGTCATTTGATTAGATATATGTATGATGTGTTGTTTATCCAGTATCATATATTTTATATCCCCTAAATCCAAATCTGTGTGACCAAATATATCTATGAAATTTCTCATAAACTTTATAATAATGCCTGATTCCTCTTGCTTCTCAAACAATCCCTGAATGTTATTGAATCCTCTATTTAAACAATTCAAATAATAATATATATTTTAATCATCATTCATTTTTATTTATTTATATATATTATATATACATTAATTTTTTTATTTTTATTGATATTACTTTCATAACAATTTCCAAATTTTTATTGATTTTTGTTCTAATATGGAGACACATGAAATTGATATTGACTTTCTCTACTAGAGACACCAGATAAAATTTTTGTTCATTCCCACACATCATTATATTCCTCTTTTATACAAGTCTAATATTATAGTATTTAGAAATTTTTGGTAACCATTTGTGGACACATAATTAATATCTACATGAAGCGAAATGTGATGAGAGAGGAACATATTTTTTACATTGTGGAAGTATTTACTAATAAAATTTTTACACCTATGTTTATCTCTTTTCTATTGTTTTTGAAGTGATGTCTCTAAAATACCATTAGTGGTTACCCACTCTATTACAACTTATTATACACTATGACGGATGGAACACTGAGAGGCTGTGAATCAGTGGTTTTATTTTTGGATTTCTTATTCTGTTCAATTAACTCTCTTGAAACTATTTGAGTTTTTGATATAATCAATGAAATCTATAGAGTTCCCCCATGTAAAGTTGAAAATTAAAATATATCATCACATAATATTTACAGAGTTCATTTTTAAATAATAATCATTATTATGATTATTATTCCCCAAAACATTGATTCTTAACTATATTCAATAACTATTATAACCATGGAAATTTTTGATCTATTGATATATATTTTATTATGTTTTCCAAAAAATATTTCTTCTCAAACACATAATATATATTTTTTCACCACATAAAAAATTCAATAAAATATTCTTTATTCATCAATAATGATCCAAAAAAGAAATATCATTTTCATCTCATTGTACTCTTTTAAAACACTTAGAAATATTATTTTCTTATTTGAGGAATGTGATGACACTCAGTTATTGTGTATCTCATCAAGAATATCAGTAGAACTATTGGTCTTGAAAGATCCTCCAGTTCGTCAATGATTTTGTTTTTCCTTACCATCTTGAGTACTTAGAATTTTGGATTCCCAACATTGTGTCTTCTAATTCTCACTATCATACTAGTTGTATTAAATTCAATAAAAATACTCACGAAAATATTCATGAATAAAACCATATTTTTTTTACACATGAAAAAATATATAAAATAAAAATATTATTTTTACAATTAATTTTCAAAATTGGATGTAGGTTGTTTTCTATCTTAATTCATTCAATTGATCCTAAATTTAAACTAATTTAATATTGATTTTATTTTCAAATTTAACATCCAAAAACAATTCCTTTTTTAAATGAATCATAAACATACTTCATATAACATTATTTTAGGTCGTTTAAATATTGTCACTATTTTATTTTCAATATGAAACACTCTCTCATTATTATCATGGGTATGTTTACTTCTGATAATAATCCAATACATTAACGAAAATGCAATTCATCTATTATTATTTAATGAATGTAAAGACACATGGATCATTTGGAACGAATGAATCCATCCCATATTTATGAATATCACACATTTTTAAGGTATTTTATACAAGTATCGCACACCAACAATCCCATGGGATCAACTATATGTGAAATAGTATCTTAAATATTCATGTATGAAATTATTGTGTTCCATGTATCATATCCACTATATTCTTATGTAATTCAAGGAATTATACAATACATAAGACGATATTTTATTCTCTAAATGCAGTAATTCATCATCCAATTATATTTATAAATGAAAATTCATCTTCTTGTTAATATTGATATTTTTATCTCCCATAAGAAAAATGAAATATTCATCATCAGATATAAATAGAGTTTGAATCTTAAGCAAGTCATTTTTTTCATTACATATCACAAGTATAAAACTCAAACTCCCAATGATTCAAGTATATAATATTCAACTTTATTTTTTATAGACTATAATAATATTGATTATGTGTTATTAAATTCATAAATATAATTTTTTGAAAAATATATGAATATAAGATTCATATATATTATCATCTCAATGATGATATACATTTATATGGATGCTTTGTGAACTTCATTGAAGCTCCTCGCACACTGAATGTCTGTGTATTATACCACCGTAAGAAAGACACATTTTTAATTGAAAATCATTGAATTTATTACTCATGTAAGATCCATGTGAATCGATTATCAAGGATGATACTTAATCCTCGATAAATCATTGAAAATTGAAGAAAATACCTCATGAAATATTCTTCTTCTCATTCTCATTATATATCAATAATTTTCCAATGGAATATAATCTATAAAAAATATCATTTTATATAGTTCAAAATCAAATCTAACTCACACTACCAATAAACTAACAATATTATATTACTGATAGATTCTCCATATAACTCAGAATAATCATCTCATGATTCACATAGTGATTTTCAATGAAAAATATATTAATATAATGATCATAATTTTAATAATTGATTATAATGATATATGGATTAGAATACATTCAAAGAACCAATTATTGAATATGGGTTCTTAGTTGAATATGAGATGTGGATCCATCTCAATCATCTACACAGTAATTTCCTCGTTTATATTAAGTATTCATTGTGCATTGATAACATAGGATACCATGCTTGAGTTACACTCATCCATGAAATATGTAACAAAACAAATATGTAACATCAATGATTAGTCTGTATAAACCATTCAAATTTGTATATAGTAAAACACTTCTCATTACATTATGTATCCCTACATGGTGATAAAACCATTCTAATGTGTAATATTCTAATCATATTTCCACCATTGCAGGCTCATTGATTCCAATATGTCCCCTTCCACCAAAATGTAGTCATGAAAGCAATATGTAACATGGTTGATCACTGCTTTAACATTTGAGGTTGAGTATGCCTATTATCTTGAAGTGGATATCCAAATTTTACTGAACACTTAATAAATGAATTAGTAAAATATCCATATTATAATTTTATTCCATCTCTTAAAAAATTCCAAAATTAAATATAACCACTTAAAAAATTAATTGATGAAAAAATTAAATATATTTTATATCCCATTTAATTAATTCTATATAATTTCCTCCTTTAATAATAGAAAATTATATATCATACATATAAATTCATCTTTTATTCATGTTAAACTAATCTCAAATCATGTTTAAAAATTGGAGATAATTAAATAATTGGTCCAAATGTAATCCCCAAGGTAACTACTCTATTATGAAAATATGAAAAATGAAATCTCATGGTGGACACATTTTTAAATTGAAGGGTATATCTGTTATGTTTATGAGAGGTCTAGGATAAATCATGAGTCCATAAAAGAGTTTTATATTGACCAGGTTTGTTCAACATAGTTCTCGTTTGTATGAATAAGAGGATTAAGACTATGGGTGTTGTTTGAGAAAAAAGTATATCTCTCATATTGTTAACTGAATCCTCATGATATAGTGTTGTAGTATTGGTGTATAATGTCAGCTTGATAAGTCGATTAAGGAATATTATTGTTTAAAGAAGTAGGTTCAGTTGGATAATATCATGGGATATCTCTTTTGAGTGGTGTACATGGTAAATATTGTTTTGGATATTGGGGTTTTACATAATTCATAAAAGTATGTTTCCAAGGGGAGATGATCACGGTTTTAATGGCTTACAACTTGAGTAGAAAGGTTAGTATGTTGATATAGTGAGTTATAAATAGTGTTTGGACTGTCCTTTTATATATTTGGTAAGACATACCCTTTGGGATTTGGGAACAACATGGGTAGGTTTTTATAGTTTTATGTTAAGGTGTAATGAATCATTTGGGTCTGAGACACCTAGTGGGTGCCCAAAGGGTATGAAAGAGTTTTTCTATTCTTAATGAATGTTATGTGTGATTATATTAGTATTTATGAGGTTGAAATGATTATATAATTGAGTGATGAAATTATCATTGAGATACTGGTCATGGTCTCATGAATCATAGCCTAATTTATGAGAAATAGATTTAGATAACTATTTAAAAGAGAAGGAAATAATGAGATAGGGTCTATATAGGATTGTCAAGGTGTGTATATGGTTTGATTGTTTTTGTTAGAGGTATCCCTAAAGGGACATGTAGAAGGTCGGGGGATGGATTGATTACTTATACAATCTGTTATCGATAAGTTCATATTTTGGTATTAGAGGCCTACCGAGAGTGAGAAGGAAGAAGACAATGATTGTAATTAGAGACAAAAACAGAGTGAATGGAAATATGTAATGGATTGGTATGAGGCCAACCATAAGATATAGGGTATAGTAAGGGTTATATATGTTCTCCTTAAGGTGACTCAATTATTACCTACTATATGTTTATATCATTTTAATTGAATATTAATTACTTATCATAACAATAAATTTCTATAACAAAATAGGTTAACTATATATAAAGACTATATATGTATTCAATTAATTTTAAGAGATATTTTCAATATATAATTTAATGTATTCTCACATTATATCCTTATTAATGACCCCCTACCAATAATCATTATCTGTAACCTCGGGAAATTGAAACATAATAATGGGGTAAATCAAATACAAACTATTGGTAAATAAGATAGATTTCTATAAATGGTCATAATCATCGGGGTTCGGTAACATGATTACAACATCTGAGATTGATACCCAATAAATAAATGTTATTTAGTAATAAATTTTAAAATAATGATTATTAATAAAAAAAGAATTAAATTTTAATTATCTATATTCACATACAATCAGTCATGAGCCATGATAATTCAACATAAGTTTTATAAAAAAGTATCTTCATTAACATAATCATAGGAAATAATTTCCTTATTCAATGCTCATTTCCAACACTAACATAGGTGTTCTTATTTAATCCATATTCCAAAATTTCAAATTAAATGTTAACTCACATGACTATCAAAATGTGAACATTCTTATAGTGTGTTAGTTTAAATCCTCATTCTATGAATTCCATGGTAATGGTTGACACCCAACACCATAATTATGGAATAAGTCCCTTACTGAACAATGTTCACTACCCATTCTAGTTTATATTATCTCAAGAAACAAGTAATACATAATGAAGTTTAGGTATATATAATGTCAGGACTACCAATAAAAAGTGATAATCATACCTTTTTTTCTATAAAATCATTTATTATTTTATCAAAGAAAAAATTATAAAGAAGAAATGGTTTTCATAAATATTCCATCATCACATAACTAACACATGGGAATGTAACAGGTTTCATATAATCATACATATATCATCATCAGCGTTATTGATCCACAGAAACATAGTGGAAAGTATCATATAATAATAACCCTAGTAAAGTATAACATTCTATAAAAAATGATAAAATAGATATAAAATATCATTAAAAGAGTATTTTATCATTTCTCAAAAAATAAATAAAAAACACCTTTTATTTAGTGTTTTTCAAAATTAATAATACACGGAATGTTGAGTAAAATATTTTAATTTAAAATAACAATGTAAAAATATAATAGATAAATAATTATAAAAATAGTTATAAATTTGGGAAATTTTATCATTGTGTAAGAGTAAAAATCCAAAATTATTGTCAAACACTAGAAAAAAGGTCACAAATTAATTATTTGAAAAAAGAAATATAAAAATAAATTTTAAAAACAATTAATGGAAACAAAAATAACCTTGAAAATGATAGAAAAAAAATAATTTCATTAGAAAAATATACATTAAATAAAACATTTTAAATGACATGGTATATAAAAAATGTTCACCAACTAATGTGGAAAATGTCAACTTTCATTATAAATTACATGGTCAAAATATTTATGCACCAATGAGTGGAAATGGTATTGATTATTTAATATTATATGAATAAATAATATACAATTAAATATTTTTTTTAAAGATAATTACTATACACTTTCAGTTAATTTAATTTTTTTATGATAATTCTTTAAAGAAATGGTATTTTGACCTCAAATTTACTATAATCCCAATCATTCTCCTAATACATTCAAAACTCAAGTGAAATAAACATATATTTATTATGAAAATATTACATAACCATGTTTGTAAAAAAAATTATATCTATAATTCTATTATAATTTAAATATCCTATTTTATTAATAATCATTCAATAAAATGAATATTCAGGTGAGTATGAGTATGTTTTCACTGAATGATTTGGTTCAATGTTTCTGACCCACACTCTTTTTTCATTGATTCATCATCTCAAAAGTATGCATAATTCCATAAAAATAATTTTTATTAATTATAATAACTATTATAACCATTTATATAAATTATTGATGAAAGTTTAATTACTTCACTTCATGGATATGGTAGTCTGTATGTATAAAAAGGTGATTTTTCTCCTATTTAATGGATAATTGAAAGTATTGTTAATAATAGTTCACTATTATAGAGAAATAATTATACTCTATGTTTAAAATATATTCTTTAAATATATCCTTATAAGAATTTACATAAATTCGAAATCGAAAATGAATCACATCACTTCATATAGGTGGTAGTACCCACATACATACATGCAGTGTCATCGTTTATCCAACAAATGGGATGGAAAGTGGAAATAAATATACAATTAACATAGAAACATATTATCATTGTAAATATTGATATTTTATTATATTAAGTGGGTAATTACTCATAGGAGTATTCTTAATAAAATGGAAACATGAAATATTTATATAAGAACATATACATTTTCTTTGAGTATCATATTCTGAAAAGAACCAAATTGGTTCATTGATGGGTATAATTGGAAGAATGAAATAAAGGCCTTGGAAATATATTTTGGGTGAGTATTTTTTTAATTTAGGGTCAACAAAAAGGGCTCATGTGGATTGGAGATGATAATATAGGATTTCCCCTTTTCTAATTTAGCGGATTTTCACTCTTTTTTATACAAAAAAATTAAAATATAATATAGTCAAATTCATGAAAAAAAGGAAACAAAGAAACCCAAATTCAATAGTAATATCCTTTTGGGGTTATGTACACATATTGAACATATTTAAACATGTTTTTTTTGGATATTTCAACATGTATAACTTTATTTTACCTTTTCATTAAACCTTTTAACAATTATTGTCGTAATAAATTTTAACCACAGTTATTACAAAGTGTGACCAAAAATGTAATTTTACACATTATAAATTTATGACATGGTCATATTAAAATTAATAAACATTCATTAGATTAAATATCAATAGGTTGCAAATTTTAATTTTAAATTTTGTGTTCAAAATGAAATGAAAAAAGTTTTTAGGAAAAATTATTTCCAACCATTAATTATAATTTATTATAATTCCATGAATTGTAATGTTATTTTTTTTAAATTAAAATATTTTTATTCGAATAACTAACATGTAATTTTAATCAAAAACAATAATCGGCAATGATTAAAAGTTTTATTATAACCAATTTTTTGAAATATAAAACTTTTTCCTATTTTTTATTGTTATTTTAAAATGATTTAATTATCTATAATAACAAACTTTTTGAAATTTATTTCATTTAATAGTTTTTTATAAATATTATTTAATTATTTAATTATTTCTTTACATACCCACCAATCCAAATACATTGTTCTAACTACCACATTTCATTATAATATTTCAATTGTATTACATAGTTCATTTACTCTTGGTGTTTCTTCAAAATATATAAATATAATAAATAGATGAAATTTAAAAATAAATAATTCAAAATATATTTTTTGTTATACTACACTCCACTTATAATAATTCTCCCCACAAAATTATATCACTTTGATGCAAAAAAAATCGAATATACATATACCTCCACATATACTTGTGTTCCCCACAAGTTTCCTAAATTTTTTTATTTCTCCTCAAGACTTTGAACATGTGAGAGGTATTTTTATACATCACATTATATGAAAAATATAGAATATCCATAAATTTTTCTTCATGATATAAAACAATTTTCATTATTATTATCCCTAAATTTAGTACAAGTGAATAATGATGCATAAACACCCTCAAAAGAGATTCATGAAACACCACATGAACATGAGAGAGGTTAAATGGGCATGTTGGGAGATAATATTCCATATATAATTGATAAAAAATTTAAAAGGGACCAATATATATGGGTAACAGCTTTCCCTTAATTCTAGTTATCTTATCTTTCAACCAAGGTGATATTTATTGGGAGACATTGTCACAATCATCAAACTCTTGATCTTGTAGATGATTTTCATCATACACCTTCTATCAATTCTAAGGTAACCTGATTTTTTTACAAAATGGATATAAACTTCACCTTTCATTTACATTTCTAGATCAATTCCCAATAGCTACCATTTGCTGTCATCATCACAAAACATTTTAGTTCTACACTTTTCCCATATAAAGCTTCATAATGAACCATCTAAGTTATCTAGTAAAATAAATTACTATTATAAAATTATTCATGTCAAAGTAATTGATCCAAAAAAAATCAAGTCCATATCAACATATATTATAGGGTGTTAATGGTCCTCTAAAACTTGAAATCTATATGCAGATGATATATAATACAAAATCTCAACCCCTTCTCCAGTTCATAGTGAAGACTTTTATAGAAAAATGAGGTAAACCACATATCTAAATTGGTCATTATTTTTTGATGTACGTTATAAAGTCTAAATAATTTATTAATTTATAACCTAGAATGATGATAAAAATGAAATATTCTTTAATAGTAGTACAATATTCAAAACAATTAAGGAGTTTAAAAACAAACCAAATTTCATTATAGCCTATAAAAATTTTGTAGAGTCCAATGATGAAATCCATGTTGTTTTTCCATTTTCCATTTTGGTATAGGTAATGTTTGAAACATTAATTTATATTTTTTTCATTAATCCTATATTTTTTATATACAAGGAATCAATATAGGTAATTTTAAATATCCCTTTTCATGTTCCCGTAAAGGAAATAATCTTTGAGGTCTTTATGAATTAACATAATCCCAAGATGAATTAAGAATGATGAATAATTATCTTCCACCAATAGCTCCATTTTAAATTGTCATATTTATGGGAAACATACATTGTTTATGAAATTTCTCTTTCCACACAATCATTGTTAAACTCAAGAATATATATGACGTTCTTTTGTAGTTCCTCAAATTCCTTTTTCACCCATTTAGTCATTTAACGTATTTATTGTTTAGCATTAATATATGAATAATATGATAAGTACCCCTTCATAAATATTTCAGGATCTATATTTTTAAAATCAAATTATTATATATCTCTCAACCCTAATTAAGGATAACATATCATGGTCCAGCCTTTCTGATGTTATTGCACCCGGGTTCATTGTTTTTTTAATCATGGTTTGTGGTTTTTGGTGTTCTTTTGTTTTGATGAATGTGGATGTTTTAGTCTCACGTATCGGGGTTCTGGGAACCCTTAAACCGGCTTCTGAAAATGAAAAAAAATTTATTGGCATATGACTTTGAGGATCAGCCACATTATTCACATTACTAGATCATTAATGTATAAAAAAGTCATAATATTTAATCAACAACTAACATATCATTTAGTTAATATTCTACTATTAATGAGTGAATATATATATCAATAATTTATAATCATTATATATATCACAAATTTTACCACAATGATTATAAATATACATTTTGAATGAAATAATTTGCACTACCAACTCCAAATTAGAATTCATGTAACTTTTATGAGAAATTTTCAATTCCTGTGAGGAAAAATCTATCCCCATGTCATTATCAATAAGGTTCCATCCTCATACATTTATAGATACACAACTACCGATCAAAACTCATTCTCTAGTGCATGGTAGTGTCAATATAGTTTTATTGAACAACATTTTATTTAGTTCCATTAAGTCATATTCAAATTTATGAATATAAGTGAACATATATCCCTTCCTATTCAGCATGATTATTTTATTTTATTATCCTGAAAAATATTTCACTAATAGTTACTAGTATCTATTACAACATATGAATCAATGTATATATGTCATTAGAGTTAGTATAAGTCATTTAATAATAAATTTTTTCTTTTAAGGATCCACTGATCATCCCTCAAATTATATTATATAACCCAATAATGAGCCTTTTTATATCTATAATTCACTCTTTCATAATTTGGAATGTCGGTTCCCTTATTAAAGGTCTATTTCAAAATTCCATAATGGTATTATTATTCTTCCATTATCCCACAATATATATGAATATTTTTAATAAAGACAAACTCAAATATATCAATGATATCTCTAAAGACTCTATGCAGGAAATCAATGACAATGGAAGGCAAATTTTGAAGCCTAAATGGAATCACAAAATTATATAATGACCATACCACATTGGTAAGGCATTATTAGGTTTGTTATACATTTTTAACATTTGAAAAATTAAATGTAAATCATATATAAATTGAAAATGTTATTTATTTCCTCATAATTTAACAAAAGGATCATCGATAGGTGGTAGAGGAAAATTTTTTATACTGATGTTCTTGTTTTGTTCCCAAAATCCAATAATAAGACGCATTTACCAATCATTATTTTTAATAAAAAGAAAATGTACACACTATGGTAATGCACTTGGTCATATGAAGCGATTATTTATATTGTCTTGGAGTTTTTTATTCCACGCCATCATCATAATTTTTCAATTTATTAAGGAATGATTATATAGGTATAACACAATATGCGAGTAAAATTAAAAACTCATCTTCATGATTTGAGGGAAGAAAATAAAAATCCTCATGAAATATATCTTAATATTAATAAAAAATATTCATATCATCCTTTTTTAGTTTCTCTCCTACCATTTGAGATAAATAAATGGATGTAATTCCCATTGGATGTTAACAATTACCCACAAACCAAAATAAAGTTAATGATTGATTAAAAATATACAATTTTACTTCCCTTCCTTAACAATTGATATAGTCTGTATGTAAATAGAGTTAATCAATTATAAAAATCACATCAAATTTCACTAAAAATGATTAATTATATTTTCATGGATAAAATAATTTGAAATGTCAAAATCAAATATCTAACTCTATATTTGTTGATAATTGTGAAACTAAGTCATAAATTAACATATAATTGTCGCTTCCTTCTTCCTATGGTCTTAGAGTTATCACATAAAATATTTTTTCAATCAAATAATGACAAAGTTTCCAACATTTTAGACAATTAAATAATAGTGGTATATTAGGTTGAACAATATTCCTCTCCGTACAAATCATTATTTTTCAGGGAAATTTGTTTTAATATTCAAATCATTTCCTCAAAAAAACATCTTACATTATATTGATTCATTTCACTATCTGATACATCAAATGATTATTGAATATATGGAATTATATTTTAGGTCTAATATGGCCTCCTCCAACTGAACTCTTATAAAACTCTATTTTTATTTTATTATTTGTGCCAAGATACACACCAAAGTTGAGTTTGTTAATCAATAATTAGGAAATATAGTTATACATAACATCAAAATGATTCACTCTTGATTATATCCAGATTTGATACTCTATTGGAAACCCACAACAGTTTCCTTCACACACATTGTAAAATTATATTCCATGTGTTTTATCTATTTAACATAATGAAAAATATTATTGTCGATATCAAAAAAAAATTAGTAGATAAATATAAATAAAAAAGGATTCTTCATATTTCATAAATTTTGACATATTATTTGCAACCAAATAATTATTCATTTAGTTATTTGTCACATAGGTTTATCATTGGATTCCATAGTTTTTATTATATCATTGATATGAATGTTTAATATAGATAATTTAATTAACCAATGCATAACGCATAGAAGTTTCAAAAAAATGAGTTCATTATTTATACCACTCATCACGAAATTATTGAAGAGTAATTTTATATGAAACCTTCTATATACTTGGTGTTCGGAACATGGTAAATTTGTTCCACACCCTGATCTAGTTGATATTATCTAAATATGGAGTTTATCTCTAGGAACGAAACCATTCCCTAAAGAAAACACAGTAACCCTCACCAACTTCTGGGAATCTAAAATTCTCACACCCCCACTTTTAATATTGTACCTAAGGAAAACATCACACTTGGAAATAAATGAACACCTCTTATTTCCAATCTGAGTCTCTGATCAAAAGTTATTTAGCTCAGCATTTGAGATAAAATAATTAAATTTAATTATTTTATTTACAATTTTTCCTCTATGTGACTTTTCTCACTAAATTCCAACACCAACAAAGGTTATTCCCCACCTAGGGTAAACGCCACATTATAGACTCAATTTTACCCTCATATTTATGATCCGAGCTACTTCTTAAGAGATATTTTGTTTCCTTTATGTGCATAGTAAAAAAACATAATATTTTTGTATAATTTATTTCAAACACACCAGGCCTCAGAATCGCATGTCAATTCATCTCCTAGATCAAAAAATATATTTAGAAGTATTCCAAAGTCTTAAAAGGAAGAAATATGGTCTTTATAGATTCATTTTTATAGATACATGAAATTAAACCTTAGGCTATAATTTGGTGGAATTACAGTCTAGACATATTTATCCGGATATTTAATATTTATTAAATAAATATTATTTATTCCAATATGTGATAATGTCATTATCTCGTGGAAAAATGTCTAAATATGAATTATCACTTCACAGTTGATTCAGGGGTATGCGTTTTTACCCAAGAAATGTATAAAATATGTTCTAGTCCAAAGTTGGGCCATTAAATAGATATTTATTTTATTTTTATTTTTTTTATTTCCACCAAAAATTATTTTTTCCCCATTATAAAATATGGATAGGATACTTATTCCCCTTATTAATGTGTATGAACTGAAGGGAAAAGGAAGGATAATGAGGGAGGGGGAGAAGGAGTGTCTAAGGAGGACATTCAAAGCCGAGTTGGGATACAGCAACCATGGAGCATGGATCACTAGTTTGTAAACATCATAGATTCTGAAAATCACCATGAGGAAAGACTATTATTTTAATTTTTACTTCATAATAATTTTTTAGTAGTTTTTTATTTTAAATTTTTAAAAGTTTTTCTATCATTGGATGAATTAAGGTCCTTAGAAAGGTGATTAATGAATAAATAGGCATAATATGGAGGTTAATGTGATTTTTATGTCTGGAAATCCTAACCACACAATGTGTAGTTCATGAACACATGTTATGTAGTTTGGTGGTGCAATGAAGGTTCAAGAAGTTTCCCACAGAGTGTGTTTTCAGAATGGACATGCCATGTAGAAACTTTGAGTATATGACCCAGGGTGTGGACAAGTACATGACCATCCACCCCATGTGAGGTACATGGAATATAGTAGTATAATCCATGTCTAGTTACAAGACATCATACGGTCCAGAGTACATTACTTGGGACCATGGATATCTTACAAGCCATGTTTTTTAAGGCATATCTTGTTTTTGGGTAATACAAGATGAGACGTGTTGAGGTACATACACTAGTGGACTTATCAATTGTAAATATAATGTATTCTCTAAATCCTTTAATGTAATAGGAAAATACAGGACATGAAGGGATTAGTAAATTCCCATTTAGAGACTCTAGAGGTACACATTGTGTACACCATATTACATGTCATGTGCCTCCCCTATGATGGAATTCTATGGGTTTTATAACCCAAAATCCATATATATGCCGTTATGTAATCCATTTTGATAATCTTTATATATATAACATGATAGTGGAGTCCTCTATGTTATCATTGGTAGTTGGTGAGATGAGTCAGGTCCAGTTCCAAATCTTATTCCAATGGAAATGAAGATGGGATATGAGTGATGATCCAAGGAAGGTGTGAGTTTTGTGAGCTAGTTGGTAGTATTCAGATTCTATAGTGTGGAACCATCACATGAATTTATAGATCAGTAATCACCAAGAGAAATTGGCTAATATAGATCCTTGGAGGATGCAGTATCTATGAACACATTATTCTGTTCTATTATTCAGTGGTTTTCTCTATATAAAGGGTGTTCCAATGGAAAGTTCTCATTACGGATGGTTGATGTTCTCTTTTCCTTATAGCATCCAGTGAGTTTCTATAGGAGATGGTGAAAGAGATTATATAATTATTTTGGTTTCCCCTTCTCTTCGTAACATGGTTTACAATGACTTTGAAGTGGAGATGGTAAGGAAATTGTATTTTAGAAATACCTTTGTATTGAATCATGTGACTAGGTATAGGATATCCATTACAATTATGGATTCATAACTACCCCAAAGAATTATAGTGTGGGACCTCCATGGTAGGATATGTTTTTTTAGATCTAAATCTTTGAGTTGAAATCTAACTCATGCATAGACGGAGAAAATTTTATTATTTACATATATTATTTTTCAATGAGGTGTTAAGTTATCTCTGGGGTTAGAACTCTGTTAACATATTTATGTGGTATGAATAGGCATGGGACCCCTTGTATATTTGTGAGTGGATACATGGTGGTTATGGAGGATGAGAAAAAGATAATTGTAAATATGCTCAGGTTTGATAGCACCCTTGTCCAATCAGTGTACTTCAACAAGGTGTGGGTCCCCAAATGGTAGCATTGGATTGGTGGTAT
This sequence comes from Viscum album, assembly GCA_963277665.1. NCBI lineage: Eukaryota > Viridiplantae > Streptophyta > Magnoliopsida > Santalales > Viscaceae > Viscum > Viscum album. Next base: position 1,841,614,645 of record OY728156.1, read on the forward strand.
TTTCACTACATGGATAGTTTTAGAAGTTTTGGGATCTAGGGCACTCAATATTCTCTAGATTCCAATACATTATGGCACTCTAGTAGAATTAGGATGATTGGGTCGGGATCCATATTATCATTTATTGATCTCCCTCTCTAAAAATATTTAGTTTAAAAGACTTCTTATAATACTAGGTGGTTGAGGAGGTGTGTATTTCATCATCTAGGATGGGGAAAGAAACTCCCCCATGGAACCAAGAGTAGGTCACCCATCTATGTTGATGGTATCCCCTGGAAATTTATTTCATTCTTGAGGTGTGGGTTCCCCATTTTGATCAGACTAGTTGTGGGATTTGATTATGAGGTGTTTAGAAGGGCCTTTATAGAATGAGGCATTTTTCTATGAACAATGATACATTATTGAGTTTGGATATTCACCATATGTGATATATGGGTAGTGATTCTGTTTCATATAGGGTGCCTCATGGAAAAAGTTTCTCTTCAGTTTGGGATCTTCCCTAGTTATGACATGGTTATTTGGGTTTTGGTTCCACTCATATGGACCAATATGGTTTGATCACCCTTAAGGTGGATGGTTAGGTAGGTATTTTCTCTTAAGATAAATAATTAGGGGATTTTGTTTTCCTAAGGCATGGTATATGATTTTGGAGTCCTCATCACATGAGAAAAGTATTAATTTTGGGGTTATCCTTTTTCTTTGGAGTGGTACTAAAATCATATTTGGAAGTGAAGTCATAGCTCTTACCTAGGCTAATATTTTCCTATTTTTTGATTTAGTTGGTTCTATAGTTTGGCCTTTATTGTGAGATGACCCATGGGTCAATGTTATTTTATGTTTTTTGGGTGCCCTATGGGTTTTTTATACTCACTTCCGCATAGGCCATGTTCCAACACATGGTTTGTCTATGTAGATAGAGAAGGGTTGGTGGTGATTTTGGTGGGAATGGAGCTAGTATGGCCTATGCTTAGTAAATCCTAGTTGTTATTTTGGTAGGAAGTGCTCAATATTGGATTTGGAATGATCTGTGGATTCCCCATGCTAATATCTTGAGTTTGGTTATGTATTTTGGGATGTTGGGACTTGTACTCTTTCCCCCACTTATAATGGAATTTGTATTGTATTCTATTGATATGTTAACAGTTTTATGCATGCATATTTTCCTTTTTCTGTTAGTTATATGTATCATGTGTGGTTGTGGATATTCATGTTATTGGTTGGTGATGTATATCTTATATATCTTGCATAGGATAATTCCCCCCATGTATTTTGCATACCTTCTTCATGCTGGACACCATCCCCCAGCCTATTAGAGATGGGATTGTAATGGAACACACAGCTTGAACTTGAACAAGCAGGGACTCGGTTGGTTGATTCATGTCACCCTCGATAATGTTATAAAGATTATTTAAATTGAAAATAATAGGAGAAGACGTTTTAAATTTCCTCCTAAAATTATGGTTCTATAATTAAACCCTTAACCTATGTTTTTTATATACCTTATTTTTCCATTTTTTTATACATCTCTCAAATGGGTACACCCATTGAAACTTTACTAGACCACCATATTATTCTTCATTATTTTTTATTTAAGCATAAATATTTTGGAAAAAATATTATATTTTAGTCCACACAAATCAAATGTAAGAATTAAAATCCCTCTAAGACAAATAGGTTATATCCTTTCCATTATAACATTAAAATACTGAATTGTTTTCCCAATAATTTGATAATTTCTAACATGATGACATAAATAAAAGTTATAACCATCTAGAAATCTCAAATCATAAATCCAAATAAAGAATAATAAATGAATTTATTTTGAAAGTGCATAATCTACTTATAGATTTGTTAAATTTTTGGATCATTCATTTTCAAATATCTCAAGTTCTATACACTTAAGAAAATTTATAAGATAAATATATTCCTTTAACGAATATTTATTTTTACCAGGCGTTTATATAATAGTATATAGTATGTTATCAAAACCATTATTCTCACTATGAATTAAATCTATCCTATTATGAACCAAAATAATATACCAATATGGAATATCCAAAAAAAATACTTTACTTTTTCCAATTGTAATATCTCCCAATGTTTCCTATTTTCTGTTCATTTATAGTTTGTAGAAAATTAATGAGAGGAAATAAAGAGATTAATTATTTCACCAGAATACCTAAAGAATTGTTGGTGTTCTATTTGTTACAATTATACCTTTTATAAATTTATTTATATTCCTTTGGAAAGGATGATCAGTATGAATTAATCTCTAATAAAAGAAAAAATATATTTTTTTATACTTTAACATGAATAATGTTTGTACTATCATCTACTCATACAGGATAGAATTTGGAACTAAGTGTTCTCTATCTAGATAACATAGAAAAAACTATAAAGTCATTGATCATCAACACTAATTTTTCTCTTAGTACAAATAATTGTTATAAAACTACATTATATAATGTTATACAATCAATTTATTATAAACATTGATATTCTTATTTGTGTATCTTGGAATTAATAGCACAAAATATTTATTTTTACATTATCAATATCTAAGGAGGTGAGTTTTATATAGTTATAAATATAGTCAAATAAGAATATTGACTTCTACAATCACCAAATGAATAAAAAACATTTGGAAAAAGTCCGAACCATATGTTATGAGGTCTTGAAGAAAATAGTGGACACACTAGAATAAATTAATTCCATGAATAACCATCAAACGGAGGATTTAAGAATATATTTACAGAAATATTAAATTGATTTCATGTCATGAAAGTAGTGGTGTTGTGAGATAGAAATGGATGTTGCAATCTGGGTATAATGTAAAAACACTGAAACTATTTTATTGGAATATTTCTTAATTTATTATTTTGAATATATTTGTACCTTGATTGTACACTTGTTTTAATGTTCACAAAAGAAAAATAATCCACATAATATAAGTTGCAACCATTTTAAAATTCATGAATCTTTTGATAAATAAGACCCAAATTATGGGCCCACTTATTTCTTTTATATCAATTCATGGTCAATGTATTTTCCTTAGGAAACCAAAAAAATGATTCAACTGGATCTTTGACATTTCAAAATTCAATTTAATAGTCCTAAATTTTCTAAGAAATTCTAATTTTTTTATCTTGCATCCATGATAAAAGGGATCCTCAGAAGATTTCAATAATTCATAAAATTGAGATTATTTCAATTCAAAATTTGAATTATCATTCTGAGTTTTTGTTTCTTTAAAAAATAATCCAACAACTATGTGTGCTAAATTATAAAATGTATTTAGAAACAAATAATTTTTATTTTCCTCTAAACTATTTTCATTGTTTTGGTACTAAAAAATATTATACTCAAAAATTTAAACAAAGTGGATTAAATTCAACATTATCAAACGATTTAAATCTATTGTGATCAAATTTCTTGTAAGGAGAATTAAGTATCATTTTTGAAAAGAAAAAAGTTCTGGATTTGATGATGAAAATGTAATAAAAATTTAAACACCATCAAAAAATATGAGATTTACAACAAAACCATGCGTATTTTTATGATGATTTAATCAATCACTATAACATTTTTAATTTTATTTATTTCCTTTATCTATACTTTTACAAAAAAATAAGATTTATTAGTTTTTTAATATAAACTAATATTTATCTTTTATAAAATAAATTTAAAATGCGTAAAATGTATGTTACTTCACTCAATGAATACATAAAAAATATTTAGTAAATTATTGAATTATAAAAAAAATACTTTTATAACATAAATAATTTAAATTAATTTTTATACTTTTTATTTAATATATTTTTTTATATTTAACATATTTTCTTAATTTTCATAAATTTTATACTATTATTTTATTTTCTATAAAAGGATAAAATGGTTTTAAATTTATTTCACAAATATATGTCGTTAGTGATTTTACTTAACATGTTTTTATTAACTAAATAAAATAACAAATCATAAATAAATGAATACCTTGAAAAAGAATTATTTTAATAATTTATGAAAACATTATTAATTTTATAAAAAAGGTTAATTTATATTAATTTTTTATAATTTTTATCCAGAATAATTTATTAAATATTTATAACTTGTTATTTTGCATAAATTTTATTTTTTCTGATTTTATATTTACTATTTATTCTAAAATATTATTTTATTTTTATTATATTAATTTTAATAAGAACTATTTAATTTATTTTCTCTAATAAAAATATTTTGAAAAAACTTCTTTAAATTACTCATTCATAAAAAAAATTTACTAGTATTTTATTAGTTTTTAAAATTTTAATATCTTTTTTAATATTTCAATATATTTTAAATTACTAATAAATTTGAAAATATATCATTTTCTTGTTAATAAATTTAAAAAAATTTATAATATTATATTACTATTTTCTAAATATTTTATTATTTTTTAAAATTTATTTTACTAATGGGTTTTTAATAATATGCTAATATTTCACAAATATCTTATTTCTGATTTATTCGATAATGTGTTTACCACTTGATTGGACTCCCTATAAACATGAGTGACATTTAGGTGTAAGTCCTTAGTATCATGTACGCACCTGATCTAATATAGAAAAATTTTCTTGGAAATATACATAGATCTGGTCTTTTAGGAATCCAAAACTAACATTCAATATAATTCAATGTAGAGGTAATTCCATCTATAACAAACAATCTATTTAATAAATCATATCATTTCCCATCGTTTTACATAAAATTAAAATTCATTCCCAATGTGGTGGTGAAAGCGCCCTTTGACGAAGCCATAATGTATATGAAAGATAGCTCCACACCCTAAGGGGTCTGATGCCCCCAACACTGCTTTGTCCACATTTACTTGGACACATTTCGGGATCGGTGGGATCTATTGGATAAATATCACCACAAGATTATTCTTGGTCCTTCTAGGCACACCAAGAATATGAATGATGTTTAAATCATTTGTATCAATTCTCATTAAACTCATTTGGATTTTAGATGCAACTGACACATATTTATGGATTGCAACAATTCCTCTTTGGATGGAGGCAAACCTATTATAAAGATCCATATAATTCTTACCATTCTATGTGAATTATATAATCATGGTAGTAGCATCAATTAAAATATTATAAACTCATTAATTATACACAGCTTCTATGATGGAGACCATAAGGTCTAATAATTATCTTCCCAAGCATAACATCATTCCAAAGACCTGCTCTAAGAAGTCTTATACCTTCTCTATAAGATCATAGTTGATAAACAGGTGATTCATTCTCTCTATCTCCCTCAATAATATATGGAATTTAGATGCTATCTAGATTCAATTTCTCTATAATTGGTCATTTATCACCCCCCCATATCATTGATAACATCATAGTATTATATGGTGAGATAAAGGGTTTCCTAAACCTGAATATCCATGTGAGAATATTGATTCATTTCCCATGGTTAGCATATAATAGTCCCTGTTATTGTGGTATCCATTCAATGTGGTGTAAAAATCAATATATTCCTATCAATATATGAGTATCACTATATTTTGATGATGGAGTTAGGAGGAATGATATCAGAATGTTCATTAACAATCCTGTTCATCTCATTAATTAAAAATTTTGACTATTTTGTGGAATTATTAAAGTTTTAATTAAGGTTTTCTCTAGTCATGGGTTGTACCAATAGTTCTTGTTATACTACTTACTAACCATAAACCTTGATGATTTCATAATCTCCTTATATGTGTGTTTAAGTGATAACCAAACTATTGAAGACATATAGAATGGGTACCCATTTCTGATCTTCGATGTGAATCTCTCACTAAAAAAATCTATAACTTTATCTTGATATGTCAAAATATTCAATTTTAATTTCATTAAGAGGGATTCATTGAATTTTTTAAGGACTTTGATACCCAAGACACCCATGTCAATGTGTTTCTTTCATTCCATCCGTGAAACCAAAATAGACTTCCTCTCATGCACATGGCCCATCCATACAATGTTTCTAATCATGTTGTAAAAATTTTCATATGGAAACTAGTCCATTTTTAAATTGATAAGGAATACACAAACATAGAGTTGATCACTGAGTTGAATAAGAAAATTCTTACCATCTAGTACATGCATCTTTCTTTCCAACAATCCATTGGTGAAGCTATAATTGATGAGATACCTTATAGATATTGACTCTTATCCTTTCCCTAAAGTAATGCAAAACTAGGATACTCAAAGTGTAGGGACCCCCTATTCACATTAAGAGTTATTGTTATCCTATTTTTTTAAATTTAGCGATTCTATTACCAAATATAATAAAGGTATTTTTGGATTATAAAATATACATCCACTTTCTTAAAGTGATCAAATATCATCTTGATCGAATTTAATGAATTCCTAGATTCATTCTCAAATAGGATAATTTCATTATAAATAAAATGTGGGAGGGCACCAGTAGACATCTTCTTACCTTAATATTCTTATAATATCTTTCACGTTCCAGGTTATAGATACACCTACCCTAATAGTCCTCCTCATTGAAAATGAGAAGTCCGAAGAGGGGGCTTCCCTATCTAACACCTCTATAGAATTCAAAGAAGCCTATGGGAGATCCATAATGATAACATAGATCCTTTCAATCTTAAAGATTGTAATAATGGGTTTGATAAAGGTTTTGGAGAAACCATGATTTTTTAAGATAGTAAAGATTAAAATCTATTTCATTGTGCCAAATTCCTTTGAAATTTCATGTTTTAAAGGAAAGTTACCTTCCTAAACCCCTGTATTCAATAATTTTATACATTCAAAACTGGTGAAGAGACAATTTTGAAAGATTATTCTATGGACAGAACTAAATTGGTTAGGAGTTATGATGTTCCCAATAGTTTTCCTCATACTTCGTGAAAAGAATTTTTCATGGTTTTGAGAAGAGTATTCCCAATTAAAACTAGTATGATGTCCTTTATTCCAATCAAATTCTCTTTTTAGGAATGATATAAATAAAACTAGAGTTAAAACTTTGTGTAATTGAGTTATAAATGAACAATTACTTTAAACATTATTGACTTTAGTGTGCACAATATCCTAGTAAAACTTGAATAATATGTTGTTTAATCCATCATAGTCTGCCATAATTTCCAAGTTTAATGAAAAAAGTGAATCTGTAGCCTCTTTTCAGTGGGAGTCCAGTTAATGTTTGGTTATGGTTCTATTAAATATAAGGAGGGATCATTTCAATCTAGAGGGTTTTTTTACCATCCCATAATTACTATACAACCATTGTAAATAATCCAATATGGTATCTACAACATCATTTTCATACGTAAATAATCTGTCATTTATTTAGATAGAATTGACCCACCTTCTAGACATTCTCCCCTTATACAAGTGATAGAATAGATTCGAATTTATTTCACTATATTTGATCCATTTAATTTTTTATTAATGTCGAGCATGTTCCTCCATGAGTGATAGTAGTCCATCAAGCTTATACTGTAGTTGGATCTCATCTTGAGAGGGAATATAATTGTTATGGTTTCTAATTTAGTAGTTTGAAAGTTGAATATAAACTTATTTGATGTCATCACCCAATATAGTAAAGGATTATTTTCTCTAATATTAATAATTTTTTATCCCTTTTGAGTTTCCCATTAATAATTTGTAGGTAATTCCATTAATAACATAGTTCTAGCCATTAATAACAAGATCCCTATAACTAGGTTTGGTGATCCATGCATTATTAAACCTAAAAAGGTGGAGAGTATAACCTTTTCAAGTTCAACTAGATCTCAACAATGATGGGGTTATGATCAAAATTAAATTTATGAAGAGTAAATCCTGATGTCGCAAGATATTCACCTCTATCATCAACATGGTAGCAACATATAAAAATTATTCTTTTTGACTGTCCATTAACTATGTATGTTCCTCTGAGGAAGTATTCTCTTGTGATAGGGACCTCAAAAAGGATTCATTCATCAATTCATGAAGATAAATCCTTGAAATCTATCTTATTAAAGGTTAACCCAAATTTCTCATCAAGCCTCAAAACAATGTTGAATTCACCCATAAAAAACCAATTTTGACCTAACTCATTAGACAAAAAGATTAATTTTATACAGATATACTTCCTACTTATGTAAGAGGTAGAGGCATACCCAAAGTAGAGGGTATTTCTAGTTTTATGCATTATATTCAATAAATAAACAAGTCGGTAGCATTCATAATGGGGGATGATTTGGATGTTGATATGCTTTAGCACCCAAAAGGTTTCCATTAGATTTACATGGCCATTATATGAGAAAGGTGAGTATCATATGGAGGACTAGCTGAAGCCCTTCAAATTTGAAAACCTCATATTTGGTTTAACAATACCCATTAACATTAGTATGTTAGAATCAAGAAATTGTCACTGGGCTTCCACAGTGGGAGAGTTCCCAAGCCCTCAACAATTCCAGTACAAGATCATCATTTTATATATCAAACTAAACCATATGTGAGGGGTGTGGGTATTCTATTATTGTTCCAAGTAGGTTTTCATTCCTTTTATCAATCCCTTTTTCCTTTTCCCTTTTGTTCATGGGTTCTCTATCATGTTTTACTAATATTTTTCTAATTTTTTATCAATTTTTATGAATGTTTAAATTAAATTCAAATTAATTTCACTATTATTTTAATATTAATTTTATAAAAAACATATAATTTCTCTCTTATATTATTATAATTTTTTTTATAATTTTTTTATTTTAATAAATTATAATTTTTTTAGAAATTTATAATAAAATTTACAATATATAATTTTTTCATAATTTTAAAATATTTTTAAAATTTTATTATTTTTCATTAAGTATAAATAATTATTTAATTTAATATATTATTATTATTATTTATTTTTTAATAATAATGTAGTAATTTATATTAATTATATTTTCTTAAATATATTGATTTTCTTTCAATTCCAAATTTTAACAAACTACATAAGTAAATAAATATTAGAAAACATTAAAAATGAAAATGCCCAAAAATTATTAATAACAAAAAAATATATAAAAACGAGCCAAATAATCTAATAATAAAATAAATTAAAATAAATTACTAATTTATTTAAAAAATTACTTCTTGGGTGGGGAAAACCAGATGAAGATTAAACTTGAAAATTAAATATGTATCTGAAGAATGTTTTTTGAGAGAAAGAGAGAGATATGAATTGAATTCTTGAGGGGAGATGACTGGTTGAACTGTCATGTATTGGTATTTTTTACAATAGTATTTTTTTAATAGAACGATTTCTATTTCAAAGTGTTTTTCAATAACTCTACCCTTATCAACATGATTATTTGTGATGAACTAGATTTATTCTGAAGGGAATTTTCAGAAAATATATAATTCATTACAAATAGTAGACACCATATTTTATTTTTCCTTTTTTTTAATATTATTTATGATGGGTGTAGTCCATAAAAAATAATTCTTCTCCATATTTTTTCTAATTATAAATTAATTAATTTCATGGGACAATGTTACATGTCATAATGGCTCACTTATTATGAAAGAAGTGTTCAATCCCATCAAAAATAATTCTTACACACATGATGGAATATAATTTCCCCAACATTATTTGAAATAGATATATATTTCATTATAATAAAGCCTCACTATTACAATTATTAGTAATGGTGTAATTACTGGAGATTTAAATATATATATATATTTAATTAAGTTAAATATGTTTGATATCTTTCTCCACACACGACACAAAAATAAAATGAAATAATGGTATTCTTAGACTGTTAAGACCATGTTGTTAAATTAGTAGGTATGAATTGAAGCAGATGAATTAAAAAATATATTAATACATATTTATATATAAATGTATTTTTATATATATTAACTTAATTCATTACTATGTTTAGAAATATATCTTATTATGCACCGCACTTTTTATTAAAGTAAATTATGTATATTATTGTTAAATAATGATGTTTATAAGATATAATATGTAACCCCCCGACCCCAGCTACCCAGAGTCAGTGCATTACTTCGTAACATTGGCATGATCACAAAAGATCAAGTCTCGAAAGACCGATTAGTTTAGTAGCCTTGGAAACACTAGATACATTCATAAGTCTTACATTACATCATAAAGTGAAAAACTAATAACAATGTCTTCATAGTCCACACTCATATCCTCTTCTGACTATCCCTACAGGTCATTCATAAAATACTTCTTCACATCTTGGAAAATATTAAAACATTGAAAGGGGTGAGCTCAGATGCTCAGTAAGGATAACAATATTGCGGAAGCTTTCATAAATAAACATTAACATTTAAGGCAATGTATAACTAAAACAAAAGCCATTTAAACATGAACTTTAGCATAATATGGAAAAAGTAAAATGAAATAATGCCATTTACTTATTCACATGGATATTCTACTAGTCGAATAATCACATGAAATATCATTAACCACTTTCATAATGATGGAATGCATAATGCCAGACTATCATAACCACGTAGCCAAGGCCTCGTGCCAAGACCAAAAATAGGATTTTGTCAAGGCCTCGTTCCAAGACACTAGTTTGTCTCATGAGACCTGCTGATTCATCGAGGAGCTATAGCGGGCTCCACCCGTCACTTATTAAGTCCAATGCATTCCTCATATGAATAGGTTTAAACATATCATAAACCATAACATAATCGTATCACATAAAACATGCATAAAGGAAACATAACATTTCCACATTTCAATCACAAGATGTCAATACAACACATTGATATAATAAAAACACTTTCAAAACCATTTTCAATACCAAAATAAAATCTAGTTAAAACTTTGTATTTATTTTTCATTAAAAAAATGTGATGGCTTGTAGAGGAAGCCGAAACTCAAATAATGGTCACGGAGGTGGAGAAGTCGTTGTCGCCGCATAATTACAGAAAGGAAAACATTCCTTTTTTTGTCGTTTAGTAAAATGCTTCGTATAAAAAAGATTCCTTTTTAATAAACATAAAATTCAAATGGGTTTATACACCGTATAAAAGAAAGTTGTGTATAAAACCAAATATGCCTCAATGAAAGGAGATTGAGACGAAGTCCTTAAAAAACTCATTTTTAAAATAAATTAGATCTATTATGTGTATACACTATAGGTACACATAAAGAAAGTAAAAATACAAAATAAGACATAATAATATCATGACATAATTTGAAAGTAGGAGATTAACCCAAAGAATGGAAGTTGGGTTAAGAAGTTCCCTTACCTTGCGTCCTGTCCTGACTCGACCGTTATTTAACCTCCTGAATAATAAACTAGAGTTAATTTCTATTTTCTTAAGAACCTTTTTCATGTTCATTATTCCTTTTATATCACTTATTACCATTATCAGAACATTATGTAATTATTTAAGTTAATAACGGTCGTTTTGTCGATCTTTGGTACTTGAGTCAAAAATAAAATTCTTATAATTACAAGTTGTTCATGTGGTGAAATATCCACTATATCCAGAATTATATTAATGATTTAGATATCATATATATCATATATATACAGTATATACATTCATTTATAATATTACATAACATTTAGAGGTAAGAAATGAAATGCACCGTTCATGGAGACGGTAAGCCGTACGTACGCATGAACGCTACATTCATTTCTATTTCGTATTTAATGAAATGAAATCATAATGATATAAATTTATAATATAATTACAGTATAATATCATATATAATATCATTTACTCCATCCTTTATACATCCCACATGTGGCATTAACGATTCACATCACTTTGAGGGGGTGGTAGTCCGCACTTCCTAAAATGTAATTATCGCATTTACCCATAATGAAAATCATAAAGTATGCCATAAATTAGAAATACAGAAGCATAAGTAAAACATAAACATATTATATATCATATATAAATATAGTTACATCTTAATGTCCACCTTTGAAGGTGTTATATGAGTGTTGAACAATCATCGTTTCATGAGGCAGAAATTCGCCATACAGAGAAACAGTATGTTCTTTAACCATTAGATGTAGGTGTGTGTAAGTGTAGCTCTAATCCTTCTTATAAAAACATCCTAGTATATTTAGTATACTGGTGTTGTTACAAAATAAATTAATTAAAAGTGTTTAGGGGGTTGGAGAAGATAAATAAAACAAAACAACATTAGAGAAGACATTACCTCAAAATCGGGTAACTCTTTTTGATTTGAGCCAAAGGCTTCCTTTGAAAGAGTTCGGCCCAACGTGAGGCTTCTAGGAGTAAGAGGGGGAAGTTGGGATTGTATTTGGGCAGAGGTTGGCCGAGCCAAAGGGTTTGAAAGTGTGAATGAGGTGGTAGAGGTGGGGGCCTTTTATAAGTGCAGAGGAGGGGCACTCTTGGAAAGTAAGGAAAGTTTACATTATTATACAATGCTTTTCGGATTATAAAGGTCCCACACTTATATAATTAGTGGCTAAGGTGATAAGTGTTATAAATCTACCCATAAAATAGTCTTTGGACAAGTGTATGCCTTGGATTGTACATTATCTGTTCATTTTATTAAAATCATTAAATAATGATGTCATCGCTGCATCATAATGATGTCATAAATAATTTATTGTATATAATGTCTAAAAATTATAAAACAAATACTATGATGTAGGAAATAGTTTTAGCTTTCCAATTACTATTTATAGTCAAAAATATGACTTGTATAACCCCATTTAAAAATTGTTTTAGTAAAACATTTCATGTTTGTGTCATTTTTTTACTTTAACATTAAATAAAAGGTATTTATGTCATTTTCCAACTAAAGTGGCTCCATGGGGTCCCCAAGTTGACCCATGGATTGTCTTGGTCGGCCATGACACATCCAATGAGGGTAGGACATGTGTCAAGCTCATCTCATATTATTAAAACATTATTTTTACCTTAAACTACACCAATTACCTCTAATCGCGATTAAGAACTTAAAAGTTACTATTCACCAAAAAATTATTTTAATCTCATTGAACCACATTTTACTTCATAGTGACAACCATGTATGTCAGATTTTTGAAAATCAAATCATGGAAGTGGTAATATTTCATTTAAACGAAAAATCAGTTATTTAACTACCACTTAGTGGTTTCACTATTCATCAAAAATTGAAGTTTTTCAGAACAATGCCAAAATTTCACCCTAAGCTATAATTGATATTCCGAATTCAAAAATGATGTCTATTTTAAAAAATTCCAAACATATAAGTTTCATTAATTAATTTTATAATTAATTCCCGCTCTCACAACAAATAGCGTGTTTTTAAGAAACAATTTATATCAAAAGATTGGTAATTGTTTATGTCCAATTTCAATGTTAAATTAATTATAATGACCACCATTGGATAAAATGGTAAAAATATATTCTAATTATACTTTAAAACCACTAAATAGTATAATTTGTCACTATAAATTATTTTGATTAAAAAAGTTGTTTTTAAGTATTTTTCACTATTCATAAAAAATTAGAAGTTCTCAGAAAAATACCAAAAATTCAACACAGGCTAATTTCGATATTCCGAATCCAAAAATGAAGTCCATTTTGAAATATAAAATTTATATAATTTTAAAAAGTGGTTATTACTTTTCATAACGGCTACATTGATTAGTCGCGGTGTTTTAGAACTCGAAGTTGCGTACAATGCAAGCTATTGCATTATTGAATGAGAAGCGTATTGTGGAAGATCGTGGTGTTACATTCTCCCCTCCTTCAATAAATTGCGTCCTCGCAATTTGAAATTTTTCTTGGAAAATAAAAGGTTGAAAAGAGAAAATACCTTTGTGGAAAACCCACATCGGAAATAATATTAATAAAATTTAGCCTTAATAAGAGGGAAATGGAAATAAGAAAGTCACCACCAAATTATGATCTCGATAAGGAGAACATTACTGGAAATTAGAGACATATAATTGGAGGAAAAACATAAATATTTGTAGGGAGTGATTGAGGTCATCAATCACAATCAACTGTCAAATTGAGGGCCTCAAAGCCTTCAATCTATGTTGATTTAAAATATCATTAGTTCAACAAGATATAAGGTATTAGGATAACATATTTTTTTAATATCCCTTTACTAATGTTTAAAAATTAATTTATTCATTGAATAAGAGATAGGTATATATATATTTATGCTTGACAATTAGAGTTTCAACCTTCAACTCATCTTTCACTCAAAAAGATAATAGAACTCAAAAATATTATACTTATCCTAATTGTATAAGGTTCCAAATGTTAACACATTCCATTTAGATTAGTAAAATTATTTTGTAATAACCAGGGACTTCCTGTAGGCTAGTGGTAGGAAATAATGTCATGTCGCACTATGGTTGTGGGTTCGATTCCTGCAGCTTTGTCCGACGCGACTGGTTATGACCCACCCTGCAGGTTGTCCTTTTCCTAAAACTATAGTATTATAATATTCCAAAAATAATCTTCATAAATTTTTTAACCTTAAACAATACTATCCAAAGATCAACTTAATCCACTCCAACCTTTATAGTTATCCAAAATACCTCTGTCCAGACTTTCTCTAAAAGGTCTCTTAATTCCAAAATCAATTTATCAGATTCCCCAAACAAAGTAAAGTTTCTCTTATTGTCACATACTAAAAATATGATTACCTTCATCATATTAAAACCTTACTGAAACAATAAGTACTGCAGTACAATCCTTATATATATATCACATTATTCTAATAACCAGAAAATAATCCATGAGTCCAAAAGCACCAATACATTAATTATTCTTCTTCAACTGTAGTAACAGCATAAGATTGTCGTTGATCCCTTGGCCTTTTCTGAGGTAAGTTTCCCTGACTCTTAGGACATTCATTTGCATAATGCCCCATTTCCCTACAATTGTAGCATTCAACATCGATAGCCTCTTTCTTTCCCTTGCAATCACGTGCCTGGTGACCTTTTTCTCCACATTTATAACAAACTCCCATTCCTTTTAGGCATGTACCTGGGAGATTCTTCCCACAATTATCACATAATGGAAAATCCTTCTTTCCATTTTTCCCTTTATCTGTCTCTTGTTCCACCGTTCTCTTCTTCTCTTTCTTTACTTTGTTGTCATAAGACTTAGAGAATTCCTTTTCTATCTTGATAGCACATGAGACAATATCTTCGTATGTTGAGAAAGATTATGATACTAAAGCTCTACAGAGAAATGGTTTTAACCCATCAAAGAAACGATCAATCTTACCTCTTGGGTTACGTATATAATCTGTAGCATACCTTGCCAACCTTGTAAAGTTGGCCTCATACTTTGAGACATTCTCATCCTCCTTTTGTCTCAGACTCAGAAATTGCCTTTCCATAGCTGATCGATGGTCATGAGGAAAGTAATTTTCTAAGAAAATCTCTTTGAACTCTCTCCATTCCATACTTGATACTTTTTCATCTTCCTTTGTATTTTGAATCAATGAACACCATTGATCAGCATCTCCAGTGAGGCGGTAAACTGCCATGATAACCTTTTCCCTTTCACTACTCCCCAAGACGTGGAATATTTTCTCTAATAAGTTTATCCATTGCTCAGCTACTAACGGATTTGTACCCCCATTAAATGTTGGCGGTTTTTTCCTCATGAAGCAGTCTAACATTGATCCTCCATGTTGTGGATCAGGGTGATCCATACAAGTAAGGTTATTATTCAAAACTTGAGTGAGTTGTCCCAGTATGGTAATAAGTTGATCAGCACCAGTTGTATCTCCAGATCCACAATAATTATCTTGAGCAGGAGGGAATTCCCTAAACGGAGTGCGTGCATTGATACGGTTTCCATTCCTTCCACTAGGCACCATTTCAATACAATGGCATAAACTAGATTAGTTTATGAATCAAAATACATAATTCCATACTTATAAAATACTTAACATAAATTGAACTATTTATAGATATAATCCATAATCATAAAAAGGTTTTCTTTGAGGAAGTATATACTCATAACCGTTCATAGTGGTTTGTAAAGAAAACAAGAATTATCCTAAACATATCCCCCGGGAGTGTCGTAACCAAGAGTGCAGCAATGCCTGTTGTCGTGCACCAGTTCCCGTTCAATTCTAGCTCAAAGCGGTGTTTTCGGGTTTTACCCCTAGGTACATCTGTGTCAAAGCCGCCTATACCTGCTCGTATCCAGATAGGGATGTATTTCTTGGAAAACTCACAAAATCTCTACAATAACAAAATTCTAGTAAGTTCTTCTATACTAATCCTCAAAGTCTATCTTTGGGCTATGTGCTTTAATCAGAGTTTATCTAAATCTAGCTTCCAAGGTTAGTACTAAACTACCTCTGATACCAACTGTAACGCCCCGACCCCTGCTACCCAGAGTCAGTGCATTACTTCGTAACATTGGCATGATCACAAAAGATCAAGTCTCGAAAGACCGATTAGTTTAGTATCCTTGGAAACACTAGATACATTCATAAGTATTACATTACATCATAAAGTGAAAAACTAATAACAAAGTCTTCATAGTCCACACTCATATCCTCTTCTGACTATCCCTGCAGGTCATTCATAAAATACTTCTTCACATCCTGGAAAATATTAAAACATTGAAAGGGGTGAGCTCAGATGCTCAGTAAGGATAACAATATTGCGGAAGCTTTCATAAATAAACATTAACATTTAAGGCAATGTATAACTAAAACAAAAGACTTTTAAACTTGAACTTTAGCATAATATGGAAAAAGTAAAATGAAATATTTCCATTTACTTACTCACATGGATATTCTACTAGTCTAATAATCACATGAAATATCATTAACCACTTTCATAATGATGGAATGCATAATTCCAGACTATCATAACCACGTAGACAAGGCCTCGTTCCAAGACACTAGTTTGTCTCATGAGACCTGCCGATGCATCGAGGAGCTATAGCGGGCTCCACCCGTCACTTATTAAGTCCAATGCATTCCTCATATGAATAGGTTTAAACATATCATAAACCATAACATAATCGTATCACATAAAACATTCATAAAGGAAACATAACATTTCCACATTTCAATCACAAGATGTCAATACAACACATTGATATAATAAAAACGCTTTCAAAACCATTTTCAATACCAAAATAAAAGCAAGTTAAAACTTTGTATTTATTTTTCATTAAAAAAGTGATGGATTTTAGAGGAAGCCGAAACTCAAATAATGGTCATGGCGGCGGAGAAGTCGTTGTTGCCGCATAAGTACGGAAAGGAAAACATTCCTTTTTTGTAGTTTAGTAAAAAGATTCGTATAAAAAAGATTCCTTTTGAATAAACGTAAAAGTCAAAGGGGTTTATACACAGTATAAAAGAATGTTGTGTATAAAACCAAATGTGCCTCAATGAACGGAGATTGAGGTGAAGTCCTTAAAAAGATCATTTTTAAAATAAAATATATCTATTATGTGTATTCACTATAGGTACACATAAAGAATGTAAAAATACAAAATAAGACATAATAATATCATGACATAATTTGAAAGTAGGAGATTAACCCAAAGAATGGAAGTTGGGTTAAGAAGTTCCCTTACCTTGCGTCCTGTCCTGACTCGACCATTTTTTAACCTTCTGAATAATAAACTAGAGTTAATTTCTATTTACATAAGAACCCTTTTCATGTTAATTATTCCTTTTATATCACTTATTACCATGTTATGAACATTATGTAATTATTTAAGTTAATAACGGTCGTTTTGTCGATCTTTGGTACTTGAGTCAAAAATAAACTTCTTATAATTACAAGTTGTCCATGTGTTGAAATATCCATTATATCCAAAATTATATTAATGATGTAGATATCATATATATACAGTATATACATTCATTTATAATATTACATAACATTTAGAGGTAAGAAATGAAATGCACCGTTCATGGAGACGGTAAGCCGTACGTACGCATGAACGCTAATTTAATTTCTATTTCCTATTTAATGGAATTAAATCATAATGATATAAATGTATAATATAATTCCAGTATAATATCATATATAATATCATTTACTCCATCCTTTATACATTACACATGTGGCATTAACTATTCACATTACTTTGAGGGGGCAGTAGTCCGCACTTCCTAAAATGAGATTATCGCATTTACCCATAATGGAAATCATAAAGTATGCCATAAATGAGAAATACAGAAGCATAAGTAAAACATAAACATATTATATATCATATATAAATATAGTGACGTCTTAATGGCCACCTTTGAAGGTGTTATATGAGTGTTGAACAATCATCGTTTCGTGAGGCAGAAATTCACCATCCACAGAAACAGTATGTTCTTTAACCATTATATGTAGGTGTGTGTAAGTGTAGCTTGAATCCTTATTATAAAAACATCCTAGTATATTTAGGATACTGTTGTTGTTACAAAAAAATGAATAAAAAGTGTTTAGGGGGTTGGAGAAGAGAAATAAAACAAAACAACATTAGAGAAGACATTACCTCAAAATCGGGTAACTCTTTTTGATTTGAGCCAAAGGCTTCCTTTGGAAGAGTTCTGCCCAACGTGAGGCTTCTAGAAGTAATAGGGGGAAGTTGGGAGAGTATTTGGGCAGAGGTTGTCCTAGCCAAATGGTTTTAATGTGTGAATAAGGTGGTAGAGGTGGGGGCCTTTTATAAGTGGAGAGGAGGGGCACTCTTGGAAAGTAAGGAAAGTTTACATTATTATACAATGCTTTTAGGATTCTAAAGGTCCCACACTTATATAATTCGTGGCTAAGGTGATAAGGGTTCTAAATATACTCATCCAATAGTCTTTGGACAAGTTTAAGCCTTGGTTTGTACATTATCTTTTAATTTTATTAAAATCGTTAAATAATGAGGTCATCGCTGCATCATAATGATGTCATAAATAATTTAATTTATATAATGTCTAAAAATTATAAAAAAAAATACTATGATGTAGGAAATCGTTTTAGCTTTCCAATGACTATTTATAGGCAAAAATATGACTTGTATAACCCCATGTAAAAATTGTTTTAGTAAAACATTTCATGTTTGTGTCATTTTTTTACTTTAACATTATATAAAAGGTATTTATGTCATTTTCCAACTAAAGTGGATCCATGGGGTCCCCAAGTTGACCCATGGATTGTCTTGGTCGGACATGGCACATCTAATGAGGGTAGGACATGTTTCAAGCTCATATCATATTATTAAAACATTATTTTTACCTTAAACTACACTAATTACCTCTAATCGCGATTAAGAACTTAAAAGTTACTATTCACCAAAAAATTATTTTAATCTCATTGAACCAAATTATACTTCTTAATGACAACCATGTATGTATGATTTTTTAAAATCAAATCATAGAAGTGGTAATATTTCATTTAAACAAAAAATCAGTTATTTAACTACCACTTAGTGGTTTCACTATTCATCTAAAATTGAAGTTTTTCAGAACAATGCCAAAATTTCACCCTAAGCTATAAATGATATTCCGAATTCAAAAAAGATTTCTATTTTACAAAATTCCAAACATATAAGTTGCATTAATTAATTTTATAATTAATTCCCGCTGTCACAACAAATAGCGTGTTTTTAAGAAACAATTTATATCAAAAGATTGGCAATTGTTTATGTCCAATTTCAATGTTAAATTAATTCTAATGACCACCATTGGATAAAATGGTAAAAATATATTCTAATTATAATTTAAAACTACTAAATAGTATAATTTATCACTATAAATTATTTTGATTAAAAAGTTGTTTTTAAGTATTTTTCACTATTCATAAAAATTTAGAAGTTCTCAGAAAATACCAATAATTCAACACAGGCTAATTTTGATATTCCGAATCCAAAAATGAAGTCCATTTTGAAATATAAAATTTCTATAATTTTGAAAAGTGGTTATTACTATTCATAATGGCTACTTTGATTAGTCGCGGTGTTTTAGAACTCGAAGTTGCATACAATGCAAGCTAGTGCATTATTGAATGAGAAGCGTGTTGTGGAAGCTCGGGGTGTTACATAATATTGATAGTTTAATTCTATATTTATTATATTTATATAGAAATTAATAATAATAATAACTTGTATTTTAAAAAAGTTATTTTCAAATAAAAATATTTTTTTATATGCTATATAATTTTATTTTAAAGTTATATTTATATATTTTAGAAAATTAAATTGAAAAAAAAATTGATTCAAAATAACAATATTAACTTACCGTAAAAATTAGGGATTCTTCTAAAAAACTGATTTTAAGGTGAATAGTGAAAACATCATTTTTACAAATAACAATTTTTTTGACATTATTAGTGTATAAGTGCTATAGAGAACCAGACTCTAAAAACCAAGATTTAACAGTTATATTACATTATTAACACAAAATACAAGATTTCTCATTGGATATAACATCATAGTAAACTTATAAGACTATATACATACATACATTACATTATATAACATAAGATACAACAAGAAAACATTTCAAGAACATTACTATACCTTATATCATATCCCTAATAAGTAAACATACTTGTCCTCTATATCTCCAAGGGAAAGGGAAAAAATAAGGGTGAGTTTAAATTCTCATTAAGGGGTAACATAAAAAAGATGGTATCACAAAAAATTCATGAACATATGATATGGAAAGAATAAATAAAAAACATAAAACTTTGATTAACAAAAATTAGGAGCATAATATCTCAAAGGGTAGAAATGAAAATATATAGTGCCCACATATAATAATAACTAGTTCCTTAGTTATGAAATTCATATTTTTAGACAAATAATTTCATACCATAAGCTAAGACATTGTTATCTTAAACATCATGATCTTACTATCAAGGCAATATCATGTTCTAGGAAGGCATACACCAAAATACACAAACAATATTTTCACATGAGAAATACTAATTCATCGATCGGTGATATAATGACAGTCCCCACCCATCACTTTTTTAATTATAATGCATTCATCATATGAGAAAATGAATAAAAAATTAATAATCAACTTTTCCAATGATCATACATTGGAATAACAATATATGGAAGACCAATTCTATTCTCCTTTCTAATAAAAGACATAACATAATCATAACCAATCCAGAGAGATAAAGTGGATGGTTGAACAATAAATAGTCAAATTTCCAATAATCATCTATATTATAATTAAAATATAAGGAATTCCAGTACATCTCCCCATGTCAATAAAAGATATAACATGACTATAACAACTTTGGAGATAGAAAGTGGATGGTTAAACAATACATAGTCACCTTTGTAATAATCTTCCAAATTATAATAACAACATGTGAAATTCTAATACATTTCCCCTTGTCAATAAAAGAAATTACAATATCATAACTCACCTAGAGAGAGAGGGTGGGTGGTTAAACAAAACATAGTCAACATTCCAAAAATCAAAGAAATAAAAATTTGGTAGTGGTAAATGGTACTTTCAAACTGTTGGGTTATCAATATAAGATAGTAATGGAGTTTAATTTGTTCACTAGTTTGGGAACATATAAATGGTAGGAACAATCCTTTATCAAGGTTCATAAAGAGCATGTTAATATTCCAAAGAATATCCCCTGGTAGTGTCTAGCCTGGGGAGTAGTCTTTATCCCACTAATAATGCATCAGGGTGATGGTTTAGTAAATATTTCAACTATACATTTTTAAGTTGGGAAACCCTAGGTGTATCTATATCATAGCCACATTCACATCCAAGTATATATATATGTATTTCATTTCTAGGAAAACCATACATCCTTGACTTTCCTAAAATTTAGGATATTTTTTCATTATAATGGATTAGGAAAGGTATTGAAAAAATGAAATCTTATTATTGGTATACCAAATGGGTGATAATTCCAATAATTACAAGCATGTTGGAATAATAATTAAAATTTGTAATTGATAATTCAAGGGGTAGAATAAGAACCCTTATGTCGATATAATTATGGAAAAAGAAATGGTTTCAATGAGAGGATATAATTAGTCACTTAATAATAAAATATGAAATTTGAGGTAATAATAGAAAATTAAAATTAATGAAATTAGAGGAAATGTTGTTAAAATAAAATAATCTCAATTAAAAAGTAAAAAATAATGATTGAAACCCCCTACCTTTCTAAGTAGATTATTAAATCTTTGGAGGAATACATATAACCTTAGGAACATCTTGGTAGGGATTTAAAGAGTGGGATGGAATGGAAATATATGATTAATGCCTTTTTGGTGGAGTGGAATGAGAGAAGTGTTAGGAATGAGATTTTTTCGGTGAAAATATGGGATTTTTCAAGGAAGTTAAAGTTAGGTAATAGGTAAAAATGGAATCACATCAGTGTATGGTGTGTTAGTTTAGTTAAGTGAGTTAGGTAGAGAAATATTATGAGATAATTTTAGGTATAAATTACAAACATAACAAGGATTTCTATAATGTTATGTAACCTTTCATTATCAAAAATTCAACATACCTCCTTTAGCCATTTTACCCTTTCTTGATTAAAAATTAACCATGGTAATAATTTTATTAGTAAAAATATAAGATAAACCTTCTTACCAAATTTTAATATGATAAATCTAAATTTGGGATCCATTTTACCTAATTTAATTTCCAAATAGGATAAAATTAACTTTTAAATTAAAACATAAGATATATGTAAAAAGTTTTTATAGGAAAATATATTTTTATACATTAAGTAATTTTAACTATTATTTCACATTAATTATTAATTGAATTAGTGTTTAAAAAAAATATGTTTTTAAACTACACTTTGGGGTCATATTTTAATTTATATTAATCTAACTTATTTATATAAAAATAATATAACTATTATAAAATTAATTAATTGAAGAAACCATTTTACTTTACTAGGGTAATTAATCTTTAACCTATGTAGTTTACTTTAAATGAATAAAAATAATATTGAAATTATTACATAATTTAAACATAATGATTATAAATATAAATTCATTTTTATTAAATAAAATTAACATGTGTAGGGAAAATTAATTTAAACATTAGTGTGCTTAAAACCCATTTTTAAAAATAATGTATTTTTAAGTATAAAATTATGTTTAAGACAAAAAATATCAATGATTTTTATTTTTAAGAAATAAATTATTTTATAGTAAATAAAATAAATTTTATATGTCTTCTAAATCAATATAAAACCAATTTTTACCAAAATACTGTTAAGATACAAGACTAGAAACATTTTATTTCACAGGAAAATATTACTCAAGTTCTAAAAATGCTATTAATAGATTATATAATTTAAAAATAGTAATTAAAAACTTATTTTTTTACTCTTTAAACACATATTTGACCATTTAAAATGTTTTTCAAACTTCTAAGACTTCATTATATAAATAAAAGTTATAGTTTTGTTAAAAATGGATTTTTCTCTATTTACTAAAAATATATTTATGAAAAATCCAAAAAATTATCATAATATAATATATTTATAAATAGTATCAATATGAAGTTTATTTTCTTCAAATCAAATTCTAAAATTATGAAATTAAATATTTTAATATAGTCAATAACAATGACTCTTTAGAGTGTAATAGTCCAAGATATGGTGTTTACCAGCTGCAATAAGGACTCAAGTATTATATTATCCACCCATTAAATAATTGTTTTCTCAAAATTGGATTATATATTAGCAATTTAAAAAATGTGGATACTTTTTTCCCATAGATTTTTTAGAATCCTGAATTTCCTCTCCTAGTTTTTATTTCTCCAAAGGGACTTCACTAATTGAGTTGTTTTATTTTAGAACACTTGCTCATTATTTTTAATAAGCTAGATAGGTTCTTCGTTATAAGAAATTTCATGCAACAAATATATTCCCTTACATATGAGAAAATGTGTTGGTTGTATAATTTATTTCCTTAGTAATTAATCATAGAATACAATATTTACTTTATAAAGGATGGGTGGCATAGCCAATGGTTAAGTTGTTTCTCCAATTCAATCTAGTGTTTCAAAAGGCCCAATGTACCTTGGGATTAACTTCTTCTTTTTACCAAATCTTAAAACTCTCTTCTATGGGGATATCTTCAAGAATACATAATCCCCCACTTGAAATTAAAATTCTTTCCTTTGATTATCACTCTAGCCCTATTTTCTATTCTAGGATACTTTAATATAATCCTGAATAGTTTTTACTTTGTTAGTCATCTCCACTGCAAGATTTGGAAGAACCATCATTCTTTCTCCTACTTCTTCCCAACATGTTGGTGTACGAAACCTCTTATAAAACAATTATTTCTATTTTGATGTATAGATTCTATAATGGAAGATATTATTATATTAAAATAACACCAAAGGTAGATATTAATCCCACATACCTTTGAATTCAAGATGAAAATTAATGAACCCAACATAAATACCCTCTCAAACTAGTACCAAGCCCAAATTTTCTCATACTTGAAGGGCATTCACAATCTACATAGGTTAGATACTAGTACCCAGACATCAAACAATAAATAGAGGGACTGATTTTTTCCATACTGAAGAAGAAAACATGGCATAAATACGTGTATATAACAAAAGAAAAACATCATAAGAGATACATATATATCATGACAGATAAATGTATCAGAAATGATGCAACTCAAAAGTAGTCATAACATCCCAAATTAAATGTCTAATCATCAAAGTACAACTAAAATAGGAAATAAACCACTCCATGTGATATAATGGGAAAACTCATACGATCTCGCCACCAGCTACCCATACTCAGCTAGTATAAAACATTGTTGCCTCACTATATCACCTTGACTTTCCCTATATCAAAATATGTAAAAAGATCTGAATATTGTTAAAGGGTTGTACAAGGTGTGATGTAATATGATTAGTAGGATCCCTCCAATTTTTTCCATAATAAGTCTTTGTAAAATAATCTAGACATTCCCAACTTTAAAAAAAATAAGGAATGAAATAAATTTTAGAAGTTTTTATATCAAAAGAATGTAAAAATATTTAATTTACACTTTTTCCAAATTTCCAAATAAATATTATAAAATAATTTCAAATAACTGTTTATGTCAAAGTAATAATATCAAAATAAAGAATATATCACGTATTATATAAAATCTGTAAGAGTATAAACTAAAACAGTACAACCCAAAAGCACAAGTAACATCACAACAAATATCACACAAGGTCATGATATCTATGAAACTTTACCCCCAACATAGAAATTCCTGAACAAACAAATCCCCTAGACATATGCATCGAATCTAGGAAGAATAAGAACACCCAAGAAAGTAAACCTCCGAACAAGTTCATCTATCCCATAGAACAACAGGCCTATGGAGAAAAATAACACACCATAATTGAACCTCATGACAGTATCAATGGATGAGGCATAGTACTAAACCTTCCACCTAAGTAACCAAGGCTTACCATGTGCCAAATTTTCCAAACCATTTCATAAAACTCATTCTTTAAAAACTACTTCATAAAACCAAATCAAAACAATTTAAAAATAACTTTTCCTTTTACCAAAACACGGTAAAATCATCTTTTATCAATATTACCCATTTATACACACAAAAATTCATCAATAAATCCATCCATTTCATTTATAAAACAATTATAGCAATGAATTTTATCAACATAGGATAGATATTGAACCACCTACCTCAAACATAGGTCACCCACAACCACAACAGAATCCACAAATAAGGAATAACACAAAGACCACAATTGAGGCCCTCAAGGAACATACATTCCATACCATAACCAATATAGGGGTTATCTTTTGGAAAAAGATCACATGACATATCCAGAGAGACACCACGCATAACCCTAATGATCAAACTTCGAACAAATATATTCAGAGGGAGAGAAGGATCCCAAAATATCTACTGAATATCACTAGGTTGAGAGAGGGGATGGTTCATATGAATAAAATAAAAATAAACTCATAAAAAACCCTAAAACCCACACCTCATGATATTTACATAGAATTTAATCTCATTACTCCTCATGTAATTCACAAGGTCTATATACACTAAAAACCCATATCCTTTTTATAAGAAATTGATATTTAAACATTACACCACATGTAAACATTTTTTATGAAATGTAACCATTCATGTTGTGTATTTAACTCATAACATGATCCTATATAACAATACATAGTGTTTACTCCCATTACATGGTGTGTAAATTTCTAAAACACAATGAAAACTCTAGCATTCAGCAAAAAAACCAATAACCTCTAGCATATTCTAAACTTGGGGAGAATAATACTAAGACATTACATGTTTATACTCGGACTACATATATTCAAAAAAAACATATATCCTTGAACTTTAGTTCATTTTACCCAGAAAAGTTCTCTTCACCCTCAGGAGTCCCAAGACACACCCTAATAAATAGGAAAAAAATAATGGGACATGATATACCAGAAAGTACGTAAAAGGACGTCATAAACTCCCCACTATAAGACTTTTCATCCATAGTATGTCATGTGTAAAAATAATGTTTGAAAAATAGGTGAGGCTATTGATCCCTCATAAAAGACTCATTCTCTCTAGTATCATGATAATTTGACTTGTGTTTCCTATTGGAAACCTTGTTTTAATGATCACAAAATCATGTTTGTTATGATATTAATGAGTTTTGTGTTTTATGGTATCATTTTAAATTATAAGTAAGATTGGTAAAATTTAGCTAAGGATGACTCACCATTGAGAAATAGCCACCTCTAAGGATGACTCTCTAACATCTATGTCTCACCACCAAAATGAAAATTTGATAAAGTACTAGAAACACCTACCATTAAAGGATGACTTTCCATTGAACCATAAATTTGAAAAAGTGTTGAAAACACCTACTATCGGATATGATCTACGGAAATTTGGATAAGTGACAAAAAATACATACTACTAGACCTGAGTTAGCATTGAATATGACATACCGCTAGAATAGAAATTTATAAATGTATTGGGATGATTCACCTCTTTCCTAAGACACTGCCAGCCTAATTCACCACCCACTTTAGTCACAACTAGGATTACACACCACCAATGTATGTGTAACCATTTAAAAGAGGCACTACAACTATTTGTGTTTTTTTTTGAATTAAATAATTCTAATTTATATTTTATCAAATTTAATTTGATTTATTTTTTTAATGATTTTTATTCATTTTTTGAGATATATATTAAAGAATGTGTCAACCTGATTATAGGGATTCAAAATATCCAGATGATTATTCTCCACATGGAAACCCCTACATACTATAGATAAATGCAGTAGTAGACTCCCTTATGATGTTTATGGGTATACACATAAAGATCTATCATAAATGAAAATAGATCATATTGTTAAGATTTTTTAGGATGAATTATGCTTATACATGATAGAGGAATAGTGGAGATTATAGAACCTTTAGTTCCTTCCCACAATTCAAAACAACATGAGTTCATGGAACTCTATTCTAAAACAAATTTTAGAAAATTGGCTCGTGGTTCAGTTAAAACCACATTCAAGAGTTCACAAGATATAAATATTATCATACAGAAAAACACATTCCTCCTACACATTTTTAATTTCTCTTTCTATCTATTTTATTTTCATTACAAGCACTGTGCTCTTATTCTATTATAAAAATTAACATTATACCCTAACATTTTTCTAGAATATTCTTTATATCTTCTTAAAATTTTCATTAATTTTATTTTCTCAATGTTTTTTAGAATAGCTCATTGTATGTCCTTGACATCACTGTTGTTGTTTACCTGATCCAGGATATGGATCATAGATCATTTTATATAAATTTCTTGGTATTGTTTGATTTCTGAGTGAAGAGTATTAAGTCTCAACTTGAGACTAAACTTATTATATTCTTTATTCTATGCGTTTTGTTTGATTTTATTTATTTATATACTTTTAACTGAATCTATTTTAAACTATAAACAAAACTACTTATTTAATATTCAATCTAAATTAGTGCTTATATAATGTTTTTTCAAGTAAATTGATTTCAAAATTTAAATTAATATTCATATATTTTTTCAACTGAGAATTAATTAATCTTTTAAAAATTTCTTAAAAGAGGAAAACATATATAAATATGTTATTTTGACTAATTAGGTTATTTTTATTTAAACTATAGAATTTTATTTAAACCCATTTTCTGATAGAAATTTTTATTGAATAATCAATTCACCCCCACTTGAGATACTCACACCGACCAACATTTGGTATTAGAGGGGTTTTCAAAACTTTTCAACTTTGATTTTAGTTGTTTTGAAGATCATGAATTTATATTAGTTCAAAATTTAGTTCTTTGTATAGATAATAGAAAATAATGTTCTGCTACCAATGGACCTCTCTTTTTTAATGGAAACAATTTTTTTAAGTGGAAAATTAAAATGAAAATGAATATAGAAAGAAGGGGTTTTGAAATTTGGTATGCTATAGAGGATAAGTATGACTTAACTAAAACTGATATAATTACTTGGGATGATGAAAATAATATGTATTATAAATATAAATTCTAAGACATGAATACCCTTTATTTTTATTAAGAGATGAATAATTCCATAGAATATCTTCTAGTAAAAATGCCTATGAAATTTGGGATGGTTTATCACTTTATCATGATGGGACTACTAGTATTAAAGAGATGATATTGAACACTTACAAAATTATGTATGATATATTTAAGATTAAACCTGAAAAGTTTATTTCTTATATAAATCTTAAGTTTAATGAGATATAAAATACTATGTGCTCCTTGGGAACATAAGGACAAAATCCTTACACTGCTGAGATGCCTTCTAGAGAGATGGAGAGGGACATCTGTGTGAACAATGGAATCCTACGACATCAGTAAACTGCCTATCAAAAAATTAATTTGGAATTTAATGAGGAATGAAGAATATCTAAAGTTTAATCATGAATAATATGATGAACCAAAGAGAAAATAAGTATCTTTTATGTCTACTACATCCAATAAAAAAGATGAATAAAATATAAATTTGAAATCTCTAGTGATGATGAATCACTTCCGGATAGTGATTAGGAAATTGACCATCTAGATTGAAGGATTAAGAAGTTATACAATAAGAATAATTTCTTCAAGAAACCAAGATAAAAAGGAAAATATGATAATAATGGAACTTGGAAAAATAATTTAAGGGACATGGATATCCACTAAGGATAACTCTAGTGATTCGACTCAACTCGTGAAGAGATTCCTGACAGAGCCAACATGTGCTTCATGAAAAATGAATCTGAGGTACTTGTTGTATCTCTAGTACTTAATTATAATCACTATAAAAACTAAAATAATGATGACATGTCAAAATAGTAAATTTTTTAGCATTCTAACATGATTTAAAATACTTTTAATTAACTTGAAGATAAATAACAGAATTTGAGAAAACAGCATGCATTGTCTACAAATATTAGATCTGATATTACATTGAAAAAAATAAAATAATGCCCAATTACTAATGGAAAATACTGAATTGAAAATATCAAATGAGAAACATAAAATGTAAATAGAAAGGTTTATAAATCGTAGAGAAATTGTAACTCGTATTTTATGAAAAGTTGTTACTCGTAAGTATGATACAGATATAGGATATCAATCAGGACAGAGAAGAGTAATAAATGGAACATTTGTTCATATGTCCAAATCTGAAAATTATACTCCTTTATATTATTAAAATTAACCAAATAAAGTTTTTATTTCAAAAAAACAATCTATATTTATAAAAGTAATTAAACAAATATGGGTTTTTAAGGCCTTAAAAAATAACAAATTTGTACCCAAGAAACACAAGTTACCAAAATCATTTCTTGTATAAAAATTTTTAATAGGAAATATTCTTGAAGATATCCTATAAATATTTATAGTACTCGGATAGTGGTTTCTCCAGACATATGGTAGGATACTACTCAAGATTCATGAACCTCATAAAGTTGATGGTGTTCATGTCACCTTTTATGACAATTCTAAAGGAATGATCATTCATCTTGGCCAAATTATTAACACTATCCTAGTGTTAATTTATAAAGTATGGTTATATGATGGTTTAAAATATAACCTACTTAGAATTTAATAATTGTGTGATTATGGTTTTCATGTGAATTTTTAGAATAATTCTTGAAATTTATTTAATTATAAAAATTATTTAGTTTTTATTTCTTAAATAAATGATAATTTTTATACTATTAACCTTTGTTATTTTATTTCAAAAAAATCATAAGTTAATTTTATTGAGAATATTGAATATGGAATAAGATTCTAGGAAACTATAACATTAACTTGCATAAAAAGATTACTTGGAAATTGTTAGTAAGAGATCAACCCAAACTTGAGTTTCGAAATGGAAAATTTTGTATCCCCAATCAAAAAGGGAAGAAACAAAAGATTTTTTTTAAATTAAGGAAATAAGTTTCAACCAATAAACCTCTTCAGTTGGTTTTTATGGACTTGTTTGGAACATCCCAAGTTTCTTGTATAAATTGGAAGCACTATGTTTATGTAATTGTAGTTTAATTTTCTAGGTATAGTTGTGTATTATTTTTATCTTACAAAATTGAAGCATGTTCTTATTTTACCAAGTAATCTACTCTTCAGAAAATCTATGTGGACTTAGAATTAAGACCATAAGAAATGACCATGATCATGATTTTTAAAATCAATACTTTGAATATTTTTTCTCAAAAAATGGCTATAGTCATAACTTCTTATACTTCTAGTACCCCTCAATAGAATTGAGTTGTAGAAAGAAGAAATATAACACTTCAAGAAATATCCCAGACTATTCTTAAGAAATATGAATTTCTTATCTACTTTTGAGAATAGGTTGTGAACAAAACCTATGAAATAATAAACAGAGTTTTAATTAGACTTATCTTGCAGATCCACATGATAATAAAAAACATGTTAGAAAATATTGATGATGATTTATCCACTTTGAACTTAAATTAAAAACTTTATGATTATTCTATAAAGTAAATATGGAAGCCATCCTATTATGAGGATCATCAAGAACATAAACCTGCAACTATAGAGGACCCTGAGGTGACTAGCCATTCATTTTCAAGAGATGTGAAAAAATTTAAATACCACAATTTAGATTTTTTTTATATACTTAGATATAGGTACACAAGCTAGAGATTATCTAAGAAACCAGGTCAAACATCAAGAATTTTTATCATGGCTAGAACCTAAGTATATCAATGATTAAATTAATGAAGAATTTTGGGTAATAGATATAAAAGAAGAACTAAATAAATTTGAAAGAAATAAATTGTATTAACTTTTTTATATACACAAAGACACCTTGATTATAGGAACAATGTGGGTGTTTGGAAAAAAGGTAGATGAATCTGGCATAATAGTGAGTAATAAGGCTAGACCTGTTACAAAATGGTATAGTCAAGAAAAGGGTATTGAATACGAAGAGATTTTTCACCTGTATCCGTAATTGAATCCACTAGAATACTTATAGCCTATGTAGAACATCTAGATTTCAAATTATATCAAATGTATTTCAAAAGTGAATTCTTGAATGGGTATATAGTTTAAGATGTTTTTTAACAACCCCCTGGATTTAAAAACCTCATTTTATAAATCATGTTTTCAAGTTATCAAAATCTTTTTATGGTTTAAAACAATATCCTAGAGCTTGGAATGATAGTATTGGCACTTTTTTATTTCAAAAGTATTTACAAAATGTGTAGATGACCCAACCCTTTTTATAAAAATAATTTCCAAATATGTTTTAGTTGTTCAAATATATATATATATATATATATGATATTATTTTTCGATCTTCTAAAAATGGTTTATGTAATAAATTTTCAAAAACTATGAAAAATTAGTTTTAAATGATTTTAATGGTTGAACGTAAATTATTTATTGGTTTTTAGATTTTTAAAAATAAAGAAAGAATTAATTTAAATCAATGTAAATATACAAAAGATATTTTAAAACATTTTAATTTGGATAGAATTAAGTGTATTGATACTCCTATGAGTACCACCAGTAAATTGGATCTTGATGAAGCGAGGAAATTAGTGGATCAAACCTGTTATTTGGAAGTATTCATTACATGAATGATATCTGACCTAATATTATGTTTAGTGTGTCTATGTGTGCTCATTTTTAAGAATACCTAAAAGATTCACACTTTGTTTCTATAAAAATAATTTTCAGATACCTCTAGTAAACAACAAATTTAGTATTTTTTTATCCTAGAGGACAATCAATCGACTTAGTTAGTTATTCAGATGTGGATTTTGGTGGTAGTATGTTATTTAGAAAAATAACATCTAGAACGTGTCATATTTTAGGTGAATCACTATTTTATTGGTGTAGTAAGAATCAAAAAAAATTAAAATATCTACAGCTAAAGATGAATACATATCTTAATGTAGTTGTTATGGTCAAATTTTATGGATAAAAACACAATACAAGACTATGGATATAAATTTGGATATGTCCCCATAAATTGTGACAAGAAAAGTGCTATAAACATTTCTAAAAACATTATATCTCGCTCTCGAACAAAAAAATTGATATAATACATCGCTTTTTGAGATATCATTTTCAAAAAGGTGACATCACTCTTGAATACATTGGAACTGAACATCATATTGTTGATATTTTTACTAAGCCTTTGAATTCTAAGAGAATAAGCTACATTAAACATGAATTAGGCATGATAAATATTGGATAAGATTAATTTTATAGAATTCACTGTTTATTTTTACCCACTCTTTTGTTTTACCAACCATTGAGTTTTACCCATCATTGAGAATTTACTCTCCAGTTTTTTTTACTTACCATTGTGTTTTTATTAATTTTTTTGTTTTTAATCACTTTAAATATTTACCTTCAATCGAAAAATAATTCCTTTGTCAATTTTCTTACTTATCATTTTATGTCGCCATATCTGATTTCATTATGTGATACTTAATATTTATTTAATTCATTTTAATTGTTATTTCTTTTTTAATTTTTTGAATCCCTAAAATTCCAAAATGATAGAAATTAAACATCTATCTAATTCCAAGGATCATCCCCTCATGCCTTTTCTATTGAAATTTATTTCAACCCTTTCTCTCTCGACTGTCAAAATTCCATCACCTTGGCCCAAACCATCCAAACTAATCTTCATGGTTAGAGTAAATCAATATTTAGTTTCTTCTACAGATGAGTAACATCCTTCAAAAAATAAGGAAAGTGAGTTGAGTCATTCAAAAATGGTTGATCTTGTAAATCGAAAGCTTGTGTAGAGGGTTTTAGTACCCAAAAAAGAAGTTCAAGTCGAGTGGTTTCTTTCAATAAAGTCATTAGTGCTAAATATTTTACATGACCAGGGATCGGTGGAATGGTTTTCTTCTAATGAGAGAACTTTTTATTCTAGGTTGGTGTATCAGTACTATCATTTCATTGAGTTATGTTTCAAAGAGAATGTAGATTTGAAATGAAATATAATAATAGTTGTAATGTTGTCTTTTATTCAAGTCAGTGGCCTAGATTACTAAAAGTTCCTCATAAAGGGGTTGTGAAATATTATCAAGTAACAATTATGGATTATGGTGATAGAATTATTTATGAATATTCCTTGGTTGAGTTAACTAGTGATGGATTAGTTTGGAAACTAGTTTCCTCTAAACTAGATGGATAATATGGGTTTCTTTTCAATTTTATTCAGCATATGATTTATTTGAGGAAATGTGAATTTACTAAAATGCAGTATTAGGATGTGTATGTTTTATATCCAATTAAAAGAGTATATAATTTTAATATTTGTAGATATTTAATTCTTCGCATGATGGATCTATGGAAACCTTCTTCTATATTTAATTCCTTAATGTACCCAAAGTTTATTTTTGGAATGCTAGAAATAAAAGGTATATTTGGTAAAGGTGAATAATCAATAGTGGAATGTGGAAATTTCTATATCACAAGGGTGTTTTTTTAGAGTATGAAAATTAGTTCAAATCCTTGGAGAAAATAGTGGGTTGATGATTGTGAAAGGATATATGATGAATTCAATCTAGTCGATCATACATATTTACTAAAGGACCTTGTGGAGTCTGGATTGCAACTAGATGATGTTGTTGAATATTTAGATCAAAGAGGAAGAGCAGGTTACTACCTCTACTGATAAATTAAAGGGAATTTTTAACATATGAGGGTAGTGACCTTGATTTACCTCAGAGCTCCCATGCTATGTCTTTTTTTATCTTATTCCATCATAGTCTCTCCTGGACAGAGATAAACTATTAAAATAAGGAATTTTCAAGGAAGAAAAGCAATTATCAGGTGAAGATCAATTCAAAATTACTTCCAAGTATTCTAAAAAAATGGTAAAAATGGTGATGAAGAAGAAGAATAAGGAGCAGGAGAATACGAGGAAGATGGAAATGAAATTGATGGAAATGGAAATGGAAAAGGAGATGATAGTGATATAGGTTTTGATAATCCTAGTGGATGACTTAGAGATAAGGATGTTGAGTTGACTCAAGATATTATCTCTTCTCCTCATTTATCTAGTTCTAGATTTTAAGTGAGACCCATCCTAATTGGAGATAAAAATCCAGAATCTAGAAAAGATAAAGAAGCATCAGTTGAGGGGGAGAAATTTTTAAGTCTGTAAAGTCATCTAGTTGACCCTAATATTGGTAGAGTCCTCAGTGGGATTTTTGATGATGTTTAAAAAGATGTTATGAAATCTTTTGTGTATCGTTCAATTAGTGTAAATATTCAATTTCAACCTATTGTTATTGAGAATATAATGGTTTTGTAGAAATCATCTGAGCAATTGAGTGTTGTCCCTACTGTAGTTGTTTCTACATTTTCTAGTTCTCAAGTTTTAAAATATCATGATATGTATTATATTGGTTAGATGGATCCCATATTTTAGAAATGGGATAAGTTTTCTAATAATATTGGTAGTCCACCATATAATGGTGGACCTTATTTTAGAGATATAAGGGATCTTAAGGGATCACTGGTTGATCAGATTGATGTTGCAGAACAATTGGAAAGGTTTTCTTCTAATGTGACTATCGGGTTTGAGCCTGCGGTACCCTTACTTTTCCCTTATATTACTTCATTTTCAGTCAATATTGTCACAATATGTGACTTATATTCTTTCATTGAAAATTTCATTGCTAATTTTGGTGTGTTGTTGAAGAATCAACATGCCATGGTTACTAAATTTAGTAAAAAGGATGCAAAGAATTTAGTAGGTCTTGTAAATTAGCATATCCTACATAATATGATTCTTTATACAAGAGAAGTGTAAGTGAAAATAGAAATTTTGAAAATGAGAGGGAACTTATGAGAGCCAAATTAGATCAAATCATATCCCCTTTCATGTATTCCATGTAGGATTTTCCAAAAAAAGAAGAAAATATTACTTTAGTGGCATGTTCATCTAGTTCTCCTCCTCTTGTTGATGTTTAAATGATAATATCTATTGTGAGAGAAGAGATTTGAGATACTTCAAGTGATTTTATTGAACTAATTTAGAAGGCATTAAGAAAAATAAAGTATAATAGTGACCATGTCCATATGATAGCCAGGGAAAACATAAAAGACACGAAGTCTTTCTGAGAGACTATCACAAAATATATAAAGGTTTATCTCTCTATGAAATAAACTAAGCATGAGATTAATGCTCATTTTATGTTTCTTATTTAAAATATGAGGATGCCTCCTGTGAATCAAAATTTTAAATAGATTGTGAAATAGTTGAAGGTCATGACTCTAGTGCTTAAGAAGTTCATGGAAGAAAATAAGGATTTCTTAAGTGCTATGGAGAAAGGTGGAAACATCATTATTGATTTCAAACATCTGATCAACCCATTTATGTATGTCTCTTGAACTGTTATCGGGACATAGGATACAATACCTGTTACATCTCATCTGACATCCCCTACTTCATCTCTAGGTACTTTGGGCCTAGTGTGACCAAAGACTCCAATTTTCCTTAGCCATCTCATTTCTAGCCTTTTTCTCTCTCTCTTAGGGAAGAAGATCAGCACCTCAATCCAATCATCATCATAGACCCTTGTTCTATTATTGATGTTGCTCTAGCAGTTTATATTGTAACCTTAGTCTCTTCTATAGATCATTCTATTTTAGACAAAGGGAATGGAAAATCACATTTGGTTCCTTCAACCCAATATAAAAAACATTGAATTTGGACTTTTTTTCTTTGATGGGAATTTTTTATATAACTTTTGTTGTGTCTATTTTGTCTTTCCTTAATATAAATCCTCTAGTTATTTATATTTTATTTTTACCTTTCCTGACTTATTATTACTTTTTAAAAATATAAAAATGGAGAGAAGACTTTACGGAATTTATTTAATTTTTTAATTATGTTTATTTGATGCCTTTATTACTGAATATATGGATAGTTGTTTCCAATCTAATTTTATTGGATACACTACCATTGAAAAGTTATGTATATTATTTTTATTTGATACCATAGTGTTTTCTTTGATAACATATTTTCATTAATGCTATCTTTTTTTAAATTAACTTTAATACTCTACTTACCTTTGATACCACATTTATAAAATGTCATGATTCATGATCATTAAATAGGTGGAGATTGTTGGAACCCTTATTATAATGATCAAAAAATAATTTTTTTATTATATTAATTAGTTTTATGTTTTATGGTATCATTTTTACATTATAAGTAAGATTGGTGAAATTTGGGTAAGGATGACTCATCGTTGGGAAAGATTCACCACCATGGATGACCCACCGTCATCTATGTCTCACCACAAGAATGAGAATTTGAAAAAGTAATGGAAACACCTGTCAATAGAGGATGATTCAGAGTTGAAAAAAAATTGACAAAGTGTTTAAAACACATACAATAATAGATGATCAATAGAAATTTGGATAAGTGTCAGAAAGACTTACTGTCGAACCTGAGTTACCGTTGAAGATGGACTGCTGCTAGAATGGAAAATTGGAAAAGTTTTGGGATGACTCACAACCTTCCTAAGTAACCAGCAGCCAAACTCACTACCAAATTAAGTCACTTTTAGGACGACTCACAAAAAAAGTTTGGGCCACCATTCAAAAGAGTCACTGCCACTATTTATTTTTATTTTTAATTAAATGTTTCTAACGTCTATTTTATTGAATTTAATGTGATTGATTATTTTAGTTTTTGATATTAATATATTATTGAGATTTATTAAAGAATGTGGAATCCCTGATTATGAGGATGCAGGATATCCAGATAATTTTTCTTCATATGGGTACTCCTGCATGCTACAGACATAGGTAGTAGAAGACTCTCTCATGTGGTGCATGGGTATATACACGTAGAGTTAAAATACAAGAAAAGAGATTCACATTTTAAGAAAATTCACAGTGCATATTTCTTACACATGATAGAGGAAGATTGTAGCCTATGGAACCTTTAGTTCATTCTAATAACTCAGAAAAAATAAGAGATCAAGACACTCTATTATACTATAAATTTCAAAAAATATCCTCAAGATTTAGTTCAAACCAAATTCAAGGATTCACAATATATATATATTATCAAACAGAGAAACACATCATTACAACATATTTTTAATTTATATTTCATTCTATTTTCATTACATTATGAGAAGGTTGTGCTTACTCTATTCTAAACACACACACTATCTCTTACTCTTTTTCTGGAAGATACTTGATATCTTCTTAAAACTTTATTAACTTATGTTTTCCCATAGTGTTTTGTAAGAGGTACTTGTGTGTACTAGACATATTTGTTGTTTTATACTCGATCCAGGTTGTGGATCATATAATATTTTATATAATTTTATTATCATTAGGTGATTTCCAAGTGGTTAAGATTAAGTCTCATCTTGAGACTGAACCTCTTGTATTATTTTTTCTATGTTTTTTGATTGATTTTTTTATTTTATTCTTCTAGTAGAATTTGTTTTAAATTATAAAAAACATTAATTTTATAGTTAATATTGATTAGTGTTTATATAATTTTCGGTTCAGGTAAAATGATTTCAAAATCTAAAGAAATATTAATATATTTTTTTAACAAAGACTTAATCAATATTTAATAAATCTATTAAAATATCAAAACTTATATCAATCCTCTCTTTTGATTAACTTGTCTGTTTTTATTTAAACTAGAGGATTTTATTTAAACCATTTTTTGGAAAAAAATTATTGGATACTCAATTAATCCTCCCCCCTTGAGATACTCACTCCAATCAACATTTTCATAACACTCTAGCCATTGGAATCAACAATTCACATAATAATTTTACTTCAGATTCAATGGTATCTACTGGATTCTCTATAATATAAACATATGGATCTAACTCAATATATTCTCAACTCAGGACAATAGAGGGATCAAGATGGTATTTCCTAGGTTGTGATATGTGGAAAATATCATGAATTCTAATTAACTAAACCGTAAATGACAACATATAATGAACATTTCCAAGATTCTGAACAACCTCGAATGATCCAAAATATCTCAAATCCAACATTCCCTGCTTTCCACACCAATGGTGAACCAACTGAGGATAAACATTCATAAAAACCCACTAACCTACAAAAAAACTCTAAAGGATGGCCCTGCTAACTAGCATAAAATTTATATGGAATCTATGTTGTAACCAGACACTGAGATATATCCTGAAT
This sequence comes from Viscum album, assembly GCA_963277665.1. Taxonomy (NCBI): domain Eukaryota; kingdom Viridiplantae; phylum Streptophyta; class Magnoliopsida; order Santalales; family Viscaceae; genus Viscum; species Viscum album. The sequence continues at coordinate 1,841,653,325 of OY728156.1, forward strand.
CCCCATAGATATCTATTGAAACAAACATGATCCCACCAAATAGTATTCACCCAAATCTTCACAAAAAATATTTTTCCTACATGGGTGACCATGAAAATATTTGAAAGAATCCATTTTTATTGATTATTGATAAACAATTTCATAAAAAAACTCAACTATTCTAAGATGGCTATCCCAAGAACCACCAAAATCCAAGACACAATCATAGAGAATATCATCTAGAAACTAAATAGAATGTTCTACGTAACCATATGTCTATAGAAGGTAAGTTGTACTCAACCTGAAATGAGTCCCCATAGCCACTTAGAGACTCATACAGACCATCTAAGTAATCCTAGGATCTCAATCTAATACAACAGTGTAAGGAACCCCATGTAACCTTACAATATTCTATATGTACATCTTACCCAGATCTTCAACTTTGGATATGTCACTGATTGGAATGAAATGAGATAAAAAAATTAACCCATCAATCACCACCCATATAGAATTATTCCCTCATGGATTCCATGGAATCTAATAAAAAAATCCATGGATACCTCATCCCCTTTTGAAATCCATAATATACAAGGCTAGATAAAAAAAAGTATCAGATGATCTGACATCATCTCTTGGAAGGTATAACAGTGAGACACATAATCAGTAATGTAACACTTCATACTTAGCCACCAGATTTATCATATCATGTCATAATACATTTTATTAGTTCCCAAATGAATGAAATAAGAATAACTATAAAAATAAAAAAAAACCCGGATCCTTACAGATGCTGAGCTGACAAATAAATCCTTAAAATGGACTATAACATATAAAGAGAGATACTAACCAGAAATGGTCTCCCCATGATATAGGGTTTCTAGAATTAATTTAATACTCAACATCCTAATATTGACTTTGTAGAATAGGATCAAGAAGAGATGTTGTTAACTGAACACCTACCAAAACAATACCGAAAATATCATCTTGAGCATCTGGATGAAACTAAGAAAAAAATACACATTAGTTTTCACTATATATTCAATTTCAAAATAGGATGTGATGGAATTTTTCTACGAAGATTGTTTGCAAAAACATTCCCTTTCCCCTGGGTGTAGGTGATATCTAAGTCCAAATTATAAGGATGTTCTACCTACTACCTCTATCTAAGATTCAAGTCTTTCTGAGAATATATATTGCTCAAACTCTTATGGTCAGAAAATACTATGAACCACTCCCCAAATAGATAGTTCAACTATCATTTAAAAGCATGAATAACTATGGAAATCTCTATATCATGATTGGGATAATTCTTCTCATGTGGTAGAATATTACATGATTTATAAGCTACTATATATTCATCTTTCATGATTACACAACCCAAACCCACTCTATAAGCATCATATAAAACCACATACCACTGAATGGGATCAGGTAAAATCAGAATAGGAGCCTGTTTTAGAATTATTTTTAACTCATTGAAATAATATAGACACTTCGTATCACATATTAATTTTACCCCTTTCCTAGTAAGAGTAGTAAAAGGAAAAATAATATTTTATAAATACTTGAAAACCCATTGATAGTATTTGGAAATACCAAGGAAACTCTACATCTGAAAGACATTTAGAAAATCTTACCACAAAAAAAGAACCTTCATAGTCTTGGGATCAACTGATAAGTGATGCTCAGAAATCGAGTTCCCCAACGAAAAAACTTATTGATTCCACATATTTCATTTTAAATTATTTCCATAAAACATTGAATCCTCAGGATTTCCATAGCTAACCCCAGAGGTTCCTTTTTTTATGCTCGTATCTCGAACAAACCAAAATATCATCCACAAACACTACCAGAAAAAAGTCAAGATATTGATGGAATATCTTATTCATCAAATCCATAAAAACTATAAAAGAATTATTTGGACCAAATGGAATCACTAGATATTTAAAATGGATATACCTAATTTTGAATTTCATATTTGGTATATCTGAATCTTAAACATTGAGATGATGATACCCAAACCAAGATCAATATTTTAAAACCACTTTCCCCCTTTAGATGATCAAATAAATCATCCACACTATTTAAAGGATAGTTTTTCTTAAACTTTACCTGGTTTAACCTTTGATAGTCCACAGACAATAGGAGTGAGTTATCTGCATTCTTGGAAAAGAGCACTGGGGATTCCCAAGGAAAAACACTACGGTCAGCGAAACCGGTCACTAAAAGGTTTTCCAACTGATCCTTAATCTCTTTCGGCTTCATTGGTTCTATTTGATAAGAAGGTATCTAAATACTATGAGTACCCAGAACTAGGTTAATCATAAAATCTTCCTCCCTATATGGAATAATAATAAAGAAATCATCTGGGAAAATTTCACAAAAAAATCCCAACCAATAGCAGGGAGATCTAAAATAGAAGAAATATCATCAGTCTTAACTACTACAATAGACAACAAACTTCTGAGCTCTGGGTGGGAATGTCCTGTATGGACAAACCTAATATCCCAGTTTCCATGAAACACCTATGATCTCCCATAGACCATAATAAAAAATACACACCAATGATAACAATAAACCACATCATGATGATAAATAATCCAATCCATCTTGATGATGAATTCAAACCAACCCAGACTGAGAATAAGAAAATCCTAGACTAACTCCTCGTCATCTATTGATAGTGCACAAGAAGTTCACTAAAACCCCTTCTCTTTCCACTTGCCAATACATGTCACTAACTCTATAAAATAGTACAAGATCACAATTTTAAGTATAATCATATCAATAAAATAGAAAGATATAAATAATAGGGAAGCACCAATATTTATTAAAGTAATCGCTACTGAAGATGCAATAAAGATGGTACCTCTCACTATCATTGAACCTACATTTACCTCCACCAAAAACTCATCTAATTCATGAAGTTACTTAAAACTTTAGTCCTTTGGATAGATCCCTATATATTTTTAATCATTTGACTACCTCAATATATCCTTTGGATCTAATGATCCCTCACCATAATGCAGAGTAGACATATACCGGTTAAATGCTACAAATAACTATAGAGGCCATAACCATTACATATCTTCGTATGTGTAGGATACGAGCACTAAGTGGTCCCAACCATTCCACACTGATAGTAGGTTTGGGGAACACTACTAGATATTATTGAAGGTATATAGGATTTCTTTCATTGAGAACCACCTCCACTACACCATCGATGATTTTTTTACTTCCACTTTTTCCCCTATACACCATTGTAGTTGCCACTGGGTGGATATAAGTGGAATAATAACTAACCCATCCTACCATAATCATCTATTTTGTCATCTCATAATCCACTAACTATACATTGGTTGAGATACTTATCATAAATACCTTCAATATAATATTTTCCCGCAAACCCTACAGGTACATTTAAACTTTTATATGGTCATTCTTTACTACCTCTAGGGAAACAATAACTAGCTCCACAAATAGATTGGGGTACACTAAAACTAAAAATTCTCCCTAATAAAAATAGAGGAACTCCTAATACTTCCCCATCATTAGATATTCTATACAAATATTCTGAAAGAAGAGATACTTGAAACCTTTTTAGTCCAAGCCCACGTGCCTATCTGCCTATACCCCGGAATCCCACCATCACTTGTAGTGACCCTAAAGTATGAACATCATGCACTTCACCTTAACACTCTCAAGTGTATTCAGGAATTAAAATATATGATTGATATTACCCCTAAATCCCTTCAACTCTAGAGGTACATTCATACACATAAATAATGATGGCTTCTCACTGAAGAAATCCTATGATCCATCCATGTATCCTCCAGTAACTCCTGGATGTATCTCAATAATATTGTTTTGAAATCATGGTATATATTGGTCAAAATAACTAAAATCTCATGTGATAACCTCGATAATATTTGAATCTATAGGAAGATTTCCTTGAGGGGCATCAGCTGCACCCTCCTGTGGAACATGTGGAAGATGTCTCGAAGGCATACTGTTGCACACCAAAATAGAATAAATGAGTAGAAAATATAATAATATCGGTTCAAACCATAAAATAATAAGAAAAAAAATTATATTAAGATCAAGAACTGAAAATAGAAGATATGCATCCCATCATCCGATGTTAACTTTAGTCTCATCATGGCAAGAGCTGGCCAAACACTAACCAAAATATACCTTTCAAGTCCCAACAATCCTATATCTAGTCTACTAAATATCTAAAGATAATGATTCTTGAGTATAAACCTCCCTCCAATAAAAAAAATTGTCAAACCTAACCCAGATACCCTCTCAAAATGGTACTCAACCTGAATTCCACATACCCGAAGGGTGTTCCCAAATCTAATAGATCGACGACTAGTACATGGGAATCAAAAAAAACAAGAGGGAACAATTTCTCCCAACATGAAGTAGAAAACATGGAATACATACATGTATATAACAATGCCAAATAGTAGAATATATACATATATTCTATAATAGAAATAAGACATAAGAAATGATACATTTCAAAAGAAGTCAAAAAATCCCAAATTACAAGTCCAATCATCAAAGTGAAACTATAATAGGAAAGAAACTACTCTATGTGATAGTGTGGGAAGACTCCCACTATCTCTCCACCAGCTACCCAAACTCAGCTAATATAAAACCTTTACACCTCACTATGACACCTTGTCTTTCCCTAAATCTAAATACATACAAATTTTTATGCACCACCAAAGGGGTGTGTAGGGTGGGAGAAAATAGGCTCGATAGGATACACCTCATGTGTTCCATAACAAGTCAATATATAATAATATGGACATGATAAGCTTTCAAAAACTAAGGCATGATATATAGTTTAATATTTTTTATATCAAAATCATGGAAAATTATTTAATATTATCTTTTTCAATATTTCCAAATAAATCTTGGTAAAATAGTTTCAATGAATTTTTTATTTCTAATAAGTCATATCAAAACAACTCATATATCACATATCATATCATATCTATGTAAGTGTAATCTAAAAGAGTACAAGTCAAAAGCACATGTAACATCACACTAAGGATCGCATTATGTCAAGATAGTTAGGATACACATACACCCAAAAAAGATAATTGCATGTGTATCAAGACCTTATACATATTCATTAAATCAATTAAGTATAAGAACACCCCATAAATTGATCCCCCCAACATGTTAATCATATCACTAAAAAAACAGGCATAAAGAGTAGAGGAACACCCTATGAGTGAAACTCCAAATAGTATCAATGGATGAGTCATATTACTAATCCTTACACCTAATTATTCCAAGATTCCCCTGTTCTATGTTTTCTAAACCAATTCCTCAAAACCATGATTTCAAAACCATTTCATAATATTATTTCACATGCTTTGAAAATACTTTTTCCTTTTAGGAAAACAAATGAAACCCCATATTTTTATCAAAAACTCATTTACACTCTCAAAAATCCATCGATAAATCATTCCATTTCATGTATAAGATAATTATAAAAACCATATAGATATAGTTCATCAATGCAAGCAAGATATGGAACCACCCAAATCAAACTTGGGTCACACATTCCCACAACAGAATCCAAAACAAGGAAGAAAATAATGATGATAATAAAGTCCCTCAAGGAACTCAAACACCACACCATAACAAAAATCAGGGTTAACCTCTAAAAGATTATCACATGTCAGATCCATAGAGACACCACCCACAACCCTAATGATCAAATGTCGAATGAATTGATCCAGAGGAAGAAAAGGTTCCCAAAATCAATAGGAAATATATTTAGATCAAGAGAGGGTAATTTGATCACAAATGAAATAAAAAATCACTCTTACATTACATTAAAAATCACACCTCATGATTTTTACATATTGAGTAATCCAATTAAACATTTTTTAATCCACAGGGTCCATGAATGCCAAAAACCCATCACCTTTTTACAAGAAATTTATCTTTAAACATTACATGTCATTTAAACCTTTTTAATGATGTGAAACTGTTAATTCTGTGTATTCAAATCATTAAATTATCCTAGGGAAAAATACAAATCATTTACTCCCATTACATGATGTGTAAATTTATAGCAGACAGTGAAAACTCTAATTTTAGGAAAGAAAACCCCAACTACATTGGGTATTCTCAAAATTCAAGGAGAATCCAATTAATCCATTATACATTTATACCCATACTCCATTAATACAAAAAAATTAAATCCCATAACTTTATGTAATTTTCCCTAAAAAATGTTCATCATCCTTGGGAGTCCTAAGACACACCCAAATAAATAGGAAAACGAATTAAGAGAAGGAAAATACCAGAAAGTGGGTAATGAGATGTTATAGGAAATGAGCTTAATTTTACTTCAAAAGTTTGGATAGTCTAAAAAATACACATTAGTTTGTGGATGATTAGTAGTGCTCAAATGTATCTCCGTTTCTAGATCCCTTTTAAGACTCTTCCAGAATATCGATGTAAACTGAGGGTCACAATTAGATAAAATCAATAGTGGTGACCCATGAAGTTGTAACATTTCCTTGATATATATCCAGTCAAGGATAACAAGGGGTAGATATTATCTTATTACTAATAAATGTGAATACATGATAATATAATCAATGATTACCAATATACCATCATTCTTCTGTAAATTATTTGGGATTCCAATGAAAAAGTCCATTGTATTATTATACCACACCTACATAGGTATAATGATATAGGTTGTTTGAATCCATTAGGATGTTGTATTTCATCATTTACTTGTTGGAATACTAATAATCAAGACACATAGTCCACAATTTACTAATTCATACCATCCCACGAGAAATTGTTTTCTTAAATACCTATACATCTTTGTGCAACTAGGGTGTACAGATAAATTTCAGGTAACTAGAAGTTCCTTATTCAATTACGATATGGATGGAAGAAATAACCTCTTTACAAAATTCAACACTCCATCTCTATAAATTACATCTATAAATATATCATCATTTACTACTCTAATATTCCCTTTTAATTTCTTGGAATCCTTCTAGGACTTCTCTATCTTTTATAGTATGGATGTATTATCAATTCTTGAAAAGGGAATGATAGATCCTCTTACCTAAAAATAATAATATCCATATTTACTAGATCTCTACATATAAGACTTTTATTATCCTTATCATGGTTATAAATCCATATTCCCTTCTACAAAATACATTATCCACCTTGTTTTACTTCCTAGAGTTGTAGTGTATTGAGAAATAAAAATCCTTGAGTAATTCTAACCATCTTCTTTGGCCCATATTGAGCTCCTTCTAAGAGATGATATACTTAAAACTCTTGTGGTACATATATATATATATATATATCACATATTTAACCATAATGGTAGTGTATTCATATTTTAAAAGAAAATATTCAAGCTATCAGTATAAATTCTTGAGTTGAATAGTTTTGTTCATGGATTTTCAATTTCTTTGATGCATAGTAAATCACCCTATCATTCTTATTACAAATCCTACCTTACCTAATGAAGGAGTTAATATATTTTCATTAATAAATATACTATTAATTTCTTTAAAACATTCCTCCCATTACCTTGACTATGTTAATTTAACCTCTTTACATGTTAAATTGGTTAATGGGTGGGCTAATTCGGAAAAACCTTGAACAAAATGCCAATAGTAACCTACTAAACTAAGGAAGCTTCAGATCTCGATTATGTTCATCCATTTAATAAATTCATTGAATAAATTTTTCTATGAAGTTCCAAAAGATATTTTATCCTTGGAGAAAATATGGCCAAAAAAACAAACATAACTGAGCTAAAATTCACACTTACTATTTTTCCCATATAATTTTTTTCCTGAGGTCTATTATTTTTTAAGATAAATCATGAGCTCTTAAGATATCTTAGATTATATCGAGACATAATTAATAAATACCACCAAAAATTTATCAACATAATCATATAATACTTTCTATATCATATGTATAATGATACAAGGCTCATTAGTCAATTGAAAAGTCATTACCGTAAACACATAATGTCTATACCTTGTTCAAAATACCATCTTTGATATATCATCCCTCTTCACCCTTAACTATTGATAACCAGAATGGATGTCGATCTTTGAAAAGTGTCAGGATCATATAGTTTATTCAAATATATTATAAGGGGTACTTATTATTTATATTAATGGAATTGACATCCCTATAATTGATACATGGTCTCATAGACCCATTATTATTTTTCAAAAATAAATAGGGGTTCCCCATGGTTAAACACTAGGGTATATAAATACCTTATCCCACAAATCCTATAGTTGTTTTGTCAACTCCACTAACTCTAGTGATTTTACTATAAAGGTAGTTTTACATATTGGTCTTACATTTAGAATGATTTCAATGGAGAACACAAATTCTTACTTTGGTGAATGACCAATAAATTCTTCTAAAAAAATTAATAAATTTTAATACCACATGTACATCATCTATAATTAAGATATCTTCCTTATCCATAGATATTACATGAACCTAAACTCTTTCCAAAGTGTGAAATATCTATTTTGGTGACTTAATCCATTTTTCGCTACTAATTTATTGGTAGTTCCACTATATGGACTAGGTTTTTTCACATGAAATGGTCTGACATAATTACAGAATGTTGATGATAAGTATCTCACTCTAAATGGGAAAATTATTTTTCATAATTGAGGTAAAATTCATAAATATTATTATAATTTAATTATCCTAAATTACAGATTCATTATCTTTCTTAGGGGGAACATACCTAAATTGACTATGGGTGTTAAAATGGTTCCCACTCCTCTCATTAGTCACTATCTCCCTACACATAATTATCTCATGATATTGAATTGTAAAAAAACGTATTACGTTTTCTAGACTATTCCATTGAAATATTGAGGATTATTCATATAAATCATGTTATATAACTAGGTTGTTTTAAATATAACCCCCAAGGTTCAAACTAAACTTGCTCAAAAACCAACTATATCAACCTAGAATCTAAAAACCTAGATCTAGAAGTTATATGAAATTATTTTTACATAATACAAGAGTTTTCACAGGAAAAAATATCATAGTATTCTTGGAATACTAGTTACATAAATATATTACATTTGAGAACATAAGATACAACATGGAAACATTTAGAGAACATTTTCATCTCTCCCACCATATCCCTGAAAATTATACATAGTCCTCCTCTAAGATTAATGGGGAAAGGAAAATAATAAGTGTGTGATTATACACTTAGTAATGAGTAACATATAGTGGAAGATATAAAAATATATACTTAGAACATGTGATATTGAAGAAATAAGTAATAAAAATAAATCCATAGTCAAGTGAAATTAAATCATAATATATCCATGGATAGCAATGAAAATAAATAGATAATTACATATTGATAAAATGAAAATTTTCATATAGCTAATTCAACACCATAAAATGATACATCATGATCTTAGACATCATGATCATAATGTTAAGAAAACGTTTTATTCTAGGTGTGAATTCACCAAAATAACCAGATATTTTTGTCTCATGAGACCTATTGATGTATCAAGGGGATATATAATGTTGGGACCCATACATATTTATTTAATTCCAATGCATTCATCGTATGAGGAAATGAATAAAAAATTCATATAAAAATTTATAGTAGTCATACATATTTTAATAAAAACATATAGAATTCCAACACTTTTCTCCCTGTCAATAAAAGGAATAACATGATCATAACCTATCTAGAGAGAAAGGTGGATTTTTAAACAATGCATAGTAAACATTCCAATTATCATACATATTATAATAATAGTGTACATAATGAAAATACTTCCCCCCATGTAAATAATAGGGATAACATGATCATAACCCATATGGATAGATAAGGTTCATGGTTAAACAATACGTATCCAACTTTCTATTAATCATTTATACTATAAAAACAAAACATAAAATTCCAATACTTTTACAATTATCGATAAAAGGGATAACATGATCATAACCAATCCAAAGAGATAAGTTTGATGGTTAAAAAATACATTGATAACATTGCAATTATAATTAGTTTTAAAATAACAATAGATAGAATGCCAATACTTTCCCCTAAGCTAATAAAAGGGACTACATGATCTTAACTCATCTAGAGAGAGAAAGTGGACGGTTAAAAAATATATAATCAACGTATAATTTATGGGGTATTTTAAATGTATAAGGAATTAAAATTATAAAATAAATAAAGATAAGGTGGTTGATAAGGGTACATTCAAAGTGTTGGGTTATTAATAGAAGATAATAATTGAGTTTAATTATTTACACTGGTAGGATACTATAACATTGGTATAAAAAATCAGTCATCAAGGTTCACAAAGAGTGTGTGAATATTTAAAAACATATCTTCTAGGAGTGTCAAGACAAGTGTGTATTCTTAGTACCACTCATCATGAATTAGGGTGAGGGTAGAGTTAATTCTTCAATCAAACATTGTTTTGGTGATTACCCCTAGGTGAATATGTGCCACAACAATATCTCATTTCTAGTATCCAAATAGGTATGTCATTTCTAGGAGAAAAATTCACTCATTACTTTCCCAAAATTTAGGATTTTTGGTAATTATGAAGGATTAGTAAAATTATTTAATGAGATGAAATATTATTTAAAATATATCAAATGGGTTATAAAGCCATATAATTGCAAGTATGATTAGATAATAATAAATGTTTGTAATTGATAATTCAAGGGGTGGAATGTGAACCCTTATGTCTATATAATAAAGGAATAGGAAAAGGATATAATGAGAGGAGATATGTAGTCACTCATTGATATCATATCAAATAGGAACTAATACCATGAAATTAAAATCAATTAAATATTTATAAATTATATTATAACAAAATATTTCAATTAAAAATTAAAGAGAAGGATTGAAACCCTTACCTTCCTATGTATCTTCATAAAGCATTGGGGACTCCGTAAAACCATAGGAAAACATTGGGAGGACTTTTTAGAGGGTTAGAGAAGGTAAATTAATTATTAATGCCTTCGGGGTGGATTTTAATGAGACAATGGGAGGGAGTGAGCTTCGTTTATAGGTAAAAAAGAGATCCATTTTAATAGAAACTAAATTTAAGTAAGGGGTATGAATGGAATCACTAGGGTTTTAGGTGGGTTAGTTGAGTTAGTTGAGTTAGGTTGAGAAATAGTAGGTGAGACATGTGGGTATGAATTTAATACCTAAAAAGGATTTATAGAAGGTATAAGTGACCTTATAATTATTATTAATTCTACATACCTAATTTACACATTTTACCCGTATCAATCATAGTCAAAAAGTAACCATGGTGATTATTTTATTACTAAAAATATAAGATGACCCTTATTACCAAATTTAAACATGGTTTATCTTAATTTTAGATCTACTTAACCCAATTCAATTTCCAAAAATGATAAAATTAAATTATAAATTAAAACATAAGATTTAGGAAAAAAATTCATATAAAAATGTATCATTATATACTAAGTGTTTTTTATTCTTATTTTTGATTAAATATTAATTGAATGACTGATTGTATATAATTTTTATGTTTTTAAATAGAAAATTAGAGTCATGTTTTAATGTATATTAATCTAATCTATTTATATAATTATTTTATAACTCTTATAAAATTAATTCTTTAAAACAACCATTTTACTTTTATCATGGTAATTAATATTTAACCTATGTAATTTACCCTAAATTCATAAAACTATTTTCATATTTAAAAAATTTATATGTAAAAATTGTAAATATAAATTACATTTATCAAATAAAATTAACATGTGTAGGGAAAATTAATTTTAACATTTGTGCGTGTAAAAAACCATTTCTAGAAAAAGTGTATTTTTGAATAAAATTGTGTATTTGATAGAATTATCAATTATTATTATTTTTACAAAATAAATTTTTTATTATAAAACAAATATATCTTATGTGGATTCAAATCAATCAAAAACCAAATTTTCTCTAAAATAATATTTAAAAAAATTAAAATACCAAAAAAATCTTTTATTAGAATATTTTATTTAAGTTTATAAAATATTAAACATAGGTTTTTATAATTTAAGAATAAAATTTAATTGTAATGTCCTGAAATTTATGTATACATTTTTTTAAATTTTATTGAATTATTTTAAGACAACACGCTGTGACGGCATGTGATTCTGAGGCCTGGTGAGTTCGGAACGAAATATTGAACTTTTTTAGTTTATTTAAGTAAACATGCAAGCGGGTTTTTATAAATTTTAAACCAGTGCTCAGGCCAAAAATCTGAGGGCACTGTTGAAATTAGAACACGGGGATTCTCCTAGAGAGGACCTAACTTTGATTGGAATGGGTCAGATGGAAAATTTATTTTTCAAACTTTTCAGAACATAGTAAAATAACATAACAAGTTATTTTATTTTATTTTCTCACCATTGAGAGGCGGACGATGGTGTTGTGGTGCGACGATGAGGCACATTATAGGAAGATTATTAATTACTTGGTTTTGTGTAGTGTAATGACACATTAAATGGAGTGTAACATAAACACAATGATGTGTTTTATTTTAATAAGTTAACACATTCGAGAGTTGAGAATTAAACTTTGGAAATTCTCTGATGAACCTACGGCAAGGATTACCTCAAACAACGAATGACAAACACCAAAAAGATCTCTAGTAATTTCAACGCTTTACGAACAACGGTACTGGGAAGCAACGAACACCAATAGAGCTTAAATCCTTGAGGGTGGAGCACTTCAATGACAAATGTCGATCGAGGTTGGGGTTTGTTTTGGTTTATGCTTTCCCCGTTCTTATTCTAAAATAATTAATGTGGATCAACCCATGAATAGGTTGATCTGTGGATCATGTGTTCTTGTGGGAGGGTGTCTTTATGTGGTTTTCTACAGTGGGATTAAATTATTGTTGATAGAATTGTGAACCTAATCCTACACCTTTTAAAAACTTCTAATGCGGAGGGTGAGGGTCGACACGAAAAAGGCCCAAACCCCCCTTTACCTTGGGAATTATTAGTGGATGAATATTTGAAATGGTGGAAAAGAAATTTTGAGGCCCTCGTAGGGAAGGAGACACCCTACAGAGGCTAGAGGCGTAGTTTGTGTGAAGAACGAACCATCGGTGCGGACCCAGTGACCCGCGGAAAGACCCCCAGGTGCACCACAATGGCGCGCTAGAGGAGGCTGTTGTGGTGAGCTTGGGATATAGTGAACTGGGAAGAGATGTCAGCTAGGTTGGTGGTTGGCGGTAGAGACGTGGCCCCTCATCCGCGTCAGTGGAGTGGCCCGCAGCTGCGGTCCGCACATCTCCAGAGCACATGGTCGATTGACAGCATGCAGGGAGTTCAGATAGTAGTATTGGCTGACCGCATAGTATTAGGCCACGATCAATTGACCATGGGGAAGAGGTGGCCCCACAAATAAAATGTGGGGTGATGGGAAGCCATAAACGGCTTCCAGCTTAACGCAGCTTCGAACCGTGTCCCGGCTAGGCAGAACCGGTCTGCCGATGGCGGAATCGGTGTGCCTATGGCGGACCGGATAGGGCATGGGCTGGACCTAGGCTATGCCAGGTCCGGGGTGGGTTAGAATACCTGGGTCATTTCAATGGACCTAGAGACAGGTCAGGTCATTTCAGTCAGAACGAGTAGGGTCGGTCATACTAGGTCTGACCTAACCGGGGCCTTCTTGGAAAAACATCAATATCTTGCAATCCAGATGTTTGATTGATGAGACTTTTGTGGTGTTGGGACCCTCGCAATGAGTTGTATCATTTGAAATAATATACGAAGGATTTAAAGGAAATTGAAAGTAAATTAATGGATTGGGGAGCGGTTCTCCCAAGAATAATTGTGCTACGTGAGGAAACCCTGCGGTTGGATGAGACTTAAAGACTGCTGACTAGAGACCCTATGTGAATCAGATACTATGGCCCAGTGGGAAGAAAAATATGTGTGACCCGAAAGGCCCATAGTGGGGAAAATCTTTGTTGTGACCTAGATGGATCATGGTACTCGACAGGAGAAGTACCTCAGTATGGCCATATGTGGCAGGTGGCTTCTGTGTGACAGAGTATTCCCGCATTGGGGAGATGATCTTTTGTGAACCATCATACCGACAGTACTCATCAGGGATGATTAACATGGTAGTACTAAGGTTAGTGGGAAGTGTATTATTTGTAACCGAACAGGCCCACTGTACACATTGAGGAGGAGTTCTCCAACAGCCCATGATGTTCAACATTATGACTGATGGTTTTACTTTCCTACTCTAGAATATACCTAGTGCGAGTTGTCTTGTAATCATGCCTCAAGATGATACTTCATGGTTTCTTGTGGATTAATTTTTGGTTTTTCCTTGTTTTTTTGGGGTCCCTACTAAGTATGTTTTTACTCACCCCTTCACGGGCTTCGTCTACATGTATTTTTTCTGGTGTGGATGACCGCCACCTTGATGGAGAACTTGGTGGCCCAGGGTCTGGTGGTTCCCAAGTAGACCAGGAAACAATGGTGTACTTATAAAGCTTCCATTACCTACTATGTACTTACCCATTAGTTGGGATTTCTAGCTGATGGATTCTATATTGTTCCTTGTACTTTCCTGTTTTCATTTTATATTTTGTTGGGTTTGTATTCTAGCCCATTGGACCTATAGTCTGTACTTTTACCCAGTGGTTGTTTAGTGGCATGCATGTTTACTCTTCCAGCTTTGTATGTGGTTGAGTCTGCGTGCATACAGTTACTCAAGAAAATGCATCCCACTTGCAGGTTGACTCCTTTGATTCTAGTCGCCAACCCCTGGCCTTTGGGAGGCAGGCTTGGGGTATGTCACAGCAAGGGCCCTGGGGGATGAGTCGTGACAAAGTGGTATCAGAGTTGGTCAGTTCTACCTCAAAGACCAAGATTATGTTGTTTTGTTTTTGGGGAAATATTTTTTATTGTTTCGAGTTCTAATTTCAGATTCGGGGAGTCCAGTGTTGGTGCAGTGGCTGATGTATCCATAAATTAGGACCCTGAATTCTACTTTTCGGCTCTATACTTGAAAACAATGGTTGTATACATGTCTCCATATGATCTTCTTAAATAAGAGTCAACTTACTAGGTATAATCTTCTAACTATTGTACATCATTATCGATTTAAAGATGCCTCCATGCAGACAGCCAGCTAGGATTCTGATACGTGATCGTGTAGACAACCCACCTAACGATGAGGTGTCTGCTCAGGGACCAGTCCTAGAGATGGCCTTTCCAGGTGGTGCAATAATTTTTCCACCACTCATTAATCAGCAGTTACTACCTGAATTACTAGTAGAAGACATATGTATAATTATTTCCTTGCACGAGTTTCAGAGATATATACATTCTAGGTTCGGCAGAGAGATAGATCCTCAGGTTGTTGAGGACTGGCTGGAGGTAGTGACGCAGGTCTTCGACTTAGTGAGGACATTTCTTGACCAGATGGTGATCTTGGTCGCAATACTTATCCAAGGATCAGTAAAGATATAGTGGATCTTGACCATATAGACACATGAGGAGGTGACCCTCATCCGAATAGACTTTGATTAGCTTTTCCAGTAGGAGTTTTTTCCATGACTTTGAGTTCTCTCTACATAAATAAGCTCCATTACCTACAGCAGGGTATCATGTTAGTGGATGAGTACTCTTCGAGGTTTAAGGACCTCTCTCGCTACTTCATAGACATGGTACGAGAACCTTTATTCAGGGCCCATACATTTAATCAGGTACTTAGACAAGAGATCGTGGAATCCATGGTGTCTCTCAACATTCCCACTTAGGTTGGTGTGCTGGAGCGAGCCCTTATTGTGTAGATATTCCTAGTAGAGCAGGCACTGACATCCGGATCCACCAACGGGCATCAGGTGGCAAAGTCTTCAGTAGTGATCAGTATGTTGTAGAAACAGGGGCCCAAGTGGGATAATTATTTTAGGGGGCGACCCTAGGACTCAGGTTTGGTAGTAGAGGCTCCCATAGTAGAGGTAGTCAGCAGGGAACCAGGCTATGCTTCACATGCAGTGGGTAGGGACACATGGCTCGTGACTACCTAACCCACCACACATATGATCAGAAAATGATTGAGGGACATCTAAGGAAAAGGTGGAGGTTCGAGCGAGGAGTTCTGTAGGGCAGCAGATGTAGAAGGGGAGAAGGTTGAGTGTTAGGTGATAGATGAGGGTATTATGGGTTACCACCACCACCCCCAGGTGGTCCACCATAGGCTCATGGAGCCAACAGACAGGGGCGAGGCTAGCTTCAGACAATGGAGGCCTATTACCACGGTGCTCTATATATGATTAGAGGTACGATCAGTGTATTCTCCACCTTAGTTGTAGTTCTTATAGAAATTGGTTCAAGTCACTCTTAAATTTCCATGGACCTCATTTGGAGATCAGATATTTGGTGGAGTCATTGGCTCGATCATTACAATTAGATACTCCTACAGGAGGGGATTCTATAATTACACATTGGTGCTGGTAGTGTGAGATTACTCTTGTAGGTGAGATCTTTGGCGGGGATCTCCTAGTAGCAGTGTTGATGCCTTGTAACGCCATCTTGGGTATGGACTAGCTATTTATAGTCCATCCTCATATCGACTGTTTAAAGCATAGAGTGCAGTGTGTCTATGAGGATAGGACCAAGTTTTCCTTCACCAGTGAGAAGGGATCTTTTTCAGCACATGATAGACTTCCTCAAAGAAGGTAGCAGCTGATCACTCTCCAGTTGGATAGCCTCATCCATGGTGTGGTGGATGAAATTAGTCTGAATGTTCCTATAGTGGTGGATAAGTATGAGGATATCTTTCCTAAGGATGTTCTAGGACTACCTCCTCGCATGGTGGTAGACTTATTCATCGATTTTTACCCAGGAACAACACTGATATCCACACTATCATGTTGGATGGATCACATGGAGCTTCTCTATTTGAGGTTAATGCTGGATTACTTGTAGTAGAGGGGCTTTTTGAGACCTAGTGATTCTCCATAGGTAGCCCAAGTGTTGTTTTCCAAGAAGGAAGATGGGAGTTGGAGGTTGTGTATAGACTTCCAACACCAAAACCAAGTGACTGTGATAAACAAGTATCCACTATCGAGGATTGGTCACCTATTCGATCAGCTGAAGGGAGTGAGGTGGTTCTCTAAGATCAACCTTAGATCAGACTATCGTCAGCTTCAGGTACGGGATGAGTACATACCAAAGACAGCCTTCAAATGCCGGTATGGTCACTACAATTTCTTGGTGATGCCCTTCAGCATGACCAATTACCCATCAGTGTTTATGGGACTCTTGAACAGGATCTTCCATCGATACCACGATCATTTTTTCATGGTCTTCATTGATGACATCTTGGTGTATTCGGTATTGAAGGAGGAGCACGTTACACACCTGTGAATAGTTCTAGATACACTCCAAGAGCACCAGCTTTACAGTAGGATCTTGAAGTTTCTATTCTAGATTCAAGAGGTACACTTTTTAGGATATGTCATCTGAGAGGCTGGAGTTGCAGTGGATATGGTGAAGATAGAGGCGTTTCTTGCCAGGGAGCCACCTAAAAGCATGACTGAGGTGCAGAGTTTCTTAGGGTTGGTCGGATACTACAAGAGGTTTATGCCCAAATTTTCCAAAGTAGAATCACCATTATCATCCTTGGAATGAAAGGGAAATCCCTTTGGGTGGATGGAGAGGTTCCAGTAGATTTTCCAAGATCAGTGGGGGAGACTGAAGAGTGCCCTCATATTGAGACTACCAGAAGAGGTCCTTCGGTATGTAGTTTTATGCAATGCATTGTGGACCAGACTGGGTTGTATTCTGAAGGAGTGAGGGGTGATCACCTATGGATCATAGGAGTTGAGAAATCACGAGAAGAAATATTCTACCCATGAACTAGATTTAGCATTGGTGGTATTTTCCTTGAATTTGTGGTGGCACTACTTGATGGGTGGACAGTTTACAATCTACTTTGAGAACCAGAGTCTCAGTTATATCTTCTTCCATAAGGACCTGAACCTGAGATAGTATTGATGGCTAGAGTTCCTCTAGTAATATGAATTCTAGATATTCTATACTCTTAGGAATGGAAACATGGTGGAAAATGTGCCAAGAAGGAGGTCTAGTTTACAGCTACTGAGTGAGGCGACGGAGCAGCTAGCTGGGATGCAGGTATCCTTCGTGTATGATGATGGAGTAGCTTACCTTTATTCGATGATTGTCACTCCACACTATTTCAGAGAATTAGGGAGGTACAACTTTTGGATTTTGACTGCGAATCCTGACGTGCTCATTTATCCTCGGGACAAGCTCTGGATAGATTTTCGATAGGTGGGGACCATGTCATCCTTTTCAGAGGATGCACTATAGTACTAGTGACATGAGGGAGGAGGTGTTGAGGGAGTTCCATACATCCCCTCTGGCGGTACATTATAGTGTTATGAAGATGTACCAGGACCTCTGACCTCAGTACTGGTGGCCAAGGTTGCAGAAAGTGATGGCAGAGTTCATTTCACGATGTCTCACTTGTCAGGAAGTGTAGTACAAGCATCAGGTCCCAGTTGGCTTGGCATAGCCACTTGAGGTACCAGATTGGAAATGGGATGGTATCTCCATAGAATTCATGGTGGGGTTACCATGCACATCCAAGGGTCATGATTCTATCTGGTTTATCTTTTGCCAACTCACCATGTCAGCTCACTTCCTACCTATCTAGGAGCAGGGATAGGTAGAGCGCATAGGATGCCTCTAAATCTAGGAGATATTTCAGCTTCATAGAGTTCCATTGAGGATCTTCTCAGACCATGATGCACACTTTACATCCCAGTTTTAGAAGGGATTGTAGGAGGAATTTTGGATTTAGTCGTGCTTGAGTACATCTTTTCACCCTCAAACAGATGTTTAGATGGAGATGACCATACAGACCTTGCAGGAAATGCTTCTTGCTTGCGTCCTTGATTTTGGTCATAGTTGGGTGGACCGCTACTAAAAATTAGTTCTATCTCCATACATATATACCCAAATTTTAGAGAAACTAGGGGTATAAGTGATATATTCTCATCTATTCCCATAGGTTAGTTACAACTGTTAGAATACATTTCCTTGATTACACAATTTTAGTGGGCTTCCCCACATGATTTCAGATTTTCGTCGGGCTCCTCCCACATGAACCCTCTCCTCCCCTCCCCGACCTCTGCCTTTTTCCCTCCCCTCCCCTCACCAACCTCAACCTCTCAGCCTCCTCCTCCCTACCCCATCCCCTCTCGAATCCTTCTCCTTCGGCGATGTCTCCCCTCCCCTCCCAGCTCCCTCACCTCTGGCGACATCCCCCCGCCCCTCTCAGCTCCTTCTCCTATGGCGACATCCCCCGGCCCCCTAATCCTCTCCTGTCACACATGACACCCCCCCATGTCCAAACAACCTGCACGACGTCCCCCTCTCTCATCTCCCTCTCCATCCACAATCTCTTCTAAATTTCATGAGGGTTATTGGTCAGTACATCGAGGTATGCTTTCATCTTATTTAATTCTTTAATTTCCTAGATTTATCCTCTCTCATATTTCCCAATTTCTTTTGGCCAAACCCTAGGGATTTTGAGGTTCTGAGATTCTAACTTTGATCCTTGTTTCTAGGGCGTATCATGGTTATCTTTGGTCTTCTACGTGTTTTTCCATCCAAAAAAGCGGTTTGGATTATCTTGGCTCATCTACCTCCATTTGAGGTTGGTTTATTATTACCTCTTTGTTTGGAACAATTTAGTATGGCAGTTTTTGTTATTTATGTACCTATAATTATGAATATAGAACTCATGTTTTTAGGAGTCTTTTTCATTAGTGAAGGGATCAATCAATTGAATAGAATTGACAAATCTTCACTTTGAATCCTCATTATATAAAGTTCCATTTCGTGCGGTAGTGCCTATTCTATAAGCGATGGAGGTAATAAGTCCAAGATAGATTACACTGGCTTGATTTCCCACATATTCTCTTCTATCTATGCCTTCTTTTATTGATGTTAGTTACATAGAATATTATAATATTGAGATGATGATGTTTTCTCCATTGACTTCAATGAGGAAATTGGGGTCACAACTGGATAATTTAGTTGTGCCTTGTGTAAATAATGAATTTGAATGGAATATTTAATAGTAATATATTAATTAAATTTATAAGGGTATCTATCAAGAATCTTCTTCCACCAACCTTCATCCTCTAATGGAGTAGTAGTGACACAACTCACCAATGTTGGGGGGTTTACCCAAATTAACATTCCCATAGTTAATAATCTATAGGAATATATCCTTAAAGAGAAAGTAGTCATATATGTTATTCCACAAAATTCATGCGTAGGAGTAATAATATAGGACATCATTAAAACTAGTAAAATTAGGTCTATTAATGTCTATAAATTTAACCAATTCCTTCACTAGAGAAACTATGAACAAACCTGAGACTTGTTTTTTTAAGAAAGAGCCCTTATTCATTCTATTTTCAAAATTTTGACAACATTTCTCTTTCTTTCACTCTTGTAGTGGGTTTTATTATTGCTCCTCTTGTTTTGGAGGGACCACATGATAGTAAGAAGACTTAAAAATTGGATCTGACATCAGTATTATCTTAATCATGACAGTCATATTCTCTACTTTACCAGGTTTCCTGACTTTTATTGTAATATTTAGTTGATATTTGGTTTTGGAGAACAAAATAATATCTTCTAGGCATTGAGATATGACATGAAACTCCAATAAATAACTAGCATATATCAATGGAAAAAGTGGTGTTTGGAACTCATCATATATATTTTATATAAAAATATCCAATATATTATCTTATGGAATATTCATAATTAGTTAATTGGATAATCCTTTCCACTTACATAAAAACTCCAAAAACCTCTTGTTTTTAAACTATTTGAAATTTGAGTTATTAAGGACAATTTTCTTCTTTAGCATGGAGCTAAATTGCTAAAGGATCTATCATCTATGATCTTCCCAAATAGTGAAAGATCTAGCTGGTTGGAACCTATAAAAAATAAATACTAGTCTTTCCATGTTTTTCTTTAAGCTTCTAATATTAATTATTGCATATTTATCTAGTGTTCCCATATTAGTGAATCATCAATCCATGAATTCCCTGAGATACTGCTATGGATCAGCCATGAAATTGAATATTAGGAATTTGGGATTCCAAATGTTAGGTGGATGAGTTATGTCCATCCAATCAAGGTATACTTTTCTTTTTACATATGTTGATGTGCATCACCCCTCAATGGATCCAATCCATGTAAAAAGTGACTTAATTAATTCAAGTATTTTTAGTAGAGCTATCTTCTAGGTCAATTACCAATTAGTGGTAGTGGGTAGAAATAGATAGGGATAAATTTACTTTAACTATTTTTTATATCCATCTTGATTCATCTAAGGGTAACATTTTACAAATATTGTTAATTTTTCCTTAAAAGATTAAATTTTTCATAATCAGTGACTGTTAGGGTTAAGTAGAGTTGTTTTTTGGGTCCCAAGTTGGACAGATAACTAGATTCCAACCTCATTGATAGATAAGTCCCCATGTTCAATGGGGGAGTTAATAGAAGAGATATATTGACCTATATGTGTGAGTTTAATTTAGTGGGAATATTTTCCCTTAACAATTCTACATTGATTCACCCCAATTTATCAAACAAAACATCATATCGATAAATTTTAAACTTGTTTTAAATGGTCATAAATTATTTGGGTTTCATGAGGTCTATAGATATATCCACACCTTTCCCTTTATATTTAAATGAATCCCATCTAGTGGGTGGTAGAAGATTTAGTGGAACTCGTAGACCTTAAGACAATATTATGTTAGGTTCAAATTCCTTCATGACAATTTCAGTTTGATCCATGTTTTGGTTGGATGGCACCACATCATGTATGTCTACATTAGTTCTATTTCCCTTATTATATGTGGGTATAACACCAATAATATTTATTAATGAAAATCACGTAGTGGAAATCAAATCCCCATTAGGGTTTAAGGGGAATTTATTATCTTTTAAATATCATTTAAGAAATATATCATAATCCTCGTTATTTTATATCATAGTGGTCTATTTAAACTTATAGCCTCTGTAAGGATCCACCTTTTCCTATCGATACATTTTAGTAAAAGGTTCATGGATGGTGATATCAAGGAATTATCCCACAGATTTCACTGATAGCGGTCCCAATGATGGATTAAAATCATGAATTAAAGAAACGTTGAATATGATTCTTATAAATAGAATCCTAACACAGAGATTCCAAAATTTCAAATAGAAGGGGTGTAATAATTCCTTAGATTTTTGTGATAGGGTGGCTCCTATAATGCTGAAAATTTTTCAATAGTCATCATATTTTCATATTTTTCATATTTTCCGAAATCTATTTGTGTGTGATCTGGATGCATCAGCTTTTCAGGGTGATATTCTCTAACCATTGTGGGTTGTTCTAGGACTACATGTTTTGTTTTCCTTAGGTAATAATTCCTCAGTATTGTGGGATATGGTGGCTCCTAAAATGCTATTAATTTTTCTACCATCATCATATTTTCATATTTTCATATTTTTATGACCCAATTTGAGTGTGAGTTGGATCAGAGACAATGAAATATATACAAGAGACTATGCAATATATATGAATTCCAAACAACCAACTCCATGTGTGATGTGTTAAATAAATAAGACACAATAACATCAATGATTTTTATAAGGTTTATCCCCTATGTGGAAATTGACTCCTTATTGTGTCTACATTTAGTATTAGATAAAAATTGTATTAATTGTGTATAAAAGTGTTTACAATTGGGTTATTAGGTATCATATTACACTGAACAGCTTTAATGGTCATGAGAAGGTATCATCCTTATGCCAATGATTTTTCATGAGAGTATATATCTCCTTGAATCGCTTTAGATTTCTAATTGGTATAGAAATATGTTTAATAGATCTCTCCTGTATTCTAATATCATTCTCAAACTCATAAACAATATCAATATTTGGCTCCCAGATGTCACTATACCAATTATAATAACTTATTCCTAAATAGTAGGTCTTCCACTTCCACTAAATGAAAAAATTCAACTACATTCACATTATTCATGTCCTCACCGCCCACCC
The DNA here is from genome assembly GCA_963277665.1 of Viscum album. Classification (NCBI taxonomy): domain Eukaryota; kingdom Viridiplantae; phylum Streptophyta; class Magnoliopsida; order Santalales; family Viscaceae; genus Viscum; species Viscum album. Next base: position 1,841,676,512 of record OY728156.1, read on the forward strand.
CCCCACACCCCCACCCCCAGACCCCTGCCTACAGCAGACCCCCCCCCTCCCCTCCCCCACCCCCTGCACTACCTACCCCCCTCCCATACCCCACCCGCATGCACTGCATACAGCTACCTCCCCCCCCTCCCCCTGCCTGCCCCCTGCCTGCCTGTAGCCCCCCCAACCCCATGCCCTGCCTACAGCTACCCCCCCTCCTTCCCTACCTAGATCTCCCCTACCCTCCAAACCCTACCTACAACACCACCCCCCCAAACCCCAACCTACAAAATCCCCCACCCCCTACCCTCTATTCCCCCCAGCCCCATGAAATGCCTGCAGCAGCTTACCCCCCCCCCCCCTCCCCTACCCTCCCCATGCCTTCCCCCTGCTAGCCTTCTACTCCCACTGCCCTACATGTAGCTCTCCCCCCCTCCCCCAAGCCCATCCCCCTGCCTACAATACAACGACCCCCCTCTCACCTAGCCCAATGCCTATAAAGTATCTTGATCTATTGTACATACCTGATGATTTATGTATACCAATACATTTTAAACCACAACATTTTATACCACTGTATTTTGTTCTTTGGATATAATAAAAAACACTAATAATTTAGGATCTTGTTGTTGTGGTCCTTTATAATATGCCCTTACCACATAAACATTCCAAGAAGTCTTCCAAAGAGGTTGATGTGGGTATGCTACAAATCATTTCTCTCTATTTTCATGGAAGGTGATTAAGTTATGTTGTGTCCTAGGGTTTTCTAGATTTTTGGGTTAAATTTCTGGAAACTCTATTGTAGTTATTTGTTACATTAGTCTTATGTAATTTTGGGTTAATATTTTGGAAATTGATTGCATTGGTTTCTCTTAGGTATTAGTAATTATTTTATTGTAGATATTATATAATTGACTTTATTTAGTGATATAATTTGGTTTGTTAATTTTTAGTTCATTCTTGAAGGTTGTTTGGAGTATGAAAGCTCACCTAGTATCGTGTATGTGATCTTGACATTTTTTATGAAAAATTCATTGGACGCATTTTGAATCACTGGGATTATGTAGGTGATTGTTTCATATTGTTCATGTATCTTGATAATGGTATGCCTATGATAGTATATATATATATATATGTCAAAGGGTGATGTTAATTATTAAAAAAACCATGATAGTGATTGATATTTATTTGTAGTAATTAATATTATATTATATTTTTTCTAAAAAAGATTATTTTGAGTGACATAATTACCATGAAAAAACCAAACCAAACTTGTACCTCTCTAAACAGTACTAACATGCATAAACCCATGCTAACCTAACATGAACTGAGTAGAACCAAACTGTATTGAATTGAATAAAAATTGAATCAACCTAACTTGATCCATAATGGATAGAATAGAACAAAATAAAAACTAGAATGAAGCATTTTTAGAAAAACATTCACAAACTAACTGAACCTTACTAGAATAAATGTAAATCAGAACAACCAAAATAGATCTGAATGATCAAAATCAAGAAAATAGAATTAAAATACAAAACAATTGAATGAAAATAAATTAGACCAATTCAAAATTATCTAAATTGAACTAATTTTATATTACAAATGATGAATCAAATTGTGCCAAATATAATGAATTCAAACCGATATGAATGCATATGAAATGAACAAAACCAAACTGATATGAACCAAATGTGATAAAATTGAGTCGATTAGAACCTAAATGAATGAAATTGTCCAAGATAATATAAATTAAAACAATATATATTAAATCTAATGAAAATGTCCCAAAAAACTTGTATCGAACAAATTCAGACTAAGCTGAAACTCGAGCCAAACTAATTATATACCATTAATAGTAAGAGTAATTCTTAATTAATATGACTCTACTATTTGAAAATATCATTTTGAAACTTGGATATATTTCCCCCTTTTATTGTAGGAACATGATTGGACCCATGAGGCATTGTGGTTCTTATATATTGGGCGGTGACTTGTTTAGTCACAGGAGACATGTATGTTGTAGTTGAGTTATTATTTTCTTTATCGCATCAGCCACTTAGGCCTTTTACCACTTTATATAGACAGAGGGTACTTATATTATGTGAAGGGGGGAAAAGGCACTGGAGGTAGCTACACGATTTTCTTTGTAGGGAGGGAGATCAGGGTAGTTTCGGGATTAACATTGTATTTCATTTTTGACAACTTTTACTATGTTGCTTTGGTTTATTTTCATTTCATTCGACATGGATTTCCAACATACGGATGGTTCATGATGAAATTTTATTTATTTTCTGCTGCTATTTTAATTAATTGTTTGTGGGGGAAATCATTCCCAAGTGGTGATTCCTTAATTCTCATACACTTTTTTCCACCTGTGGGCGTAGCCCATCCACCATAGTCTATCCTAGTATTCCTATATCAGATTTTATGTATGAACCATGGGAAGGACTAGTAAATGAGGACAATTTTGAAGGGATTGAGAATGTCTAGGAAATAATTGTGAATTCCCATTAATAAATATCAGGTACATTGGAATTTATAATGAGAAGATATGGGAGACTATGCAATATATAATGATTTTGAAAATGCTATGGGTATAAAAGGTGGTGAAATGATAATGCATTGGGATTAATAAATAAAAATTCACATTCATAACCAATTTGATAATGTAATATCATATCATGAGCTACTATACATTGTTAGATTTGATGATTAGACTCCATCCAAATGCAGCTATAGAAATACCTTGGTGCCAAAAATACTCTATCAAACACTAGATAGTTTGTTTTGAAATTCCCAGTAATACCTTCATTGACCTCATGGTAGGGCTCATGACTTTTTATCAGATCATAACTTGGGGAAAGGTAGTTATTAACTTATCACATACCCTAAGTGGAGTACCACACAACCCTAAATACAACAATATCCCCAAATGAAATACTTGATATTTTATGAAGCTACCTTCGTTCTCTGATACAATGTCAGAAACATGGTGAATCTTCCCACTGGTTCTTCTATGAAGATTTAGTTCATTCTTAGAGCCACCCCATATGGTTTTGTTTTTCTAGGGAATTCCACTCATTCAGAAAAGTCCTAGTAAATGCCTCATGATAATTGGGTTCTTTGTATTGACTTGTCAATCTCTACAGGAAAAAACTAAATTCCCCTTGTAATACTTTCAACTTTCAAAAATATCATGCCCAAAAGCAGGGTGATTAATCCCTTTTCCAATATGCCAAATGGAGTGTTGTATAACACATATAAAAGAAATTTTCCTATTTTTCTTCTTCATACTCTGGTTTTACATGCGTGAAAACCTTCATCACGGTCAAAGATGTGATCTAATGAAATATGTGAATTTCAAAATTCAAACTCTCCTTTAAAACTTCTAATAATATTGACATTTGAATCTCTATTTAAAAATATTCATTTAAGAACCTGTTCTGCTTAGTATTCATTAGAAACTTTCCCTAAAATCATATCTCAAATATCGCAATAGTGTATTCTTTATTTAAGGCTCTAAAAACTATAGAATCTATATTACCAAAAATCTTCAATCAAAACATCACTGGCATGAGACCCAAAAATTTGATTCATGAAACAATATGAACCATATAAGAGTTGCATTCACATGCTTCATGTTTTTCCTCCTGAACACTACCTGTTAACCTGCTTGTCCACACCTATAGCTGTCGTTCCCATTCTATAAGAGCTTCATGGAATCTTATGACTCCCTGTGCAACAATATTTATGTAGGCCATTGAAATTTTGTATAACTTCGTCCTATTAAACCAATTAAAAATTACTCCAGAATTCATGTATTTTAAATCAGTTCTAGATTTCAGATATTAAGATTAATTACAGCTATAATATATCATCCACCACTTTAATTCAACCAATGAACATGATCTACATCCAATTTCTAACCTGTATCAACTTTCATCCATGCTCCAAACACTTATTAATATCTCCAAATCATGAATTTCATTTCATTATGAAATTATTCCATGCATACCTTCACCCTCGTTCCTCTTCCAAGACTTCTTCTTTATGTTAACACATCAAATGCACTCTTCATATATATATTTTCAACACATATTCATGCAATAGATCTTCATGCAATTATTTTTGACTAATCCCATTCCTTTCTAATCATACATACCTCATATATTTTCCACAAATCCAACCAATATATCCTTGGTTGTAACAATCCCCCCCCTTGGATGATCTTATTCTTGAATTAGTTTCATCTCATAGAGAGGTCAGGGGCCCTATTCCTCCTATTCAAGAGAAGGTGGAAAATACTATCTTATGGGTTGAAATAGTAGAGGAGTCTCATCCATCCTATGAGGTAATTTCTTTTAAATATGCTCTATCAAGGGTCATCTCTGATGAATATCTCGTAGAAGCATCTGAGAATACTAAATATGAAATGGATTCCAATTACTAGCAGGTGAAATGAAGGACTTCTTCAAAGAATCGAATAGTTAAGTCAAATATAGTGGTTTCCACTTCAGGGAAATCCAAGAGAAAACCTTGCAACTTGGTTTCTCCCTCCTCTACCCCTAATTTGTGGAAATCCCTTTCTGGTATTGCATTGGATGCTAAGTATTCCAATAAGATAGTTGGTGAATCTCAACCTCCATTAGTTTTTGTTTGCATTGTGAAATTAGTACCTATGATGGAAAGTTGTTCTGTATAGGGAGGTAATTCTAATATGTCCTTGGTTCACTGTTTATCAAACACTCCTTTAAGTATCTATCATATGTACAGTACATGTCCAACCCGAAAACCAGTGAGTTTTGACTTATTCAATGTTCATATTTTGGATGCTATGATTTCTTCAGCCTTGAAGAACTCTAATGGACTTAGAAGATCCAATTCACCTCTAACTAGTACCACTGATATCCTGGTTCCTAGATCACCTGCTTTGCAGACTCAGACCTCTACTCTTGTTAAGGTTGGACACAACAAATATGCCATTTCCTTAACCCCTACTCTTAAGGTAGAATAGGTTGGGAATTCTATAACCTTGTCTTACAAGCAGTCTACTAGTGAAAATACTTATTATAGGGATAGTCATGGGGTTTCATATTTTAAGATCCCCATGACAGATAAGGTATAGAGTAAACTAAGTATAGACCTATCTCATCGTGTTAAGGGGACTCAAAAATTAAAGGTTATTATTCACAATTCCTTTAAATTGTTGGCATCTGGAAGCAGTGAAGATGATGGGCAAGCAAAAAACTGGGTTTTGGGAGCTGAAGTAATGATTCGGCTAGTTAATGTGGAAATTTTAGATGATGGATATGAGCCATGGATAGTGGTATCCACATTAGGGAAATAAATTTTTATTATTACAAGTTTATAAATGATTTTTTAGTATACTTGGGACCATCTTCTGTATTGTGAACCAGACCGTAGAAATATAGTACAGGAAGGTTGTATTTTTTGCATCCTCTATCAGAGTTTATTTGGATTCAATAAGAGATAAATGATTTTTATGATTCGTCATTAAGAATTTATTTAGGAATTTTCTGATAAGAAATTTTTTCTTCTTTGAACAATTTGGCCAGCTCTGATTTTGTTTTAATAGGTGAAAACAATGCATTGTGGTTTCATTGTTTTTTCATTCTGGTTTTCATTTTTTAATAGTGGTTTCAAAGGGGGTGGGGGTTGGGTGCAGGGTGGGGGTTGGGTGTAGGGGGTGCGGCTGGGTGTGGGGGGGATAGGTGCAGGGGGAAGTGGGGGTGCAGGTGGGGGTAGTGGGGGGGTGAAGGTTGGGGGGCAGTGGAGGATAGTGGGGGTGAAGGGGTAGGGGGTGTGGGTATGGGGGTTTAGGGGGAGGGGTGTCCATGGAGTGTCTATGGTGGGAGGGTGTGTCTATGGGAGGGGTTTATTGGGGTGTTTATGGGGGGAGGGGTGTCCAGGGGGTGTCTAGTGTGGGAGGGGGTGTTCAGGTGGGTCCAGTGGGGGGCCCAGTGGGGGTGTCTAGGGGGTCCGGTGGGGGTGTGTCCAGGGGGTGTCAAGGGAGGTCCAGGGGGTGTCCAGGGGGTCCACTGGTTGTCCAGTGGGGGTGTCTAGGGGGGTTCAATGAGGATCCAGTGGGGGTGTCCAGGGGGGTCCGGGGAGGGGGGGTCCAATGGGGGGGGGGAGTCCAAGGGGGTGTCTCTTGGGGGTATCTAAGAGGGGGTGTCCAAGGTGGTGTCCAGGGGGGTGTCCAGGGGGGCTGCCCAGGGGGGTGTCCAAGGGGGTGTCTAGGGTGGTTTAGGGGGGTTTCCAATGGGGGTGTCTAGGGGGGTTGTCCAAGGGGGTGTCTAGTGGGGTGTCCAGCAGGGGGTGCCTAGTGGGGGGTGTGTCTAGGGTGGAGGGGGTGTCCAAGTGGGGGTGTCTTGGGGGAGAATGGGGGTATGCAATGCGGGAGGGGTGTGGTTTCATAGTGGTTCCATTGTTTCACTGTGGTTTGCATTCTAGTTTGCCGGAGAAAGGTAAAACCAAGGTGGGAAGCTACTATTTCTAGGAAAACCATCTATAACCATGGATCTTTATACTGTGGGTATATATGATACTTTGAAACTATCTATTCCTATGGTTCAATGAACCATGGGTATGTGTGATATGAAGCAAACTACCCACGGTTCACTTAATTGTAGGTATATAATGTGTGATGAAAAAATGTATCCCCATGGTTCTATAAACCGTAGGTATAAATTTATACCCACGGTTTACCAAAACTGTGGGTAATATGAAATTTTAGTGAGTTATACCTATGGTTTTTGAAAAACTATGGGTATAGGGAAATCAGGATGCCTCAGGAGCCCACGTTTCATGAAACCATAGGTATATCCTATACCATAGTTTGATGGGTTACACCCACAGTTTCGAACTATGGGTATAAGATAATTTTCTAGTAGTGGGCCACCTACCACTACTGGATTTCTCATACAATAGCAGTTATCACTCCACCATCGACATTGCACCATTTGAGGCCTTGTATGGGCATCCATACAGATCACCTATATGCTTGACAGACCGAGAGGAGTTAGTAATCATGGTTCCAAAGTTGTTATGAGCTACGACTGAGAAGGTTAAGATCATCCAGGAGTAGATGACGAGTGCATAGAGTGGACAAAAATCGTATGTTGATAGGACACAGAGACCCTTGGAGTTCGACGAGGGAGACCATGTGTTTCTTTGGGGTCTCACCCTGATGGAGATTGTTGAGATTTCGATAGGGCAGAAAGCTATCTTTGAGGTTCATCACACATTTCAAGATTCTCATTAGAGTTGGAGAGGTGACATACCACTTAGCTCTTCCCCCACAGATGCACCAATTGCACAATTTTTTTACATGTCGTAGTTGAGGAGGTACGTTCACGATCCATCATACGTCATCAACTGGGGTGAGCTGGAAATTGATGATGGGACAAAGTTTTTGGAGTTCTCAGTATAGATAAAGAATTGACAGGAGTGGGTCCTTCATGGTTGATCGATTCCTCTGATGTGTGTTTATTAGCAGCATAAGAATCTCTAAGAGATCACATGGGAGTGGGAGGCTCAAATTCATGCTCAGTACCCCACATTTATTTCATTATCCCTTGTTTTTAATTTTGAGGACATAAATCCCTAAGGTGTGAAGAATTTAATTTCCTGAAATTTTCATATAATTTTTTTAAATTGTACGGAACTATTTTGAGACCACACGCTTTGACGACACATGATTCTGAGTCCTAGTGATCCCGAAATTGAATTTTGAAATTTTTTTAGTTTGTTTGAGTAAACGTGCAAATGGGTTTTTCTAACTTTTAAACCGGTTCTTAGATCAAAAATATTAGGGCATAATTCAACTTGGAATGTAATGATTCACCTCAAAAGGACTTAACTTCGACCAGAAAGGGTCTAACAGAAAATTTATTTTTCAGACTTTTTGGAAAATAATAAAATAACTTAACAAGTTATTTTATTTTATTTTCTCTCCATTGAATGGTGGATGACGACGCTGTGGTGCGAGAAAAAGGAACATTAATGTAATATTATTAATGTATTTTTTGTGTAGCATAACAACACATTAAATAGAGTGTAACTAGTATGTTGTTTTATAAATAAAACAATGTAATAACGCGACTTTTCAGGGTAATATAAATATTCTGATATGTTTTATTTTAATAAGATAATGTGTTGGAGAGTTGAGAATTAAACAATGTAAATTCTCTGAATAACCTATAGCAATGATTCCCTCCAATGGTGAATGATGAACTCAGGAAAGATCTCTAGTATTGTCAATGCTTTATGAATAATGGGACCGGAATGAAACAAATTCCAATGGAGATTGAATCCGCGAGGGCAGACCACTTCAATGATGAACGTCGATTGAGGTAGGGGTTTGTTTTGGTTTATGTTTTCCCTATTCTTATTCTAAAATGACGAACGTGAATCAAAACACGGAAATGTTGATCTTCGGATCGTGTGCTCTTGTGGGAGGGTGTCTTTCTTTGGTATTAGATAGTGGGTTTAAATTATTTTTGATAAGACAGTGATCCCAATCCTCCCCTTTTTAAAAACTTCTAACACGGAGGGTGCGAGATGACATGAATGAGGCCTGACCCCCCTCTTCCTTGTGCAGTCTTGGAGGAAGAATATTAAAAATGGAGGCAATGAATTTATTAGGTATTTTTAGGATAGGTGATTCCCCATGGAGGCTAGAGGAGCAATCAGTGTGAAGAACAGACCACCGGTACAAACCCTGTGGCCCACGAAAGGACTCGACGGCGTGTTGGTGCCCGCGGTGGTTCCAGAAACTACTGGCAGTAGCCCGTGGAGCTAGCCGTGGGCGGGTAGTGGCATACCATGAAGACGTTCCGGAGGAGTCTTTCACATCTGTCTCGGGCCATGGTGAACAGGGAAGAGCCGTTGGATGGAGACAGAGACATAGCCCCTCGGCCACATCGATGGAGCAGCCCGCAGCTGCGGGCCATGCATCTTAGGAGCATTCGGTCGATTGACCACTTGTGGGGAGTATTTCTGACTAGATTGGATGGTCCTATAGCAGCATGCCACATTCACTTGACCATAATAGAGAGTGGCCCCATGGATGACCCATGGGACGATGGGGAGAAGGACAGGGCGTGAGCTGCCCCCACGGGCCGGACCCACTCCAGTGGTCCAGACCTACCCCAACGGGGTGGACCTGCGGCCCAACGGGCTAGACCCAGGTCAGGATGGGTTCGGGTTGGGTCGGATGACTCGGGTTGGGTTGATGGACCCAAGGTCAGGTTGGGTAAGATCAGACTCAGACACAACCAACCTCTTTTTAGAAAAATGTCAACATCTTGCAAACTGGGCATTCAATTGATGATCCATTTGCATCTTTGGGACCCACATGATGTGGCAGATCTTTTGAAATAATTTATTGAGGATTTCATGGATGTTGGAATTCAACAAATGTCTTGGAGACTGGTTATCCTGAGATCAAGCGTGCTACGTGCGGAAACCCTGAGTTTTTCTAAGACCTAAAGATTGCTGACAAGCGACCCTGGGTGGATCGGATACTATGGCCCAGTGGGAAGCGTCTTCTGTGTGACCCGACTATCCCACAGTGTGGAGCAACTTCTGTGTGACCTGACAGACCTCCGGTACTCAACAGGAAGAGTACCTCAATATGTACATAGGTGGGAGGTCTCTTCTATGTGGCCCGGCATGCCCACGACGAGGAGCGACATCTGTGTAATTCAACATACCAACAGTACTCATCCGCGATGAGTACCACTGTGATTCTAAGGTTAGTGGGAAGCAGCTTTTGTGTTACCGGAAGGCCCACTGTACTCATTGAGGAGGAGTTATTATAAGGAATCAGCCTTGAAACATTACTTAATCTTGAATTTTAGTCAAGAACAAACATTATTACAAATTGAGGATATTTTTGGGTTTATAGTTTTATATAATATGGATATCTTACATACATAACATACCACATTCATACGAAGAGGATACCACTAAAAATAGTATCCATTTTTTTCAAAGTATTAAACATTAAAACTTAAAACACTATTTATTTGACAACACTCCAAATCAAACATCACAACTCCATTTTATCTCTTAACCACACTTATATCTATTGAAAAATATTTTAAAAACATGGGATGTGTATAAAACTCAGTAAGGGATATAAAAAAATTGTTAGTGAAGTGATAGTATAAAAACCAATAAAATCCATAATCATAAAAACACATATGCATGGAAACATCATGGGGATTCCTTCGGACATATTTAACAAATCACTATTACATTAACCCTTAAACATGGAATGACTTTTTGGTGAAATTCTATATTTGGAGTACCCAATTCATTGGAGAGCTATAATGGGGCTCACCCATCATATCTTGAGCTATAATGGGCTCAACCCAACATATATTGAGCTATAATGGGCTCAACCCAACATATCATGGGTTATAATGGGGCACATCCATCATATCTTGAGCTATAATTGACTCAACACAACATAAATATTGTTAAAGGAATATATCATGAATGAAGCACTTCATAACTCATTTACACCATTGAGCAAAACACATTCACATTTCAAAATACCCTTTTTCATAAAAATCACTCTTAGAGCATAAACACTACACAAAATATAATGAAATATTATCATATAAAAAACATATAATAAAGAAAATATGGTAATATAACATCATGAAATCATAAGAGTACACTCATGTCATAAAAAAGAACAATCTCTTCTATTTTTGTAAAGGAGATATTTAAAAGTATTTTAAGTGGAAAGTCCTTTACAAAAATTACAACATTGATGATAGAATTGATTAAAATAATTCAATACGTATATATATTATAAACACACATAATACAACATGAAATATTAAAATTAAATATCACAAGTCATCTTAGCATGATAAAAACCCTTAAAGATAAAGGTTAACCCAAATAATGGAAATTGGGTTTGGAATCCACTTACAAAATTTCGGCATGGTAATGGATGTACAAGGGAGGGATTAATGAGATAGAAATGGGATATCTCATCATTAATAAATAATAAGGTTTGTATGGGTTAGGTGTGAAAACATACACCATCATTATTAATAGAAAATAAAAAGAAAAACATAGGGGTTATGCTGGAATAAAAGTGAGTAAGAGAGGATCATTTACTTTGGGTTCGACTTCCCTCAAACATCTTTAAACCTCCTATATGAAGGTTGAAAACATGTTATTAATATTTTATAGAAACATATTAATTTTATAACGCCTTTAATGATAATTTTATAACATAATTCCACCCATTCATTAATAATATTTTGTTACTTCCATTATTTTTGGGTGCATTCTTCACATGGTTTCCATGATTGGTTCATGATGAATATCCGGGTCGATTGGGAGTGAAAATACAGAATTATAATGGTATGGTATTTAAGTATTTCAAAAACCATAAATTATACCATTTATTATTTTGAATTTTTATATGAAGATGATTTATTAGTTATACCATTAATGATGTTTGTTTATATCATTTTGGGGGTTCTTTAATAATAATTTAATCATTTTGTTTTGTAAATTAAAAAAATGTGTACAAAATGATTACAAAACCTTATATAAGATATAAAAAATAAATTATAATCTGTTTCAACCATAAAAATGGTTTCATGTCTAGTATTGAAGGAAGTGAATGAAATTGAAATCACATCATCCACGATGTCGGTAAATCGACACATCACGGACAATGTTTTAATTTCTTGAATAAGTGAGAGAGGAGAAGAAGTATAATGGTGAATCTTCCATAAACAATATGAAACAAATAATATGTAATATACGGGATCATTTATTACTCTTGGATAAGTTGAGGTGAGGAAAGAAGAAGAATATAAAAGAAAATTAAAATAAAAGAAAGAAAACAAAAGAGGATGTTTACCTCTTTATCCCTTCTCCATGAGATCCTTCTTAAGGCCTTTGATTTTAGCCTTTTGGTGATAACAGAAGATTTAGGACGTAGGGAAGATAATTGGGAGGATTATTGGGTATAACATAGTTAATTCTCAATGCTTTAGAGGTGTTGGAGGAATAGGGGAATGATGGAGATATTTATAGTGGGGGAGAGGAGGAGTTTTTCATTATTTTAATCATTATTTTATTGTTTTTCTACAAGACAAAAAATAGTTATGATTCCACGACAAAAAATAGTAAATAGTTCCTGTGAATTTGACATAATGCTCTTACATAAGCCATACATTATCAAATAAATCATAATTCAAGTATTTAGAATTTATTATAAACTATCATATTTTACTATTCACCAAAAATTCAAATATTTTCGAAAAATCCAATAAATTCACCCTAACTATTTTTTGATGTGTAGAATTAAAAAAAGAAATAAATTTTTTGAAAATAATTTTATAAATACAATTAATTTAATTTTTATATAAAATAGTAATTTATTTGAAAAACAACAAATTTAAAACATTTATTTACTTATTCCAAGATATGGGTATATCATAACTTCAATTAAATCTTATATGTATACTATCATATGTGAGGTTACTATTCATAATGGTATGTTACTATTCATAAGGGTAACATTTCTATTCATAAGAGTATGTTACTATTCACCATAAATTAAGTTGGTCTTATCAGACTCTAAATATCATACTGATTGCAACTGTATATGTTTGTTTATCGAAATTCAAAACATAGAAGTGGGAAAATTAAGTTTAGTTCTAATTATAACTATCTACTTAAAATAATGTTTCATTTATTTCAATTTACTTTTAAACCCTTGGGGTGTTACAATTCTCCAGCAGCCTATGGTGTTCGACGTTATGACTCATGGCCTTACTTTATTACTATATAATATACGTGGTGTGAGTTGTCTTGCTTCGAAATCTTGCTTTGGGATGATACTTCATGGTTTCTTGTGTATTTATTTTTCGTATTTCTTTGTTTTTTTGGGGTCCCTATAGAGTTTGTTTACTCATATCTATATGGGCTTCACCCACACGTGTTGTGTCGAGTGTAGACCATCGCAGCCTAGGAGGACTTGGTGACCCAGGACCCGATGGTGCCCAGTGAGACCAGGAAGGTGGGGCATAATTCTAGGGATTCCAACAGCTACTATATACTTACCCATCAGGTGGGGTTTCCAATAGATGACTTCTAGAGTTTTCTTTTAACTTTCCTATTTTAAATTTATCTTTTATTGGGTTTGTATTCTGGCTCATTTGACCTAGTGTTTATACTTTTACCCAGTGGTTGTTTAGTGGAATTCATGTTTACTTTTCCATCTTTGGGATGTGGTTGTGCGCGTGTGTGTGTGTGTTCATAAAAGTACTAAGGAAATTCCCTCCCACTTGTAGGTTGACGCCTTCTGCACTAGTCACCAACCTCAAGCCTTCGAGAGGTAGGCCTGGGGTAGGTCACAGCATGGGCCCCAGGGTATGGGTCAGGAAATTAAAAAACATATGGTTTTACTATTTAAACAAATATTTTAATATTTAAAAGGTTTTATAAAATAATAGTTTTTTATAATTTAAATAAAAGCTACAATTTTGGTAAAAATAATATTTTTCACTATTTACATAAAAATAAACTATTTCAACAAAAATACAAATATTTCAATTTAAGATAATATATTTATAAATTTTTATGAAATGATTTATATTTTTAAAAAATTTAATTTTAATTTCCATTAATTAAAATTTAAATATATTCATAAATAAAGGCTCTTTAGAGTGTGATTGTCCAGGATTTGGATTTTACCTTATACAGTAGGATCTCAAGTATCGTATTTTTGAATTATTAATTTATGAAAGCTTTTAATAATACTAAATATGTATTTTATAAGTTACTTTATAATTTTAATAAATTTGGTTTTAATTTACAAACACATTTTTTATCTTTTAGAACTTAAGTTATATTTTTCAAAAAAAAATTGATAAATTATATATTTAGTATTTTAAAATAAGTTTTTATCATTATTAAAAAATGAATCAAGCAAAACAGAATTGAAAATAAGGAACATTTTATTTTGGGGTATAATGTGTAAAATACATAGGTAAAAACTAGTTACTCTGATGAAAATGAGGATGGAAAAAATGAGTAACCTAAGAGTTAAAGGGACTAACATGATAAAAACATATTTTAAATTAAGTGAGTGGGGGTTTTGATCAAAATTATCTATCAAAAAATCCATTATTTATCAATTTTGGATCCACTTTACTTGTGATTGACTCTCCATTATTGAAAATTTTAGTATATTTACAAAAATTTCATCCCTTTTAACTTACGAAATGGGCTCTCCTCTCCTCACTTCCCCTCATAAAAAACCCCCCCTTAGTTTAGAAAAAACTATACCCTAACCTATCCTCAACCCCCTATACACCATAAATAGGTTTTGGTCTTCTCAAAATACCACCACTTAAATGCTTAACTCCCTTCTGAAAGGGTATAATTAAAGTACTAGGGTATAAATTTCTAACTCCTTTTCTAATTTGTATTTATTTATGTACACTTCTTCTTACTCAAATTACATTAAAACTTATTAAAAAAATAACAACTATATTATTATTATAATTTTATGTCATTTCCATTAATTTATAATCATTGACCACCTTTATACCTTTCTTATTAAGAAAAATAAAACCATTAAACATGTATTGTGCAGACTATTACATCCATGAAGTAATGTATTTTTTCTTCACAGAATTATAAGGATTTTTTAAGAATGGTATTTAATATATAACTATGATTTTAATGACATATTCTAGATTCTAAAATTATAAACCATATTAATCATTTTCCCTATTCAATTAAAAATGAAATCACCATCCATGTGTATGTGTGGACTACCACCTCCATAGAATGATTAATTCCAATTTTTCTTTTAATCACCTCTATTAATAGATGGTCATGAAAATGGTTTTAATATAGAAATATTATGTATATGAAATTATTTATTTCATTCAATGATAAATTTGAAAACCTATTAATAATATGAGAAATAAACAAACGTGATAAATTCAACCATCCAAAAGAGAATTCTAAGAAAAAAAATGATTTCTTTATACTATAAAGTAACTTTTTATTGGTTATAATATTATTATAAAACATTAAAATTATGATATATAACACTAATAAACACTAAATAAGATTATTATGCTTTTTTGTAAATTATATTATACCTAAATCACTTCATAATCATTCATTAGTCATGGTATGTTCTTGTTTGGGTTAGTTTAACCACCTACTAGATCAATGTTATAAATTTATATCATGGATGAATATAGGAATTTAAAAATTATAATATGTGATATAAATAATTTAATATTGATTTTTTTTCTTAAATAGTAAATATAAAATTTTAAGTCATTATTTAAGAAAACACCCTTTGTTCGCTATGAATCATCGAGACATGATAATCATCGAAATCATCATTAATGGTCATAAAAAACACCCATATAATGAAATTGTAACATTATAAAATATCATAATACATAAATTATAGAAAATTATATTATCTATTAATGATAAAATTTGGGATAAAAATAAAGAACAACACCATAATTATGAAACTATTTCAAAACAATCGAGATTACTCACACCCTATATTGAAAATATATAATAAATTATGATCATAAGTGTCGATAATAATTGAAACTAAATTTTATAAAAGGTTATATACATGAATTTTTTTTATATATATGTGATTAATATGTTCATTTATGTTATATATGAGGATAGAGTGTGATTAAGTAAGTGGAAATTCAAGTTAAGGTTTTCATCTCAAAAAATTTATCTTTGCGATATGTTAACTATTATGTGAAAAATTTGTTTTATGTATTGTATATAAAAACTAATTAAGTTATTATATAACTAAATTCTGTTCATTAAAAGAAATTTAATTTAAATTTAAATCTCCCACTTTCAGGAGTTTTTGATTTAAATGCTCCTCAAGTTGTAAGGGTTTCTTTGTCTCTTTTTCAAATACCTGATACATGTCTAATATTATGCACCATAATTTATTTTATATGTTGTATTAACTATCATATTAACTTAAATTATAATTAATATATATATTATTTCATGATACTCTAATTTCAATTTCATGATAACCCTAATATTCTTACATTTCCATCATCGTCAGTATTTTTGGAAAACTCAATTCTCATTCACTGAGTTATGATTATTATTCTTCAACTTATTTCTTATAATTTGGATAAATTATTCGCTTTGATTGTATTATGTGGTAATTTATATTTTTCTTGGATTTAAATTTTCACCACATATCCCCTTATTAAATTTCCCTTGCGTCATGAATTATGACATCCATAAAGGATTTGGTTAATTCAAATTTCCTTTCTTTGATAAAAAACGTTATTCCACAAGCATCATTATTTTATGTTTGATAAATCTTTTTATGTCATGTTTTATCTCTTGTTAATATGATTTTTTTAACTCAAAGATGTTTTACTGATGAAGTTTTTTCTCATAAAAGTGCAACATTATTTAGTAAAAAATATCATATCCTTTAAAAATGTGTTTTCCACCATTTCAGTGTCCATTATTCCAAACAATTTTTATCATTTATTAATTTTTTTTAAATATTTTTATACTCATGTAACCTCTATATTAATACTCTACCCTTTTAAAATATATGTTATACTACCTCTTTTGTTATGTCAATTTTTAGAAAATCCATTTTAAAATATTCAAAATTTCTTCCATCCATTCAAAATCAAATGTTTTATCTTCCACCACACATTTTGTTTTAATAAACTTTATTTAATTTAGAGGATCTATTATTGATGTTTATTTTTTAAATGTAAAATTTTTCAAAGTTTTTACATCACTATTCATAACCCATTATGTCTTTTTCATGGAACCCTTTTAGAGATTTTTATTTTAAAAAAGGAAATGTATTCACATCACCTTTTTGAAAATTTGTTGTAATTTTCAAGGTTACATTATTTAATATTAATTTTAAAATTATTGGTTTAAAAAAACTTCACTTCACCTTCTCAAAAATAACTTTTTAATGTGATCTATAACTTTATATATCACGATAATGATAAATTTTTTTTATTAAAACTCTTTAACGGTTTTGATTGCATTTTCATCTTTATATTAAAATTATTATTTCCTTGGAAGTAATTTTTTATGAAAACATCACTAAATATTACTATAAAATAATTTTTTTGGGTTATTGAATTTTTTGTATCAACTATTTAGATTCTTGACATCAATTTTTGTGATATGAACTAGAAATGTTATAAAACCCATTTTTATTCCAATGGGTTCTTTACATTGTGTTTAATGACTTTTATTCAATTGGATTCATATGTATGGATTCCTTATGGGTGGGGTCCTATATAACACTTCATTTTATTAGTAAATTATTTATATCTCATGAGACAATGATATTAAGAATGGGAATTTTTTGTTCGCATCCTCAAGCCTGAACAATTTGTTTGTTCACAATATGAAGCATGAAAGTTTTGTTTGTTCAAAACATGAAGCACAGAAAAAAGTATTTACAACATGAATTTTGGGAATTTTCTTCAAAAATTAATCATGGAAAAAATTTCACAGTGTTATAATTTATGTATTCTTATCTTTATTCTAAAGTTCTTTGTTATGCTAGGTTTCAAGGGCGTGTTAAATTTTCAAGCCATGTGCCTATGATTATTCTCTCATGTCATATGTTTTCACACTATTCTATATTAAAGTATTATGATATTTTAAGCCTTATTATATTAGTTATTGTCCATTATTTAATGTTTATAATTTTTTTATATATCCTGATTATACCCATATGCTAATCTTATGGACCGTTATGGTATTAGATAGCTAACACTTATGTTTACCCCTACGGGGCATCTATCTTCACCCATTTCTTATGTTACATACCACAAGTTATGAAGATAATAATAGTATATAATAAATATAAGATTTTATAAAGTGGATAACTTTTGGATTATTTTGAAGACTCATAATGGATTAAGCAGTTTCTCTCATATTTTTAAAAAATAAAATTTCCACTAATAAAAATAGAATGAGTTTTGTTAGTTGTTTTTTCTATAGTTATAAAACAATAAAACTAAAAGGTATTGGGAATGTATATTAATGAAATATTTTCTTTTATTCATGTAATTTAGATGGTCATTTCTACAATCTACTATAAATGGAATTTTTATCTATCATAAAACATTATCATCAAAGGATATTTTAATGATAGACATGTCATTTGTTGTAATGACCCATCACAAAATCTATAAAAACTTTTAGTGGCTATTTTTTTATTTTAAGATATAGATAATGGGTATTAATAATTTTTTGGGTTTGAAAACCTCTATGAGTGTCTATTAGGTTAAAAGGGTAATTTTTGGAAAATATTGTCTTTTATTTTATCATGGAACTTCAAACCAGGATAGAAAATATATTAAAATGATATTTAGAGTTCATGATATGGGAATGATGAAAATTATTTGGGTATTTCTTCCATCATCAGTAGGTCTAATTTAGAGTCTTTTCCATAATTAAATGAGTTGGGATAAAAAATTACTGGTCCTCCAATTCATCAATAATATCTAGATAGAATTTAGTGAAAAAAATAGAAAATAAATAACATTATTTGTAATGTAAACCCCCCCAATGATAAGGGTAAAAAGAGTGATAATAATAGAATTATATCACTATAGATATAGTGGGTATATACACTCTCTCACTATTATAAGGTGAACACCTCTATAAAATCATATCTTGATCAAATAGATTGAAACACCTCACACACACTAAAACGGTAACTGCTGGAATGATTTGATAAAGATTATGATGATAACTATCTAGGGGTTTTTCCCCTTTATATACTAAAACCTATGATTATGTTCTCTTTATGTATCCACTGTTGTGTAGGTTTGGTGGGTTTAAGCCACTAAACCCATCTATTACGCATGTTCCCTTTTAAAAAAAATTGTAATGTCAAACACATGGAAAATCAAGAGTGAGTGTCTAATATTTTGTAATTTTCTAAAAACAATATTTATTAAATATATCAAAATTATAAATTTTATTAAAAAGAAATCAACTCTATACAACTTTTCTATCTAAAAAATATTTTATCATGTCTTTAAAATGATGATTGACAATCTTCTAGGCCACTCAAGGATCTGTATAATCTGAAATTATCACAATCAATCATCTTCATCAAAAAATATTCCATGTTATCTTTAGTGTGAGTTTTATTAATGAACACACTTAATTCCTCCACCAATACTTGATCATATTTTAATCCAATGTGCTTATCCCTAGATTTAAACAAAGGATTTCCTATAATGTGAAAGGTTCTCTAGTTTTCACAAAATATAGGAATCTATTTCTTCTAATGCCCAAGCTCCTCCAACATCCATTTCATTCAAATTTCCTCTTTTCAATCTTGTGGATTTTTCATGTACTGTACCCTTTTCATGTATAATTCCATAACTGAAAATAATTTCAAAATCTAGATCACATATCCTCCGCTAGAGTATACACATAAATTGTAGTGTGTTTCGGAATGTTAGAATCGCCTAAAAATATAAATCAGTGTATCCTATGATACTAAACTCTAATCCTCTATAAGCTAATATAGAATATGAGGTTTCTTGAAGTATCTTGTGATCCTCTTCATTGTGTTTCAATACTCTCATCCACGATTCACTAAGTACTAATTAGCTTCTCTCACTACATGTGGAATGTTTGGTCTAGTGCAAACAAAAGAGAACATCAAACGGCCTACTCCTGATGTGTGAGGTACTTAAGACATTTACATCCTCTCTGATTATTTATTAAGTTTCATCATAAAATATAACATAAAATTAACTAGAATAAGGGTATATATTTTCTTATAATATTTCATGTTAAATAATTTCAATACTTATGTAATTCTTCTATGATAAGAAAATATTTCTAGTATTTCTATAAAAATAAATCTGCATCCCAGTAATCTTTTTTTCTTGTCCAAGTCCTTTATATAAAACTCCTTTACAAATTTTTCCATAGTTTTCTAGATAAAATAATTTTTGGGGATTGAAACCAATATATCATCCATATAAAAAATATAAATTTTAAAATCATTATGATACGAACACCTGAAATATGCACAAGGTGATAAATGGAGTCTATTGAGATACCCAAGATCTGTACACCCGGATCCCATTCTAAAAACATATTCATTATATACTGAATTTGATACCAAATGAAGAAATAAAAATTTAACCATATATAATTAAAATATTAATAACCAATATTGAGTCACTTAAACACCCAATACATTTTATTCTTAGAGTTTTATAGAATTATGAACAAAAATCACTAATAAACCCCATATCTTTCTCATCAAATAGATATTTTTCTACAATAAAAATAATTTATTATTCCATATAAAGTCTTTTGCGTCTCTCATAAAATTATCCACACATGATAACCTTCAAGATATATCAGTCTTAATACTATTATTTATAAAATAGGGAGATAAAAAACATAAAAATTGTGAGCTAAAATGCTCAGTATGGGTAAAAATGGGAGATATCAATCCGATATCATAAGTGAACATATAAAAATCATAATTATAGGATAAAATAATCAGAATGCATGAATATATCATAATAAATTATTACCCAATAAAATATGGATCACAAATCATGAATCACAACAAAAATATTTTGGAATAAAACATGATTCATAAGTCAAAAAAATTAAATTTT
This sequence comes from Viscum album, assembly GCA_963277665.1. Lineage (NCBI taxonomy): Eukaryota > Viridiplantae > Streptophyta > Magnoliopsida > Santalales > Viscaceae > Viscum > Viscum album. Next base: position 1,841,697,235 of record OY728156.1, read on the forward strand.
GAGAACATAATAGAGAAATATAGTTATGTGATAAGTGTTTCGAATAAAAATAATCATCATCATAATAACATGTGTTAAGTATATATTAATTCTCTTCTTAAGACATGATTCATAATATAATCACCAAACCAAATAATTCCAATATCTTATATTAATGGAATCACTTAACTGAATAATTCCAATATCACATCTTAATGGAATCACCTAACTAGATAATTCCAAAATCATATTTTAATGGAATCACAAAAATGGATAATTACAATATTATATCTTAATGTAATCACCTAAAAAAATAATTACAATATTATATCTTAATGGAATCCTATAATCAGATAATTAGAACTAGGTAATTACAACACCATATCAGAATATAATCACCCAATCGGATAATTACAAAATCATATATTCAAAGACATAAACATTAACCATTGAATTTGTGGCCTAAAATGGATCCATAAATCATATAATTATAAAACAAAAATATTTATTCCAAAATAACAGAATTTCATTCATCATTCTTTCATAGTTTAATTTACCCTTGGGAAAGAAATGGATTTCAAGAAAATTTCCTTAAAACATCATCATAAAACATATAAAAAATAAGGTGGATAGTAACATAGATAATATACTTGATGAATCATAATAATCATTAAATAAAATTCACATAGATGAAAAATAGTTTTATAAAATCATAATAAATATGCATTGAAAAACAAGGAGAAATATCCTTTTATTTTTATAACTTTCAAAAAATGAAAAATTCATAGAATAATAAAAATTGATTTTTATTTGAAAAAACTATTTAAAACATGGATATAAATCTTAATAATTAATAACAGATATGATGGTGTTAAAATTAGACAAGTGGTAAATGTAAAAAAATCACTTTTCACACTTTTATATAAAAATTAAAAAATAAATCGTACGTGAAACCCAAAAAAGATTTCTTTTAAATTATTTTTAAATAATGTAAAATATTTTTGAAAAATTCCTTAAAAAACATTGAAATGTAAATAATAAAATTCTTGAGATAATATAAATAATATGAACATGAAAAGAAATAGTTGTGTAAAAGACTTCAAAACTTTTAAGGCAATGATTTAAAATGAAACCCCTTACAGATTTTAAAATAAAAACCCATCTGAGAGAAAGAACTTAAAAAAGAACATAAAATAACAAGAGTATAAATATATTTGTGATATAATATTTAAAATAGATATTATATGCACTATATAAATGAAAATAAGTTCATAATATGAAACATGTTATTACGAAGTGAATTCTATAAGAGAAACCCTTACCAAGAGTGTTACAAGTTAGGTGGGAATGCATCAGAAAAGAAATTATGTGAAATAAAATTACATCCACAAAAAAGGATTGGAAATAAAAAACAATAAAACAAATTATTATATCATCTGATAATAATATAGTAACATAATTTATAAAATTACTCAAAAAAATTAAATAAAATTAAGAATACCCATATGGGTTTGGTAATGATTCAAAAGAACATGGAAAGAGAATGTGAAATAAAAATTTTAATAAATTGAAAAAAGGGTATTTATTATAAAATAATTCAATGGAGGGTATTTACATCATGAAAAGGAATAATAGGTTTATAATTTGAAATATGTCTTAGGAAATGGAAATTAAGACAAATAACCTTAATGACTTTTATAACACTTGAATCAATAGTCATTAAATGAAATAATTTTATTTTGATTTGTAAATAACATGGATTAAATGAAAAATATAATAAAATATATGAAAGTCTGATTTAATAAAATTAACAATATATGATATAAAACATGGTCCACAAAATAAACATTTCTCAGGGAATTTAAATTCTGACAAAAAAACCCTTACGTTAGACTTCCTCTTAGTCGAATGCTGTCTAAAATCACTATATAACAAATTAAGGATTATTATTTATATTAATAATAACCTTATTAATATTTATTTTAATTTATATTATCCATTTATAATTACTTATTACCCATATATTAATTTTCTATTGTCAAAAATATCATTCTCGTGTAAACCAATTTGTTTACTTTACATGCTATGTTTTAGCAATTATGGCCCTTGTATATTTTTTATGGATTAATCATATAAAAATGTTCAAGATAATATAATTACAGTTTTACATATAGTTTTTGAGTCAAAAATATATTTCATATAACTAATCTAGATAGTTATCATGGAATGCTTAAAATTTCCCTTTTTCAGTGATTGATGAATTAATAAAAAAATTGAATTTATTAGTAAATAAAATTTTGAATATTAACACTATAAAACAATTAAAACTTTTTAAATTAATCATTATTATATTTTATAACTTGTACATAAGTTATTTTATGCATTCATTCGATAATAATTATAACAATATTCACATGGGTGGTAAAACAGACCAAAATAAGAACGTGTTATAATGGTTGAATGAGAAAGAACATGAAATTACATAGTGATAATATAGATTTTATATAATATTAATGGTTTAGAAAAATGGTTTTAAATTCATAAATCAGATTCAAGAAGAGGTAGATGAATAGTATATATGAGAATGATCAAGAAGAAGATATTGATTATGTTGAGAGATTAAATTTCCTCTTGATGGACCTCGTGGAAATGGGAGGTTTAAGAATTATTATTGGGACTATAATCAGAATAATAAGTAGAGTATTATTATAAAATAAAATATAAAATAGTATAACACATATTTTTAATTTTTTTTGTATCTTTGAAGGGATAGAGGAGGGGGCTTTTATAAGTGAGAGGAGTGGAATTTTTGTAAATATATTTGTTCATTAAAAAAGATAGGAAGTAATTATCAATTAAAGTTGATAAAAAATGTATATTAATTAAAAATGAATATGTTGAATGTATGTAAAGCCTATATACACCCATTTTAAGATAAGATTTTTGTGATTGTTTAAGACTTTAACCCTTAATTTAACACTTTTACATCATTTTAGTCATTACAGTGGTGACTAAAATTTTAATATAGTAACTTATTTTAAGGAATAAAATTAAAATTGACCTTATTAACTAATTTAAAAACTCGGATTCCAATTTCACAATCATTTTTTAAGATTCAATTTCTATAGGTGATAAATTTTATTTTTAATAAAATTGTGTTTAACACAGAAAAAACAATTTTTATAAAAAAATTATTTTTATACATAAAAATGAATTTACATCAAAATAATATATAGTTATAATTATCATGATATTTATTTTTTCATGGTTAAATAAAGAATATTATGTTCACTATGAAATCAATTCAAACCTGAATAGATCATTATGGATACTTAATTAAAGGAAATGGGCCAAAATCATTTTTTATTATAATAAAATATAACATCGTTTTCAAAAAGTAAATAATAGGTTTCCAAATTCATCAAAATAATTTTAAATTATTTATTTTAATATTTAAATTCTTATTTTTTTTATTCTAAATGTTTTATAAATTTTTAATTCAAGCTTACATCATAATGATTTCATAAAAGTTGTGGTATTAGTAAAAAAGGTATTTTTCACAATTCAACACCAAATCAACCATTTAATTAAATTAAAATATATACCCTAATAAAATTTTGACTCTATGAATTACAAAATGATTATTATTTTATAAATTAAAATTCTAAAATTTTGTAATTTAACTTTTAAATAAAAATATAAAATATAATGAAATTTATTTTTATAAAAAATAGATTTTTAAACTTTAGGTATTGTTAATCTTATTTCATGTCAAATTATATTTAAACTATGTTCATTATATTAATTTATATATTAAAACAATAAATATTATCAAAATCATATTTTAAAAGTGATTAATTTAAATTATTAAGATAAAATACATAACACTTTAAAATTTGTTCTTTGATAAATATATATTTTTAACATTGAATAATTTTAATCATTTCAAATTAATTATTTATCCACTAAATATTAAATTTCTTCAATTAATTGGAATTGTAACATATAAATTTATTCATTAATAGAAATAATTGTAATATTTCAGTAATTTTAATACATGTTTTTATAATAAATCATTTTAGTAACTTTTTAATTACTTGAGGTTTTATTCTTATTATAATTTTCATAATGATGTTTCGTATTGTATACTTATAATGCATTAATGTTTTTTCATTGTAATAATATATATTATGGTTTGTTTTAGTTTGGATTTATGTGTTATATAATCTATTTAAAAAGGTATTTATTTAAATTAAAATACATTCTAAAATCTGAAGATATTGCATCCCACGATAAATAAATTATGTCTTTACAATTTTGATTATCAATAACTAATGAAAATATATGAGGATATTATTAATATAATCATGATTCTTGATATAATACTTTGTATTTTCTAGATATATACCTTTACCAACATCATCTTTCACAATCATTTACTCAACCAAATATTAAAACCAAAAAACAGTTATGATAATAATCAATAAACATATTAAAATCAATAATAAAGTCTTATCCTTTACCAAATTAATTTCAAATTATGAGATTTATGGTTTATCCTCCATCACTTTTGGTTTAAAATCCATTATTTAAGGTTTCATACACTTTTCTTTCATAACCCAATCCCCAAAAAATAATTATACTTAAATTTATCGTGATCTTTCTTTATATATTCTAAACCCAAAAAACATATAAACCAATTATATAATAATTTGATTTAAAATTTATCCCCAAAAAATTAATCTCCTAAAAGTCAATGTTTCCTTAATAATAAATTCCCCCAAGAATATATTAATCGTTCCCTAAAATAATACAAATCGCCCACTTTTCAACCCCTAAGGTAGTCCATACTACTCAACTTATATTCCCAGTATCAATTAATCTATTTTCCCAACTAACCATAATTACCTCATCATTAATTCACAGGCCAATTCTAAGTGTTATTTATACCTCAGTCATGTATTATTCTTAAAACCCAATAAAAATGTCTCAAAAAGTCCTTAATCACCAAAATATAATTACTCAAATGGTATATATATGCCATCAAACTTATGATCAACCTTAAAACTATCAACCCATAATCATCTCCACAACTTTTAAATTATCATTACCTGATAACATCCAAACCTCTAATGTTATATGAACCCTACTTCGATACCAACTAATATGGCCTTGTCTCCTACACCTGAATCTAGTACTAAAAACATATTCTTTACATATTGTGTTTGATACCAATTTAAGCATACCAAATTTAACCATCTATAACTATAATATTAATAACCATCATTATATCACTTACATACCCAATAACTTTTAGGTTTAAAGTTTTAGAGAATTAAAACAAACCCTTAACTAAAAAAGTAAATACATTTCTCATCCAATGGATATTTTTTCCATTATACCAAGAATTTATTATTCTACATAAAGTCTATAATATCTCCTATTAAATTTTCCACACCTGAAACCCATCTTTACATATCAAATGTAATACTCTTCTTCATAACATGGGGAAATGGAAACATAATAAAGGTGTGATTAGATTCCTAGTGAGGGTAAACTGGGATATATTAATCAACGATCATAAGTGGGAATAATATGAACATAAGGGTATGAAAACATAATCAACGTTCATAGAAATAATATAATATATTCATACCGAACAATACATGGATCATCAGTCATGAATCATGTAATAAATCATTGGTATAAAACATGAGTCATTAGATAGTAATATTAATCCATGTGAACATAAAATAGGCATCACGGTATGGAATAATAGTGTATAATAAATATAATAATTAGAATCATAACATATGTCATGGTCAGTTTAATTGGTTATTTTTGAAAACATTCTTAACGGAATCACGTAACTGGATAATTCAAACATCATATCCTAATGGAATCACATAACTAGATAATTCCCACATAATAACTAAATTTAATACCCTAAATGGATAATTAAGACATCATATCTTAATGTAATCTCCTAATTGGATACTTGAAACCTCATATCTTAATGTAATCACCTGACTGAATAATTATAAAATAATTTATTTATAGAATCACCAAACTGGATAATTCAAAAAACATATCTTTAGATACGTAAAAATTACCCAATTCGTTGGAGGGATATAGTGGAACCACCCATAATATAATTATTAACCATGCATATATATTCCATAACAACCCAAGAGCATTCATTAGTCATTCGAAGCATAATTAGATTGTGGTAAAGAAATGGATTTCATGAAAATATCCTCAAAATATCATCATAATCCATCTAGGGAAATGAGGAAGATGGTATCATTAGATCATACCCCCAGTGAATCATAAAAATCATTAAATGATGTTGAAAAATATGAAATATACTTTTATAAAAGTGCCAGAAATATGGTTTGTAAAATAAGAAGAAATATCCATTTCTTTTGGTAACCTTTAAAAATAAAAAAAATCAGAGAATAATGGAAATAAGATTCTATTTGAAAACCATTGAAAACATTAAATGGAACATTAATAATAAAAAATGGATATAATTCTAGGAAAATATGGTTAAGTGGTAAATATACGAAAAATATTCATCTCAAACCTCTATAAAAACGTCAAAAATAACTCATAATGAAAACATTGAAAATATTAATTATAAACACATAATAAATAAATTCAAATTTATTTTAAAATGAACTTGAAAAACATTAAAACATAAATAAGAAAATTCTTGAAATATTATAAATAATATGGACATGTGGGAAAAAGAGTTTGAAAAATACTTTAAAATTTTTAAAGCAGTGATTTAAAATAAAACCCCTTACAACTTAAAAAATCAAAACCCCCCCTGAAATAATTAAATTGATAAGTAACATAAAATACCATGAGTATAAAAATATTAGTCCTATAATATTTATAATATATTATATATACAGCATATAAATCAAAATAATTTCTTAATATGAAAATTTTCATAAAGAAGGAAATTTGATACAAGAATCCATTACCAAGACCATAATAAGTGAAGTGAGAATATATCAACAAAGTTATTTTGTAAAATAAAATTATTTACAGATAAAATTATTATAACCAAAATATAAAACAGTTTTTATTATAGTATCATATAATCATAAAGAAACAAAATCAATGAAGGAATAAAATAAATTAATAAAAATAATTTGAGTTAAGAATCCTCTTACAGGTTTGTTAATTAATTAAAATCACATGAAAAGAGAACCTTGAATTGAATATGAAATCACATGAAGGAAATTTGATTCATGATAAAATAATAAAAATGATAATAATTACATTGTTTTAAATAAGAATAGGTTCGTAATTTTAAATATGTCTCAAGAAATGGAAATTAAGACAAATATCCATTATTCCTTTTAAAACACTTGAATCAAAATATATTGAAAAAAAATTATTAGAATTTTATATCCTATGAATTACATGAAAAATATAATATAATATATTCTTGGGGTATTAAATCAAAATAAAACCATATAAAAGAAAACATCATGACCAAAATAAAACATGTCTCATGGAATTTAAATTTAGACCAAGAAACCCTTACCTCATATTTTTTCTTAGTTTTACACATTCTAAATTCCATATATACTAATTTTAGGTTTATTATATTGATGAATAATAGCCTTATTAATATTTATTTTAATTTATATAATATGTTTATAATTCCATATTACCCATATATTTATTGTTTTTAGTTAAAATTATCTTTTTGGTGTTAACTATTTTTTCCCTTACATGCACTGGTTTCACAGTTCTGGTCCTTAAGCCTTGTTTTGAGATTAATAATTTCTATAATATTAATTATAAGTTAATTCATGTGTATTATATAGTTTTGGAGTCCCATATTCATTTCATGTAACTTATTTTTATGTTTCTCATGTAATGCTTAAACATTTCCTTTTTCTATGATTGTTGAATTAACAAAAGAATTAAATTTATTGGTAAATTTAATCTGGAATATTAAAAAAATATAATTATGAAAAATTATTAAATTAATAATAATTACATATCATAATCATTATTTTATTTTTCTTATGAATTCATGAGATAAACACTATAACAATGTTTTTGTTGGTTTTAAAACTTACCAAAAAAAGAACCCGTTATAATGGTTGAATGAGTAAGAACATGCTATTGTATAGTGATACCATATATTTTAAATAAGACTAATGGTTTAAAAAACATGTTTTTAAAGTGATAATTACATAAAATAATAGTTATATGAAGAATATATTGAATAATAATCAAAAGGATAATATTTCTTATGTTGAAAGCTAAAATTTCCTCTTGAAGTACCTCTCCAAAATAAAAGGTTTAGGAATTCTTCTTGACTCTAGATGATCAATAAATATGGATATTATTATTATAGAAGTAAATATATAAGATTATTGGGGAGATTTTTAATTTTTTGGGTAACTTTTAATGGGTGGAGGAGGTATCATATTATAAGTGAGGGAAGTGACATTTTTATAAATACATATATTTATTCAAATAAAAATAGAAGTCCTTCTCAAAGAAATTGGATCAAAAATGATAAAATTGGCATGGGATAAGGGTTAGTTTTATAAATACTCTATCCACCTATTTGATAATAATATTTTATGATATTTTAAGGCTTTATCCCTTTATTTGACACTTTTACCTTATTTTTTCCTTTATAGTGGAGACTAACTTTTACTATGGTAAGTTATTTTTTTCACTAAAAATGTAATGGAACTTATTAACTAATTCAAAAATGAAAATTTTAGATTTGAAAATGATTTGTAAAGATTCAATCCCATGATTTTGTAAAATTTAATTTTAAAAAAAGTTTTTGTAACATAATAAAATTAATTTTTAGAAAAAATGTATTTTTAAGCATAAAAATGAATTTACAAAAACAAAACATGTATAGTACTGATTCCCATGATATTTATTAGTTCATTATTAAATAATAATGTTTTAAAATTTTATATAAATTCAAAACGAAATATATCATTATGAATACTTAATTAAAGTAAATAAATAAATAAAAAATTATTAGAATAAAATAATTCTTAGATTCAAAAAAAGTAAATCATGGGTTTCCATATTAAAAATAATATTTTTAAATGATTTATTTTACTTATTAAATAAATATATAGTAAATAAAAAGGTTTTATAAACTATTAAGTTATACTTATATCATAAAGATTTCATAAAATTTACAGTATTTGTAAAAATAGAATTTTTCACAATTCACCTAAAAATAAACCATTTTATATTAATCGTAGTATTTCATCCAAATATAATTTTATAATTATAAATTCAAAAATGAATTTTATTTTATCAATTTCAAAATTATAAAATATGGGAATTTATATAAGGACCTAGCCTAAAACATTACATATTATAGAGTCTTTACACTAGATTTCACTTTCTTACATCCCCAGATATATTTATCGTTTAAATTTTTATAGATTTGAGATAAAAAAGTCATTAAAAAATTGTATATTAAAATTTTTATACTTATATTTAGTATCCATTTTTTCCAAATAAACAAAAATTTTAAAAATAAATGTGTTTTCTTTTGATGAAAAATATTCATGACTTTCAACATGACATCTTTTTGGTTCTTTCCTATCCTCAAAAGCTATGAAAAAAATTATAATATATGATAAGTATAAATCTCAGTAAGGGACATAAAAATAAGAAAGAAACACATTGGTCCATTTTAAAATCATTAGATCAAAAAGGGGTCTTTTCTTTAACATAATAAACCTTGAGCTCAAATAATCATTTACTTACACATGAAAACAGGTTTTCAGCACAAAATTTTTCATAAAATACTTTATAGTAAAACATGGAAAAAAATCATAATCATGACTATTTCTTAGAAAACATGAGGACCCATGGAAAAAATTTTCTTAAAAAATCATACCTTTTTACCCTAAAAGGGAAAAATCATTCCTTTAAATGAATGATTATTAATTTCCTTTTTAAATCAATTATTTCCATAAAATCTCATTAGAAATAATATAAAATTCATTTAGGTACCTTAGGAAATAATATTCAAAGAATAATTATATGACACTTATAATTAGAATAACCATATGTTTGATTTCCAATATAATTCTCTGGAAAACATAATCATTACCCAATGCATTGCAACGCTATCTAGGTGTACCCTTCATATAAGTAATATTAGGCTCACCCACGATCATTAGCTATATGAGTCTCACCCATAATCATAAATAATTTTCATGTTCCATATAATGAATAAAACATATAATCTTTCACTTGTTTTATCATAAAACCCTTAAAAAACTCTTTCAAACTTGTATACAATATATTTTTAAATTTCGAAATACACTTTCCATTTAAAAACCCATAATCAATATAAAAATACCTTGAGAAAATTGAAGGAGGGTTTTTATGTGAAGAAAAAAATAAATATTTTAAATAATCCAAACATAAATTAATGGTTATAATGGTGGGAAAAGTCTTTTTCACCATATATGTTAAAATATAACATTACTTTTTTCCTTTTGTAAAGAAAGTCAAAACATTCTGTATAAAATATATAAAATGATTCTTTTTGAAACAAATTTGAAGAAAAGTAAAAAAGATACATAAAATTTACATTATAATTCTTTAATTTACATATGAAAACATCAAAAAACTAAATTTTACATATATAAATGGAAAAAATATTTAGAAAATAAATCTTTAAAATATTTTAAATAAGGTTTTCAAAGTAAAGTGTCTCATATGAAAAACCATAAAATATTAATTTTTAAAACATTTTAAAGAAAGTCAAATAGGTTCAAAAATTAAAATTTTCAACCATTCATGTGTAAATAATAATTTTCCTAACACATTTAAAATATCATGCATATAGAATAAAAAAATCATGGGAAACTTTAAAAATTATTTTTAAAAGATTGTTCTATACCTTGAGTCAAACTCATCATGTATGTTCTTTATCCTCCTGAATAAAAACAATTATGTTAATTATTAACTTTTTTTAATAAATATTTTAGTTCTAATTATTCCCTTATTTTATTTAATACCATGTTATGAACAATTACATAATTAATTAAGTTCACATCATATATTTTGATGATATTGGGATCATGTGTCAGAAATGACTTTGGTATATTGACTATGGTCAGAGATTTCATTAGTAAATAATCTCCATAATAATATTCCTCAAATAATTTTAATTTTTATACATAAATAATAATTTTAAAATCTACCATGAAATATGGTAATTAAAAATGATATATGCTACAATCATGGAGACGGTGGGTCATATTTACGCATGACTAATGTTTGAATTTTTCAAAGATCATTATTAAAAGAAGGTAAGTATTATTTTATATTTATATAATAATTATTATATCATTAATACCTTATTATTTTTATAAATACACTTATATATATCATCTTAGTTATCTAGTGATGAAAAATGAATCGCAATGCTTCGTGGAGATGGTAGTCCACACGTACACATGAACAAAGTTATCATTTATTAGTGAATGGAAATGTAAGAAAATAGATGATATATTAATTTTATATAATGATAAAAAATTAATTAATATCATATATATATACACACTAAATCCATCATTATAACTATCCATGAGAGGAAGTGATGGAAAAATAATTACATCAGTTCGTGAGGCAGTAGTCTGTTATACACACGAACGATGGTTTTGTATCCCATTTAATGGAAGAAGGAGAAGGATATATATTATTACATTAATATAACAACATATCAGTACATGGGAGATATTTATTTTATAAAATCATCATGTTATAATAATATTTTAATGATGTGGAATAAGAAATAAAACTAAAATTCTCTCTTAAGAAAGATATCTCTTATTTGGACAACCTCATGAGTTTTACACCAAAATCCTTCCTTGGAGGGTTGTATAGTCAAAACAAGGACTATAGGAAATTGTAAGGGAATTAAGGAAGATATTTAGGGAGGTATTTTATAAACCAAAATGTTTTTTAAGTGTAATTAAAAGTATGGAAGAGGTACCCTTTTATAAGAGAGGGGAGGAGAACTCTTAGAATTTCTTAAAGTATTTTATTAATATAAAATAATTTTCATGTTAAAATAGATCTAAATTGATAATATTATAAGATAATATGAGTTTGAGTGAAAATAATCTTATACAATAAAAATCATTCAATTTTAGATGATTTTTCCACCCTTATATGTTTCTTAACTCATATTAACCCTTTTCGAAAATTACTACAGTATCAGATATTTTACTCCTTACGGGTCCATAAAGTTAGTATAAAAAATTATACAATAAATTGATCAAAATTGATATTTTAAGATTTATCCCAATAAATTGGATGAATATATGATTTTTATAGTTTAAAATCAGTTAATAAAATATTATTTATCAGAAATAAAGTTAATGTCACTTTTGGAACAATTTATTTAATTTCAAATTTAAAACTAAATGAAAAAAAGGAATTTGAATATAAGGAATTAATACCTCTATAATATTTCATTTTTATTTAAACAAATCATGAAACACACCAATTCATTCAAATCATGTTACTTTTAACATTATTTAAATCATTTATTTTATTTTTCTATTAATTGGATAAATACTATATCGGGGTTGTGTAGGCATTTAAGGTGGTTATTTCATCACTAAATGTTATAAACAAATTATAATTATAAAAAAATAATTTATATTTTAAATTAAAAATTACAACATAACATACCTTATTTATATCCTTATGTAGAAAAATTAAAGATAATAAAATAAAGAGGGTAACATTTTTTAATTTTCTTTACATAAAATATTATATTGTTAAAAATCATAGCCATATAAAAAGAAAATAATATATTAAAATTTTGGTAGATTATGGATGAAATATTATCATCCAATAAAACTAATTAAAGTATTACGGTTACTTTATATTCTTTATTAACTTATTCTTACTCTTAATTAACCCATTTCACCTTTATCGTGGTAACAAAATTTAATATGATTTTTAATCATAATGAAAAATATAAAAGCCAAATATTTACAAAATTTTGACCACATGATTGAGAATATAGAATAAATTTTTTATCATTCAAAACATGGAAAGGGTAGAATATAAATTAAAATTAAACCCACAAAATGCAATGAAAACATCTTTCTAAAAAATTCCATTTGAAGTGAAAAAAGGTTTTTATACTAAAGTTAAAATAATATAAATATAAATGAATATAATTGGATTATGTTTAAAAATAGGAACTAATTAGATTGTAAAAGTAATTCAAAATATTATTTTAATTTATAAATATTATAAAAGAAAATTCATCTTTCAATAAAAATTAGTATTTTGCACTATTCAATGAAAAATTAAAATTTTTAAAAAAAACCTAAATATTTCACCATAATCTTAAAAAGATATTTGAGTTTAAAAAATTATATAATTTTATAAAATAAAATTTATAAATGTTTCATAAAGTAATTATAATATCGGTTCAATAAAAATCATTTTTTTAAGGAAACGTATTTTTGAAGCATAAAATGACATTACTAAAAATTGAGTGATTATTTATTATGAATTTATCAATATATTTTTATTGAGTATGATATTTATATATATTTTAAAAATCAGTTAATCCAATGCATACCCTCTATTTCAATGGCTAGGTTATAATGAACATATTTAAATAATAATATTTCATGGTTTTTTCAGGATCGATGTTCCATATTATATACACTATTGAACATAGTTTTATTTTTAAAATACTAGGGTGTTGCATTCTCCCCCGTTTAATAAATTGAAACCTCTCAATTTAAACTTGATATTTTCAATTAAAGGTTTTCTATCTAAAAAAAACCTTTTTTAAAATTTCACATCATAAGAAAGGGTTAATAATACTTACTCTTGAAAAGATAGAAGGGAAATACAAGGGTTATCTAGTATAAAACATATATGGGTTTACAAATAGTAAAATAACAGTTGAAAGTAAAAATATGTACATGGAAGAAAATAATAATGTCCAAATAATGATGGAGAGTCAAAGATGTCATTTCTCACAAAAAGTTAATGATCTTGAAAAATTCAACAAAAATAGAACCATAACCTAATAAAATGTCAAGAATACCATCAACTCATCCAAAATAAAGGTAATAGAATAAATAAATTTCAAGATCCTTTTTCTAGAGTTTTAGGAATTATTTTAAAACATATATAAATTACATAAAGAAATATATTTACTTGATAAGTATAATTTCATCCTTTAATCAATTTCCACCATATTCTTATATTTTTCTCTAATAATGAGTATTTAAGATGAATTTTTTTATGAATAAATAATTAAAATAATATTCTCACAGATCACATAATTTCAAAAAAAGGATAATAATCTATGTTTACTAACTTTATACATTAAATAACCAAATTTTCTAGCACAAGGTAAGATAATTCTCCAAATAATAAACCTTTATATGAATTAATACAACATTAATCTACAAATCATCAATAATAACACCCAAATTTCAAATTATATCATTTGATAAATAAAAACATTAAAATTATTTAAAATATTCATAACTACGTTCAAAACCTAAAAAATTATTTGATCACATATTCTTACAAGATTAATTTAACAATTATCACCAATCAACATTAGTCACTCATAAAGTCATATACCCAAAAATTTGAATGCCCTAATCATAAAATCTCCAAGATGTAATAATCATTTCCATAAATAATCTAAATCACCGTGAAGCCACATTAAAATCATATATGCTTCCAATAGAAAATTTAAACTTTATTCCTCAAATAATATCCTATAATGTCATATAGTGTTCCCAAAAATTATACTGATAACATTAATCAACAAAATCACAAATTCACTTTTCAGTCCCATAGTTATCTATATGATAAAATATTTGTTCCAAAAATCAATTTAATATTTATTTGTATTTTTATACAAACTGAGACATCATATAGGCCAGTGGTAGGTGGTTTACCCTTGTTTGCCCTTGGTTTTTTGTTCAATCCTTGTGGTGCTTTTGGATACGATTAGTTATCCTTTTTAATATTCCTAAAAATATAGCGAATGTGACCACCTGAAAATGTAATTCACGTATTT
The DNA here is from genome assembly GCA_963277665.1 of Viscum album. Taxonomy (NCBI): domain Eukaryota; kingdom Viridiplantae; phylum Streptophyta; class Magnoliopsida; order Santalales; family Viscaceae; genus Viscum; species Viscum album. The sequence continues at coordinate 1,841,712,323 of OY728156.1, forward strand.
ATGGATTTATTTCCTCCCAATAACTTTTTATTATATAGGAACTTAGAACAAATTTTTATTTCATGAGAACATCATACATCATGCATAAATTTTTACTATTAAAAATATGAACAACAATGTGATATGCACTTTAAATAATTCTTTTCTTAATAAAATATATGTTTAATTGAGATAAATTTGAAAAATTGATTTTTCAGACACAAATTGTAATTTTAATAAAATACATAAATTATTATAATAAAATAAGGTATTCTTAAGAATATTTATTTTAATGAAATATTATGTTAAAACACTCTTATTTAAACATAAATTATAAAATAAATTTTATTATGTCTTAGGAAATTTTTAATTGTTAGAAATTTGATTGTGCCTTACAATCCGCTATTCTTTTAATAAATAAGGGTTTTTATATTTAAAAGTTAAAATTATAATATTTATAGAATTATTTTGACCAAATAAGTATCATGTTTTAAATAAACACATTTAAATTATGTTAGGGTGAATTTATGGGAAATTTATAAAATAGTTTGTTTTTCTGTGATTAATAAAATTACAGTTTTGGTTTTTTGGTATGTTTAATGAATTAATAATTATGTAATAATTATGCAACAATTTATTAACCATAATACATGACCAAAAATATTTGATATTATTAATATCCCGTATTTTAATATATTTTAATCAATTTGAAACCCTATAAGTGACTTTCTGAAGTCTAAAATGGAAACATTGACTTTAAAAACATTAATTTATAGAAACTTTACTTTTCCAAGCCAAAATATGTAATAAAAATTATGTTAAGTTATCATGGATTAAAATAACATAAAATGTGTCCTAATTTTCCAAAAAATGTGGGCAAACCCATGGTAAATAAAATGTTTTTTCATTTTTCACAACCTAGATTTTCAAGACCTATATTTGGAAATTATTAAAAAAATACTCCACTTTTTCTATAAACACCCACCCATTTCACCATTTACTTTTACTATGAATCCATCCTCAATAAATTTCTTGTGTTTTTTTAAATATTCCCCCAAGGTGACCTCAAGATTCCAAGGTTCCATTCCTCAAGATCTAGGATTTTCTCTTCAAGGTAAGGGAAATTATCACTTCTCTTTTCCATTCAAGTTACCTTTTCATGTGGTATGTCTTCTAATTTCCGAACTAAGTAATTTATCCCACTTTATATTATTCCATAACTTTAATAAGAGTATTTTATGAATTTTATATCCTTAGCCCCTCTCATTTTACCATTTTCTAAAACCATGTTTTATACATATCATGCTACCGAATTTACTTCTCAAATTTCTCCCTTTTACATGAGAAATTCTATTTTCATTTTTATTTGAATATCCAAACCTATTTCTTCCCAATTGGTATTCTAAAATATGTAAAAATTAATTTTCAATATTTGTATTTACATATATAAAATCTAAATTTCCTTTCATGGGTTAAAAAATACGTAATGATCATGTCTTTAAGATTTTTTGTATGCCAAGATTTCTTATAAGAAACCTATTCTTTATTCTTAATGGGTTATTAATGAAATGATTTTTTATGATTTATGTGTCTCATATAAAATTAATTCATATTAAGGGTTCACCCTTATAGTTCTCTATGAATTGGGTAAATAATTTAATCTCTAGGTATGGCATGTTTTATGACGCCTTGGTGAATAACATCAGAAATTATGATTTATATCACCTTGGGGATGGACCTTGATGATATGCTTATGAATATCCTATTTTTATGTTATAAAAACATTTACATGGTATGATTCACATTCTTTATTTTATGGTATGCCTCATTTTTATACGATCATGTCCACTTATATGCCTTTTTCTCACATGTTAAGTGTTTCTTTTGTTTATTCCCTTGTTAGGATTTATGATCACCCCTTTCATTGATGTATTTCTCCAATATATGAGATTCATTGAGATGAATTAGTATGTATTAAGATATGATCTCCGAAAAATAAGTTATTAATGTTTTTTTATGTTATCCTTATGAAATTTATGTAATATTTACCTAATATCCAAGGCACGAAACCCAAAAGATCTTCTATTTTTTTAAATATATATTATGAAATGAAAGTTTTATGTAATAAAAAATGGGTTACACCATAATGAAAATACTCAAAAATATAATTGACCATAAAATAAATTTTTAACCTCAATGGTTTTCTATTTGGATCATTTCTTCACAAAGTTAAATAATATTAATTGACTATCATCGAGAACATATTAACTGAAAGGTTTATTTATCCCTTTATCATATGTATTTAAATAAGTGTCTCCAAAAAGTATCATCTTTTTTTCTACACCACTTTTAAAATGTATTGATTCCATATAATATATATTTCCAAATATTGAATACAAAATATATTGTATAATGTTTCATAATTATTATAATACTTATAATATATCAGGATATCATTGATAAATACATCCTCCATTCAACTTATTTCTTAAACTATCATAAAAAATTTATCATCTTATTCAATTAAATGAAATATGTCTTTATTATTCATGAATATCAACTCAACTATGATTTATACTTAACATAATAAAATAATCCATACCATAAATCTAAACACGATGGTCTTCCTTTATGTTGTTGATATCACCATTATCTTCTAATATGAAGTTCATATCTCTAAAAAATAAATAGTCTAGTCCTTAGTGGTATTTCTATTACTGAATGATATGGATTAGTTGATATTTTGAAATAAAATATAATAAATACCAAGATCCATATAAATTTTAAATAAATTAAAAGGTGTTGGATATATTAAATACATTATTTTAGGAGATTTGGGTGTTCAAAGATCTTTAAACACCATTTAAGTAAGATTTTCCATGATAGTGATTATTAAATCATCTGTAATGAATAATAAGGTTTTTTGAGTTCCTTTTCCTTTAATCTTAATAAATTATATCTAATATTTATATAAGAACATTATTAAAACCTGAAATAAATTATTAGATGTAAAAATGATAATGGTCATTATAAATACATTACCCATAGGAATTTTATAATACTTTAATCTTCAAATCCTAAAAGATATCCTTAAAAAATTAAACATTAAAGAATTTTTTAACATAAAATTTTATCTCATATATTTCTACTTACATCCCAAAAAATGTAATATCATTATTAAAAATGATCCTTTATGTTAAACCAATGTATTACAAATACATCAACCCCATAAAATTTCTCCCAAATTTTCATTAATCACCTTAAAATCCCATCAAATAAAACCTCAAAAAATGGTGTCTATTAATTTTAAATTATGATCAACCTTAATGTTAAAAACCTATGATGGAACCACGAATCTTAAAACCTCTTAATCTCTAAAGTTATATAAACATTTAATTTGATACCAAAAATTAGTAATCAGCTTTAAGTATTACATGTTATAGTTTCTTTAGACTAGAATAAATCTTCTTCAATTCCCAAAAATCTTTACTGTTTAGAGTTTTAGAGATATAGGTAATAACTCGTTAATAAAATAACCATATATTACGAAGTGGACACTTCTCTTCAGTATATATTTTTATAAAAAATAAAACTTTTAAAAAGAAATATGTTTTATTTTCATGACAAATCTTAATGACTTTCAACTTGACTTCTTATTTGTTCTTACTCATCCTTAAACCCTGTGAAAAACATTTTAAAACATGGGATGAGGAAAAAAATCTTGATATGGGACGTAAAAATATGAAAGAAACTAGTTATTCCATTTTAAAACCATGATATCAAAAGGTGAGTTTCCCTTGAACATAATAAACCTTGAGCTGAAATTGTCACGACCTGTCCACGGGGCCCGTGCCGTGACTACCCCAAGCCCACCTTCCATAGTGCGGCTGGAGAATAGCACCAAAGGCGTAAATCCTGATTAAAAGGGAAGGCATTTCCTTTATACAAGTAAACAACACAACAGAGTATGCAAGCTGAAGTAAACACTATGTAAACTGAGTACAAAAGTAAGTGATGAAAAGTAAATGGGCCAGAATACAAACCCAACTAAAAGTACAGTACAACTGAAAAGAAAGTACAGCTGCAGTAAAGTAAATCAGCAACCACCAAGTTGTCTTCCGGCTGTCCCACCTAAAGGATGGGTACAGATGGTCCCCTCAGCTCCTCAAGTCCTGCTGTCCGCTCCGTGTACGTCCCGCCTGATAGTCCACCTCCGGACACTGTTCCGCTCCAGAAGCCTCAACCACGATCAGCGTTGTCCATCGTCTCGAACCAACACAACGTAGTGCGAGCATAGCCCGTACAGGGGTGAGTATATGATACTTAATAGGGACCACGAGACCCCCAAAGGTCTCCCAGAATCTACAAAGGATAAACCACAAAGGAAAAATAAAAACATGAAGCATCAACCAACTTTACTTAGGTATATTCCCATACATAAACGTAAGTCATCAATTCTAGTTTGAATAAAACTCAAGTGTCCGAAAACATCCCAGTCCACACGGGAAAGCACAACCCAGTAGACACAGGAAAGCACAACCCAGTCCACACAGGAAAGCAAGTCAATCGTATCGATTATAATTATTGAAAGTAAAGACTCAGCTCACACAGGTATACTACTCCCGAAGAGGGGTGGAGATGGTAGATATAGCCTCTGAATCATCTCCCCTGTCGAACCCACGTAGGATCCAAGTACAGAAGTCATTGCTGCCAAACCCACGTGGGATCCTTGTACACTAACCATCGCTGCCGAACCCACGTAGGATCCAAGTACAGTCTTCGTCGCTGTCGAACCCACGGAGGATCCAAGTACAGTCATCCTCGCTGTCGAACCCACGTAGTATCCAAGTACAGTCGTCATCGTCAACGCAGTCGCAGCCAGCTCTAGGGTTCCTGCACACAGCACGCTCGATTCCGGGAGGGTCTGATCCACAAGCCAAGGGGTCGATACATCAATTGTCATGAAGTCCAATGTTGATGTATCATAAAGTTCTGTCTTGTCAAAAGGAACTCAACGTGACAGAAGGTGCGTCAATCGGATGCCCGGTCTGAGAGTTATTTGTTTTTCCGTCCCAAGGGCCCGGTTGGTTTCTAAGCTAAAATCAACCCGTCCATACTCTATCTGAATCCAACCCTCATGTGTAGTAATCTAAATAACTGTATCACTAAGATTAATTCAACCTTATTGACGGCATGTCATTAGGGCGTCCGGTCGTCCGGTCGTTATGTTATAAGCATTTCCGCTCCAAGGGCCCGGTTGGTTTCGAGTTCGAACCAACCTGGTGATACCCAAACATTTCCGAAACCTCGAATGTAATATACTGAAACGACCGTCTCGATCCAAGGATCCCAACGCAACTGAAGGTGCCTCGATCGGAGGTCCATAACCCAATATATGTGTGTTTGAACGAACCTGGTCCGAAAATAGGGGGTTTGGACCCGGTCTGACCCGGCCTGATACCCCCTGGGTCGGCCCGAACCGGGTCGACCCGACCAGGGTCTGGGTCTGGCCTGGTAGGGCACAGTCGGCCCAACCGGCGCGGTCCAGCCAGGCTTGGAAGACGGTTGCGGCTCGGCTCGCGGCCGAGCGGGGTGCGAAGGGGGTGCGGCCCCCTTTGTTTCGGAAATGGTGGCCCCCCTGGTAGGGTCAACCCAAGGCAGGTCCGGGGGGTTACACCCCCCGGTTTCGTAGGAAACGTCCAGCCTTAATGGTCAGCCGGTTCAGCCGCCATGGGACCCGCAGGGGTCACGCCTCCTATAGCGCCGGCGGCCGGCCAAGCCCGGCTGCCCCTGCTGAAGACTGCCTCGGCCTTAGGCTGCGACCTTCCTGTTCGACCGGCGCCGCGCGACGGCGCCACGACCCGCTCCAGCCACAGCCCCTTTGGCTTCACTGGTGGGGCGCGACGGCGCCGAGCACCACCACCACAACCCACTCCTCGCCGCGGCCTCCTTCGTCCTCACCAGCGCGGCATGACGGTGCCACGCACCACCGTTGCAGCCCACTACGTCCGCGGTTCTCTTCCTTCCCGCGTAGTGCAACGGCACCGTGCCTCCTTTGCCACAAACATCAACAAAGGTCAACAAGGAAAAGGGGAGGAGAAATCGGTTGTGTTTGTGCGGTCCGATCTCCTCCCGTTACGTCGATAACATTTGGGCGAATTAAACGAGATACTTTAACGACATAAAAAAGCACAATTTTAATTCATTAAAATTGAACTTAACCCCTACCTCAATAAACGATGTCATTTTCCGACGACGTGAAAGAGGGCGTCGCAGGGTGAGGTTTTGAAGACGGCATTGGCGTGCGTCCAAGGCAGGGACGGTGTCTCGCACTAGCTGCGGAGAGAAGAAGTAATGGCACGTCGTCTCTCCTTGTGGTGACGGCGTTCTTCGTCAAAGTCTTGGCGTTCTTCAACGAAGGAGATGAAGTTCTTCAAGATAATAGATCTCTCTCCCCAAATTACCTCACAAAACAAAACTAACCAAATAAAATAAGGCCTCTCCTTATTTTATTATTTTTTCCATGCATTTCAAACTTTAAAATTCAAAACACTTAGCTAAATTAATTAAAGAGGTTTAATCAATTAATTTAGTGTGTGTTGTCATGAATTAAAGTTGGAGGGTGGGGAGTTACCCAAATAAAGGGGGAGTTAGGGAGTTAGGGAATGTGAAGAGTTGGGGCTCGTGTGGGCCCCACCACACCTTTATCCTCTCAAGGGTAGTTAGTAACTTGTGGGTCCCACCCCAACTCTCACACCTAGGATATAACCACTTAGAAAAAGAAATAAAATTGTAACACAATTTTATTTTACTTTTCATTTAATCCACATTTTTAAACAACTCCTCCCGAGTAGACGCATCTTCGGTAAAGGTCCTATTAAGAAATTACTGGTTCTGCGGTCCCATCAGTTCCCTTAGATTTCAAATTTGGGAACCGGTTCAAAAGATAGAAACACCCACTCGTTCGTTCACTGAACGTACCCGAGCTAAACTTCAGAAATTGATTCCAGGCATACCGGGCCTCGGAATCAGGTTCCGTCAGAAACTGCGTACTCGTAAAATCCCAAAGAATTTAAGAAAAAAAAAATTCCTTGAAATATATGGGTCTTTACATTAATCCCACCTCAGGGATTTACGTCCCCGTAAAGCTACATCGTAAACTAGGGAAACAAATGAGGGCATTGTGCACACATCTGAGCCTCTCGCTCCCATGTGCTCTCCTGGAGGTTCTCATGATGCCACCTGATGTGCACTAGAGGAATCGACCATCCACATAGGACCCGCTCTTGTCGATCCTCGATCTCCACCAGGACCTCCGCAAATGTCGTCCCGTCATTAATGTCCAACTCCCCGTGGTCGATGATATGTCTCGAGTCATGCACGTATCTCCTCAGCTGTGATACGTGGAAGAGGTCGTGCACCCAGTGAAACTGAGGTGGAAGAGCCAAGCGATAATCCACCTTTCCTATCCTGCTGAGAACCTAGAATGGTCTGATGAAGTACTAAGATAACTTGCCGCCCTGGATAAATATCTATAACCCACATCGAGGTGATACCTGTAAGAAAACGTGGTCGCCATCCTCGAACTCTAGTGGCCTCCGCCTCATATCATCATAGGATTTCTTTCATCTCTATGATGTCCTCATTCATTCCTGGATGATCTTTACCTTCCCTGTCATATCCTGGACCATCTCTGGTTCTAAAAGTGCTGACTCCCCGGGGTCTCTCCCGCACAGAGGTGATATTCAAGGTCGGTCGTACAATGCCTCATATAGTTCCATCCCGATGGTGGAGTGGTAGCTATTCTTGTATGCAAACTCCACCAAGGGTAAGTGATCCTCCCTGTTGTGACCAAAGTTGAGGAAACATGCACGGAGAATGCCCTCGAGTGTCTGAATGGTCCTCTCCATCTAGCCATCCATCTGAGGGTGAAAGGCGGTGCTCTGGCGTAGCTGCGTCCCAAAAGCCTCCTGCAACCCCTTCCAAATCTGGGAAGTAAAGCGAGAATCACTATCGGAGACGATATACGATGGAACACCATGAAGCCATACAATATCCTAAATGTAGAGGTGTCCCAAGATCTCCACTAAGCCCTGCTCTCTCATATGTAAGAATTGGCCCGACTTTGTGAGTCGGTTGACAATCACCCAGATGGAGTCGTGTCCTCTAGAAGTACGTGGAATCCCTATCACAAAATCCATAGATATACCATCCCACTTCCACTACAGGACCTCTAATGGTTGTACCAAGCCTGCTAGTACCTGGTGCTCCACCTTCACCTGCTGACAGGTGAGGCATCGTGAAACGAACTCTGCCACATCCTTCTTCAAACCTGGACACCAGTGTTGTCGCCTGAGATCCTGGTACATCTTCACTACTCCTAGATGTACTGCCAATGGGGAAGTGTTTAACTCCCTCAAAACCTCCTCCTGTAATGCAACTGGTACCATGGTACATCCCCTGAAAAGGATGGTGTGCTCTCCTCCTACCAAAAATCTATCAGGTGCTTATCCTGAGGATATCTGTGCACGTCACGTCTCACAATCAACATCCCCACACTGTGCCTCCCAGACCTGCTGAAGTAGTGGAGGAGTGATTGTGAGTGACTATAGAAAGGATACCCCGTCTCTATCCATGAAGGATATGTGCCAAGAGGCTAACTTCTCTGTCGGCTCTCCAGGTAGTTGAATGCCTGTCCTCCTGCTCAGAGCATCAGCTACTACGTTCCCCTTCTCAGGAGTATAGACTATCTCAAAGTCATAGTCCTAGAGGAACTCAAGCCATCACCACTGTCTCACATTCAGGTCCTTCTTTGAGAAGATGTCCTGGAGACTCTGGTGGTCAGAGTAGACTGTAAAGCGCTCACCCATCAGATACTGTCACCACATCTTCAAGGTGAAGACCACTGCTGCTAACTCCATGTCATGGGTAGCATAGTTCTTCTCATGCTGCCTCAACTATCGTGATCCATAGGTGATCACTGCCCACTCTTGCATCAAGACACACCCGAGTCCAAACCCTGATGCATCGTATTAAACTAAGTACCCTACTCCCTCCTCCGGTAGCCTCAATATGGGTGCACTGGTCAATCTCTGTCTCAGCTTCTGCAAGCTCTGATGACATCTATCTGACCACACAAAGGGTTTCCCCTTCTTCGTAAAAGCTGAAAGTGGTGCGGCAACTCTGGAGAAGTCTGTCACAAATCTTTGATAGTATCCAGCCAGACCTAAGAAACTCGGCACCTCCGTCACACTCCTGGGTGGCTCCCAAGCAAGTACTTCCTTGATCTTCGCAGGATCCACTGCAACTCTCACCTCAGAGATGACGTGCCCCAAGAAGTGGACCTATCAAATCCAGAACTGACACTTCAAGAGCTTACCATAAAGCTGGTGCTCTCAGATTGTGTCCAGTACAACCCGCAAGTGGTAGGCATGCTTCTCCTCAGTGGAAGAGTAAACAAAAATGTCATCGATGAAGACCACGACAAACTGATTGAGGTAAGGCTGGAAGATCCTGTTCATGAGACTCATGAACACTTCTAGAGCATTGTTTATGCCAAAAGGCATAACAAAGAACTCATAGTGGCCATACTGATGCCTGAAGGTTGTCTTCTGCACATCCTCATCTCGAACTCTGAGCTGATGATAGCCTGAACTGAGGTTTATCTTCGAGAACCAGCGTTCTCCCTTGAGCTGATCGAAGAGTTAATCTATCCTCGTAAGTGGATACTTGTTCTTCAAGGTCACCTGGTTCTGGAGATGGTAGTCGACACACAGTCACAAGCTCCCATCCGCCTTCTTGGCGAACAAAATCGTGGAATCCCAGGGTGAAACACTGGGTCGAATGAATCCCTTTCCCTGTAAGTCCTCCAGCTGTACTCTTAGCTCACAAAGCTCAGCGGGTGCCATCTGATATGCTGGGGTAGATATCGGGGTTTTCCCAGGATACATGTCAATATAGAAGTCTACCTCTCATATGACTGGCTTTGCTGCATGTGCCCCGCACCTCCGAACTAGTATCATGAGGTCACCCACCTGATAGCCTAGTCTGCTTGGACCTCTGCGACATATGTCTATTGCCATCTGTAGAAGACTCCGCTATGTGTCGCCCTGCGGTAGGTCTCACTGCTGGTGTAGGCTCAGCAAGAAAGATCTCCACAAGAAGGGCTCGCTCTAGTACTCATGCCTGCGTCGGAATGCTAACAGAGATCATCAAAGCCCTGATCTCATGCCTCAGTCCTAGCTCAAAGGTCCAAGCCCGGAAGAATGGGTCACGTACCATGTTCGTGGTGTAGCGCGAGAGATCAATAAATCTCTCCAAGTACTAGGCTACTGACATGCTGCCCTTCTGCAGCTGTAGTAACTCCTGGACGCACACCGCACGGAGGGTGGCTGGAATGATCTCCGAGCGAAAGAGGCTCTCGAAGTCCGTCCAAAGTATATATGCCTCGTCATGCACCTAGATCATCAGGCTCCACCATCTACCTTCTACTTCATGAAGAAGACTCATCGTAAGGATCAACATGAGGTCAGCTGGTGTCCCTACTAATCTGAAGAGTCGGACAACAGCCTCGAGTCAGTCATTGGCTGCCTGAGGGTCCGTCTCTCCACGGAACCAAGGCGGCCTCTGACGCTGAAACTCATGCAGTGCACTCAGGATACATGCACTCTCTGCTGCTAGGGATGGTGGTATCGGTGTCCCAGCGGGTAGAGGTATCACTGGTGCCTCCGCTTTAATGGGGACCTACTCCGAGGCCTCGTCGCTCGGTGGGCTGCCATCTCGCACGTAAATGAGAACCCTATCTAGTTACCATCGTGGGGTCATCCTAAAAAGAAACAGGTGCGCCAGGTGAGCTGACACAAAGTAATCACAAAGAAATTTTTTTAAAGACACATGCAATCGGTGTTTTCGAGCACTGAGTTGGAAATCAGAAGTCAGGGTCCTGGTGTATGGATACGTCGGTCGTCGCTCCAACAATGGACTCCCTGGACTGATAACCACACTCAATACCCTAAAAACTATTGCTTCACAGAAAAGAAATTTTCAGAGTCCAAAGTTATGCGGTCTAACCGACTCCTCTGATACCAATTTGTCCCAACCCGTCCTCGGGGCCCGTGTTGTGACTACCCCAAGCCCGCCTTCCATAGGCCAGGGGCTGGAGACTAGCACCAAAGGCGTAAATCCTGATTAAAAGCGAAGGCATTGCCTTTATACAAGTAAACAACACAACAGAGTACGCAAGATGAAGTAAACACTAAGTAAACTGAGTACAAAAGTAAGTTCTGAAAAGTAAATGGCCCAGAATACAATCCCAACTAAAATTACAGTACAACTGAAAAGAAAGTACAACAACAGTAAAGTAAATCAGCAACCACCGAGTCGTCCTCCGGCTATTCCACCTGAAGGGTGGGTACAAATTGTCCCCTCATCTCCTTGAGTCCGGTCGTCTTCTCTATGTACGTCCCGCCTGATAGTCCACCTCCAGATACCGTTCCACTCTACAAGCCTCAACCAAAATCAGTGTTGTCTGTCATCTACAACCAACACAACATAGTGCGGGCATAGCCTGTGCAAGGGTGAGTATAAGATACTCAGTATTGACCACAAGACCCCCATAGTTCTCCCAGAATCCACAAAGGATAAACCACAAAGGAAAAATACAAACACGAAGTATCAACCAACTTTACATAGGTATATTCCCATACATAAACCTAAGTCATCAATTCTAGGTCGACTCAAACTCAAGAGTTTGATAACATCCTAGTCCACACAGGAAAGCACAACCCAGTCCACACAGGAACGCACAACCCAGTCCACACAGGAAAGCAAGTCAATCATATCAATGATAATGATTGAAATTCACGACTCATCTCACACAGTTATACTACTCATGAATAGGGTTGGAGATGATAGATATAGCCTCTGAATCATATCCCCTGCCGAACCAACATAGGATCCCAGTACATAAGTCATCACTGCTGAACCCACGTAGGATCCTAGTACAGTAAGCATCGCTGTCGAACCCACGTAGGATCCAAGTACAGTCGTTGTTGCTGCCAAACCCACTGAGGATCCAAGTATAGTTGTCCTCGCTGCCGAACCCACGTAGGATCCGAGTACAGTCGTCATCGTCGTCACAGTCGCAGCCAGCTCTAGGGTTCCTGCACACAGCATGCTCGATTCCGAGAGGGTCTGCTCAATGAGCCAAGGGGTTGATACATCAACTGTCACAGAGTACAGATTTGATGTATCAAAAAGTTCTATCTTGTCAAAAGGAACTCAACGCGATAGACGGCGCTTCAATTTGATTCCCGGTCTGAGAGTTATCGATTTTTCCTTCCTAGGGGCCTGGTTGGTTACTAAGCTAAGACCAACTCATCCATACTCCAGTAGCGTCCAAACCTTAATTGGGGTAATCCAAAGAACCATCACACTAAGATAAATTCAACGTGATTGACGGCACGTCATTTGGACTTCCGGTCGTTAATTTATAATCGTTTCCGCTCCAAGGGACCGGTTGGTTTCAAGTTCAAACCAACCCAGCCATACCCAAATATCGTCGAAACCACAAGTGTAATATATAGAAATGACTGTCTCGATCCAAGGATCCCAAAGAAACTGAAATTTCATAGATCGGAGGTCCATATCCCAAGATATGGGCATTTGAACGAACCTGGTCTGAAAATAGGGGGTTACGCCCCCTGGTTTCTTCGGAAACGGTCGGCCTTAATGGCTGGCCGGTTGAGCTGCCACGGGACCCGTGGGGGTCCCGCCTCCTGAAGTGTCGGCGCCCGTCCGAGCCTGGCTGCCCCTACTGAAGACAACCATGGAATTAGGCTGCGGCCCTCCTGTCCGACCGGCGCAGCGCGACGGCGCCGCGCCCCTCCGTCACGGCCTACTCCAGTCGCGGCCCCTTCAGCTTCACCGGCGCCGCGCGATGGCGCCGCACACCTCCATCGCGGCCCGCTCCTTGCCGTGGCCTCCTTTGGCCTCACCGGTGCCACGCGACGACACTGCGCGACGGCGACGCACACCACCGCCGTGGCCCGCTCCGGTCGCGGTTCTCTTGCTTCCCGCGCGGTGCAACGACACCACGCCGCCTTCGCCACAGACATCAACGAAGGTCAAAACGGAAAAGGGGAGGAGAAATCAGCCATGTTTGTGTGGTCCGATATCCTCCCATTACGTTGATAACTTTTGGCTGAATTAAACGAGATACTTTAACAACATAACAAATCATAATTTTAATTCATTAAAATTGAAGTTAACCCCTACCTCAATAAACGATGTCATTTTCCGACGACGCGGAAGAGGGTGTCACGGGGTGAGGTTTTGAAGATGGCATTGGTGTGCATCCAAGGAGGGGATGGTGTCTCCCACTAGCTGTGGAGAGAATAAGGAATGGCACGTCATCTCTCCTTGTGGTGACGACGTTCTTCGTCAAAGTCTTGGAGTTCTTTAACGAAGGAGATGAAGTTCTTCAAGAGAATAGAGCTCTCTCCCCAAATTCCCTCACACAAAAATACTAACCAAATAAAATAAGGAATCTCCTTATTTTATTATTTTTGACATTCATTTCAAACTTTAAAATTCAAAACACATAGCTAAATTAGTTGAAGAGGTTTAATCAATTAATTTAGTGTGTGTTGTCATGAATTAAAGTTGGAGGGTGGGGAGTTACCCAAATAAAGGGGGAGTTAGGGAGTTAGGTAATGTGAAGAGTTGGGGATCATGTGGTCCCCACCTCACTTTTATCCTCTAAAGGGTAGTTAGTAACTAGTGGGTCCCACACCAACTCCCACACCTAGGATATAACCACTATGAAAAAGAAATAAAATTGTAACACAATTTTATTTTACATTTCATTTAATCCACATTTTTAAACAACTCCTCCTGAGCAGATGCATCTTGGGTAAAGGTATTCTTAAGCAATTACCGGTGCTTTGGTTCCATCGGTGCCCTTAGATTTCAAATCCGAGCACTGGTTCAAAAGATAGAAAAACCCGCTCGTTCGTTCACTGAACGTACCCGAGCTAAACATTGGAAATAGATTTCGGGAACACCGGGCCTCGAAATCAGGTGCCGTAAGAAACTGCGCACTCGTAAAATCCCAAAGAATTTAAGAAAAAAATTCCCTTGAAATTTATGGGTCTTTACAGAAATAATCATTTACTGACACATAAAAACAGATTCACTGACAAAAAAAATTCATAAAATAAATTTTAAGAAAACAAAACATAAAAATAATAATCATGATTGTTTTTTAGAAAAAATTATAACCCATGAAAAATATTTTCTTAAAAAACATACCTTTTTACCCTTAAAGATAATAATCATTCCTTTAAAAAAAGATTATTATCTTACCATTTGAAATAAAATGATTTTCATAAAAACCCATTAGAAATCATAGAAAATTCATGTATGTTCCTTGAAAAATAATCTTCATAGAACCCTTATATAACCTTTATAATTAGAATAACCATATGTTTTATTTCTAACATAATTTTCTAGAGAACATAATCATTACCCAATGCATTGGAGTGTTATCGGGATGCACGCATGGTATAAGCTATATTAGGATCACCCCACATCATGAGATATATATAGTTATCCCATGATCATAAATAATGTACAATAAAACACTAGAAAAACTCTTTTGAAACCATATATCATCACAAAATGCTATAAAAACTCTTTTGAAACCATATGCAAAAAACTTTGGGTTATTAAAATACCCTTTCAATTTAAAACCCCATATTAAATACAAAAATACCCAGAAAAAAAAGAAATTATACTTTTAATTTAGAGAAATATGGAAGATTATAAATAATCCAAACCTCAATTAATTATTATGGTAGTGATAAAATTAATTGTCTCTAGATAGATTAAAATAGAATATTAATTTTTTTCATTTTGTAAAGAATGGCATAAGGTTCCATATAAAATATATAAAATTATTCCATTTGAAAAATAATTGAAGGAATGTAAAAAAAAGTCACATAAAATTTCCTTTATAATTATATTATATCAATATAAAAACATCCATAAAATAATTTTTACATATGGACATAGAACAAATATTCAGAAAATAAATCTTTAGAATATTTAAAATAGGGATTTTAAAGTAAGGTGTCCCTTGTTAAAAGCCTTAATAATTTTCATTTCTAAAACATTGTAATGAAAGTAAAATAGGGTCAAAATTGAACTTTGGAAAAAATTTATTCATAAATAATAATTTTCTTGAATCATTTAAAATAACATTGACATGGAATAAAAAATGAGTTTTTAGGGAAACTATAAAAGATGATTATTAAAAGAAAGTCTTTTACCTTGAGTCTGACTCATCGTGTATGTTATTTTTATTCATGATTAAAAAAATTATGTTAATGATTTACTTTATTTAATAACCTTTATAAATTTCATAATTATCATATTTTATTTAACACTGTGTTATATACAATTACTTGATCAATTAAGTTCACATCAAACATTTCAATGATATTCAGTTCATATGTCAAAAATAACTTAAATAAGATGACTATGGTCAAAGAGGTAATTATTCTATAATCTCTAGAACAATAATCCTAACATAATTATCAATTCTATACATTAATTATAATTTTAAAAATAACATGAAATATTGTAATATATCTTAAATTCCATGAATTTTTTTTATTATATGGAATTATTCTGAGACCACACGCTCTGACGGAACGTGATTCTGAGGCCTAGTGAGCCCATAATAGAATTTTGGACTTTTTATAAGGTACATTCAGTAAATGTGAAAGTGGGTTTTTTAACTTTTGAACCAGTGCTTGGATTAAAAATATGAGGGCATCATTGAACTCAAAATACTGGAATTTTCCTAGATATGACTTAACTTCGGCGGGGAAGGGTCGAGCGGAAAACTTATTTTTTAGACTTTTTGAGAAAAATAATAAAAGAATATAAAAATATATATTTTAATTATCACCATTGAGTGACAGATGGAAATGCTATAGTACAGCGACAAGATGGCGATGAGTCTCATTAATGGAGGGTTAATAATGGATCCTTTGAAGCCACAACTCTATTATCTTAATGGCTCATTAAATTTGGATCATTTAATGAGCATCTTTAATGGGTGCAACGTCACTACGATTTTTATTTATTTTAATATTAAAACATGTTGGAGTTTGGGAATTAAAAAACAGGGGAAATCTATGATAAAACGTCGGTGGAATCCCTATCTAATGAAGAATGAAGAATGAAGCAACGAACATTGTAGGATCAGATTCAGAGTTCGACGAGTGGTGACGAACACCAACAATCACAAATAGACGATGACGCAGAAACCTTCCTTCGTCCTCTATGGATCCAACATATCTAGGTAAGGGTAATTTTATTTTAAATTCATTCCCCATTCTTTTCTAGAATTGAAAAACACATATCAACCCACGAATAGGTTTATCTGTGAATCGTGTGTTTATGTAAGATGGTAACTTTTTGGAATTTTCTTCACTTGGCATTGAAATTATCATACGTTGATTGAACTAAAACCCCTGGACCTCCCAATTTCTTGAAATTCTAATGCAGAGGGTGTGGACTATTACAAACAAGGACCAAGCAGCACCGTCATGTGCATTCATTGTGGTTGTATCCTCAAAGTGGTGTTAGGATGAATCTAAGGCCAAGGTAGGGATGGCGAGAACCCGGGAAGCCTATAGGCACAAATGGATCGGAAAATAGACCACCGAAACAACTCTGGTGGCCCACGAAAGGTGTCATAGGAGCGGCATCGCTAGCGCAGCGGTGGCCGACCCACATTGTCCTCACAAAGGGGGTGTCTTCAACCAGCACCACGATGGGTAGAGGCGGCAGGCCTAAGCTGGCCACACTGGAGGATGGCGACGTGCCCGTCGGCATGCTGTGGCGGCATGAGGCTGCGACCTGTTGGTCGTGGAAGTCACGAGGTGAAGTAGTATTAGGTGGGAAGTGTGTAGAGGGACGGCCCGTGTCCAGGCCGTTTGGGTGCTTCGGTGAGCTGCGGTCTCTCGACTACGGTAGGAGGGGCCCCAGGTCCATAGGGCCAGATGGGGCCGAACGCAGCAGCCTATCTCATCTTAGGTGGATGGCACACCACCAGCCGCACCAAGCAGTTGGGCTTCGGGCTGGCGGTTCCAGCCCTTAGCCAATGGGTCCGGCCGGTCCCACGGCCAGCGGGCCTTCCCACGGCCCATCGGGTCAGACCCATGGCCCATCGGGCCTGACCCATAGCCCAGCAGGCTGGACCTGTGTCGACTAACTGGGAATGCGCCCTTCGGTTCGGCCCAAACTAAATTGGGTCACCAAGAGACCTGATGGGATAGACCCTCGGCCAAACCGGTTCGAGTCCAACGAGACCCATTGGGTCTGGCCCACTGGCTCGACCAGATCAGACTAACCCAGACCCCAACCGGGTCCACTCAAGTCAGTCAAATTTAAACCAAGGTATGTGGGACCTGCGGTCTGTGTTGGTCGGGTCAGTCTAACCAGGTTGGACTGGGCCCAAATGAAACCTGTCCATGTTTACTAAAACACATGAATCTTTCAAAGCGTGCATCCGAATTATGAGCGGTTTGGGTCATTCAGACCCTCTCTATAAGGAGGGTCTTTTAGAATTCCCAAAAAAGTCTTTCATGGGAGTTGAGATGTGATGAATGTCTTGAGGAGCAGTTCATTAAGTGCACTACATTTGGAACCCTATGGTTAACTGAGACATGAGGACTGCGGAATTTTGACTCTATGAGACTAGACTACTGCCCAGTGGGAAGAACTTCTGTGTGAATTTATAGGCCTGTGGTGGAAAGAACTTATGTTTGACTTTGCAGCCCATGGTACACGATGAGGAGGAGTACCTCAGTTGGCCATGATTAGTGAGAAGCACTTCTGTGTGACTTAGCAGGCCCATGGTACGCAATGAGGAGGAGTACCTAAGTAGTTCAAGGTTAGTGGGAAGAATTTATGTGTGACTTGGTAGTCCCATTATTCTTGATTGAGGTGAATTTCATCAGTATCCTAGATGTTTGATGATGTGACTGATGATCCTTCTATCACTACCCTAAATGTGTACCTGGTGTGAGTGTCTTGTGTTTCATGAATTACTTTAAGGATTTATGTGTGGTATTTCCTTTTTTTGGGGGGTCCCTACTGAGTAGTTTGTTAATCACCCCTGCATGGGCTTTGCCTTAACATGTTGTGTCTGGTGCAGACGATCGACGTTTCGATAGAGACTTTGGTGGACAGAGACATAGAGGTGCTTAGGGAGACGGGACCGATGGATGGTACGATAGTGGAATTGGTGGCCTAGGACTAGGCATGGCCCAGTAGGATTAGGTGGATGGGACATTCTACTTTGGCTTCCAGTTTTTACACTACTCTCATGATCAAGGGGGTTTTCCATGGATTTCTATCAGAGTTTCCTTTCTGTACTTTGTTGTTTCCATTTCTTTTCTTGGGTTTGTATTCTAGCCCACTTTTATAAGTTTTTCTTTTAATCAGATTTTTTTAGGGATAATTGTTTTCTTTTTACTGTGTGGGACTTGGTTGGGCATGTTTGAGCATACACATACTAAGGAAAATACCTCCCACTTGCAAGTTGACACCTTCAATGCTAGAATCCAACCCATGGCCTTCAAGAGGTGATCTTGGGGTAGTCACGGCATAGGCCCTGGGGGTCAGGTCGTGACATATTGGTATCAGAGTGGCGGTCGATCCTACCACAAAGACGAAGTGTCTGTGTTTTATTTTGGGGAAACAGTTTTAAGTGTTTCAATTTTGACTTTTAGATTCGGGGAGTCCAATGTTCGTGCGACGGTCGATGTATCCATACACCAAGACCTTGAATTATACTTTTCGACTCTATACATGAAAACACTTGTTGCATATGTGTCTTCTTATGTTATTTTGAAAAAAAATCATCTCACCAGGTATAACCATCAGACTGTGGTACATATTGATCGATCTTAGGATGCCTCCATGTGGACGTCCAGTCAAGATCTCGGTACGAGGTCGTGAGGACAGCCCACCTAATGATGACGCATCTGTTCAAGAACTAGTTCTAGAGATGGCCCCAAAAAGTGGTGCACCAGTTCTACCACCACCTAATGGTCAACATCTACTATCGAAGGTTCAAGCTGAGGACATGTGTAGAATCAGTGCCCTGCACAAATTTCAGAGATAGATACCTCCCAAGTTTAGGGTAGAGACAGATCCCCAGGTTACTGAGGACTAGCTGGAGGCAGTGACGTGGGTCTTCCACTTAGTGAGGACATTGCCTGTCGAGATGGTGATCTTGGTAGAGAGCCTTCTATACAGCTCTGTGGGGAGATGGTAAATCTTGACCACATAGACACATGATGAGGTGACTCTTACCTGGGTATACTTCGTGCAACTTTTCCAGGAGGAGTTTTTTCCCCGAAACCTTGTGCTCTATGCACGTTCAGGAGCTACTTCACCTACAATAGGGAATCATTATGGTGTTCGAGTACTCAAAAAGGTTCCCCGATCTATCTCTCTACTTGACAGATAAGGTACGAGACACTTTCTTTAGGGCTCGAGACTTTGAGTAGGGACTCGGGAAATAGATCAAGGCATTAGTGTTGTCCCTCAGCATCCCTACTCAGACTGGGGTGCTTGAGAGAGCCCTTCTGTTAGAGATCTTCTTGGCGGATCATGTTCCCACAACTAGAGCTACCATTAGACCCCGACTGGAAGATTCTTCGGAAGGAATCAAAAAACATACGTGAGGTCCTATTTGGTCTAGGTCTTTCAGAGGATGACCCCAGGACTCAGGGTCGATGGTACGAGGTTCCCAGTATAAAGGGATTCAGTCGGGCAGCAGGTAGTGTTTTGCGTGCGGTGGGTAGGGACACATGGCTCGTGACTACCTGACCCACTGTACAGATGACCAGTAGATGGTCGAGCGGCCTCCAAGACAGTGGTAGTGGTTCAATAAAGGAGGTTTGTAGGGTGACAGTCGTGGCAGTGGAGGAGTCCAAGTAGTAGGTGGTGGGTGATGGTTTGAGGTGTTACCGCCACCACCCCCAGGTGGTCCACCACGACCTATGGAAGCAAGAAGACAAGGGCGATCTCAACATCAGGAAGTGGAGGCTTATGACCACAGTGCTCTAGATATGATTTGAGGTATGATCTGTGTCCTCTCCACCCTAGCTGCAGTTCTTATAGACATAGGTGCTAGTCATTCCTTCCTTTCCACTGCTCTTGTTCAGAGCTCAGAGATTCTAGTGGAGTCGTTGGCTCAATCCTTACAACAAAAGATTCCTATAGGAGTGGATTCGATGATTACACACTAGTGTCGATAGTGTGAGATTACTCTAGCAGGAGAGATCTTTGACTGGGATCTCCTAGTAGTGGTGTTGAGTCTTTACAACATCATCTTTGGTATAAACTAGTTATCCACATTACATGCTCAAATCGACTATTTTAGGTGTACAGTGCAGTGTGTCAGTGGAGATAGGACTGGGTTTTCCTTCACCGACGAGAAGGAAACTCTTATAGTAGAGGATGAACTTTCTCGGAGAAGGGTACATCTGATCACTCACTAGTTAGCTAGCCTCACCCATGGTGCAGTGGATAAGAGGAGTCCAAGCTTTCTTGTAGTTGTGCATGAGTAAGAGGATGTTATTTCTGAGGATGTTTTGGGATTACCTCCTACAAAAGATGTAGAATTTTGCATCGACTTCTACCCCAGGATGGCACTGATATCCACACCAGCATATCTGATGGCTCCCACAGAGCTTCGCAAGATGAGGGTACAGCTAGAGGACATATAGAAGAAGGGATTTGTATGGCCCATTTTTTCATCACGGGCAACCCCAGTTCTTTTCTCCAAGAAGGAAGATAGGAGTTTGAGGTTGTTCATGGGAATCCGACGTCTGAACCAGGTGAATGTGAAGAACAAGTATCCACTGCTGATAATCGATGATATCTTTGACTATCAAAAGGTGTAAATTGGTTCTCAATGATAGACCTCAGATTAGGCTATCACCATCTTCAGGTACGGGACAAGGATATACCAAAGATAGCCTTCAAGTACCGATATAGCCACTATGACTTCCTGGTGATACCTTTCAGGATTAACAATTCCCCTTTAGTGTTCATTAGACTCTTGAATAGGGTATTTCAACCTTACCTTGACCAGATTATTGTGGTATTCATTGATGACATATAGGTGTACTCAACATCAGAGGAGGAGCACGTTACACACCTAAGGATGGTCTTGGAAGCACTCTAAGAGCACTAGATTTATAGTAAGCTCTCAAAGTGTCAGTTTTGGATAAGATAGGTCAAATTTTTAGGACACATCATCTCAGAGGCTAGATTTGTAGTGGATACATCAAATATATAGGTGTTTCTTGCTTGGGAGCCACCTAGAAACATGACTGAGGTACATAGCTTATTGGGGTTGGATGGTTACTGCCAGAGGTTCATTCCTAAATATTCTAGAGTATCAACACCCTTATTAGATTTTATGCAGAAGGGAAATCCCTTCATGTGGATATAGATACTTTAGCAGAGTTTCATGGATCTGAGGTAGAGACAGACTAGTGCCCCCATCTTGAGGCTACTATAGGAGGACATTGGGTATGTAGTTTATTACGATGCATTAGGGACTAGGCTGGGTTGTGTCTGGATATAGGAGTGAGCAGTGATCACCTATGGCACATGCTAGTTGAGGCAGCATGAGAAGAACTATGTGACCCATGACCAAGAGTTATCACTAGTGGTCTTCACCTTGAAGATGTTGTGGCACTACTTGATGGGTGAATAGTTTATAGTTTACTCTGACCACAAGAGTCTTAGGTATATCTTCCCCAAGAAGGACATGAACTTCATACAGCGACGATGGATAGAGTTTCTCTAGGACTATGACTTTGAGAAAGTCTATATTCTTGTAAAGGGGAATGTGTTGGTAGATGCTCTAAGCAGGAGGACCAGTTTACAGCTACTTAGTGAGGCGATGGAGTAGTTGTCCGCAATGTAGATATCCTTCGTAGATGATGGTGAAGATACTTACCTTTATTCGATGACTGTTACTCCTACACTCTTACAGTGATTCAGGGAGGCACAGCTGGTGGATGTTGAATGTGCAGCCTGACATGATCAGTAACCCTCAGGATGGGCTTCTGATGAATTTTTGATAGGTAGAGAGTGTGTCATCCATTTCAAAGGGTGCATCGTAGTGCCAGTGATGTTGTGGGTGGAGGTGTTGAGGGAGTTCCACATATCCCCTTTGGTGGTATATCCTGGAGTGGAGAAGATGTATTAGGACCTCCTACATCAATACTGGTGGCCGAGGATAAAAAGAGTGGTGGATGATTTCATTTCACATTGCCTCAATTGTCATCAAGTGAAGCCTGGCCATCAGGTTCCAGTAGGCTTGTCCCAACCAATCGAGGTACCGAATTGGAAAGGGTATAGTATCTCGATAGAATTTGTGATGGGGTTACAATGTACATCTAGAGGCCATGACTCTATCTAGGTGATCGTTGACCGACTCACCAAGTTGGATCACTTCCTAGTTATCTGGGAGCAAGGACTGGTAGAGGGCTTGGAACGCCTCTACATCCAGAGGACAGTGAAACTTCACAGGGTACCTTCAATTATTTTCTTAGATTGTGATTCTCACTTTACATCCCGGTTATGCAGGAGATTATAGGAGGCGATCAGGATGCACCTGTCCTTGAGAACAACTTTTCATCCCCATATGTATGGTCAGATGGAGAGGACCATATAGGCCTTGGGGTACATGTTATGTGCTTGCATCCTGGATTTTGGTCGCATTTGGGAGGACCACCTTCTAATGGTGGAGTTCTCATACAACAATACATATCGCTCCACTATGGGCATGACACTATTTGAGGCCTTGTATAGGCAACCTTGCAGATCACCCTTATGTTGGACAGACCCAGGGGAGTCAGTACTCATGGGTCCAGAGTTGATACGGGCTACCACCGAGAAGGTGCAGATCATCTTGGAGAGGATGAATACTTCATAGAGCAGGCATAAGTCTTATGCCAACAGGAGACGGATACCCATGGAGTTTGAGGAGGGAGATCATATGTTCCATCTGGTGTCACCTCAATGAGGATTGAGAATATTTGGTCAGGGTGGAAATCTATCTCTGAGGTTCATTGGAGATTTTCATATCCTCACTAGAGTTGGAGAGGTGGAATATCACCCAGCTCATCCCTCAAAGATGTACTGAGTGCATGATTTTTTCCACATTTCGCAACTGAGGAGGTATATGCATGATTCATTGCATGTCAATAACTGGGGAGAGATGGAAATTTATGATGGGGCGACGTTTGCAGAGTTCCCTGTAGAGATAGAGGATTGAAAGGATCAGGTCCTATGTGGGTAGTTTATTCCTCTAGTATGAGTTTGGTGGTAGCACAGGAATCTCCATGAGAGAACAAGGAATCGGGAGGCTCAGATTCATGGTCAGTACCCCCATACGTTTGATTAGTTTTTGTTTTGGATTTTGATGACGTAAATCCCTAAGGTGGGGAGAATGTAATGTCTTCGAAATTCCATGTAATTTTTTTTAATTGTATTGAATTATTCTAATACCACACGCTCTAACGGCACATGATTCTAAGGCCCGGTGATCCTAGAATATAATTTTGATCTTGTTTAAGGTATGTTCAGTAAACATGTGAGCGGGTTTTTCTAAGTTTTGAACCGGTGTTAGGATAAAAAATATGAGGGTACTTTTGAACTCGGAACGCCAGAATTATCCTAAAAATTACTTAACTTCATCCATGAAGGGCTGATCAGGAAATTTGTTTTTAGACTTTTTGAGAAACATAATAAAAGAATTTAAAAGAATTATATTATTTCTCACCATTGAGTGGTGGACAACGACGATGCAGTGTAGTGACGAGGTGGAAATGAGGCACATTAATGGGCACAACATTGCTATGCTTTTTATTTCTTTTAATATTTAAACATGTAGGAGTTTGGAAATTAAAAAATGTAGGGAATCTCTGATGAACTGCTGATGGAATTTCTCTTCAATGAAGAATGAAGAAAGAATCAAAGAATGTTTTAGGATCGGATTTGGAGGTTGAAGAGTGGTGACGAACTCTAATGATCACATATTGACGATGACGTGAAACCATTCCTTCTTCCATTGTAGATCCAACGTATCCAGGTAGGGGTTATTTCATTTTAAAGTTATTCCTTGTTCTTTTGTTGAAATGATAAATGTGGATCAACCCACAAATAGGTTGATCCATGAATTGTACATTTATATGGTAGGATAACTTCTTGGGATTTTCTTCATCTGAGATTGAGATTATCATCTCTTGATTGAACTGAATCCCCCAGACCTCCCATGTTTTAGGACCTCCAATGTGGAGGGTGTGAGCTGTTACAAACAAGGCCCGATCCCCTGTGTCGTGTGTGTTCAATGTGTTTGTATCCTAAAAGTTGCGGTAAGAGGAATTCTGGGCCATGGTAGGGATGACGGCAACCCAGGAAGCCTGTAGGCATAGACAGATCGGGAAACAGACCACCGAAATAACCATGGTGGCCTGCCGAATGTGTCATCAGCGCGGCACCACCAGCGCGATGGCACCGGTGACTGGCCCATGTTGGCCGTGTGGAGGGGGCGGTGCCACAGTGGCAGGAGGCAGCTGGCCCTTGTTGTCCATATGGGAGGATGGCGGCTTGCTTGTTAGCCCACCCCAATGGCAAGAGGCTACGGAATCCACGGGGTGACGTGGTTCCAAGCGTGAACTATGTGGAGAGACAGCCCATATCTGAGTCGCTCGGCTGCTTCAGCAAGCCACGGACACTCAACCATGGGAAGAGGGTCCCTGCATCTATGGGGTCAGCTGGGGGCGGATGTAGTAGCCTACCACGTCCCGGCTGGATGACACACCACCAGCTACACTGAGCGGTCGGGCTTCGGGCTGGAAGGTCGTGCCCCCAGCCATGAGGGACGGGCCAGTCCTACGGCTTAGCAGGCCAGCCTCATAGCCCAATGGGCTAGATAGGCCCTAACAGGTTGTACTCGCACCCTTCGGGTTGGGATAGACGAAACTGGGTCACTGGGTAACCCTGCGGGCTGGACCCTCAGCCAAACCGGGCCTGGTCCAGTGAGGCCCATTGGATCTGTCTCACTGGATAGACTGGACTAGACTGAACTAGAACCAAACCAGGTCAGTTCGAGTGAATCGAATTTAAACCAGGGCACATGGGACCCCCGGGCCTAGTTGGTCAGGTCAGTACGACCTAGTCAGACTGGGTCGAGACGCAACCGGTCCCTGTTTACTAAAACGCTTGTATCTTGTAAACCGCATGTCCAATTAACAAGCCATTTACAGATTTGGGACCCTCTCGACGAGGTGGATCTTTTTGGCATGCAACGAGGATGTTTTCATGGAATTTGATATATAAAGAATGGATTCAGGAGCAGTTCTACAAGGTGCACTACATATGGAATCCTGCAGTTGGCTGAGACCAGAGGACTACCAACTTTCGACTATGTGAGACTCGACTATGGCCCAATGGGAAGCACTTCTATGTGACTTTGTAGGGACATGTTGGTAAACACTTCTATGTGACTTTGCAGGCCCATGGTACTTGATAAGGAGGAGTACCTCAGTTGAACAGGATTAGTGGGAAGCACTTCTGTGTGACTTTATAGGCCCATAGCACGTGATGAGGAGGTGTACCTAAGTAGTCCAATGTTACTGAGAAGCACTTCTGTGTGACTTGTCAGGCCCACTGTACTCGATAGATGGGGAGTTCTCTAGTATCTGAGGTTTTTGATGATGTGACTGATGATTCTTATATCACTACCCAAAATATATAACTCATGTTAGCTGTCTTATGTTTCGTGGGTTACTTTGAGGATTGTTGTGTGGTATTTCAATTTTGTTTTAGGGTTCCTACTGAGTACTTTGTTACTCATCAATACAAAGTCTTCTCCCGCATGTGTTCTATCTTGTGTAGATGATCGACATTTCAACAGAGACTTTGGTGGACCAAGGCCCATAGGTGCTCAAGGAGACGGGACCTGAAAATGCTATGATAGTGGACTTGGTGTCCTAGGACTAGGTGGGTCCTTATAGGATTGGGTGGACAGGACGTTCTACTTTAGCATCCAGTAGCTACACTACTCTCACGATCATGTGGGGTTTTTCATGGATAGCCATCAGAGATCCTTTTTTGTACTTTGTTGTTTCTTTTTTTATTGGGTTTGTATTCTATAACACTATTATCAATTATACTTGTACTCAGCTTTGTTTTAGTGATACTCCTTTCCTTTTTAGTGTGTGGGGTTTCATTGGGCATGTGTGTGCGTACAGGTACTCTGTTAAATGCCTCTCACTAGTAGGTTGACGCCATTGGTGCTAGTCTCCAACCCCTGGCCTTTAGAAGGAGGGCTTGGGGTAGTCACGACATGGGCCCCGGGGGATGGGTTGTGACAAATATGGTTATTAAAAATGAATTATGCTATAATCATGGAGATGGTAGGCCGTACATACGCATGAGTAACTTTTCCATTTTTCAAGGATCGTTATTGAAACAAGGTAGATATTATTTTATATTTCCATAATTATAATAATATCATTAATAAAATATTATTTATTTAAATAAACATATATATATATATATATATTTTCATTTGGTAATGAAAAATTAATTACATCACTTTGTGGTGGTGGTGGTCCACACGTACGCACGAAAGAAGTTATCATTTTTCAATTATTGGAAAGGAAGGAAAATAGAAGAAATATTACTTTAAAAAATAAAAAAATCATGAATATTATATATATATATATATATATTAAATCAATCATTATAAAAATACCTAAGAGGTGGTGATGGAAAACAAATTACATTAGTTCCTAAGGTAGCAGTCCTCCGTACGCACAAACATTTTTCTGTTTTCCATTTGATGGAAGAAGGAGATGAATATGTGTTACTGAATTAAAATAATAACATCTTAGTATATGGTAGATATTTATTTTATTATATTATAATGGTTTAATTATATTTTAAGGTGGTGGAATAAAAATTCAAAATCAACTTGATTAAGAACAACACATCTTTGGGCAGTCTCTTAAGGTTTACACCAAAAGCCTTCCAAGAAGGGTTTTTTAATCAGACTAAGTCCTATAGGAAATTTTAAGGGAATTAAGTTAGGTGTTTGGTTAGGTTTTGGCTGAGCCAATATTTTTTTTAATTTTTAATAAAAGATTAGATGAGGTTCCCTTTTATAATAGAGAGGATGGGCACTCTTGTAATTTCTTAAAGTATTAAATTATTATAAATTAATTTTCAAGTTCCAAGATATGCAAATTTATAATATTATAATATAATTATATTATGAGTTTAAATAATCTCATTCAATAAAAATTGAACAATATTTGGTTATTATTTCACCATTATCTTTTTGTTTTAACTTTTGTAAACCCTTTTTAACAATTGTAGTGGTATTATAGATTTTACTCTTTAAAGATCAAGAAAGTTATTGTTAAAGGAAAATTGGATCATAAATGGGTCATAGTTGATATTTAAAACCATACCCCAAAAAATATAATGAACATGGTATTTTTTAGAGTGTTAAATCATTTAATAAAATATTATTTATCATAAAATAACATTAATATCAATTTCAAAACTATTTAATTAATTTGAATTTTATAACTACAATAGAAAATTTTAATTTGAATATAACTCATTAAAAGCTCTTAAATATGTAATTTGTATTAACAAAAATCTTGTAACATGATATTTCAATCAATTAATATAAATTTTAACACTTTTAAAATCATTTATTTTAATTTATTATTAATTGAATAAATACGGTATCTGTATTGCGTAGACATTTAAAGTAATTATTTCATCACTAAAAAATAGAAATATATTTTCATGATAAATAAAAATAATTTATATTTAAAAAGAATATTTACAATTGAACATAACTAATTTTTATCCTTATATAAAAATTTAAAATATAATAAAACAAAGAGTATGGAATTTTTTATTTTTATTTACATAAAATATTATAAAGGTCAAAATCATGGTCATATGGAAAAAATATCATATATTAGAATTTTGGATGATTATGGATAAAATAAACCCATAATATAAAATTAAGGTAAGTGTTAGGGTTATTTTTTAGTCATCGTCAGGTTTTTTACCCTTAATTATCCTATTTCACATTTATCGTGGAAAATTTTTTTAATTTGATTACTATTTGTAATGAATAAAAATAAAAGGGAAATATTTATCCATTTTGAAACTCGTGATTTAAAATATAAAATCTAATTTTCAAGATTCAAAAACTAGAATTAGTGGAATTTAATATAAATTTAAACCCAAAAAACATGATGAAAAACAATTTTTTCATAAAAATCCCTTTTTAAGTACAAATATTTTTATACTAAATTCAAAAATAGAATTCATTAAAAATACTATAATTAGATTATTTTAAATAAAAATTAACCAATTATATTTTAAAACAAATCCAAAATATAATTTTATATTATAAATCGTTTAAAATAAAATACATTTTTCAATAAAAATTAGAATCTTCAGTATTTATTGAAAAATAAAACATTTCAAAAAAATCTAAAAATTTCACCATAAGATAATTTTGATATGATTATTAAAAAACTTATATCCATTATATAAAATATAATTTTTAAATGTTTCATAAATTAACTATAATATTCTCTCAATAAAAAACATTTTTGAAAGAAACGTATTTACAAAGCATAAATGACTATACTAAAAATTGAGTAATTATTTACTAAGAATTTTTCAATATATTTATATTTGGTAAGGACCTTGTATATATTTTATAAATTAGTTAATCATATTAATTCCTTCTAATTTAACGACTATCTTAAAATGGTTATATTTAAATAATGATATTTCATAGTTTGTTTAGGTTCAGTGTTGCATGTTGTATACGCTATCGAATATAGTTTTATTTTTAAAATATTGGGGTGTTACAATTTAACTTTAAAATAAAAAATATTAAAAATAAAAACTATTTTTATAGAAAAAAAATTTCAAACATTAAATATTATTAATCTTACTACATACCAATTTCAAATTGAATGAGTGAAAATCTATTAATTTTTATATTGAAACATTACATATTATTCAAATAATTTTTTTAAAAGTGATCAATTTAATTTATTAAGATAAAACAAAAAATACTTAAAAATAGTTATTTTAAAAATATTTTTTTAACATTGAATGATTTTAATTATATCAAATTATTTATTTATCCATTAATAATTAAATTTTATCAATTCATTAGTATTAGAACATATAAAGTCATTATTTAAAAACAATAATAAATATATTTAAGGAATTAAAATATATCTTTTTTTAATAAATCATTTTAATATCTTTTTATTTAATTGAGGATTGATTCTTATTGTAATTTTTTTAATGATGTCTCACATTGTATACTCATAATGTATTAAATTTTATCAGGCATTGTTATAAATTATATCATGGTTTTTTTTAGTATGATGTAGCATGCTATATAAGATATTCAATTAAGTTTTTATTTAATGGAAAACACATACTAAAATCTAAGGGTGTTATGTTTGTTATATCTTTATTTCATGATATTTGAATCAGTTCTATTTTACCAACACATTGGTACCTACTTGAGACTGCACAAATACTTTCTCAACTTGCAAAAAAAGTTCTCATTTCCTTCTTCTATATAGCCTTATAATTGGATAATATAGATTTCTTTGTCAAGATCACCATAGAGACACATAAAGGTTCGCAATCACAATGAAAGTGGTGTGGGAGTACCCAATTTTGGTTTTTCATTAGTTTCAAAAAATAATATATATATATATATATATAACTTAATGATCACAACCCTAAAATGTTATAGAGAGGATCTTTCGTATTTAATTTATAATTAATGTAAAACTATAATTTCCTCAAACTATGAATTCCTTTAATCAAAATATTTATTATAACTTTTTTCACTATTATTTTCATTATGAATTCAAATGAGTACTCCTCCAGTTATATCAACATGTGATAGACAAATCTTAGAATGGTGTTCTTGAATCTTCAGGTGCTAGTGTGATAGGTTTAAGGGATTCATGTCATTCTTCATTGATCGTAATAAGGCTCTCAAGTTCTCTCTATGTTCTTGAGAGGGAGGATATGTGGATTTTCTCTCTAACCTATAGATAATTCTAGAGGTATTTTTTTATGCACAACAAGTCTCTCTCAATAAGAAATGTGATAAATTTTTCTTTATATAAATTGGGATAAACATAGAAAATTTCCCACAAATCTTTATCAATATATTTAATCTAGAAAATACCTCATAAAAAATAATTATAATATTATTATTATTGTTATTATTGTTGTTATTATTATTATTATTATTATTATTTTATCCTATAAATTTTTTTTTTAAATATCATTTATAAAATAAAAAAAATTATATTTATTTAACTCGTATTATATAAAAATATATCATTTCCGTCAGACTATTAACTCGGCTCATTAATCCTCCCATAGAATTTATAAGACCTTGAATAATAAAATATTAATTAAAATAAATATCATATTCATTAAACTTGTGAATAAATATTTATTTCAATATTCAAAAAACTAAATAGATATTTAAATTAATATATTCACTAAATAGGTGAATAAATTAATATTTATTTATTACATTGTGAATAATGAATAGGAGCAAAAATTCAACTCACATATTCTAAACTCAAATATCCCATGATTGAATAAATGCAATCAACTTTAGTTGAATAATTATTATTCCAAAATCCAAGAATAATATTTATTCTAATTATTAAATTTAATATAATATAATGAGATTCTAAGTACACCTAGTGTGTAGCCCTCTAGGACACATTCTTAATGGCATTAACTAAACATTCCTAAATTACAAGATTTATGTCCAGAAATTTGTCAAGGCACCCATAGTAAAAGAAGTTAATGTTACAATGAAAACACTTTATTTTGAATTCCATTGTGTAATATAATATCTTTTTTATTGATATCTCATCATGCATGATGCATACTTGTGTCATCACCCTATACCTCTATGGGAAAATCGACTTCTTACGATGGGTTTTTTGCGACAGGCCCATTTCTCATCATAAATAGCCCCTTCCTAAAGCATATTTACAATATGATTAGAATATCATCACGAATACCATTCAATAAACACTTATTTGCGATAGGATAATGAACTCGTTGCAAATACTTTTGGTGTGCCTACCCACCATAATTCAGGAATGGGTATTTTTCATGGGACTTGGTTCCCGTCACAAATAACCTTGGTTATATAAATTTATTTGTGATGGTAGAATGGTCCCATCACAAATAACTTTTCAACTTTCATCTCTATTATTTATTGCGGAAGCTATTTGTGATGGGACCCATCACAAATACAACTATTTGTGATGGGGTTCCGATCGCAAATAGTCTCATCACTACTAATCTAACCTATATATGCCCCCCAAAATTTGTTCTCTTCATTATCCATTTGAGCTCTCCTCTACTCAATTGTTACCTTCCCACTTCAATTGTTTAGATGAAAGTTTAAATTTTTACGGGTAAATAAATTTTGAGGTTTGTAGATCACAAAAGCCTCATTTTTAGGTATTTTTGTAATGTTTTTATTTTTTATTTTTTTATTTTATTTTTTTTATATTTTAATATTACTAATTAGTAGTAATTAGAGTTAATTAGAAGTTATTATTTATAATTATTATTAATTATTTATAATTAGCAGTAGTTTTTTTAAATTAGTAATATTTAGTATTAATTAGTAGTAATGCTTTTAATTAAAAAGTAAATAGTTTTTTTAGTAATTAGTTTTAATTATTAGTGGGTGGGTATTATTAATAGTAATTACTTATAATTGATAAATAGTGTCAATTAAAAGAACTAAGTAATAATTTATAGATCTTAGTAATAAGTAATAATAATTTAGAGTTGTTTTTAATAAATAACAATAATTGGAAAAAATAAATGTTAAACCATTATAATTAGTAAGAAGTGGTAGTAATTAGTAAAAATTAACGTTAAATCACTATGATTTTTAAAAAAAATTATTAGTAAAAATTAACAGTGATTAGTAAACATTAGTAAAAAAGAACATTAAATCGCTATAATTAGTAAAAATAATGGAAATATGTAGAAATTATTGATAATTTTCTATAATTATTTTAAATTAGTGGTAATGACTATAAATGATTAAAAATATGAGATAAGTAGTAAAAAAATCTAGTAAAACACAATAATTAGTAAAATTTAATAAAAATTGGCAGTAATTAGTAAAAATAATGTGTAAAGTCTAAAAATAATTAAAAAAACAATGGTTGGTAAAAAATAGTAAAAAGTAGTGGTAAACCAATATTACTAGTAATAATTAGGAGTAATTAGAAAAAATTAATGTTAATTAATTATAATTATTAAATATTAGTGGTAATTATAAAAAATTAATGTTAAATCACTTTAATTTTTAAAAATTACCGGTAATCAATGAAGATTTGTAAATATTATCAGTAGTCATTAAAATTAGTAAAAATTAACATTAAATCACTGTAATTAGTAAAAATTATGGTTAATTAGTAAAAATTAGTTTTAATTAGTAAAAAATATAAATAAATCCCTATAATTATTAAAAATTAGAGGCAAATTTAAAAAATTAGAAAAAATAGTGGTAAATCACTATAATTAAGTGAAAATGTGCAGTAATTAGTTATAATTAGAGGTAATTTGTAATAATTAGTGATTATTAGTAATAATTAGTAATAAAATTGGTAAATAATGTAACTTAGTAATAATTAGTGATAATTATTTATACTTAGTAAAACTTAGTATTTTTTAGTATCAATTACAACAAAATTGATAATTAATTAGGTCATTAACTTATAATTTATGAGCAATAAAAAATTTGGAAATGGTTGGAAAAAATTTGAGTAATGATAAATTTGGACATAGTTGGAATAAATTGGTTTCATCACTTAAAGATTGTAAAATCTATGATTTACACATTTTAGTAATTTATAATATATTTTATTACTTTATAATAAATTAGACAAAAAAAATTGAGTTAATTAGTAGTAACAATTTCTATTTATAACTAATTATCATTTATTTTTAGTATAATTTAATATAAATTAATTAAATATATTTGAAATTAATAATAAGGTGTAAATAATATAATTCTCAATCTTTAGGGTATTAGAAATGACCGATTTGTGCCAATAATGTCCAAATTTATCATTAGGACACCAGAACCAGGGTAGGAAGGATGTGATACGTCGATGACAATAGTTATAGCAGTAGGAGGAGATGTGTCGATGATAGGAGCACCATTACGAGAAGACGATGGAGTATATACAATATTTATTGTAAATTATAAATATTTAGCTTTAATTAAAATCAAATAGTATTAATTTGTAATAATTTGTTTTAATTATCAGTATGTGGGTGTTATTAATAGTAATTACTTATAATTGATAAATATATGGTATTAATTTATAGAGCATAGTAATAATTTATAAATCTTAGAAATAAGTGATAATAATTTGTAGTATTTTTTATTAAATAACAGTAATTAGGAAAAATGCATGTTAAACCACTATAATTAACAAAATTTATCATCAATTAGTAAAAATTAAGGGTAAATCACAATAATTTTTAAAAATTAGAATTATTATAAAAAATAGTAGTGGTGAGAAAAATTTAGTAAAAATTAGTAAAAAATATCACTGGTTAGAGAAAATTAGTAAAAATTGGAGGTAAACTATTATAATTAGTAAAAATTCGTTATAATTTGTAAAAATTATTGGTAAATTTCTATAATTAGCAAAAACAGCTATAAATTAGCATTAATTAGTAAAATATAATGGTAAATCACTATAATTAAGTAAAAATTAATAGTAATTAGCAATAATTAGTGGTAATTAGTAATAATTAGTGGTTATTAGTAATAATTAGTAGTCATTACTAATAAATAGTGGTTATTAGTAATAATTAGTGGTTATTAGTAATAATTAATAACAAATAGTGGTAATTAGTAGTAATTAGTAATAATTAGTTTTAATTAGTTATACTTAGTAATACTTAGTAATTTTTAGTATAAATTACCAGAAAACTGAAAATGAAATATGTCATCAATTTATAAGTGATGAGGTGTGAACAATTTGGACATGGTTGGAAAAAATTGGTGAAATGACAAATTTGGGCACGGTTGGCATAAATTGGTTACATCACCTGAGATTATAGAATCTATGATTTACATCATTTTATTAATTTATAATATATTTTATTACTTTTTATTAAATTATACAAAAAAAAGTGGTAATTAGTGGTAATTATTTATAATTACCACTAATTACCATTAATTTTATTTATAATTTAATAAAACGTAATAAAATATAGAATAAATTACAAATAAGGTGTAAATCATGGAATTTACAATTTTTAGGTGATTAGAAATGACCAATTTGCACCACCAAAGTCAAAATTTATCATTAGGTTACTAGATTCGGGGCTGACAGGTTGTCACGGGTCGATGGCAGTAGTAGTAATATGAGGAGGAACAATGAACATTAAATCACTATAATTAGTAAAAAGTAATTGTAATTAGTTAAAATCATTAGTATTTAGAAAAAATCAGTTGTAAATAGATAAAATTGATAATATTTACAAATAAATTATAATTTTTTAATTTTATACTCTTTTTCGGATGATCTATTTCTTATATAAAATTATTCATAATTTTTTTATGTTATATTTTTTAGGGAAATATGGAATAAGTAAGTTGAAAATAGTCTTTATTACATGTTCTCGATTGGATAAATCATCACAATAATCCAAATGGTTGTAGTATAAATCATTTATATTATGAGGTTGTTGAAACTTTTTTCTCATTTTCATCATCAAAACCAGCATTTATTTCAGAAGGGACAATTAAGATTCCATGTAAGAAATGTGATCTAAGGAGGTTTGATAGATTTTACAACATTGGGGGTCATCTATTACATTTTGGTTTTTGAACAGATTATGTTTTTTAGTATCAACATAGTGAACATATTTTCGAAGAATATACTAATAATTCGGTTCCATATCCATCACTGTTTGGAAATTTAGTACATGATGTGGCTAGTTTGTTTATTCAACAAAATCAAACTCAGGATAATATTAATTTAACTCCTAAGTTTAAAACATCTCAATTTTATGAGTTTTATAATTCTACTGAGGATGACTTATATTCTATTTGAAAGATAAGAAAATTTGAAGTGGTTGAAAATTTTATAGATACTAAATTAGATAATGGAATGTCGAGAAGTTGTTTTGATCAGAGATTCTCTTTGGTTAAAGCGCTGTTACCAGAAAGAAATGTGTTGCCTATAAATTTCTATAAGCACAAGAGGATGGTTCTTAATTTGGGTCTTAGTTATCAGGAGATTCATGCATGTTAAAATTATTACATCTTATATTATGGTGAAAATGATTCATTGGTTAGTTTCCATACATGTGGAAAATCTTGGTAAAAAGAGGCACAACAAGGAAAGTATAGATTACTTCCTTTAAAAAAGATGATTTATATCCTACTTACATCTAGATTATAACCTTTATTTATGTCTCAGAACATAGAATCACTGATTTCATTGCATAAAAAAATATTTTAACTGATAAAAACTTAAATCATCCTTATGATGGTGATTTATATAAAACAATTTACCAAGTGCATCTGTCTTTTGGTTTAGAAGCCTGAAACATATGATTGGGTCTTTCAATTGATGGTTTCTATCCATTTGGTTCTTATGATAGTCAATATTCTTATTGCCCTAAATTTATCACATTGTACAATTTACCTCCTTGGATGTTCATGAATGAGCCATATATCTTTTTGACCTTATTATTTCTAGAAAATCTAAAAAATAATATCGATTTGTATTTAAATCCATTAATTGATGAGTAAAGTATATTATGGAGTAATATTGTTAGTACATTTATTTATTTATTTTGTTGTGAAAAAAAATTCCTAATTAAATCTGAATAAATGTAGATAATTAGTGACTTCCCATCATAAGGCATGTTATATGGTTGGACCACACATGGTCCAAAATCATGTCTATACTGTATGAGTGATAGAAAAGTATTTATGCTTATAAATTGAATAAAAAATAGTCTTTTATAATGTCATCCAAGATTTATTCCAACTAATCATCCTTTTTTGATGAATATATATCATTTCATAAAAGTAACAATTTAAATAGATATACCTCCAATAATGATCCCAGGTATTGAGTTAAAATAAATTGTCTCTAAATTTCCTCCCATTACTTTTAGACAGACTATAAAACAACAAAAAATATATGGATTTGGGAAAGACCACAATTGGGTAAAATGAATCACTTTTTGGGATCTTCTATTTTGGTCAGATTTTTTAGTCCATCACAAGTTCTATTTCATCCATATTGAGAAGAATCATTTTGATAATATATTTTATTCAATTTTCTAAACACCTTATAAGACCAAATATAATGTGAAGGCATGATTACATCTTTCTCAATTTTACAGATGACTAGAACATGAACTGTATGAAATTGACATATCACAGAAGTCAATGAAACCAAAACTGGATTATACCATTTCCAAATAAAATCATTTATTATTTAGTCAGTGGATTACATATTTGAGGCTTATGGATGTTTATGTTTCCAATTTGGATAGATATTTCAAAATGGTCATATTACTGGATTAAAAAGTCATGACTATCATGTTTTAAAAGAAACAATTATACAAATTGGATTGTGTGTTTTTAATTATATGATTGGGGATGTGCTAACAAAAATATAAAAAAATTTGTGAGACATTTGTGTAGCAAAAACAGACTATGATCCACAAAGTAGAATGCAATAAATGTTGCTTTAATTTAATATAAATTGGAAACAAAATCTACCATGTTTCCTTAATTCAAAGAATCATTTGATACTACATTTACAGCATGAAGAAAAATTTGAAGGACTAGTATAGTTATGATGAATATACCCATATAAGAGATTTATGAAGAAATTTAAAAAAGGTATGTAACAAATAATCGGTTGAAGGATCAATTTAAGAAGTTTATTTATAAGAGAACATTTCATTTTTGTTCTCACATTATTTTCAATCTGAATATCCATAAAAACATAACCAAATGGTTTTTAATGAGGGAAATCTTGATGATGAAATGAATAATCAATTATCAGTTTTTAATCATCCGAAACATTGATTTGGTATAGTTCATGAATGATGGATTTTATATGATGAACATCACAGGGCTCATACATATGTTTTTCTAAACTGTGAAGAAATAAAATAATTTTTACAATGATTTCTACTATCACTTATTATTTATTTTTTAAAATTAATTTAATATTATTTTATTTTTACGTTATATGATAATCATATCAAGAAATAGTTTCAAAAACTTACAGTATCTGTTCTTCAATAATGTTGGTAAAATAATTTTTCCTACTGGTTTCAAAAACTAGAAAAGTAAATTGTTAATGGTTTAATATATAAAATCAGTTTATTATTTGTTATATTGATAATTATTTATCAAATTTTCAAGTATCTCAACTTATTGATAGAATTGATAATGTATTTTGTGTATTGATTAACCCATCAACAAAAATGGTCAAATATTATAATGCATATGTGATTAATGGTTTTCAATTTCATACATGTGAATATGGGGAATAAAAAAATGAATAGTGGTGTTTTATAGAGGATCTCACCATAGAGAAAGTGAATTTAGCTTTTATAGATTTATGGAAGAAATAATTGAACTATTTTATCTAGGACAGAGTTGCTTAACGATGTTTAAATGTCATTGGTTGGATATTAATAGAGTTTTTCGTGTTCATTTGTTCCATATAGTCCTTTTTATTAAATATAAAATCCTTCTTGCAGTAAATGAACCATTTTTATTATCTCATCAAGCAAAACAAATTTATTATGAAAATAATTATATTGGTTCAAATGAGATAATTTATTAGTGAAGCGTAAAAAATGAAATCTCCTAAATATTAGTTTATCAAAAGTGAATGTGGTTCCATTGAAGTGTAATGAATTGAAACTTTTTGATATAAAACTCCAAAACCTTATTTTCTATGAAAATACATAAATATCAATAATGACACCCCATAGTTATGGGTTGATAGTGGAGATGGTTTGGTTGATCTAACAAGTGTATTTAAAATAGTAAGATATGATGAAGATCAAACTCTTATAGAAATTTATGATATTGAGGTGGAATATGAAGCTATTGACATCGTCATATACAAAGATGAAAATGAAGATGAATATTGAAACAATTAAATGTTTTTTATAATCATAATATTTATATATATATAATACTTATCTTCAGTTATTTATTAACAACACTCATTTCGTGTTGCAGATGGATGATAACCATTTATCTGATCTATTTTGTGAATTATATGAATTTTACTACCTAGTGATGGGACTGATGCCACATCATCTGACACTCATATTGTTGGCAGTTCAGCAATGACTTGGAGGGTTCATGGTCTACTGTGATTAATGATTATTGAACATATCCTAGAGTGATGTCTATGTCTTGATTTTAATCCACACATATAGAGGTATGTTTAGTTTTTTATTTTAGTTAGTTCTCATTAATTTATTTATATACTAATTGTTTTATTAGTTTTTATATTTTTCAAATCTTTCCACATATATTTATCGGACAAGGGAGTGCTATATTTTAGAATTATTTTTCTGGAGTATGGGTCACATGGGATCAGATTCCCATTGATGTTTAATACCAAATGTTTGATCATTATATGGTACACAAATAAATAATAGTTATTTTGAAATTTATTTAATTAGTAACTTGATATTATTAATTATTTATAGGGTTTACCACATCCTATATATGATTGCACATGGTCCTCTATCTGAGAGGCATGGGAGGTCAGTATGTGTGAGTGTTGTCATTAGTTTTTGCACAATCTAAGGAGGATAGACATGTAGAATGTGGGAGTCATGGATTTTGATCAGTCTTGTTGCACCCACCACCTATATTATATCTTATCTTAGGTTAGGGATAGATTATTTTTATACTATATGGGAGTAGATTTTTAGAGGAAAGTATAATTAGGTTGATTGAATCGGGGTAGGAAGGAGGTGATGCATCATGCTGGTAGTTGTACATTCAGTACACATCGGTGACATATGGTAAATACATTTTCTGATAATTTATATAACTTTAAATGTGATCTATTTGTTTTATACTCATATACCCTATCAAACATCCTGATATTATAGAGTTCTAATTTTATAATAGGATGTCCAATGAGCTTGTTACTAAAGATATTAGAGGTCATTTCCAGCATCATATTGTGGTTAGTATAAATTTTTTGATTTTTAAAATTAACTACAAATAATATTTTAAATAATTTAATTTTAAATTTATATTTAAGGAGTCATGTGAGTTCATGACTTATAAGACACATGATTACTGTTAGGATGATACCATGGATTGAACCACTAGTGAATCAGAATTTGAGGATGCATTATGGATGCAGGTGACTTAGTATGACTTCAAGAAAGACCAAGTTGTTGGTATCTTTTCATGATTTAAACCTTTGTGTTATTAAGTTAACATTATGATGTCATTTCCCATCTCAAGGGGAGCTCATTGTGAGTCATCATCATCTGCTGTACAATATGAGGAGTAGTTTTGAACTCATGGTGAGCTTATAGAGACCATGCTTAGGGAGTAATAAGAGCTCCATCAACAACATCAATAGCAGCAGGAGGAGATGTGTAAGTGGAAGGAGTAGTAATATAGGCAGATGATGGAGTGCATGTGATACATGAATCATGGTTTAGGGATTAAATTCCCTCCACCACCTCCAACAGATGAGCCCCCCGGTGATTTATGTGTTTTTTTATAAACAATTTCATGTTCATATTTTTTTGTAATATTTTTATTAATCTATATATTGAAAATTTTATACAGTATGTTTTTTATATTGTTATGAAAATTATTTTTTATTATTATTATTATTATTATTATTCTTATTTTTTTGCTTAAATTTTTTACAATGAGTAGATCCTCCTGTTGCAAATATTTATTTGCGACAGGTAAATCATCCTGTAGCAAAATACTTTTTGTAAATACTAGGAAAATTTATCTGTGGTGGGATACCTACCCATCTCAAATAGTGTTTTTTTACGACGGCCTGTCACAAAAAACACTATATTTGAAACTATTTT
This sequence comes from Viscum album, assembly GCA_963277665.1. Lineage (NCBI taxonomy): Eukaryota > Viridiplantae > Streptophyta > Magnoliopsida > Santalales > Viscaceae > Viscum > Viscum album. The sequence goes on from OY728156.1 coordinate 1,841,752,634, forward strand.
TTGTAATTTGTCCTTTACAATGGGGTCCCATTGCAAATGACTATTTTTGATGGGATCCAGTCACAAATGACGCATCGTAAATAATTAAATTTCCAGTTGTGTACACTTGATTTATATTTCTTTGAATTTTTGAAATAAACTCATCAAAGAACTACCATAGCTGTGGATTTAATCATATTGTACCATTTAAATCAAAAGGCTAGAGATATCTTCTTCCATTAATATGTAAGGGAAAAATCCTTTATTGACTTATTCAATTAATTCAAAATCACTTATTTTGCATCCAATGTACGTTACCTCACCATGATCATATATTGTCAGGTTTTCATTCATACATAAAAGTAAATGATTCATGGTATAGATTAATAATATCCTCAATTTCAAATTACCAATACAACCATTCATAGATAACAATATCCAATGACATGAAAATATATATAATTCCTATTGGTGGGTTGGTCTATAAGACATGCCTTCTTGGAGATCACCATGGGAGAACTTCATAAGAAAAAATATCAATGTATTCTGATCCTCCAATACATTATAGTAAAACATAATATGTCTCTCATTAGACATATTTTATCTAGACTATAACACATATGTCTATGAATTTTTTCATAGTATCTCCATGTTCTCATTATATAAAAGAACAATGTATCCTTTCGATGTGACAAATATTATAATGAAACTATCATTTTAATGTTACATAGAAGTAAAATCATTATGTGATAAGATATTTATTAATATTATAGCAATTAAAAGTAAAAAATTCAGTTGGTTCATGGGTACTAACTCTAATAGACTCCCATTTACACTATATTTAAATGCTAATAACTTTGAACACAATAGTTCTCATATGATCTCTATGCTTCTACTAAGATAAAAATTTAATAAATAGGTATTCAATATTTTCCTTTTTGGATACTCTACTTACTGTGACTTAACCCATTTAATAAAAATACATCAATAGGTGATACTTTTGAAGCATATTATTTTTCTATTTATGAATAATCACTGTTATATTATTTTCACAATATAGAGTGATAATATCTTTACTATTAAGAATAACATTGATCTCATGGAAGAAATTTTATTTCCACACTACATCCTTGGTTGTATCATAATCCACTATATGCTTGGACTCTATTGTATAATTGGTGACTAATTGATGCTTATAACTCTTCTAGATCACCGCTCCTCTATTATTTAAAAACATATATTTAATATAATTTAATATCATTTTAATCAGTTTAGAAACTATAATTTTTATATCTTCTCAGAACTAGTTCCTCATATCCTACATAAACCACGAACATATCGTTCATACAACTCAAATTTTGTAGGATGGTCTTTAAATCATACCAATGTGGATCTCTTGGGTCTACTTAATATATTAATACAATTATCAAGGAATAAGAAACATCAATCTTAGGCATAGGATGACATACATGATAGATCCAATCACATAAGTGTAAAGGATTTTGCTCATCCTTTCTTTATCATATTGTGTTTCAAGGATCATTTCCATAAAGATATGTATACCATGTGAAATTGGAAACAATTCACTCTTTTATTGTTCTATATTTAATCTCTTAAATGTTTTTTCAATGTATGTATCATGAATTAGTCCAAGTATCCTCTTAATATATATCGATAACTCTTTATTCCAAGAATATAGGTTGATTCACCTAAATATTTCATAGGGAAGCATTTATTTTACCATGTATTAATTGACTATAAGATCGGTATCTAATTTTCCATTAATAATATATCATCAACATATACTACTAGAAAAACTATTACACTCCCACTAAATCTCTTATTGAGAGAGTGATAACATTCATTCTTTATGAAATTAAATTCTTTTATGGATACCTCAAAAACAATGTTTCATGATCCTGATGTTTTATTCAACCCATAAATGGATCTCTATAAATTATACACCTTATTGGAATCCTTTTGTGTCATGAACCCTTCTGGTTATGTCATATAGACATCTTCAAAAAGGTTTCCATTAAGTAATTTGATCAGGACATAAATTTTCGAAATCTCATAATCATAGTAATCTCTAATATAAAGTAAAATTATAAGTTATCTTTGCATAGAAATTTATGAAAAGGTTTTATCAATGTCTATGACTATATATTTCTTAAACCCCTTGGAAAATATTCATGCTTTATAGGTACTTTCATTTCCATCAATTTTTAGTTTCTTTTTGAATTCTTATTTGAACCCAACAGGCTTTACATCAACATAGGGATCTACCAAAACCCAAAGTTGGTTTTGGTACATTTAATATAATTATAAATTCATATTTTATTTCCATTATTAAACCTCTAAGATACTTATTGCTTCCTCATGGGATAGAGTATCATTATTTCCAACTAATAACATGTCACCTTTCTTAGTTCAAATAAAATCATGTCCCTCTAGTTCTAAAACCTCTCTTTTTCTCCTATGAAGTACTTATGTCTCTGAAATGACTTCTTCCACTAGTTTTTGGGAAATCTATTCTTATATTAACCCTTGTATATAATGATCCTAGATTTCATTGAAATGTATTTTTCTCCCACTATATCCTTTAGAGATGTGCTCCCTCTCTAGGAACATGGTGTGTTTTTCCATAATAACCATTTTATTTGAGGGATCATATAGACAATATTCTATTTTCTATTAAGGATACCCTATAAATATAAACTTTATATCTCTATATGTTGGTTTTTTTCTAGAATTAGTCTTAATATATGCTTCACAAACCCATATATGTATATGTGAAAAAAAACCTCTCATACCATAACTCATATAAAATTTTTATTTCTAAGTTACTTAGCACATGATTTAATGTGTAAATTGGTGATTATAATGCATGTACCTAAACATATAATGGAATATTTTTATTAACCACCATTTATCAGGCCGTCTTTAAAAAAATCATTCCTTTATTCATTTATATCATTCATATATGGTGTATAAAGAGGAGTGAGTTAAGATAGTATCAAAAAATATTTTAGATAATCGATAAACTCTTGGTTAGGATAATCCCCACCTTAGTCTATTTGGAGATTATTTATCTTCTAACTAATATAAATGTATACTTCATTATTTTATTCCTTAAATTTTTCAAAGTAATCAAATTTATACCTCATTAAGTATATATGTCCATATCTACTAAATTTATCAGTAAAAGTTTTTGAAGTAAGATCATCAACCTCTAGCCTCTACTAGAAAACATCCACATACATATGAATAAACAAATTATAGAAACTTTTTGGATCTTTCATCTTTTTCACTGAGGAGATATTTGGTCAATTTTTCTTGTAAACAGTCTTGACATATATCTAAGTGTTTTATCTCAAAAAAAATTAAATATTATTCTTCATATATTCTGATCAAATGCTTCTAGTTTCTATGGAAAAGCCAATAGTTCTGCTATTGGGTGTGATATGTGTCCTGTGAACTTGATTTTTTATCTATTTACCAGAAATTATTTTTATATTAAAGCATATAAATACTATTATTCAAATGTATTGTATCATAACATATGTTATCCTTATAAAAGTGGAATTGATTATTTTTAAACATGAAAATAAAAATATCCCTATCTAAAATTGACACAGAAATAATATTCTCAGTTACACTGGGAATATAATAACAATTCCTTAAAACTATAAAAAAATCTAGTTATAAATGTGAGATGGTAATCCTCTATGTCTAGTGTATCTACTCATAGTCTATTGAAAGTTTATAGATCATCTCACCTTTATAAATATTTCAAAATAAACACGGTTCCTATATTTCGATACAAATGTAAGAACCAAAAACTATATCTAAGACCCAATTTATAGAATTGGAAAGATTATACTCAATAAAGAAAGTACCTAAAGCTTACACTTAATTTTTTAATTAGAAACAGTTATTATTCTAGTGGCCTTTCTTTCCTTAATAAAATTGTACGATATCCTACTCTTTAGCCTCAATCTATATCATACACTTATTAAAAGGGTGGTGAAAAGGTTCCTTAGACTTAGAAATTGCCTTAGACTTTTTTTTGAATTTCTTCTTATTCACTATAAGTATCTAATGTTTTTCAGGACACATATCTTTATCATCTTGGAAAATAAAAGTTAAGAGGTCCTTAAAAATCATCTATATAGTTTTTATATTTAAATTTATAATAAAACTTGAGAATCTTAGAGGATCAGAGGATAGAATGAGGTATGTGCATAATTACATAGGCAACTAGAATCCTAAAATTACCAAACACTTGATATAGGAAATAATCTTGACTACATGATGTCTAAATACAACTCAATTTCCTATATTTCATGTAAAAAATTCCTTATATATTTCATTCCTCTCTTGTCTATATTTCTCCTAATAGGTACCAAATAGATAAGAAGACATAGAGTATGCAACCATGTCATCCTATAGCGTCTGGGGTTCACAAGTCACGGATTATGATATGACGAATTATAAATCCAATGTATAATATATTTGTTTCTAGTATAATTTTTTACCCTTCTAACATGCCTTCTTAGAAGGCTCAAAAAGAATTGGGGAATCCAATACATAAACATTCCTCTATTTTTGTTGTATAATGATAAAGAATCAATATCACTCATGCATGTTTACATGAGTTACTATATTATATTTATCCAATATGGATCATAGGAATAATTATGTAGTTGAATGAATTCCCATTTTCTACAATAAATAAAATCATATATTTAGTAATTTATCTTGATTGCGGATTATGAATTAATTAATTAATTAATTAGTCTCCCACTATTTTATCAAATCACAATATCCCTCACTATTGGATTCTAAATATCTAGTCTCTCAGATATTCTAGTGGTAAGGATCAATATTTACCTTAAAATAACCCAAAAGGATGCATTATAAAATTATTCTTGGGTATTTTGGTAGGATTTTCATTCCAAATGCATTAACACATAACGCCAAGGCTCACGATATAGGAATAAAATCAACTGTACCAAAACCTTGGGGTCGTCCTGATACCTTGTAGAGATTTTTTCAACTTGAAAACCAAGTACACTGTTCTTTATTCAAAAAATCCTTCTATTTAGAGAATATATATTTCTTCATCAATATTAACATGGAGAAAATATTTCATCATATCTTGTTACTATATATGTAAACTTTATATATCACAGATCTCTATAAATACCCAAATAGTCATCAGACTAACATGTGAGAAAATATTTCATTGAAATTAATACAATAATTCTGAGTATATCCTTTGACCACCAATATCACATTATATCTTTCCATTGGTAATTTTTCATCATTATTGATCTAAAAGACCCATTTTAGATAGTTTTACTTCTATGAGTTAATGAAAAAGTATATCATGTATTAATCTTGTACAGGGCTTCAAGTTTCTCATGCATCGATTCCATACATGAGAATACATCGATACTATAGTTTTCCTCCACAAAATAAAATGACTCATTATCCTACATCAATAAGATAAAAGTAATATTTCCCTCAGTTTCAATATCCAAGTGCCATATTGGTTCTCTTTTCAACTAAATTAATCATCGTTGTCCAAATTCAACTAGTTCTTGATCATTTTACTTTGGAAAATCTACAGATAAAATAGGTTTTTCCCTTTAGTTCATCCTCCTTCTTGAATGTTGTAGTTTGTGTGTTATCTTTCTCCATATCTCCATCAATTTTCATTCCCAATTTTTCTTTTAAAAAATGATGAATCGACTGATGCTAAGTATCTGGTAAGTGGTCCATCTAAATGATACTCCTTCACACTATCAATGCATCCTAAGAAGATACATTCCGTAGATAAAGGGTTTAACTTCAATTTTTCTTGTTCATTAAATAGTTCATATACAAGACTTTTAAAACTATGTAATCATGAACAATCAATGGGTTTTCCAATATATATATCCATTGGTTCTTTCATGTCAATCACCACTAAAGAATATTTATTGATCACATAAGATTTGGTTTCCAATAATTCTTCCTAGAATTACATAGAAACTACTATAGCTTTCAACATCACCCTTATTTGATGCAATATGGTTCTATTTATCCATTCCATCATAGCTTTCTACAGATGAGTGTACATAAACATAAACTACCTTTTAATTCATTTCTATTGATAGAGAGTATCAAACTCATCACATTTTATATTTTCCACCATTTTCAGTCCTCAAATACTTAATATTCCTTCTAGATATAAGTTTCTTCATTGCTTTGAATTTATTGAGGACATTGGAAACATTCACTTTCTTATTAACTGGGTACACCCAACATATCATTGAATAATAATCAATAAATTGATCAAATTATATTTCTTCTATAAGATATATGATTGGTTATTATCAAACAATGGAATGGATTAACTCAATGACCTCCTTAATCCTTAACTTCAATGTTCCAAACATCGACCTATATTTCTTACACAAAACATAATGCTCACAAAATGGTAAAGATTCCATTTTATGCCCAGACATTAAATTATGATTAGTAAGAATCAACATACCAATTTCAGACATATTAATATGTTTCTAACTCCATGATGTCATTCATAATTCCATTGAGGTATTTGATTTAGAAATTATCACCACCTTCTTATATGTTTCACCAATCATCACGTACATTTTCTTCATGATCTATTCTACTTTCATAACCAAAAGTGTTTTGTTTATAATATTTATCAATCCTTTATTAGTGAGATTCTTTCACCCAATGTCATCAAGTTATCCAGAAGAAAAAAAATTCTTCTTTAGGCCCTTTACATAGCATATTCTTCGGAAGATTCATATAATACCATCATGCATCTTCAGTTTCATGGTATCAAATCCAATGATATTTAAGTTTTAATACTTATCTATATACACAATTACTTCTGCGTTAATTTTATAATTATAAAACCATTCCCTTTTACACATCATGTTCCATGTCAGTCCTAAGTTGATTATCTATGTTTTGTTTAGATGCATTCTACCTCCATCAGTTCTTTCTACTTCACTGAATAGTATTCCTTCATTGATAAAAGTACTCACCACATTTTCTTGAAACTTATATCCACCACTCTTATTGATCCAATTTTCCATATTTATGTGGCTTTAATTTCCATAATTTTAATATGATACATTTTTATTCATACTCCTAGGTTGAGACCTGGTAAGACTATGAATTCCACTATAACTACATTCCATTGACCTTTATCTCTCTACTAATAGATCCTCCAGATAGTGAAAAGTTTCTTCCTATCCTCCTTATTCTTACAAAAAACAATTTCTTTAATAACCATAGTAGTATAATTTTTGAAGAGAAAATTATATGTCAAGATATTTTTGGTGAGTTTAATAATGATCTAGTCATATGAATTTTGAAAATTTTGGATGATAATCTATGTATGTTTAGTGTCCCTTATTTTTATATCCCAACACCATAAGAAAAGAAAACAAGGAATTCGATGTGTTTATGTGTCCTATAAATATTTTTCTATTTTATACATTATTATTACATCATTTTTAATAAAAATATCATAATAATATTATAATCCAGAATTGAAAGGTTTAGTATAATGAGAAAATTAGAGACATACAACATAATCATATATAAAACATTAAACATTATTTAATTCCTTTATCAATGTCCTCTGAATATATTTTATGATCTACTTAGTTTATTTAACCACCTGAGGATATACATCATATAAATGGATATCTAAAATCCTGATAAAGGGAAGAAACATGATACATGAACAATATAGTACATGTGTATGATCCAAACATTTCTTGAGATGTATTGTGTGCATTTTTAGGTATTATTTTGCCCTAATTTTGAGTATACATTAGTTGGGTATTTCTTTGGGGTTTTTTGGATGAATTTGGATAAATTTGGAATCCCATGGGGTTGTGCACAGTTAGTGCACGATTAGAGAAAATTGTGTGGTTTTCCCTAAGATATTCTGTGCCCCATTTTAGAGCCACAGGAGGTGGCACACGGTTTGACCAAATAGTATACCCTAGGATATAGGTGTTTTCATGGTTGTTATATGGATTTTAAAATCATGTTCCCATATAATAGAAACTGTGCACCCCATGAGTCGGGGCACATGGTTAAGGGTCACAGTTGTTGGAAAACTATGAGCCCCGCCCAGAAAATTCTGCGGGCAGAAATTAAAACCATTGAAAATTTTATAAAAAATTAAAAACCATTATTTTATATCCTTAATCACTTTTTATTGACCTGATTTTATTTTACTTACTTTTGGAGGCTCTTGAGAGGATTCTAAGTCTCTTTGAACCCCTTCCTTGGAAAATTGATGATCTAATGGAAGAAATAATCCTCTCTTGAGTATTTGATCTCTTCCCCATTTGGGTTCCTCTCTATCATATCTTTCCTCCCATTTAGAGAGGGATGATTTTTTTCCTTAATTTTAAATGGTTTGATCTAGGTTTTCATGGATCTCATTTTTTAGATCTTGATCCTAGGTTTTGATCCTAGATTTCTTTCACCGTTGTGAATTTAACCATTCTACATCGAATTGAGGATTATGATTCGTTGAGCATTTTTGAATAATCTTGAGGTAGGTGGTATAATTTCTAATTACCACAGTATTGATTATAATCATATATATGTAATTTTACCATTGTGTCTCAATGTTGTTCAATTTCTAGTAATTTTAAAAAAAAAGTGAATTTAATTAAATGAAATTGGGGAACCCTTCATGGATCCTGTTGGACCTGTTAGAGATTATGAGACCATATTTTGAGTCAGCCGATGGGGTGTGCCAATATATTTGATATGATGATTATGGAATGTTAAAAGGGGGAATAATAGGCCATTGTAATTGAATTAAATCCTTTTTTCATGTTGATAATGGGAATTAAATGGTCGGTTAGCATAACCTTGAAGGGTTAATGAAATATTTGATTAATTGGTGATAAATGGATTAATGGTGAATTATTCATATTGTTACATGTGATTAAATAAAAGAACCATGGCCATATATGCTAAATGAAATGGTTTTTTAATGTTTCAGATTGTCTGTGTATTGTTTTTAAATATTATATAGAATTAATTCAATACCATGCTTTGTGACGGTGTGCGATTATGAGGCCCAAAGTGCCTGGAATAAATGCTTCAAATGAATTAAACTTTCAAATAGTTCACATGAGAGATTTTCCTAAAAAAGTGGAATAAATTTTAAATGGGTGCCCAGATTAAAAATCTAAGGGCACTATTACATTTAGAGTAGTGACTTTACCTTAGGTGAGGCCTAACATCGACCGATGTGGGTCGGCTGTAAAAGTTAATTTTTGGAAATTTAAAGGAAATAAAATAAATTAAAATATTATTTTAATTTAAAGGATTTAATGATGCATTAACATGTGTTATGGTTTTAAATAACCAGGAGCTCAGGTTTAGGCTCATAACCCTGTAAAACCCCCTATAATCCTCTATAACTTTGGAGAGGAGCTACCACTTTGGAGATGTCTTGAAAAATGATGACAAACAACAACTTGTGGACCATTGTATAGAAATTTCAGATCACACTGATGAAATTAGAAAATCCACACTTCATCAATGATCAAGGTAATGGTTATTATTTCAATTGGCTTTTCTTCATTCTTTGATTTAAACAAAAAATGTGGATCAACCCATGAACAGGTTTACTCACGGATCGTTCGTTCTTGCGGGAGGGTCTAACTATTGTTTTTTTAATCAATTTAATATTTGGTTTGTTCTACTTGATCCTTCTAACGAGAGTGGATCAACACCGTAATGAACAATGGCGGAGGTTCGTTCCTTGATTTGTTATAAGAATTTCTTCTCCCCTTTGACCTCATGTTTTCTTCACATTCTTCGTGAGGTTATGAACAACAGATCATTGTGCATCTTTCTTGAAATGAAACGATCCCAAATAATAGATCTGACATCATAAAAAACCAATGGAGGTGCGATGATTATGGAGGCATACGAATTTACACTGTTCGGAAGAAATCTTTCTTTGACCGTTCTTCATGAAGTGATCGAAAAGTGTTTTTGGAGTAGATTAGACTCCTGAAACTTACCTAAAAGGTGTTTCTAAGATAATATGACCCATGATCTTTAGTTTTAGGGTGATCAAATGGATGGATTGAGAATCGTAGGACCACACAAGGTGCACTGGTGAAGAACTGTGATTTTTGGAAAATCACGCAAAACACAGTGTCTACTATGAAGAACACAACGTATGGAGCCGGCTCAACAATGGCTAGGGTTCCACATTATATAAAGGTTGAACTCATCATGTGGGTCCTTACATGGGACTCAACATGTATTTATGATGATACATGGACATGGGGTGGAGTACATGGCATTTACTCTACCACACGGCCAGACCAGGCCGGTTATGTGGGTTACCCCATGTACTAGTACACTGGTCGACAGACACGGGTTGAAGTCGAGTATGGGTACATGGCCAGCGTATATTGAGAGGCACCTAGATTTTATCACACATCATCTTATTCTTATACACACCGTGTATATATTTTCCTATATGAAAGGCTCTTTTTGAAATGGTTCATTATACACGGGTAAGACCTGGGGTCAGAGGACATGGTGTGAGACACCTCTACACACTGTATGCTTTATTTTACATGGCTTGATCTCCTTTTCCCCCATACCTTGGACAAGTTTCATTTGGGTTATTTCCCCTTTTCCCATTCCACTGAAGGCCATGTATCATTTCCATCCAAAGGAGTAAGATCCCTTTAATATGACATTGTGGATAGATCTAGAGTCCCTCCAAGATACCTAGAGTGAGATCCTCTATCCATTCTTGACCATAGGTAGAGTCAAGTATTAGTGTGACCAATCCTACAGGACATTGATCCTCTACTTAGCAGGTGAATCTGGATGAGTCATGGTATATGAAAGGCCCTAGTAGTGATCCTCATCTGTGTATCATGATCTTCCTACTTATGAGTGAGTTATCCCAAAATGACTGTATCTATTATCTCTTCAAATATATCAGTGCATATATCTTTATCGTGACACTTCCTAATGAATGGTAATTCTTGGACATATTTCATCAGAGTTATCAGACATGTGGATTGTGTTCTCTAGGATGAGTGCTTCGTGGAATCTTCGAACTAAATCCCTAGCATAGGTATGTGGGTCGTTGTTACTTACCTATAGACTATGGGTTTGGTTTTTGATTATATCTGGAAATTTCTTTAGTTATATTTTTTATAGACATATACTTTGTAGATATGATTGTACCTTTACATTGTGTATTTATTTGTGTTTTTCGGGGTCTCCTACTGAGTATTGTTATATTCACCCATGCATGGGCTTTGCCTGCATGTGTCGTTTCTTATTAAGACAAATGAACTTTTGATGGCGTCCATGCCAAACCATGATTGGATAGAGATTTCTGAGCCTCCCTATAGGATGAGGTGTTCCTTCAATGTCGAGAATTAGTCCAAGTACCCTTCTTGTTTACAGGTTGGACTATTTAGTTGTAGACTCATTCTTTTGGTGGCCTTGTACTCTGGCCCTGTAAATTTTCCACACTTTATTTTATGTTGTACTCTATTGGTTAGGTTTAGTTGTATGCATGCATTTTGTTCATTATTGGTTTTTTACATTTCCTCATTTGTGTGATTTGAGATGTTTTCGTGTGTATAGGTACTCATAAAATTCCCCCCATGTTAGTGATATGGCTACTTGGTGCTAGTCACCAGCCCCTGGCCTATTAGAGGAGGGCATGGGGATTTGTGGTGTGGGACCCACTGCTTCGGGTCGTAACAGAGTGGTATCAGAATGGGTCGGTTGTACCTTAGGATAGATAGTCTGTGAATTTTGTTTTGTGGAAACAGTATTAAGTGTTTTGAGTTTTATTTTCAGGCCCAGGACTCTAATATTGGTGTGGGTGGTGGCTGTATCCATACACCAGGACTCGAATAACTTTATTTTTGACTTAGTACATGAGAACACTAGTTGTAGGGAAACAATAATAATGGTACATTAATAATATAGGAATGGGTTGTCGTTTCTATGTTATTTTTTTCAGTTATCCAGAGATACTCCTTGACCGTGATACTTCTTGTATCCATACAGGATTCCTCTACAATGCATACCAACCAGGATTCAGCAGATCGATCACGAGGATGAACCCCTCAATGATGAGGCTTTGATTCTAGGTCCAATTCCCAGGGATTTACCTCTAGGTGGTGCACCAACTGTGCCACCAACATTGGATCAACATGTGGTACCTATAGTACATGGAGACAAGGACCACAGATTGAGCATGCTCCATGAGTTTCCGAGATAGATACCCCTAAGGATTCAAGGAGATCCCAACCCTCAAGAAGCTAAGGACTGGCTTGATGTGGTGACTAGAGTCTTCTTTCTAGTGAGGAAACCAGTGGAATAGATGGTAATCCTAGGAATAATCCTTATTTAGAGTTCAGTAGGGATATAGTGTAGTTTTACAATACATAATCATAATGAGGTGACACTTTAGTGGACAGAGTTTGAGAGGACCATTAGGGGGAGTTATCTCCAATTACGTAGATAATAGTGCAAATCTAGGAACTTCTTCAGATTTAGTAGGGTATTTTGATGGTGGTTGACTATTCATTGAGGTTTACCATCCTCTCCAGGTACTCAATGAACATATTAAGGGAACAGTACTTCAGAGTTCGGACCTTTGATCGAGGTTTATGATGGGACATTTGAACTAGTGTCATGCATCTAGTCATTTCGACTTCTGCTGGACTGCTCGAGCGAGCTTTGGTGGTCGAGAGATTCTTGGATGAGTAGAGACAACCAGTGGTAGTTAGCAGTAGGCAGACATGTGCAGATACCTTTTTAGTAAGAATCCGACATCAGGCATAGGGATTGGGACATGGGAGATGTCTAAGAAGGTCCTAGGACAAAGGATCTATAGTTCATGGCTCTCAGGCTTGATCCAATCAGCCTAGGAAGAGGTGATACTACTCATGAAACGGTAGAGGACATATTTCTAGAGACTTTCCAAACCATCGAGTTACTAAAAGGGACACGGTAGATATACCACTTAGGTAGAGGCATAGAGTGGAGTAGGAAGACCCATCAGGCGGCAGATGTGGCAGAGGAACAGGGAGAGCTATAGGAGGTGGAAGGTGTTCTGACATACTTCCACTACCACCCCCAAGAGGTTAACACCATGCTTAGGGAGTTGGTGGATAGGGGAAGGAGAAGCTACAGGCAGTCAAGTGTATGACCTAGTCACTCAAGGGATGATCCAAGGTACCATCATTTACTTTTCTACCTTATCTCTCATACTTATAGACACATGTGTAAGTCATTCATTCCTTTCCACATGACTTGTGTGAAACCTTGAGATTCCGGTAGAGCCATTGACTCGACCCTTATGCTTAGAGACACCTATGAGAGGATACTTGATGATCAATCATATTTATTTACAGTTTGATCTTACCCAAGAAGGTGAGATTTTTGGTTGCATCCTCTTGGTGGAAGCATCGAGGACCTACAACTTCATTCTTGGTATGGATTGTTTATCTTCAATACATGCCCAGATTGGATTATTTAGGTGAAGGGTGTGGTGTGTCTATAGTGATGGGACAAGGTTTTCCTTTGTTGCTGAAAAGGAGACCCAGGCAGCACGAGAAGGGATCATTTAAAGGAGGGTGTGGCTGATCACTCATGATTTGGATAGCCTTACCCTCATAGAAGCAGATGTTATGAGCTTTCAGTTCCAATAAATAGTGGTAGAGTACAAGGAAGTATTCCCAGAAGATGTTCTAGAGTTACCTCCCTTCTAGGAGATCAACTTTTTCATCAACTTAAACCCTAGGAGGACACTGATATCCTCAAAAGCATATTGTATAGATCCACAAAGTTGTGTGATATAGGGTGAAACTAGAGGATTTGTAGAGGAAGAGATTCATGAGACCATGTGTTTCACCCTAGGAAGACCTAGTTTTGTTTTGCAAGAAGGCATATGGAATTTTGAGGTTGTTAATGGATTACTGGTACCTGAACAAGGTGATGGTGAAGAACAAGTATCCACTACCAAGGACCGATGACCTCTTCAATCATTTGAGAGGGGAACGTTAGTTCTTGAAGGTTGACCTTCAATCGGGTTATCATCAACTTTGAGTATGAGATGAGGATATGTAGAATATGGATTTCAGATGCCGTTATTGTCACTATGAGTACTAGGTGATGACCTTCGGTGTGATAAATTCCCCCACAGCGTTCATGGGACTCATGAACTAGATATTCCATCAGTACTTAGACTGGTTCATAGTACTCTTCATCAATGACATACTTATGTACTCGATGTTAGAGTAGAAGCACACGAGACAGCTATGGATGGTCTTAGACATACTCCGAGAGAACAAGCTCTAGGGGAACTCTTGAAGTTACAGTTCTATATATAGGAGTTCCAATTTCTAGGACATGTCATCTTAGCATATGGAGTATTAGTGGACCCATCCAAGGTTGAGGTGGTGTTAGCATGGGATCCACCTAGGAGCATGATGGAGGTATAAAGCTTCCTTGGGCTAGCAGGATATTACTGGGGATTCATTTTTGAATTCTCTCATGTATCATCCGCAATGACAGCTTTGACCCAAAATTGACAGCCTTTCGTATGGACAGAGAAGTTCCATCATGCTATTCAGTAGTTGAGGAAGATTTTGATGAGCACCCTGATATTCAGATTTTAGAGGAGGGTGTCAAGTACGTAGTTTTCTGTGATGCATCAAGGATCGAGCATGGCTATGTTCTAATGTAGATACAGTCATTGAATGCTTATGGTTCACACCATCTAAGGCCACACGATCAGAACTAAACAACCCATGATATTAATTTGGTAGTGGTAGTCTCCTCTTTGAATATGTGGTGACACTACCTGCTGGGTGAGCAGTTTATCGTCTACTATGAATACAAAATCCTCAACTAAATGTTCTTGCAGAAGGATCTGAATCTGAGGTATAGGTAATGGATGGATTTCCTTCAATATTATGAATTTGATATCATCTATACTCCTAGGAAGGGGAACATAATGGTTGATTCTCTCAGTCGGAGATGAAGTTCGCAGGTGTTGAGCGAGGCATCAGAGTAGTGGGCCTTGCTACAATTATCCTTCATGGAAAGAGAAGATGTAGTTTACCTTCATTTTATGGTTGGTACCCCTACACTATTATAGTGAGTCAGAGAGGCACAACTAGGAGATATCTACTGTGAGGCTTTACAAGCTCAGTTATCCATGGGAAAAGCTTCTGATGGATATTATCAAGGTAGGGATCATGTCATCCTTTTCAAAGAATTTGCAGTTGTACCAGTGGTATTACGGTAGGAGGTTCTGAGGGAGTTTCATACATCCCCTTTGAAGGTACATCTTTGAGAGGAGAAAATGTACTAGGACCTTCAACATCAGTTCTAATAGACCGTAATGAAGAAGGCAGTGGAAGTGTTTGTTTATTGATGCCTTACATGCCAACTGGTGAAGGATGAGCACCAGGTTCCAGTAGGATTAGCTCACCCTCTGGAGGTGCTGGAGTGGAAGTGGCATGGGATATCACAGACTTCATGATGGGTTTTCCACAAACATATAGAGGACATGATTCCATATGTGTTATTGTTGACTGACACACCATGTCGCCCCACTTCTTAGCTATAAGTGAGCAGAGTTCATTAGAGAGATTGGGACACCTCTACGTGCAAGAGATGGTTCATTTTCATGGATTCCCCTCAATGATAGTCTTGGATCATGATGCTTATTTTACATCCTAGTTGTGGAATGGATTACAGGAGGGGTGTGTGACTTAGCTATGCTTGAGCATGGAATTCCATCCCTATATAGATTGTCAGACAGAGAGAACCATTCAAGTTCTAGGGGATATGTTGTGGGCCTATATCTTGGACTTTGGTCGCAGTTGGGAGGGCCACCTACCATTGGTATATTTTTTGTACAAAAATAGCTACCACTCCACCATCAGTATGGCACCATTTTTGGATTTATATGGGAAATAAAGCTGGTCACTGCTTTGTTGGACCAGCTTGGGAGATTCAGAAATCATGGGTCCATAGTTGGTGTGAGATACAACCAATAAGGTGCAGATCGTCCTGGAGTGGATAAAGATTGCATAGAGCTGGCATAAGTCTTATACTAACAGATGATGGAGACCTCTGGAGTTCGAGGGGGGGACCATGTCTTCCGTAGGGTCTCACCTCGACGAGTGTTGTAGATATTTATTTGGGGAGGAAAATTATCTCCATGTTTCAAAGGACCTTTCCAGATACTGAGTAGATTTGGAGAGGTGGCATACTTCATAGCTCTACTAACACAATTGCACTGGGTGCATGATGTATTCCACGTGTTTCAGTTGAGGAGGTACATGTATGATCTGTCACACATCATAAATTAGGGTGAGATAGACATCGAGGATGGAGATACCTTTGTGGAGTACCCCATAATTATTTAGGATAAGTAGGAGAGGATCCTTTGAGGGTATGTGATTCCCCCAGTGTGTGTCTAATGGTAGCATGGGAATCTTCAGGAGAGCATGTGGGAGTGGGAGCCTCAGATTCGTATGCAGTACACACATCATTTTGAGTATAATTTTCTTTTAAATTTTCAGGGATGTAAATCCCTAAGGTAGAGAGAATTTAATTTCTGGGATTTTCTATGTATTATTTTTATATATTATATGGAATTAATTTGAGGCCAAGATTAGCGATGGTATGCAATTTTTAGGCCCGAATTTCCTGGAATAAATGTTTGAAATAAATTAAACTTTTAAATATTGCGTGTGGTAAATTTTGATGGAAAAGTGGAATAACTTTTAAAAGGGATCCCAGATAAGAAATATGAGGGTACTATTGTGTTCAGAGCAGCGACTTTACCTTAGGAGAGGCCTAACATCAACCGGATCGGGTTGGTTATAAAAGTTATTTTTTGGACATTTAAAGAAAATAAAATAAATTAACAATTTATTTTGTTTTAAACGTTTTAATGATGCAATAATGAGATTTATGGTTTTAAATAACCAGTAACCTAGAGATATGCTTATAACAATAGAAAACTCCCTGGAATCCTTTGGATATTTGGAGAGGAGCCACCACATTGGAGAACTCTTGAAGAATGAAGACGAATGATTACACATGGATCATTGTGCAGCTAGATCAGATCTCACCGATGATGGTATAAAATCCACCCTTTATTTATGATCAAGGTAGTATTTTTTATTTAAATTCGGTTTTCCTCGTTCTTAGATTTAAATGATGAATGCGGATCAACCCACGAATAGGTTTACCCACAGATCATTCGTTCTTGCGGGTGGGTCTGATTATTGGGTTTTGTTTTGGGGAATCGATTTCATACTTGTTTTGTTATGATTGATCCTTCTAATGGGATCAGATCAATTCCATAATGAACAATTTTGGAGGTTCTTTCCTTATTTTTTTATATGAATTTCTTCTCCCCATTGACCCCATGCGTTCTTTGCGTTCTTCATGGGGTTATGAAAAACGGATTGTTCCACATACGTCTCACAATGAAACAATCCCAAATTAGATATCTGACATCATGATAACCCATAAGAGGTGTCAAAATTATGGTAGAAAATGAATTGAAACAGTTTGGAATAAATTGTTCTTTGACTGTTCTTCGCACGAATGATGAAAATGAGTTTCTGGAGCAGACCAGACACCTAAAACTTACCAAATTAGAGTTTTTATGATTGTAAGACCCTAGATATTCAGTTTTGAGGTGGTTGAATGTCTGTATTTAGAATAGGAGCACCACATGATGTGTTTTGGTAAAGAAATTTCATTCTATAAAATCAATCATAACACGAAGTGTTCTCCGAAGAACAAAAAGTGTGAGGTAGGATTAATGTATGATAGGGTTCCGCATTACAGAAAGGATGAACACAGTGTGTGACATATGTCACATGAACTATGGGTCTTGAAATGGGAATTGGTGTCTATCTTGGATGACACATAGATACGAGTTGGAGTGCACCGCATGTACTCCACCAAACGGCCAAACCAGGCCGGTTACGCGGGTTACCCCATGTACCGATACACAGGTCGGTAGACACGGGTTGAATCCATGTATAGGCACATGGATAGTATACATAGAGAGTCCCCTGGATAGTAGTACAGGTAATTATACTCTTCTACACATCATGTATATCTTTTTCTACACAATATGCTCTTTTCGACACGGTTTGTTGTACACGGGCAGGACCTGGGTCAAAGGACACAGCATGTGACACCTCTACATGTCATGTACTTTCGTGTACATGGATTGATCTCCCTATCTACCATACCTTATACAAGTTTGGTTTTATTTAGTTCCCCTTTTCACTTTCCCCTAATGTTCAGGTATCGTTTCCAGCCACAGGAGTATGATCCCTTTAGTAGGACATTCTGGATAGAGCTGGAGTCTCTCCGAGAGGCCCGGATTGAGATCCTCTATCCATTTTTGACCCTAGGTAGAGTTAGGTATCAGCCTAAACAATCCTATAGGATAGCTATCCTATAATTTTTAGGTGAATCCAGATGATTTTTGGTTTATATCAAGGCGCTGGCAGAGATCCTGAATCGTACATCTTGATCTTCCCACTCTGGAGTGAGTTCTCCCAGAATGAGTGTATAAATTCTCTCTTCGGATCTATCAGCATATCTATCTATCTCATGACACTTCTCAATGAATAGTAATTTTAAGAAGGAAATCATTAGATCTATCATACTCTTGGTGTGAATTCTCCCAGATAAGTGCTTCATGGAATCTTCGAACTGAATCCCTAGCATGGGTATGTGGGTCGTTGTTACTTACATCTAGACTAAAGGTCTGGATTTTGAGTATATTTGGATGTTTCTATTGTTATATGTTTGTTGGACATATAATGTGTAGAGATTATTGTACCATTACTCTGTGTATTTCTTCGTGGTTTTTAGGGTCTCGTACTAAGTATTGTTATACTCACACCTACACAAGAATTTCCTGCACATGTCATGTCTTGTGCAAACGAGCGGTCTTTTGACGGATTCCAAGGAAGACCAAGACTAAACCAAGATTTGTGAGCATCCTTAAAATTCAATGTGTTCCTTCAGCATTAAGTAGTATCCCATTTCCTTTATGATTTATAGGTTGTACTTTTTAGTTGAAGACTCTTTCTTTTGGTGGGATTGTATTTTGGCCTAGTTACTTTTCTGCACTTTACTTTCTGTTGTACTTTATTAGTTGGGTTTACTTGTATGCATGAATTTTATTCCTTTTTGGTTTTTACATTTCATAATTTTTTTGGTATTGGAGATGTGTGCATGTGTATAGGTACTTAGAAAATTTATCCCATGTTAGTGATATGCCTACTCGGTTCTGGTCACCAACCCCTAGCCTATTGGAGGTGGGTTTGGGGATTCATAGCGCGAACCCCACTGAGACGGGTCAAGATAGGTTCACCATGATGTGAATTATTTTTAATTTATTTAAGGATGTTGAACCTTGATGTGTGTCTAATATATGTGATATTGTGATTGATTGATCAATGTGGTGTGGGTTAGGGACTCATGCTCCAAATACCTATGGAGTGTTAGACTAATGCTCTATGACCCTGATGCATGCCTGTGAAAAATGAGTTTTGGTATAGGAACTGATGTTCTAAATACCCATAGGGTTTCAAAATGATGCTCTAAGCCCCTAATATATATTTATATGTGAATATCAACAATGATGTATGTGTTAGGGACTAATGATCCAAATACTCATGGGGTGTTGGACTTATACTCTAGACCCTGATGCATGAATTTGAAATTTTAATTAAATGAATAATAAAATCCATTAAAGAATGGATTTTTATTCTCTATGGTATATGGTTCAAACTTCGGCATGGGATGAAGTAGATATTATTGGTTTTGGTGACATAATAAACCCATAGGCCTATGTGGTTGATTAAATAATATTAAATCTTAAAAAATTTACTTCATCATTTGTAATTTATTCTTTATACAACTACATACACTTTTACAGAATGTATATTTCATTAGACACTTTACACTTGTATGGAATGAAAAACTTACTAATTTGGTTATTGTCGTTTTCCCTATTTTGGATTCATCATGAGATATTGGTATTTATTTTTTGAATATTGGTAATTTTTTATTATCCTTAAACAGTTGTTTATTTATTTCCCCTGTTATACTACTTTGATAAATAGG
Organism: Viscum album; assembly: GCA_963277665.1. Classification (NCBI taxonomy): domain Eukaryota; kingdom Viridiplantae; phylum Streptophyta; class Magnoliopsida; order Santalales; family Viscaceae; genus Viscum; species Viscum album. The sequence continues at coordinate 1,841,772,857 of OY728156.1, forward strand.
TTATATTATCCCCACATCATATATTATACCCTCACTACTAGTCGGCAGCCTCTATCATACAGAGAGGTGCACCTGTGGTCACCTAACGAACTAACTTTGGGCACTAGAATGTGACACTTGAGTGAAGACATTAAAAACTGCTATCAAAAGAGTTTTTATTTTATTTTCATTTATATTAATATTTAGGAAATTTAGATAATAGATTGGGATGATTTGATCCATTTCCATGAGCTCGTGCATTGGAGTAATTATCTCATGGGGGGGGACCCCATAACCCATGGTGAAATTGTTGTTCTTAATGTTTGTTGTTATAGTTGAATGTTATTTTAACTTGGGTAATGTACTTGTTTTGTGATGTTATTATTTTTTGAAATTTTACTCATGGAACATTATATAATAGGAGTTGAGTGTGCATTCATCATTCTAGGTGCTCACAATTTTATATGACATGCATCATTTTAGGCATGCATGGAAAAGAAGGTTTTGGGTGAGTTGTTGAAATAAAAATGTTTTTCCTTATTTGAGTATTTTTTTTAAATGATAAAATGGTTCCTAATGAGAAATTGATAACTATAAATGATACGAAGAGTGGTAATTTGAAATGGATAAAATGTAGGTCTAATAGAAAATCTTTAATTATAAAGGAATTTTTTCCAATGTTTTCCATGAACCAAGTGAGGGATGGTTAAGGGTAGTGAAAGTGAATCGATATTGATTGTGTGGTATAGTATGAGGATGAATTGTTATATCCTTATACAAATACCTCTATTAAAATGTTTTAATGATGTGTTATGTTTTCTAAGATGTGTTTTTGGAATTATAGAGACATTCTTCTATGATGATTTTTTTTATAGGATGATAGGAGGAAATCACTGGAAATGATCTTTCGGTAGTGAAATCATAGGCTTTGATAGTTTCGAGTGAAGAAGAAAGGGATATGTTTCAAGAGATGTTTTCTCACTTTATGAAGTTTATGGAAAGAGACCCAGGGTGGGCTATGCAGAATATGTCTGATCTGGCATGGGATTTCTAGTTGTACAACCCTCAAATGTTCATCAAAGATGGTGTACCTGAGGTACTTGAGTTCTCTATTGAGTATATCAATACAATTCTTGACTATATAGAGAATCCTTTTTAAAATAGGGTTATCTTGGATTCTTATATGTTTTGAGGTACATCGAAGCACTGGTGGGATATTTAGGCTCATGATGAGAAGTTGGAGGTCATGGTATGGAAGGACTTCCAAGAAATGTTTTCGGAACACTTTTATCCAGAGATGCTCAGGAAGGAGAGGGAAGCTTAGTTTTTGTAGTTAACCCAGTGGAGTTAGTCCATGATGGAATATGTTGGTCGCTTCACTGATTTGTAGTGATTTGTTATATAATTGGAAGGATATAAGTAAAATGTGGTGAATGTCTTCATGATCATATTAAATGTGTTATTATGTCACAAGTTAATGTATTTCAGCTAAATAGGTTTGTTGAGGTAGTGAATCAGGCTCTTGTTTCCGAGGGGAGCCTAAGGGAGGCCTCTAATAGAGGAGGGTTGGTTTCTACTATAACACCAGAAGGTACATCTTCTGATAGTAGGAAGCATCACTACAAGAATGATAACCATAGTAGAGGAAAGAAGAGTAGCTCAGGGTAAGGATTAATTACTTAGATAAATACTCGAGTGCTTTTCCATTAGTGTGGTAGGTTGGGTCACTATCGTAACTAGTGTCTTCGACCACTGGTAGTGTCAAAATTGTGGTAATATGGGTAATCTATAGTGGAAACATGGGAACCCATGATATATGACCAGTGATGGAGGAGATAGACTAGATCAGAGTATAAGAAGGGGTATTCTATACCAAACCATCCTGGTAGTTGGAGTATTGTTGGGCATGTAGGTCAAGGTAGTGGACTTGTTACTTTAGGGAAAGAGTGCCCATATTAGTAGAGTAATCCAGCTCAGGGGACTCAGATTGTAGCACAGGGAGGAGGGAAAAGACAGTTGCATGCAGTTCAGCCTTCACTTGTGGATAGTGAGGTTGGGCCATTGACAGTCATAGGTATTATTCGTTTTACTTATATGATTTCTAGCACTTTATTTGATATAGAAGCATCACATTTTTTTATATCTTCACAAATTGTTGATTTTTTTAGTCTAACGGTGGAGTTTGTGAGTGGCGTTATTATGATTTACACATAGTTGGGAGTACAATCAAGGGATATATATTTATGAAAGGGGTGTTCTCTCAAGGTTAGTGAGTTTCATTTCCTTTAGGATATTTACATAATTTATTTTTCATGTTTTTAAATTATTTTGGGTTTGTAATGGTTGGTATTTTATCAATCCCACATATATTTTTACCATAGGATGGTGAGATTTATGTCTCCTAGGGGTAACAGTTATGTCCATCATGAAGAATGGGATATCCAAGTTGGCCATGAAAATCCATTTAATCAGAAACTATGAGATCTCACCTTCCAGGTGACAAGTCTTTTATAGGATGATAGGGGTGTACATCGTGATGTCTTTCCATCCAGGGTGGACTAATTTCAAGACATTTTTTCTAAGGAATTCTGAGGGCTACCACTAGAAAGATATATTGATTTTACAATTGAGATAATGTATGGAAATAAACCTATTTCCATTCCACCTTATAGAATGGAACCAACAGAACTTCAAGAGATTATGAATCAGCTGAAATATTTGATTGATAAAGGATTTATCCATCCAAGTATGTCTCCTTGGGGTTATCCTATATTTTTCTAAGAAGGGTGATCGAGCATTTTGGTTATGTGTTGATTAACATAATTTGAACCAGATGATAGTGAATAAATGCTTTCTTCTTTCACATATTGATGATATATTTGACTAGTTTAGAGGATCTTGTGTTTTCCCCATAATTGAATTTTGTTTGGGGTATCATTAGTTGAGTATTTGACAATCTAATATACCATAGACTGATTTTATAATCAAGTATGTCCTATATGAGTTTTTTGTAATGTTGTCTAATAGTTTTTATTTCCTTGATGAACTAAATATTTAAATTATACTTGGATCTTTTTTTAATTGTTTTCTGGATAACATATTGGTCTACTCGAAGACTCATGACAATCATGACATCAACCTGAGTACTCTGAGAGAGCATTGTAAATATGCTAGGATATCTAAGTGTCATTTTTTGATCGATAGGGTATATTTATTTGGTCACATAATCTCTTAATAAGGTTTATTAGTGGACCCAAAAATAGTTCAAGAAGTGGTTTTTTTAGAACAGCCTATGATTTTTTTTTATATTTGTGGTTTTATAGGTTTGTAAGGTTATTATCGATGGTTTATCCATGACTTTTCCCATTTGGAAGTACCACTTTTGATCTTGACCAATAATGGTATCAATTTTGAGTGGTTTATACCATGTAAAAATACTTTCCGGTTGTTAAATAACCATTTGAATACTACACCTATTTTTATCCTACCTGAGCCAGGTGAGAAGTATATCATGTTTTTTATGCATCTGGGGTTAGATTTTGAGCAGTGTTGATGGATAGAGATAAAGTTGTGTAATATGGGCCACTAAAGTTGAGTCAACATGAATAGAATTACCCTATGCATGATATCGAGTTAGATGTAATGTTTTATGCCTTAAGTTGTTGGCAGTATTACCTGTTTGGTGAAAAATTATGGTGTATACTGATCACAAAAGATTAAAGTATATTTTTTGCAGTGAGATTTGAATCTTTGGAAGTTGAGATGGGTTTAGTATATGCAGTCATTTTATTTTGAGCTAGCTTATACACATTAAAAGGTAAACATTATTGCCAATTCTTTGAGTTAGAAGAAACAGAATCAGAAAGTTAGTCTATTTTGACTGGAATATTATGGCTTTACTAGATAAGATGCGCAGTGAGGTTTGGGAGGGCCTAGATTAGATGAACCTTATATACTTATTATTAGATTCCACACTTCTAAACTGTATCAAGGAGAAGAAGTATGATGATATGGAGTGTTTGGCCTTGAGGGAAATCCATGAAGGTGCTGATACACCTTCTGATTGGAATATATATGAGGATGAGATCATCTATGTTTGGGGATATGTTGTTGCTTCTACATGTATGCATTAAAATATGATGTGTGATTTTCATGCCTTTAATTGGGTGTTGCATCCTGATTTGACCAAAATGTATCATAACCTATGTCGATAGTATTGGGGGCTAGGCATGAAAATATATATTATTGGTTTTGTGACGTGATGTTACACCATTTAGTAGGTGAAGGTCATGCATCAATGACCCGGTAGTTTTCTATAGCCATTTCTCATTCTGGAATGGAAGTGGGGTGATGTTACCATGGAATTTTTTGTGGTTCTTTTGAGGAATCCTCAGAATAATGATGTTATATGGGTGATTGTGGACCGGCTGAGGAAGGTATCCCATTTATTGTCGATATGAGAGAATTTTAATGTGGATCGGTTGAGTGAATTATATGTCTAAGAGATAATGCATTTTCATGGGGTGTCATGGAGTAACCATGAATCATGTTTTACCTTGTACTTATATAAAATCTTGTAGAAGGATCTTGGTACCTTGGTGTTTCTAACTATGACTTTACACCCACATATAGACAGACAATTAGAGTATACTATTCAGGTGATAGAGGATATGTTATGAGCATGCATCATATTCCTTAGGTAATCTTGGGATAAACACTTAGCACTAGTTTATTTAACCTATAATAATAGTTATCGGGTGACTATTCAAATGGAACCATACAATGAATATTATGTTAGGCCATGCAGATCATATCAATACTTTATAGAGGTGGGTGTGTCTGAATTGTTGGGACTGAGTCTTATGTATGAGTCATCAGAGAAGGTTCAATAGATTTATAAATGCATGGAAATGACTCAATGTAGGTAAAAGTAGTATAATAATCAATATCTCTGACCTCTATATTTTATAGTGGGAGATCATATATTTCTTAGGGTGTCACCAAGATTGGGTCCCCATAGGATTTGGAGGCAGGGAAAGTTGTTAGCTAGGTTTTTTGGACAATTTGAGACCATGGAGAGAATCTGACTGGTGGCATATCGATTGGATGTTCCACAGCGGTATAGTGTTATGGATGATATTTTCCATGTGTCAAAAATTTGTCAGTATCACCATGGCCCTTCTTGTTTGATCAATATTGATGATTTTCATCTTGATACTGATGCATCCTTTGAAGAGTATCTGATTCGTGTTGTGGATCATAGTGATAAAGTGATAGGAGGAAAGACTATGTCATTGGTATGAGTGGTGTGGCAGTATGGACATGTTTAAGAGGAAATATGGGAGAGGGAAGTAGATATGCAGGATCAGTGTCCCAAACTTTTTACCTTGTAATCTTAGTGATTCTTAGAAGTATATCTCAATGAAGATTTGTGATAAGGTGGGGAGATTGTATGATCCTGACATTTTTAGAGATGTCTCGTGATCTTTTTTAGGTATTCTTTTACCCTTATTTTGAGTATATATTGGATGGGTCTTTCTTTAAGGTTTTTTTTGTGTGAATTTTTATAAATTTGGAACATCGTGGGGTTTTTCATGGTTGGTGTATGGTTAGGGAAAACCATGCAGTTTTCCCCAAAAAAACATACATCCCTTTTGGAGCTACAGGAGGTGGTGCATGATTTAAAAAAACCATGTTTCCTCCATCCACAAACCAAGAACCCTTATACATAGGGGTCTTTCATGATTGGTGCATAGTTTTTCAAATCATGCACCCCATTAGTAGGGGAGCACGATTGATATATCTATTTCATGGGTGTATTTTATACTATTTTTAATAAATTTATTTCTATACTTAAATAATTATTCCTTCTAATTTTTGAAATGGAAAAACTCCTTTTTTGTTTTATGGTGAAATACAATAGATAATTGAAAAAGGAGTGGCATGACACCAGATGTTTATAGGATCATCATGGAGCACTTTTGGGGCACGGAAATGAAGAACCAAGGAAAAATTAGGCTTCTAGAATAGAAAATTTACATTACACATCATGTAAACATCACACTTCATGAACCAGTTCAATTCGTGAAAGAGAGATGCATCATGAAGTAAATAAAATATCATAGAGTGATAAATACATGTGTCATTATGCGACACATATATGTCACGATGTTACAAAAGTTGACATTATCTGAAGAGATAAATTTCATGATTTTGGTAAATGTGTTGTAAGATTTAGATGTTTTTTAAAGTGTCGAGATGGGATTTAGACAGCCAGATTTGACATATCGTTAATTATTGACTCATTTTAACACTTAGGACCCACCTATGGCCACTTTTGGACTAATATTAATGACATTAATTAATTAATGAGACAATCTAGAGCCTATATGTATAGAGAAAGCCTACTGCTATTGTGGAGATCCAGAAAACCAAATCTTGGAGTGGGAAGTTTCATTGGGTAGGTTCCTCCCTAGTGTCATCGCCACTTTCATTATGCCTTCATTTTCTTATTTCCTTCCCTATTATCCTCTCATTACATGGATAAAGGGGGTAAACCCACCTTGTTATGGGGTTATGTAATAAAAGGGGGAAATTGTTATTGGATTGTTTTCATTTCCTTTATTCATGTATTTCATTTTTTCATGATTTCTTCAATAAATTTATAATCCTTTTCTTTTATTTGTATCATGACCATTGATAATTGAATCTAAAAGGGAACATTAATATTTTGAATCTGACAACCCTAAAGGAGGAATAACCATTGTAAAATTTGTGGGAATCTGGTTTAAATATGGTATCAAGATAAACTTGATTCAGTTAAACACTAAATTATAGAATAAAGGGAAGTAGGGGATTATCGCATCAGGTAGTGGATACCATGTCCATTGAATCTCTCTAATCTCAACTACGACACCAATCATGGATCAATAATTTCATAAAAAATCCCTAATCCACATTTTATATCCCTAATCTCCCTGAATCAACCCAATACTACTTCCCTTTCTTTTGGAGGCTCCTAGGATGATTCCAAGTCTCATTAAACCATGTTCTTGTAAAATTAAAGATCTCGTGAAAGAAATTGATACCTCTTGGGTATGTGATCTCTTTCTCATTTCGGTTTCTCTCTCTATCATCTTCCCTCCCCTTTAGAGAGGGTTAATTTTTCACTAAATTATCAATAGTATAGATCTAGGTTTTGATGGATCTTGTTTCATTGGATCTTGATCCTAGGTTTTATTTCAATATCTCTTCCACCGCTATGAATTTGACGATTCTATACCAAAATGAGGATTACGGTTTGGCGAGCTTTCATTAATGATCTTGAGTTAGGTGGTATAATTTAAAATTACCATATTCTTGATTATTATCATATGTATATAATTATGTCATTATTTATCCATGTTGTGTAATTTATTTTAATTTTAAAAATTGTGAATTTAATTCAATGAAATTGGGGAACCCTTCATGGATCTCATTAGACCTGTTGGAGATTATGAGACTGGATTTGATGGAAACCCATGGGATGTGCCAATATATTTGAAATTATTATTATTGAATCTGAAAAGGGTAATGATAGGTTATTTGATTTGGATTAAATTCTTGTTTCATATTAATAATGGGAATTAAAGGTTTGATTGGAATAACATTGAAGGGTTAATAAAATATGTGATTAAATGATAATTATTGGATTAATGGTGAATTTTTCTTATTTTTCTATGTGATTAAAGAAAATAACCATGGTTGTGTTTGATAAATGAAATGGTGAACCATGATGTGAATGATTGTTATGAAGGTTAATGATGTTGAACCTTGATATATATATGAGATGTGTGATATTCTGATTGATTGATCAATGAGGTGTGGGTAAAGGAATGATGTTCTAAATATACATGGGGTTTCAGACTGATTCTCCAGGCCCTCAATGCATGCATGTGAATAATTAGCTGTAGGATAGGGACTGATGCTCCAAATACCCGTGGGGTTCCAGAATGACTCTCTAGTTCCCCAAAATATATTTATATGTTAATATGAATTATTAAGTATGGGATAGGGAATAATTCTCTAAGTACCCATGGGGTTATAGACTTATACTCTTGGCCTTGATGCATGAATATTAAATTGGAATTAAATGAATAATGAAACTCATGAAATAATAGATTAGGATTACCTATGGTATATGGTTCATACTTTAGAACTGACCGAAGTAGGTATGATTGGTTTGTGTGTCACTATAAACCCGGGGCCTATGTGGTTGATTAAATAATATTAAATTTGGAATTTTTTTACTTTTTTATTTTTACTTTATTCTTTATACAACTTCATACACTGATATAGACTAAATATTTGTTTAGAAACATTTGGTAGAGGACTACTGGGTTGTACTCACAACCTACCCGGAATTCTTGATCAATACGTGAATAGAATTCGTATTTTTTGGATAGGATAAGCGATTAAGCCCTAATTTAGAGGGATGAGTTGGGATTCCGGATGAAACATGGATGAGGGAACATGCCATGATGTCAGGACCCACTTGGGAGATGTCAGTGTGTCATTATTTTGAGTTTTCATTAGACACTAGACACTTGTATGGCATGATATTCTTACATATTTGGTTATATTTATTTTCCCTATTTTGAATTCATCTTGATATATTGGTCTTCATTTTTTTATTATTATTTATTGTTTATCATCGTTTAGATATTGTTTATTTATTTCAGTTTTTGTGATACTTTGATAAAGAGGCTATAGTTTCCCAACATTGCATATTAGACCCTCACTACTATTTGGCAGCATCTGCCATACGGGGAGATGCACTTGAGGTCACATAATGAACTGAACCAGGGCACCGACATGCAGCACCCGGGTCGAGATATCACAACATGGGTGTGTATAATCATCATCATCATATCATAATCAAAGTATTGTATTCAAAATCATGAGGGGATCATTTTAAAATTTCATGGAATATGGAATATGAATAATAATAAAATATCAAACAATTATTGTCAAATACCACACATAAATTGTGAATAAATATGTCAGCATGTTTACATATAAAATTTGTGTAGAAATCATCATTTTATAACATTTGAAAAAATATAGCATCATATTCACACATAATAGATATAATCTTATAAGATATGTCACATTTCCCATTGAATTAAGGGGAAATATAATTTTGGGCCTAAGTGTCACATCATAATATGTTCATAATCATGCATTCCACATGGAATGGAAATATATAACAAGCATATACATGAAATAAACCCATGGAATATAATGGGTTTTATATATAAGTCACAAATAATATTTCAATGAATAAACTTGGAGGTTAAAAAGATAATAAATTATGTATATTTTTATGTTAAATATTGGCATAAAAGGACCATGGGTAATGGGGAGAAGATAAAATAACTCAAGAGGAAACAATGAGATAATTTGGGAAATAAAGGATTTTTTAAATCATTATAGGTTTATTAGAAATAATTTCAAAGAATTATAATATTTAATATCCCTAATTAATAAAAATAAAAATAAGATTAAAATAACATTTATAATATATTTGTGGATAATAATTAGTAAAAATAGTGGAAAAGAGGATAATCGGAAAGAAGGAATTTCGTTTAAGAATTCTCCTTACCTTATGTATTTTTATATTTCATCATGTTTTTTCATCCTATATAATAAATTTATGTTTATTAAAACATGAATCACAAAGTAAATTATATTCCTTTTTATCATTATTTTTAGTTATAATCAATGGATTTTATTTATTAATATTTTTTTGAAGAGATAATGATTGAAGACATGTTTTATTATAAATTATCCCATTTTGTTTTGATTTAATGATTTTTATTACTTTTAATTTATAATTTTGTAAAATTATTTAAAAAATATTAGAATAAATTAAAATAAATTTATATTACATAATCTACACTAAACATCCATGTATGCGGTGATAATTAAACCATTGACAACATCCTCATAGGCCAATGAAACCATCCATCAATGGGACATGTCAAAAGAGGGGGAGAGTGAGTATACAATAAATATATTAAGATAGTTATATTAGTATCATAATAACATTAATATATTATATATTGATATATAAAATATTTTATAAAGGTCATAAAATGTAAATTTATTGTAAGATTATAAATATAAAGAGATAAAAATGAAAAATGAATTGGGGTTACCTATTTATTGAAGATATACTCCTTTGTTAAATCTTAAAAGGTTTAGGGCTGTGTGACTCTAGAATGTGACACCATCCAGGTCATGCGTAAGTTTTATTTTAGGTTTTGTTTATATATATTGAGGTTCTAAGGTCTTTCGAGGGTTAGGGGTTGAGAATTATGAGTTTTAGGAGAAATAATCCAGGTGCACAGTTAGTGAACAATTAGTAGTTACCATGTAGTATGGATCTATTAACTTAAGTGGTGTTTTCCATGGTTTGAAAATGGTTTGTCTAATCATGTAGGTGATCATCCAAACTATAAAAAGCAATGGGTTTAGGCCCAATGTAGGTATTATAACATGTTCATGGTTTTTATAACCATAAATATATCCTCAAGTAACCATGTTTTTTGGTTTTTATGGGGAATTATTTGTCGTATGGTTAGCATAGAGTTTTTTTAACCATGTGTCCAAACCATGCGGCGTATATTACTTTCTTAAATTTAGAAATCTTCCTCAATAAACTTGGGTACTTTTAACTCTAATCTTATCTTAATCCATCATTATCTCAACCTAGTCTCCCCTTAATTCTATAAGAGGTTCTACCTATGATTTATTAGCATTTTTCATTCATTATTAGTGGATCTCTTCGAGGTATGTTCTGATTTTCACCTAGTTTCTCTCCCTTTTTCTATATCTCTCTTTGATATCACTTCTCCTTCAAGGGTTTAATCTATTATAGGATATTATTACTGGATCTATAGGTTTTTTAGGGGAAATTGATTGTTTTTTATTTGGATCTAGTCTAGATAGATTTATATCTTTGTTTCCGACTAATGTATTTTTAGTCAGATAGTTTTTAATTATTGGAAAGGTAGGTGTCTCTATGTGATGGTTCTATATCATGAGTTACTTTAGGTTCTTGTAAACTTATTTAGTTTGGTTTTTGAAAAATATTTATTTGATATCAAAGAGAGTTTCTTTAGTAAATTTCATCTTGGGTGGCATGTAATGTAATTTTTCTAGGGGTTTTCCTTTAATGAAAGTGTAATTCACTTATTGTGTTTGATGGAATTCCTTGAAGATGTTTTTGACAATAAAATGGATTTTCAGGCATGGTATTGGTGATTATTTTCTTATGAAAATGTTTTATAAGATTATAATAATGTTTTATTTTAATTTTTTATGAAAACATAACACTTTGGTGACCTTGTGTGAATTGGGTTGTGAACATATGCAAACCTTAGTGAGTGTAAAACCACCAAGGATTATTAATAGGATATCATTATGTTATGGTAGATATTAGGTATCCTTATAATGACACACTATAGAAGGAATCATTATTATTAGGATTCATTTAAGACAACTTAGAGTTCCTTTTATGTCCTAGTATGAATTCCCATAGGCAAGAGCCTAACTTTTTCCTAGTTTTATACATGATGGTAATGTTTCAATTTTTATTTCTCATGTGTATATATTATAGTTTTACCATGGTTTATTTTGATCATATCCTTCTATATATCTATTATATAAAGTGTCATATTTTTGTTTATTTTAATGTGGCGTGTTTTAAAGTAAACCAAAGTATGTTTTCGGAAAAGAATCAAATTAAATAGATTTATGAAACTTTTTTTTATTTTAAACCTAGGACTAATGTTTGTATTGTGAAATAAAATATATATATTAATGGTGGTATCCTACTTGGTTTTTTCATAAAACCCTACATATTCCTATATGTGTAAGAAAAATTGGTTTTTTAGGATATATATTAATGTAAGAGTGTTTCGTATCCTGATGACATCTCTTAGTTGGTGTTGCCTTTATAGTGGGTTTGGATGGTAGTGATGAGTGGTTACATGGAGATATGTTTTTGGATTTGATCCTAGATTTGTTTTATTTTTAGGCTTATCCTTTTGACTTGTTTTATATGTCTCTTTGTTGTGTACCTTTTCTTCTATTATTTACTCTAGTTCTTAATCTATTTTCTATTACACTTGAGACGTGTTGTGGTTTATGTGTTTATCTTCACCTTATAGAGGCCCATATTGTGTGGCATGTCATTTCAACCCAAGTTGGTCCATTAAAAAATGGTGTCAAAGAGAATACCCATCTATAATTGTAAAGACACTATCCGGTTTTAGTTCAGGGTTTGAGTAGATGTGAGTTAGGACCATCAGAACTTGGGTGGTAAGTGAGAAAGGGTCCTAAACTATCTCACTTTCATATTTGAATCTAAGTTTCCATTGGTTGTAAGTGTCTTTTCATCAGTATATATATTCATTTTGGGGTTATTTAGATGAACTTAATCTTGGGTTTTATTTAGATAAACCTTGTCTCATTTTTTATTGGTTTTCAATGTCTTAATTATAGATTCTAAAAGATTTATTTTGATTTGGATATGTATTCCTAAGATAATAAATTGTTGTATTTTGTTATTAATAGACAATACCTCCTATAATAACTCTTATGAATACATGAGATGAATATTTGAGATAATTTTTTTATGTGAATCCACTATTATTCCAATCATTGGTGGAAGTAGTTATTTGGATAATCTAGGCTTGAGGTCAGATGAGTGTTGGAAACCAAGAATGGACGGTGGAAATTCCATAGAATTTATGAAGAAAAACCCACCTATCCTTCATGGTGACAAGGTACCCTGAGAATTAAAAGAGTTTATTTAATATATTTATATGATGTTAAAATTCTTGAAGACTCCAATGGACTCAAAGGATGGTTTTACAACTTATATTATTGAAGGACTAGGAAGAAAATAGTGGGACTCCATCATGAAAGCTAAGTTGCATGAGGGTCTTACCTGGACCACTTTTAAGAAGGTATTTAATCAAAAAAATATCCTAAAACATTTTTTTGGAGAATACTTTTGAATTTGTAACCATGGATCAAGGGTAATGTTCAAATATGAAATATTATACTCTTTTAACTGAGTTAGTTCACATACCACTTGAGCTTATTTCTAATGACTACCTTAAATCTTTGAGGTCTCATATGTGTTTCAGGGACAATATTCAGTTGATTCTAATAATATTATGCCTAACAACATTTATTGATGTGGTTGATAAAATATATATGGTTATGGAATAATTAGCTGGGAAGATGGGTTTAAGTGGAACTTTGGATGTAAAAGTGGGTAGCCATAATGTATCATCTTAACATAAAAGGAAATGCAGTTGGGGTACATAGTTTTTATATAGAGTAGTTTCAAGGGATTCCTTTGGTAAACACCTAGTGTTATTTATATTATTACAGAATATATGGCCAAACTAATTTTTAGTGCATGGTATCATGTAGAACTTTCCATACTTGTATAAAATATGGTCATTTTAAACATTTTGGAAGAAAAATTTCCTAAGGTAATAAAGTTGGATCCACTCTTGCCAAAGGCTCCTGGGCTTGTTATGATCTAGAAAGGGGTAGTGGATCTCATTATCATGTAAAGGGGGATACTCATGTAACAAATAAAAAACATTGGGTAGAGGATAAATGTATTTATACATCAAAGTATGCGCTGGAGGATTTTTAGGTAGGTTTTGGATATTGTGAGAGGTACAATGTTTATTTTAACCTTTATAGACCAGTATTTTTTTATTAGAAATTAATCCCATTATTTTATATTGTCTAATTTGATTGGTATTTTGGGATTATGCTCACATATTATTCCATTCATGATGGATCTTTTTACTCCCTTGAGAAGGAGGAAGAAGAATGGTTTCAATGTTATGAGTGCCATGTCATGATCACTGTCCACGACGTCATGTGGGATTTTCTAGTTCTAGATATTAACATATTCCACATCATCATTTGAAAGGATTGGATGATTAAATTTAAATATCATATAAATTTTTTTCATTATCAAGTACAATTTATATCTTCTCATGGGGTTACTCATGTATTTTAGGGTGAGTTGGATTCCATATCTGGTAGAGAAAGGCAAGTTATTCATGTGGTTGGAATGATATCATGCAAATTTTAAATGTTGTTTCTTAACATCATTGACTAACAATTAAGTGGTATGTTTATTTTTGTTGGGGATGGGTACCCTAGGGTTTTTCCTAATGATTTTTTTGGGATACTGCCCTAAAGGGAAGTTGAGTTTTCTATTGACTTTATCCTAATGACAATTCCCATATCCTTTCCATCTTATCATATGGCACCCACTGAGTTGGAATAGATTAAATTTCATCTTCATGATCTTGAGAAAAATGGATTTATTCATCCAAGAATTTTACATTAGGCTTCACTTGTTCTCCTAGTATAGAAAACAGATGGAATTCATAGTATTTGGGTTGATTAACAAAGGATAATTAGATGATTATTAAGAAAAAGTATCCTTTCTTCTAGGATTAATGAATGGTTTGATAAACTCAAGGGATTATGGTGGTTTTCAAATATTGACCTTCGATTGGGGTACTGTCAGTTAAGGGTATGATAAGAGGGTATTCATATGATATCTCTCAGGAGAAGGTATGGAAATTATGATTATTTGGTTATACTATTTTATCTTACTAACTCTCTTGTGGTGTTTATGTATTTGATTAATTAGATATTTCATCAGTTCTTGGACACTTTAGTGATTGTTTTTTTGGGTTATATCTTCTGTATTCCAAGTTAAAGGAATAGTACAGGGATCGTCTTTATATCATTCTCAGAACTATAAAGGAACATTATCTCTATGGTAAGATTTATAAAGGTGAGTTTTGGATCCAAGATGATATATCATATTTTACAGGGGTATCTTAGTGAATCCTGAAAATATCCAAGTGATGGTGTCATGATAGAAACCTAAATTTTTTTTTGAGATTCATAGATTCTTGGGATTACATGGTTATTGCAGATATTTTGTTCAAGATTTACCTAATCTTGAATCTCTGATAATAGAATTAACTATTAAGTTCGTTAGCTTTTAATGGAATGATAAGTGTGTATTAATTAGAGGAATTATCCTACCAATGATCTAGATTTTTTTTCAACGATCCATTCTCTCAAGACTTGGAGTCACTGTCTCTTCAGTGATTAGCTTACTATATATCTAGATCATAATATCCTAATGCATATTTTCACCCAGAGAGACTTGAACTTATGATAGAGATGTTGGGTTGAATATCTTAATACTTTTGATTTTTATATTGAATATACACCTGGAAAATGGAATATGGTCATCGACATGTTGAGATGGACATTATCAACTCAATCCTTGAAGGAATTAGTGGAGGAGTGTTCTTTTATGAGTTTTTTTACTGAGATAAGATTAGAAGTGGATGAGGTTGATGAGAAGGTGTTCTTATCTTATGTGAAAATTGATTCATCATTTGATGATTATATTTGGATTGGGAAAGCATTAGACATCAATTGTCATCATTCCAATGAAATCAAATGCAGTGGGGAGACCTCATGTGTCAATTCTTAGTCTCTTGATGGTATATTATGTTTCCAAGGTAGATCAGTCATTCTGATTTTTTTTAGGAAATGTTTGGTGGATAGTGTATATCAGCCTAGTTTTTTCATGATCCCTATAACTACCAAGATTCATCGTGATTTGAGACAACAGTATTAGTGTTCGGGTTTGATTCAGTCGATTGTAGACTTCATGTCAAATTGCCTTACTTTCCATATGATTAAGGTGGAGCACTAAAAACCTGTTGGTTTATTATAGTTATTATCCATTCCTATGTGGAAGTGGGATATGATACCCATGGTTTTTTTGGTTTACCATTAACCCCAAGTGGGATAGATGCAATTTGTGTGATCATTGATCAACTTGAAAAATTGTATCATTTAATTCCTATTAAGGAGATCATCAAGATAGAAGATGTTAGGAACATGAATGTCTGAGAGATCATGATTATCTATGGAGTTCCTTCTATTGTTATTTAAAATAGAGATTTTTAGTTTATATACAGGTTTTGGATGGGAATTCTAGAGGCGATAATTTCCCAATTGAAATTAATCAATAAGTATCACCCTCTTTTGGATGGGTAGATTGGCTGAGTCATTCAGATTCTTAAGGATATTATTTTAGTTTTCATTCTTGATTTCAGTTCTTTATTAGAAAACAACTACCTCTAGTCAAGTTATCTTATAAAAATAATTATTAGTCATTAATTAAAATGGTTCCTTTTGAATTTTTGTATGGTAAACCATATAGATCTCCTTTATGTTGTGTAGAATTGGGAGAGCGATCCTTAGTCAAACTGAGACATATTCAGAAGAAAATAAATAAACTACAGTTGGTCTAAAAGTGGTTAATGACAACTCATTATTTCTTGAAATTCTATATAGACCACCAAAATCACCTTTTTGTGTTTTTAGAGGGTGGTCATGTGTTTATATGTTTTTCACCTAATTTTTTGACCCTTTTGATATTTTCAAACGAATTATAAAGGTGTCTCATTTTTCATTATCAAACTACTTGGAAACGGTGTGTTATCGAATGTCTTATAATGTTGGCTTATCTAATGACTCAGAAATGTGGCTTATCCATTGAGTGAACACCCAAATCTAGAAACCTTGGTTTGGATTTTCTCATCACTTACCTATAAATATGTATTGGATAGATGGAGGATATTAAACCCAATATAGATTCAGTTAAGTCAACCCACTATCTTAGTTAAGACTTCCTGATAATTAATATTTCCCCTAACGGAGGCCAAATCTACACTTAAACTATGGGTTTAACATAATTTATTAGATGGAAAGATTGATGACTTAATATTAAGTTGATGGATTTTTTATTTATTACACATAAATTTTATCTTATTTTATCTTTTATATAAATTTTTCATATAAAGTGTATTTTACTTAATTAATTAACCATGTTGGATGAAAAATTTACACATAATATATTTATTTAAATTCTAACTTTTCATTTTAATTCATTTATTTATGTGATAGTAGTCTCGCATCTATAAAATAAATAATTCATAATAATGAAATAAGTAATTAATTAATGAACCAATCATGATCTTATCTAATAGTTGATTTATAAAGCAGATAATAAATCAACCTTTGGCCTAGGGAAAAATTACTTATGTTAGTCTTGGCATGAGTTATAGAATTCCAATCATATACTTATGTATCACCAAATTTGGCATCATTATGGTTCTATATTGAACCACCTCCATGCACCTTGGGATACTCTAATGATTACAAGTATTTATAACTCACACATGGGTGAGGGTAACCAAAAGGTTATTTAATGGGGATTACATAACTAACCAAGGCCACGCAGGTCATGCATAATAATAGAGGGAGGGATGACACACAAACCATCAAATTTAATTTAATATTAAATAATTTCTAACTCATGTAATAAATTAAATTAAAACATCCAATACATATATAAGTCTTGGTCAGGATCATGAATGGTCATAAATGAAACATGTAAGAAAAAGTAAATCAGTTAAAATTCATTTTTATTATTCTTTATTATTAAAAGAAATTAACTAGTATTAATTAATTAATTAATTCCCTTTAATATTAATGACCATTTGAATTCATTTAGAGATATTCATCATTAATGGAAATAATGTAAAATAAATGGTATAACCAATAATCACATATTTAGTACAATAAATTTATTGAGAATTTAAAATTCATTAAACCCATTATTTAATTATCAAACACACTAGGTATGCCAAAAAATAAGATAAATTTTTAATGCTTCAGTTTTTAATTTAATATAATTTAGTTCTTCCCTTTATTGGGGGATTACATGACATGTACTTACAAGTTATACATTTTGTACCTTAGTTGTCGTTTACCCAGGTTACACACCTGGGTCTTCGATCATGTACCTCAACTGGAGTACACGGTGTGTATAATGTAGCTAAGTTTTAGGTATCTCTCTTTCTGTGTGTTCATGAAACCCACTGAAGAACTTGGAATATATGTTGATCACAACAATACAACATGTATAGACTAGCTACACCTTGTGTATATCTAATGTTGTGAGTCTGAACAACTCATAGAATACCTCTGAGTGTATTTTGGACACAATAAATGATGAAATATACACCATGTGCACTGCATAAATGTGGTTTATATCATTAATTATCTAGGCTATCAGTCTCATGTAGTTTGACCATGTATAATGATCACACAGATTACATGAATTTATCCACTAACTTGTATAGACTACACATCATGTATGCCAGCTATACTTCATGTAATCTGACATGTTATGGTCTATGTTATCCCAATCTACATACGATCTGAAATAAATACACCGCGTATAATTACTGCTTGGGGCGTCAATTATCCCATAACACGGCCAGGTACAATGCACTTGGGTACACAATATATACTCTGGATACACACCGTGTAATCCTATTCTATCTTGCCAGATTCTTCTACACTTCCTAAGGGAATATGCAATCATTCCTCATTTACTATTGAACTTAAAAATTTTAAATGTATAATGAAGAAATTAAAATATCAATGACATGTTAATTTAAATTGAATTAAATAATGAATAATATGTGATAAAAAATCAACCACGATTGTGAATATTGATCAAAAATCAAATAAATATATACATATATATATATATATTTAAAATTTGACCACTCTAATTCCACTTGAAGGTTCTAGGCATAGAGGAAGTTCCTTTAGAGGGTGATGTATTAAAATTTCTTTTAACATAGAGTTTTCTAAAACCCTAATAGAAGAACTTTTAACGTTAAAATTATAATTAATTTATTTAATAATGGAAGAAATGATTTCCTCATATTATGATCCTTTATTCAATGACAATATTGATCTTACGAAAAAATATTCAGATAACCTTTGTTTCATTATAAGGATTTAAGTATAGAACCCCTCTAGTAGTGATCCACATATACTCCTTTGATCTCTAAGAAATGCCAATTGATTTCTAGGTGCTAGCACAGAAAATCAATTGTCTTGATTTGTTCATCTAGATCACTCTTAGATTCTTTTATTGATCCTATATAGGATGGTATCTTAATATTAATCTAGGATCTTGGTGGATCTAACATACTGTTGTAATGCTTCAAACACCTTCAATGGCCACTAATCTGTTCTACCAGTCTTTTTCAATTAATTTTGATCACCAATAAATGATCATTTTACTCAGTGTAACAATGCTCAAGTAATTCTTACTTTTGTCTGATGAAGTCCAAACATCAATATAATATGTGAAACTGATTCAAAAAAGTTTCTTAAATGTTATTTTATGTAATATAGAACTTTAAAAAATTCAGTATGGCATGTATTTGGATTCACAACACACTAATAACTTGGGTATGAATTCCATCTAAAACTCAACTTGGATCAGTCTCAAATACACAAAATACTATTCATGAAATATATATTTCATGTGATTATTATTCTTCATGATTGTATAAAAAATTCATGGACTTCTAAATTATGCACGCATTGTTCCATGTGCATGAAAACTGCCTCCTTTACTTCATCACTGTCACGTTGGTTGCACACTATCTTTCAAGCACACAAACAATGTACTTCTATAGTATTTCACTTCATGATAGTGTAAAAATATTTCATTTATTCATGAAAACACAACATGAAAATCACATATAAAATATTCATATTATTATATGAAATTTTATCACACAATACCACTATTTCTCTGCATAACTCACATAACTGTATGCATGAATATTATGAATGAATATCAATATCCTTCATGTAACAAAGTATGTGATATCCTTTTTATTATTTCTTCATAACATAACATTATAAAGAGTATATTCTTCTTTTTCTTCATGAAATAATGTGTAGAAGTATCACTACCTTATATAATAAAACCATTATCCTTTGAATCCAAAGTTATAAAAAGATTTGGCAGGGATTCATGGAAACCCTAAATGAAGACAAATCATTCTTGTTTTCCATGTATATCTCTAATATATCTCATAAAATTTTAATAATAATAGTTTCAAATGAGTGAGGGTTAGGGAACTTATAGATAGCTCCTACTGCTTAACTTTACCTCCATAACCGATATGTGCGCCACTTTTCTTCTACATGCACATCCAAGTATCACATTCATTGGGACTATGAAAAACATTATCACCAAAAAACATAACTTCCATGTGCTTCAAAATTAATATTTGACATAAAATATATTTAATTTATCCTTAAATCTCAAATACATGCTCATTTACAATTATACTACACCATTTCAGGATATACAAGAAACCCATCACTACGTCTTGCAATAAAACTCATGTTATTCTAACTACCACTCAATTAAATTACTTCTCCCATAGAAAAATATATCTTCAAATCCATATTGATATTTCTGATCAACATATGATCTCATATGATCTTCCACACCATTTTTGTGAGATTATTTAAAATTTCAAAGCTTCGGCCACGAAGAACAACACATTCATAAATCCCTCTTTGAGGATGGAGGTAGAAAAATGACTCGCTAATTGATCAAATAGCTGATATAAATCTCATTTAACAACACACATTCTATTTGAATTTTTAAAAAAATAGATGAAAATATTGTGATATCATCCATGTACTACATTATTTATTCATTTAGAGTGCCACTCCTTAATAACAAATAACATTATTATACCCCTTGATTCGGCACTAATTTTGGAACCTGGATACACTACACATCAAAAGGGATTCATGGGACTTACCTCCCCTACACAATCCCACATTCCCAATGCACTCAACCTTATGTGCATCATGGATGCATAATGTATCCCACCATTCTTAGTCTCTCCCTCTGGGTGCTACCCACTCTCAGTAGCTGAAAATACCCAAACTTCTCAAACAGATGTATTATGTATTAAGAGAAGAATATTCATTACATAACATAATGATCCACACAGAAATAATTTTGGTATTGTGCGTTAAGAAACTTGGACACCTAAATAAGTGGTCCATAAGTGAGTTATGTCATATCCCATTATGTTCTCTGATAAAAAACAATTTTTTTAATATTTTATTTATAATAAATGACAAAATTTCCTCATGTTGGGTTAAATATGTTTATTTATAATATATTTGGGACTAGATCATTGTTTTTAAAATTTGATGAAAATTCTATTTTGACCCTTAAAAGTGCACTATAGTAATTAACACATAAATATTTCACTTTGAATTATTTGAACTTAAAATTTTATATAATTATTTCTCACATAATGGGATAAAACTTTCATTCAGTACATATGAGCTAAATTGTGCATTTGATTGGACTTAATGGGCCATGAAGTCAAAGTTATGCTAGACTCATGAGATTGGAAATCAGTTTTGTATTTGGGAAATGATGTTTTCAAACATTATTTTATTAGGCCCAAATTTTTAGAAGATATCAAGGAAAAAATTTCTCCAAAAACATCCTTCGAAAAGGATAGCTGGTTCATGTGTTTTGGTGGTCAAATAGGCGGTTCAAGTAGGATGAATTTATTTTTTCGAATTTCCCCATTCACACTTGAAACCTCTTAAAACCTAGCCTCACCTTCACTCTATAAATTTGTTTTTTATAATTTAGAGGGGTTGGGAACATGAATTAGGAGATTTTTAGTAATGTATAAGTGGTTCCATACTATTTCCATTCACAATTGTAGGAGTGAAGCTATCAAGATTTGATCTCCTCCAAAATACTCTTATTTTCCCATTCCTTCTTGTAATGTTGTTGTACTTTAAATAAATTCTTAGTTTCTATTATATTTTTTCCATTATTTTCAGTTTTCTACTTCTATTAATATTCCTATTTGGGCTGGAAATCAAATAGTTTAAATTATATTGGGTTATACCCTTTCTAAATCTTTGAAAATGCATTTTGATTTTAGGATGACCACGCCGCCCATGTATGAGTGTTTTTCTTAGTAATTGATTGACCTCTAACCTTATTCATTTATTTATTTTGAATTAATAAGATACTTTAGTTAAAAAAATATGATCCATGAATTGATTTTTTAAATTATAATAAACTAAGTAAGAAATTGAACAATTGACACAAAAACACGTGAGGTCGAGATTTGTGTAAATTGTGAGAGCAAAAACATAATCTGTAAAACCAAACCACACGAGATAAATTTGTAGAGTTCAAATATAATACCTAAAATAAATTCATCCTTATTTATTGAATTTATTTATTCCCAAATTTAACACTGACCAAAATATAGTCTTATAATGATAATCAAAGTAGGGTGTTGCGATTTTATGTTCTGAAGTTGGCCTAGGGATTAACTCTTTTCATCTTTGTAGTAATATTAATTCTCATAGAGTATGAAGATTAAAAAATTATGGCATCATAATTAACTGTATTTTAATTTAAATTATAATGATAAATAATTATGTTAATAGTTTGAGTTATATTGATTATGCATTTTAAAATATTTTCTAAAAAAATCTTCTCGTTGTGTTTTATTAATAAAATTTCATTTTAAAAACAAAAACAAAAAAATACGATCTTCTTCCAAAATACTTATTATTATTTTATAAACATTTAACAACCCCCCCCCCCCAAACTTCTAAGTTGTTTATTTTATTTTCAAAATACCTTCAATATGCTGTTTTAAATTACTTCCCCCTTTGATAGATGACTTTGGTCAGCCACTCTGCTATACCTAAATAACCTGAAACCGAATACCATTTAAGAGCACCTATGACAGTGCCTTTTAAATTGTAATTGTTTCCAAGGAGTCAAGTAATTTATTCAAATAATCAGAGGTATTTGTTTTATTTTTCATTTTTATTATTTTCTTCTCCTATTTCTTTTGTCTTTCCCCTTTCTCAAGATTTCATTTTTTTCTATGCTTTTATTTTTATCAGAACATCAAATCAAAATTCATATCATTTTATTATGGTCCAATTTTCTTCATTTATTTTTTATCTTTCATTGATTTATGACATTAACTAATCTTTAATATCTCTTAGATCTTGACCCTGATATTGAACGCATCCTTAAAGATCGAATCTGACATTCTAAGTCTATGGGAAGTTTCAACATTCAATCAGTTGGATAATTCCTCTATTCTAGTAACATTGAAATTGGAATCAATTATAATTAAAACATAAAAGAATAAAAAATGGCTTAAAACAATAATAATGAACTCAATAGAACCATTTGAGAGTTTCTTGCAGCTAACATTAACTATCAACCAAATTGTATTTCATACCCAAATCTTGAATCGGACTTTGAACTGAAATCTGGGTTAATTTACCTACTTCTAAAATTTCATGGATTATCTAGTGAGGATCCAAACATATATTTAAAGGAATTTAATGTGGTTTTATCAACCCTAAAACCAATAAATTTCTCTAAAGATCAAATAAAACTAAGAGCATTCCCATTTTCACTTGATGGAGAAGAAAATGATTGGATGTATTATTTAAAACTTGAATACATAACATGTTGGAATGAATTGAAACATATTTTATTAGAAATATTTTTTCCAAAATCAAGGAAAACTTCTATTTGTAAGGATATATCCAAGATCAAGTAAGAACAAGAGAAGTTAATGTATGAGTACTAGGATCAATTCAAGAATTTGTGTGCAAGTTGAGCACATCACCAAATTAGTGAGCAACTACTCATCCAGTACTTCTATGAAGGACTCATGCCTATGAAGAGAATAATGGTGAATGTTGTGGCTATATACGAATTGTTCTACAAAACACCAATAGTTGCATGTGCATTGATCGACAAGATGGCACAAAATCCCCCAAAATTTGGTGATCGAGGCACACCACATGTTAGAGGAGTACATCAGGTAAGTCCTTCCTATCTTGAAAATCATTTGATTGATACTAAGTTGGAAGAATTTACCACTATGGTGAAGAAGATTTATTTGGCTCAAAAGTCATCCCAATCCACTCTTGTGAGTCCATGTGGCATTTTCACTGAAACATACTGTAACATCCCAAGTAATTAATGAATAATAGATATTTTTATCCATGTCTATTAATGATTAATATAGTGTTTTAGAGGCTTAAAATGAAAATAAATACAATCTTATGCATGGAATAAACTAATATTCTTAAAAGATTGTTTTACTGTCTTTTGATGGCAAACCATTTTTCAATCTATCTTTTGACAATTTTATAAACTATGTTTTTCAAAATAAACTTATTCTTTATGATTGGGACATCAAAATTTACCTTGTGTGAATTTTTGGTATTTTTCTGACAATGTTCATTTTTAATGAATAGTGAAAAATACTGCATTTTACATCAAAACTGCTTTTTAATCTAATTTATTTATATGATTAGATTATGTTTTGAATTGGGTTTGAAGTGAAATTAGAATATATTTTTACCATTTTATCCAATGGTGGTCATTGGAATCAATTTCACTTTGAAATTAGAATTAAACTGGTGTCAATCTTTTGATACTTATTGTTTTGTAAAAACACGCTATTTGCTCTGGCAGCGGGAATTAATTATTAAATTAATTAATGTGACTTATATGATTTGAATTTTGTAAAATAGACTTCATTTTTGAATTCGGAATATCAAATATAGCTTAGGGTGAATTTTTGGCAATTTTCTGAAAAACATCAATTTTTGATGAATAGTGAAACCACTAAGTGGTAATCAAGAAAACTGATTTTTCAGTTAAATAAAAGTTTACCACTAATGTGTATTCAATTTTAAAAATCCGACATACATGGTTGTCATTAAGATTTAAAATGTGGTTCAATGAGATTAAAATAATTTTTTGGTGAATAGTAACTTATTAAGTTTTTAATCGCGATTAGTGGTAATTAGTGTAGTTTAAGGTATAAATAATGCTTTAATAATATGAAATGACCTAGACACATGTCCCAACCTTATTGGTTGTGTCATGGCCGACCAAGAAAATCCATGGGTCAACTTGGGGACCCCATGGAGACATTTTGGTTTGGAAATGAGATAAATAACTTTTTATTAAATGTTAAAGTAAAAATGACACAAACATAATACGTTTTACGAAAACAATTTTCACATGGGGTAATAAAGATCAGATATTTGATTATAAATAGTCATTGTAAATCTAAATAGATTTCATACATCATAGTATTTTTTATGATTTTTAGACATTAAATAAATTAAATTATTTATGACATAATAATGATGCAGCGATGACATCATTATTTGACTATTTAAATAAAATGGAAAGATAATGTAAAATATATGAACTAAACATGGCCAAAACCAATTGTATGAGTGGATTTCGAACCCTTATCACCTTATACACGAATTATATCAATGTGGGACCTTTTGAAACCGAAACACATTTTCAAATAAAGTAATATTTCTTTACTTTCCAAAAGTGCCCCTCCTCTCCTCTTATAAAAGGCCCCCCACCTCTACCTCATTTCACACACTTCTCAAGCCTTTGGCTCGGCCAAACCCTGCCCATTTACTCTATCCACATCCCTCTCCTAATCCTAGAGGATTCCCTTTGGGCAGAATCCTTTCAGAGGAAGCCTTTAGGCTCAAATCAAAAGGAGTTACACTTTTAATGGTAATTCATTCTCTCATGTTCATTTGTTTTATTTTGTTTCTCCAACCCCCTAAACTCTTTTTATTTACTTCTTTTGTAACAACAACAGTATATTAAATATACTATGATGTTGTTATAAGATTTATTTGAGCTACACTCTTACACAACTACATGAAATGGTTAAAGAACATACGGTTTTCGTGGATGGCGAAATTCTGCCTCCCGAAACGATGATTGTTCAATACTCTTTTAACACCTTCAAAGGTGGCCATTATGATGTCACTATTTTTATATATGATATATAATATGTTTATGTTTTCCTTAAGCTTCTGTTTTATTTCATTTTGGGCATACATTTATGGTTTCCATTATGGGTAAACACAATATCTTCATTTTAGGAAGTGCGGACTACCGCCCCCTGAAAGTGATTTGATTCATTAATACCATATGTGGGATGTGTAAAGGATAAAGTTAATAAAATTATATATTTTATTATACTGGAATTATAATATATACTTATATAATTATGATTCCATTCCAGAAATACGAAATAGAAATGGAAGTAGCGTTCATGCGTACGTACGGCTTACCGTCTCCATGAACGGTGCATTTCATTTCTTACCTCTAAATGTGATGTAATATTATAAATACATGTATATGCTGAATATATATGATATATATGTTATCCAAATCATTAATATCATTCTGGATATAACGAACCTTTGACCAAATTAACAACATGTAAGTGTAAGAAGTCTATTTTTGACTTAAGAACCAAATACCGACAAAATGAACATTATTAACTTAACTGATTACATGATGTTCATAACATGGTATAAAAGGAATAATGAACTTGAAAAAGATTCATAATAAAGTAGAGATTAACTCAAGTTTATTATTCTGGAGATTAAAGAACGGTCGGGTCAAGTCGGATACGAGGTATGGGACTTCGTCTCAATCTCCTTTCATTGAGGCATATTTTATTTTATACACAACTTTCTTTTATACGGTGTATAAACCCCTTTGACTTTTACGTTTATTCAAAAGGAATCTTTTTTATACAAAGAGTTTACTAAACGACAAAAGGGAATGTTTTTGTCGTACGTATGCGGCGACAATGACTTCTCCGCCGCCGTGACCGTTATTTGAGTTTCAGCTTCCTCTACAAGTCATACCCTTTTTTTTAAAATGAAAAATAAATACCATGTTTTACTTTGGTATTAAAAATGGTTTCATAATGTTTTTATTATATTGATGTGTTGTATTGATATCTTGTGATTGAAATGTGGAAATGTTATGTTTCCGTTATGCATGTTTTATGTGATACGATTATGTTATGGTTCTTGGGCATTATTATGAAGACGGGTGGTTCCGTGATAAACTAAGGGCAGGTGAGCCCGATATAGCTTTCAAATGCATTGGGTAACGCGAAGGAGTGAAACGTTAAGGTTTCTCCGAAGAGATTTAGGGAATATACTGTGATGGGTATTCCAAACGTAACCAAGAGGGTTACTCCCTACGTAAGAATGTTATGAATGTCTCAAGTTACCTTTATGTCTTATGATTTCTATGATTTATTCATGATTTTATGAGGTATGTTAAAGTGCCTATGTTTTATGGGTAAAGTATGACTTCATTCTTATGTATATATGAACTCATGTTTCCTTTCCATGTTTTTATAACCCATACTGAGCTTTTTATGCTCATCCCAAGTTTTTTTTTTGAAATTTTTTTCACAGGTCAAGGGAAAGGTACATGATATGATGATAGTGTCAAGGAAGTGTCATGAAATAATCCATGTTTTATTTTAAATGTGTTTCCATTGATGGGAATGAAGAATACTATCTTTATGTAACCACTTTGTTTATATGTGGAATGTAATGCAAGTTTTATGATCTAATTCTCTAAAACTCTAAACCCGAAAAGATCCTCAATGTGTAATCTTGTAATAACTCATGATTAAGTAAGGTTTAAGGCTGGGGCCTTATAGTTGGTATCAGAGGTAGGTTTAGATTACTTTAGGAGTTATAATTTTATTAAATGATTATCCAAAATATTTTTTTGAAATGATATAGCATTTGAAGATTACCATGTTGCTTCATCTAAGACATGTTTGTTCAGAATGGTTTTCCGCAGAGGAAACAGGGAAGCAGTGCTAGGAAGGAATACAGAAGGAAATAACCTTCCGAATTAGCATCCAGAAATGGTCAGAATTGGAACTGAACAGTTTGGTGTAGTAATGGCGCATTTGACTCAGGCTATAAATGGTGGTGGTATCCATGCACAAGATCAGCCAGACCAACCGCCGAGGGACATATCAGTGGTGGAACATTTCATGAGGCAACATCCACCATCATTCAGAGGATCATCTGACCCTGTGCTAGCTGAAGGGTGGATTAAAGCACTGGAGAAGATTTTTGATTTCATGGGGTGTTCAGACAATCAAAAGGTTAGTCTTGCTATTTACCGTTTGGAGGGTGAAGCAGATCAGTGGTGGTCTATGGTTAAAAATATCAGGGACGCCGATGAGATTGATGCTCTTGACTGGGATGAATTCAAAGGTATGTTTCTTGAGAAGTATTTTCCTAAGGCTGTTCAACATAGGATGGAAAATCAATTCTTGGAATTGAGGCAAGAAGAAGACTCAGTGGCTGCCTATGAAGAAAGGTTCACTCGATTGGCAAGGTATGCTCCAAATTTTATCCGAGACCTTGATAGTAAAATCAATCTTTTTTTACTCAGGATTAAATCCAAAATATCGAAGGGCA
Organism: Viscum album; assembly: GCA_963277665.1. Lineage (NCBI taxonomy): Eukaryota > Viridiplantae > Streptophyta > Magnoliopsida > Santalales > Viscaceae > Viscum > Viscum album. Next base: position 1,841,801,243 of record OY728156.1, read on the forward strand.
TTAGCTTCTCGTGAGTTTAAAATTTATGAAAAGCTTATTCGATGTGCTGATAAGGTGGAAATGGAGTTTTCTGATGACCAAGTGTTCTATAACAACCAGCAGAAGAAGAGACCGAGGTGGGAGGATAAAGGTAAGAATTCTTCAAAAAATTCTGATGGTAAGAGAACTAAGTTTCTAGTTTGTGATAAATGTGGCAAAAGGCATGATGGGGAATGTCTTATGAATTCTGGAAAGTGCTACTGATGTGGTAAGATGGGACATAAGGCTCATGATTGCACTGAAAATGATCAAGGTGAAGGTAAGAACAAATTTGATTTACAGTCAGTGAAATGTTATAAGTGCAATGAGATGGGTTAACTGTTGATCCTACAAAAACAAAAGTTGTGAAAGAATGGCCAAGACCCACAAATGTAACCGAGATTCGTAGCTTCCTTGGTTTAGCAGGCTATTACCGAAGGTTTGTTATAAATTTTCACGGTTATCTAGTCCAATGACTAAGCTAACTCGGAAGGGTGTTAAGTTTATCTGGACAAAAGAATGTGATGATTGTTTTCAGGAATTGAAAAGAAGATTGGTGAATGATCTAGTTTTGGCACTACCTTCCAGGAATGGTGAGTTTGTTATATACAGTGATTCTTCATTGAAAGGACATGGTTGCGTCCTAATGCAGAATGATCAGATAATTGCTTATGCTTCACGACAGTTGAAAACTCATGAGGTAAATTACACTACACATGATTTGGAACTAGCTGCTGTGGTTTTTGCTTTAAAAATTTGGAGTCATCATTTGTATGGAGTAAAGTGTAAAATATATACCGATCACAAAAGTTTAAAGTATATATTCACTCAGAAAGAGTTAAACATGAGACAAAGGAGATGGCTGGAATTAATCAAGGATTATGATTGTACAATTCATTACCATCCGGGAAAAGAAAATAAAGTGGATGATGCTTTGAGTCGAAAAAGTAATGCTTCATTAACAATTTTGCGGTTCGAACGTGATCCTTTGGTTAACGATTTGATGAACTTTGGCATAGAATTTGTTGGTAAAGGAAGTCCTTCTGTTTTGTTTTAGGTATCAGTGAGATCTTCTCTATCAGATAGAATCAAGCAAGCACAGAAGCAAGATAGTGAGTTGCAGAAAAAGGTAGAGCTGGTTTAGAAAGGTAAGTTGCCTGAATTCAACTTTGATAATGATTGTGTTTTGAGATTTTGGAAGAGATTGTGTGTGCCTTGTGATTCACAGTTGAAGAGAGAGTTGTTATGTGAAGCTCATAGTTCTCCGTTTTCAGTTCATCCGGGCAGTACTAAGATGTATAGAGATCTGCGGGAGTATTACTGGTGGGATGGAATGAAAAGAGATATTGCTGATTTTACTGTGAAGTGTTTGACTTGTCAGCAGGTTAAAGAAGAGCGGCAGTTACCGAAAGGGATGCTTCAGCCTTTACCAGTGCCAGAGTGGAAATGGGAGAATATATCCATGGACTTTGTTGTTGGATTACCGAAGACATCTCGAGGTAATAATGCAATCTGGGTTATTGTTGATCGCTTGACCAAATCTGCTCATTTCCTTGGTACATGAGATACTTTCTCTCTTGATCAACTTTCCCTTTTGTATCTTAAAGAGATAGTCAGGTTACATGGAGTTCCTCTCTCCATTGTATAGGATCGTGATCCCAGGTTTACATCTAACTTTTGGAAAGGCCTTCAGAAGTCGTTGGGTACTGAATTAAATTTTAGTACAGCTTTTCATCCTCAATCAGATGGGCAGTCAGAACGAACAATTCAGACATTGGAGGATATGCTACGAGCTTGTTCTATGGATTATCAGGGAAGTTGGGACCAACATCTTTCTTTGGTTGAGTTTTCATATAATAACAGTTTTCATTCCATTATACATATGGCACCATTTCAGGCATTATATGGGAAGCGGTGTCGAACTCCAACTTTCTGGGATGAAGTGGGTGAAAGGAAGTTGATGGAACCAGAATTGGTAGAAGAGATGGCAGAAAAAGTTTAGCTGATTCAGAAACACATGAGAACAGCTCAGAGCAGGAAGAAGAGTTATGCGGATAACCGGAGGAAGGATCTATCTTTCTAGGTAGGTGATCATGTTTTTCTCAAGGTTTCTCCTTGGAAAAGTGTGATGAGATTTGGTAAGAAAGGAAAGTTGAGTCCAAGGTTCATTGGACAATACGAAATTCTGGAGAGAGTTGGATCAGTTGCATACCGAGTGGCTTTACCTCCGAGTTTATCGCAGGTACACAATGTTTTTCACATTTCAATGTTGAGAAAGTATATGCCAGATCCATCTCATGTTATGAGTCCAGAGGTAGTTCAGCTGGAAGAGAACCTATCTTATGAGGAACAACCGGTCCAGATTCTTGACCACAGGGAGCAAGTGTTACAGAATAAGGTGATTCACCAGGTAAAGGTTTTGTGGAAAAGCCACATGATTGAAGAGGCAACATGGGAATCTGAAAATGCAATGAGGGATAAGTACCCCCATTTATTCGATAAGTAAATAAATTGCGGGGACGCAATTTTCTAAAGGGGGGAAGGATGTAACATCCCAAGTAAGTAATGAATAATAGATATTTTTATCCATGTCTATTAATGATTAAGATAGTGTTTTAGAGGCTTAAAATGAAAATAAATACAATCTTATGCATGGAATAATCTAATATTCCTAAAAGATTATTTTACTGCCTTTTGATGGAAACCCATTTTTGAATCTATCTTTTGACAATTTTATAAACTATGTTTGTCAAAATAAACTTATTCTTTATGATTGGGACATCAAAATTTACCTTGTGTGAATTTTTGGTATTTTTCTGACAATGTTCATTTTTTAATGAATAGTGAAAAATACTGCATTTTACATCAAAACGGATTTTTAATCTAATTTATTTATATGATTAGATTATGATTTGAATTTGTTTTGAAGTGAAATTAGAATATATTTTTACCATTTTATCCAATGGTGGTCATTGGAATCAATTTCACATTGAAATTAGACTTAAACTGGTGTCAATCTTTTGATACTTGTTGTTTTGTAAAAACACGCTATTTGCTCTGGCAGCGGGAATTAATTATTAAATTAATTAATTTGAATTATATGATTTTATTTTTGTAAAATAGACTTCATTTTTGAATTCGGAATATCAAATATAGCTTAGGGTGAATTTTTGGTAATTTTTTGAAAAACTTCAATTTTTGATGAATAGTGAAACCACTAAGTGGTAATCAAGCAAACTGATTTTTCAGTTAAATGAAAGCTTACCACTAATGTGTATTGAATTTGGAAAATCCGACATACATGGTTTTCATTAAGAAGTAAAATGTGGTTCAATGAGATTAAAATAATTTTTTGGTGAATAGTAACTTATTAAGTTTTTAATCGCGATTAGTGGTAATTAGTGTAGTTTAAGGTATAAATAATGCTTTAATAATATGAAATGACCTAGACACATGTCCCAAACTTATTGGTTGTTTCATGGCCGACCAAGAAAAGCCATGGTTCAACTTGGGGACCCCATGGAGACATTTTGGTTGGGAAATGACATAAATAACTTTTTATTAAATGTTAAAGTAAAAATGTCACAAACATAATACGTTTTACGAAAACAATTTTCACATTGGGATATAAAGATCAGATATTTGATTATAAATAGTAATTGGAAATCTAAAAAGATTTCGTACATCATAGTATTTTTTTAATGATTTTTAGACATTAAATAAATTAAATTATTTATGACATAATAATGATGCAGCGATGACATCATTATTTGACGATTTAAATAAAATGGAAAGATAATGTAAAATCTATGAACTAAACATGGACAAAACCAATTGGATGAGTGTATTTAGATCCCTTATCACCTTATCCACGAATTATATCAATGTGGGACCTTTTGAAACCGAAAAACATTTTCAAATAATGTAATATTTCTTTTCTTTCCAAAAGTGCCCCTCCTCTCCTCTTATAAAAGACACCCAACTCTACCTCATTTCACACACTTCTCAAGCCTTTGGCTCGGCCAAAACCTGCCCATATACTCTCTACACATCCCTCTCATCATCCTAGAGGATTCCCTTTGGGCAGAATACTTTCAGAGGAAGCCTTTAGCCTCAAATCAAAAGGAGTTACACTTTTAAAGGTAATTCATTCTCTCATGTTCATTTGTTTTATTTTGTTTCTCCAACCCCCTAAACTCTTTTTATTTACTTATTTTGTAACAACACCAGTATCTTAAATATACTAGGATGTTGTTATAAGATTTATTTGAGATACACTCTCACACAACTACATGAAATGGTTAAAGAACATACGGTTTCCGTGGATGGTGAAATTCTGCCTCCCGAAACGATGATTGTTCTATACTCTTTTAACACCTTCAACGGTGGCCATTATGATGTCACTATTTTCATATATGATATATAATATGGTTATGTTTTCCTTAAGATTCTGTTTTTTTCATTTTGGGCATACCTTTATGGTTTCCATTATGGGTAAACACAATATCTTCATTTTAGGAAGTGCGGACTACCGCCCCCTGAAAGTGATTTGATTCGTTAATACCATATGTGGGATGTGTAAAGGATAAAGTCAATAAAATTATATATGTTATTATACTGGAATTATAATATACTCTTATATAATTATGATTCCATTCCAGAAATACGAAATAGAAATGGAAGTACCGTTCATGCGTACGTACGGCTTACCGTCTCCATGAACGGTGCATTTCATTTCTTACCTCTAAATGTGATGTAATATTATAAATACATGTATTTTCTGAATATATATGATATATATGTTATCCAAATCATTAATATCATTCTGGATATAACGAACCTTTGACCAAATTAACAACATGTAAGTGTAAGAAGTCTAATTTTGACTTAAGAACCAAATACCGACAAAATTTACATTATTAACTTAACTGATTACATGATGTTCATAACATGGTATAAAAGGAATAATGAACTTGAAAAAGATTCATAAGAAAGTAGAGATTAACTAAAGTTTATTATTTAGGAGATTAAAGAACGGTCGGGTCAAGTCGGATACGAGGTATGGGACTTCGTCTCAATATCCTTTCATTGAGGCATATTTTATTTTATACACAACTTTCTTTTATACGGTGTATAAACCCCTTTGAATTTTACGTTTATTCAAAAGGAATCTTTTTTTATACGAAGAGTTTACTAAACGACAAAAGGGAATGTTTTTGTCGTACGTATGCGGCGACAACGACTTCTCCGCCGCCGTGACCGTTATTTGAGTTTCAGCTTCCTCTACAAGTCATACCCTTTTTTTAAATGAAAAATAAATATAATGTTTTACTTTGGTATTAAAAATGGTTTTCATAACGTTTTTATTATATCGATGTGTTGTATTGAAATCTTGTGATTGAAATGTGGAAATGTTATGTTTCCTTTATGCATGTTTTATTGATACGATTATGTTATGGTTCTTGGGCATTATTATGAAGACGGGTGGTTACGTGATAAACTAAGGGCGGGTGAGCCCGATATAGCTCTCCAATGCATTGGGTAACACGAAGGAGTGAAACGTTATGGTTTCTCCGAAGAGATTTAGGGAATATACGGTGATGGGAATTCCAAACGTAACCTAGAGGGTTACTCCCTACGTAAGAATGTTGTGAATGCCTCAAGATACCATTATGTCTTATGATTTCTATGATTTATTCATGATTTTATGAGGTATGTTAAAGTGCCTATGTTTTATGGGTAAAGTATGATTTCAGTCTTATGTATATATGAACTCATGATTCCTTTCCATGTTTTTATAACCCATACTGAGATTTTTATGCTTATCCAAAGTATTTTTTTGAAATGTTTTTCACAGGTCAAGGGAAAGGTACATGATATGATGATAGTGTCAAGGAAGTGTCAAGAAATAATCCATGTTTTATTTTAAATGTGTTTCCATTGATGGGAATGAAGAATACTATCTTTATGTAACCACTTTGTTTATATGTGGAATGTAATGCAAGTTTTATGATCTAATTCTCAAAAACTCTAAACCCGAAAAGATCCTCAATGTGTAATCTTGTAATAACATAAGATTAAGTAAGGTTTAAGGCTGGGGCCTTATACATACCACCCAACTAATTGTTTCCCCCAAATACAAGAGACAGAAGATTGTTCGGAGGTATTCCCTAGGAGACCATATCAATAGAAACAACAACCACATACCCAAAAGAAGTATGATTTGTTTGCACCAACATACAACCAAGGGTGGAAGGATCAATCAGACATGAGGTATGGATCTAGACAACAAAAAAGTCCCCCTTTTCAACAAAACTTCCAGCATCATCTACCTTACCAATAGGGTTTCCAATAACCCCAAAGGAGATTTAAAGATCAAGCATCAAAAAGTAAACAAAAAGTGAATTCTTAACCAATGGTAGATTCTAATATTGATGATCTTTTAAAACAAATTTTTCTTAATCAACAGAATGAGATGAAGAGTCATGGTTTGGAGTTTAGGGAATTAAAGAAAAAAATGAGCTAGATTGAAACTATTCTCCATGAACTTGTAAGTAAGAACTCTAAAAAAATTTCATCCCAAACTACTCCAAATCCTAAGGGGAATTTCAGTTCCATCACGTTGACAAGTGGTAAGTAAACAACTGATACTTCTGCACCTAACATTCCACTAAGATTCACCTCAACTCTGGAGAGGTCCCATTCAAGAACCACTAATGAGAAGCCCAAGTTGAAATATAAAGGTAAGAAAAATATTGATTATGTTCCTCCTAAACCCCTTCTATTTCCCAATAGAGTTGTGAAAACTAAGAAGATGGATGAAGAGGTGATTTAATAAAGAAGTTTTGGATACATTCATGTGTGTGGAGAGAAACATCCCAGTACATAAATCAATAAATAAAATCCCAAGGTATGCCAAATTTTTAAAAGAACTTTGTACCAATAAAAGAGGGTTCAAGGGAAATAAGAGGATCAATCTTGGAAGAAATGTGTCATCACTCATTACCCCAACTCTATCAATCCCAAAAAAATGAAAGGATCTTTCAACATTCACTATCCCATACACCATAGGTGAGTCAACCTTTTTTGATTCTTTATGTGATTTAAGAGCTTCCATAAATGTGATTCCTCACTATATTTTCTCTTCTGTATAGGTTGGTGAGTTTAAGCCGACAGTATTGGTGCAGTTGACGAATAAAGCTATAGCATATCCAGAAGAAGTCCTTGAGTATGTACTTGTTCCGGTAAGATACATGATCTTTCCAAGAGATTTCTACGTGCTTAACATGGAGGATGATTGGGTAAATTCTTGTGATTTCATTATCTTAGGTAGTCCCTTCCTCAAAACTGCAAAAATGATCATAAATGTCTATGATGGTACACTTTACAAGGCGTTTGGAGATGAAGTTGTGATATTTAATGTTATAGACTCCATGGAGTATCCCTTAGAGGACCATTCTAGTTTTGTTATCTCCCATTTTGAACCACCAAGTAAAAACTCCATGGAATTTTATTATCCTATGCTTAGGAAGATTATGAGTATTGGTTCTAGTTTGATGTTTAAGAGCCCTTAAACACTAATTTCTAATGCACAAACCTCTCTTATATTTGATTTTTAAATGGATTCATATTCTAGTTTTGATCATGTGAACTCTGATTATGACATGGTTGTTGAGTATTCTGATGGATTTGATTCTTTGTTCTACGATTTTGATGATGTATATTATGATACTGATGTTCATTGTGCACATATTTTAGTTCATATAATTTATATGTCCATACATTACCCCCCAACATTGTAATTCAAGCCATTTCCACCAAATCTAAAATACTCATACTTTTATGTGGTGAGAAATTACCTGTTATCATTGCTAACAATCTCCCTTTGGAACATGAAGAAAAACTTTTGAATCTTTTGAGGGATAACACTAGGGAAATCAGGTGGACTTTGGCTAACATATCTGGTATTAGATCCTCTATCTACATGCATAGTATTATTTGGAGTATGGGGATAAACTAGTGAGGCAGCCACAAAGAAGACTAAATCCAACTCTTCTAGAAGTTGTTAAAAAAGAAGTTAAAAATTTTCTCGAGTCAGGTATAATTTATCCCATTTTAAATTATCAGTGGGTGAGTTCTATGCAGGTTGTGCCTATGAAAAGTGGCGTTACCGTTTTTAAAAATTATAGAGAGGAGTTAGTTCTATTGAGGATGAAAAAGAGTTGGCGAGTGTGTATTGGTTATAGAAAACTAAATCAATCCACTCGCAAGGACCATCTCCTCCTCCCGTTCATTGATCAAATTATTGAAATAATAGCTGGGAAGACACATTATTATTTCTTGGATGGATTTTCTGGATATTATTAGATTCCTATTACTCTATAGGATCAAGAGAAGACAACATTCACTTATCCATTCAGCACATTTGCCTGCCGAAGGATTCCATTTGGACTTTGTAATTCCCTAGGTACCTTTCAAAGATACATTGTGAGTATTTTTTAATATTTCATTGAGACATGTATGGAGGTATTTATGGATGATATTATAGTGTATTGGTCTTCATTTGATGATTGTATCTCTATTTTGGGAATGTTTTTGAATCATTGTATTGAAATGAATCTCGTCTTAAACTTTGAAAAGTGTCATTTCATGGGAGAGCATGGGATTGTCTTAGGGAATGTAGTGTCAAACCATGGGGTAGAGGTTGATAGATCTATGTTTGATATTATTTCATCCTTAATCTATCCTTAATGTGTGTATGGTTTTAGATCTTTCCTAGGGCATGTGGAATTTTATCGGTGTTTCATAATAGATTTTAGTAAGATTGCTCTTCCTATGTTGCGATTACTTCAAAAGGATTCTGATTTTTTGGTTTATGATTCTTAAAATATTTTCTTTGATTAGATAAAGAAGTGTATGGCCACTCCACCAATCATAAAGCCCCTATGGTGGGTTCTTTTTTAAGAGATTATGTGTGATGCCTCTAACTTTGCAGTTGGAGCTGTCTTATCTCAAAGGGTGGAGCGACATTCACATGTGATTGACTATGCATCAAGGACACTGGATTTAGCCCAATAAAACTACACAACCATAGAAAAAGAGTTTCTTACTGTCATGTTTGATTAATATAAATTCCCTTCATATTTATTGGGCTCTAAAAAGTTGTGTTTTCTAACCATGCAGCTCTGAGGTGCCTCTTGAGGAAGCCAGATGCAAAGCCTAGACTTATCCAATGGATGATCCTTCTTAAATAATTTGATGTTGAGATAAAGGACAAAAAAGGGTTAAAAAAACTCATGGAGGGCCACATGAGTAGGATTACTCACAAATTAGAGGTTGACACCTTGTACTAGGTACCACTTCGGGGCCCTTTCCCCGATGATCATCTTTATTCCATCTCATGTACGCATCATTGGTATACTGATTTAGTTAACTACCTTGTTTCCTCTGAAATTACTAAAAATTTAAACAAACATTAAGTCCAAAAGTTAAATATTTTGTTGAGATTTTATGATTGGGATGATCCCTACCTCTAGCACATGTGTAGTGATCAATTTATTAGGATGTGTGTTCCTAATCTTGAGTTTGAGTCTGCTCTACATTTCTTCTATACACTTACATGTGGGGGACACTTTGGACCCCAATAAACATCTAGGACAGTATTACACTTTGGATTATATTTTCCTATATTATTCCATGATGATCACATGTTTTGTAAGTCATGCTCATATTTCCAACATGCTGGGAACATTTCTAGGAGACACGAGATGTCACAATAACCCATACTATTCTATGAGATATTTTATGTATGGGGAATCGATTTTATGGGTAATTTTCCTTGTTCATTTGGTTTTTTGTATATTCGGTTTTTTTTATTATGTGAGTAAATTGGTGGAGTCTAAGGCCACCAGGACTGATGACTCTCATGTTGTAGTCGACTTTATCAAGGCCCATATTTTTTTCAAGTTTGAAGTACCAAAGGCTATCATCAGTGATCAGGGGACACACTTTTTCAGTCGGAATTTGGCTTCGCTGCTTCAAATGTATGGGGTGACACACAAAACATCAACACCATACCACCCCAAAACAAAAGGCTAGGCCGAGGCTTCAAATCCGGAGTTGAAACAAATTTTGTAAAAAACCATGCAACCAAATAGGAAGGATTAGAGAATGTTCTTGGATGATGCACTATGGGAATATAGGATAGCATACAAGACACCCATCAGTATGTCCCCATTTCAGATTGTTTTTGGGAAAGCATGTCATCTCCCTGTGTAAGTCGATCATCAAGATTATTGGGATATAAAGAAATAAAACATGGATTTGGCCCAACCTAAAATCCAAAGAAAGCTACAAATTCAAGTTATTGAGGAGATTAGATTATCATTATATGAGAACTCAAGGATCTACAAGGAAAGATCAAAGGTAGATCATGATAGAATGATCCAACAAAGTGAGTTTCATGTTGGAGAGAAAGTCCTACTATACAGTTTACAACAAAAGATGATGCCTAGTAAGTTTCATTCTAGATGGTTAGGTCCTTTTATTGTATCTAATTTTTTTTCTTATGGTGCAGTAGAGATCACGCAAGAGGACACTGAAAAAAGATTTATAGTTAATGGGAAACTTTTAAAGAAATACATTGAGGGAATTTCTACTGATGTAGTGGATTTTATCACACTATATATCCTCATCATCACTTGAGAGTATCAGGCTGTTCCTAAACCTTTAACATTTATATTCTTTATCCTATTTAAAATTCTTCATTTCATGTTCACATATCATTTCATAAGTTCACATTGAGGACAATGCAATATTTTACGTGTGGGGGGGGGACAACATTTTGGGGTAGATATTTAGGATTTTCATTTGTGTGTTTTTTTTTGTTTTTTCTATTAGTTTTAGGTTAAAATTTTCCCAAAAAACAGAAAAATAAATAAATAAAGATATCATGTAACATTTTCATGTGGAACATATGGAAAATGCATTTTTGTTTCTTTCAAAATTCATTGGTAGAATGATAAGCATGAGTAATATTTTATCATCAAGGGTTGGTTTTTATAAAAATGGAATTCATCGATGATATGAATGGTTATTCCATTATAAAACCTTATATATTTTGATATCATTATTTGTTATATTTGTTCATGGTAAATTGCTTCGTTGATTTCTCCACACAACTTTTCACACAACCATGACTTGTGAAATTTATCCTACTCAATTGAAGGTATAGTCAAGTTAGGTAAAAAAATAATTGGTTGACACATACATTCATTTATCTTATGATCAGTTTCATTATTGTACTGAATTGACCTATGCATGTGTACCTTTTATATGACTATTGTATACCCTCAAAAAAATAAAAAATATGGGTTCTGTCTTGGGAGGGTCAAAAACCACTCTTCCTCGACCTTTGATCTTGTTTTAACTTTTAAAATTAGTGTCATGAGGAGATAAAACACTAGTTTAGAGTTGAGTGTGAGATTTGTTTCAAGTGAAACTTCAAAAACAAAAACAAATAGGGGAGTGATGAAATGTACAACATATGGAGATATCTAGGTCGGGAGATTAAGGATTGAATTTTGATAATTCTTAAGTGAGTTGGTCTTGAAATATGATTTAAAAGGAATATAGAACAGGTCTTCTGAATTAAACCAGGTAAGAATAATTATTTTACGTGACCTGAATATACTGAATAGAGGGTGGATTTTTGAGCTTGGAATAGTTAGCACACACACACGTGGAGAATTAGTGGCATGGTAGACCCATGAGTTGTTTCACAATTTATTTATATTGACTCTTAATGGGATTCTTACTTTTCATATATTCCCACTGTGGATTGAGAAATATGAGCATGTATATTTTTTCACAATTTTGTTCAAATACATGATATGAGGTTTTTCCAAGGACTGCAAAAGGGTAAGTGTGGGGGAGTTGATAAAACACAAATTTTTTGAATATTTTATTGATAATAAATTACAAGGTTTCCTCAAATTGTGTTAAATATGAATATTTATAATATATTAGGGATCAGATCATTCTTTTGAAAATTTGATGAAAATTCTAGTTTTACCCTTTAATGTGTACTGTAGTAATTAAGACATAAATATTTTAATTTGAATTATTTTAACTTAAAATTTTGTATACTTATTACTCACTCAATGGGAGAAAACATTCATTAATGACATATAAGCTAAATTGTGCATTTTGTTGGACTTAATGGGCCATGAAGTCAATGCTCAGATGGACTCTTCATATTTGAAATTAGTTGTGTATTTTGGTCATAACGTTTTCATCCGTGTTGTATTAAGCCCAAATTTGGATAGGATCTCGAGAACATATTTTCTCACAAATAATTCTTATGGAAGTATAACTGTTTCACGCGTTTTGGTGGTCAAATAGGTAGTGCAATTTGGATTTTTTTATTTGGATGAATTTCCCCATTCACACATGAAACCTCTTAAAACCTATCCTCCCCTACACTCTATAAATTGGTGTTTTTCTCATTTTAAGGGGTTGGGGACGTGAATTAATAAATTTTTATCATATTATAAGAAATTTTATACTATTTAAATTCACAATTGGAGGAGGAAATCTACCAAGCTAAGATCTCCTCCAAAATGATCTTCTTTTCCTCTTCTTTGTTGTAATGTTGTCGTACATTCAATAAAATCTAAGTTTATCTACCATTACTTATATTATTTTAAATTTCATTATTCTATTAATATTTCTATTTTGTTATGGAAATCAAATAGTAGAAATTAGATTGGGTTATACCCTTTCTAAATCTTTGCAAAAGCAATTCTTTTGTATAATGACTACGCCGCCCATGGAAGAGTAGTTTTCTTAGTAATTGATCAACCTCTTACATTATTAATTTATTTATTTTGATTAAAATATGATCCATGAATTGAGTTTTTAAAATATAAGAAACAAAGTAAGGAATTGAAAAATTTACACAAAAACACGCGAGGTCGATATTTTTGTAAATTGTGAGAGTGAAAACTTAATCGGTAAAACCAAACCACACAGGATAAATTTGTAGAGTTAAAATATAATCCATAAAAGAAATTCATATATATTTATAGAATGTATCTATTCCCTAATTTATCACTTAATATAAGCTATTATTATAATGATAATCAAAGAAGGGTGCTCTGATTTCATGTTTTGAAGTTGTTCTAGGGTTAACTCTTTTTGTCTTTGTGTTAATGTTAATTATCCTAGGGTATGAAGATTAAAAAATTAGGAGATCATAATTAATTGGATGTTAATTTAAATGATAATTATCAATAAGTAAGTGGAGAGGTATAGTTATATCTATTATTCCTTTTGAAATATTTTCTAAAAAACATCTTCTCTTTTTGTTTTATTAATCAAATTTCATTTCAAAAACAAAAACAAAAAAAATACAATCTTCTTCCAAAATACTTATTCTTATTTTATAAACATTTAACAACCCCCCCCCCATAATTCTAATTTGTTTATTTTATTTTCAAAATACCTTTAATATGTTGTTTTAAATTACTTCCTCATTTGAGAGGCGACATTGGTCAGCCACTTTGATGCACCTAAATAACCCGAAACTGAATATCATTTGAGAGTGCCCACAATAGCACCTTTCATTCCCCATAACTAGAACCATTATCATACATATCATATATAATTAATCTCTTAATAACTAGAAGTAATTAGTTATATTAAAGGGTTAGCACTTATTCTCAATAAGGGTAATCAAGGGAGATATCAACATATCATGAGCATAAGTATATGAGATCATAATAATAATATTTGAAAACCATACCCCATATATCAAAGATAATAATCTTGAGTCATGGTATAAATATTTTAATTTCATAAGGTATAAATCATAAATAAATCAAATAACATGATCCATGAGAGAATAACATGGCATAATACATGGAATTGTGGAATACACATAAACATTGAAAATTATTTTCATAGTAGTCAAGGATCACTGTCAAGGATATCATAATGGAATGTGTTCACTCCCCAAGCCATCATAGTAGTAATGGTTCACCCCAAATACCATCATAGCATACAAATTACCTTACTAAACTAGGTTCAGTCCCAGTTCAAGTCTTGTATATCTCATGAGATACAAATATTTACCCAATCCATTTGAGGGAGATATAGGCCCCACCCCTCACATTATGAAAATTATACATATGTGTTTCAGAAGGTCATAAAAAATTCCTCATATAATAACCCATTAAATGAAATGGGTTTGACAAACATTTCATCATTTCATAACCTATGAAAAAGATACATATTTCATAATCATATCATTTTTTCATCATATAATAACTTATTAAAAGAAGATGGATTCATAATAATTTCCTCATGGTATAACCCTTGGAAGAGAAATGGGTTTCAAAAAAATATTTTCATAATAAACATAAACAATTCAGATAAAGAATTATAATTGAATCCTTAGATAATATCCTCAGTAAAGCATAAGTGAAATCAAGTTATATCATCTTAGATTTAATATTATTTTGAAATAAAAATCACTTGAAATGTTTAAAGAGGAAAATATAATTTCTTTGAAAATAAATTTTTAATTTAAAAATTCATAAAATATTGTGGAAATAATTTTCTTTGAAAGTAACCTTAGATGAAATATAACTGAATCTTAAAATAAAATAATGTTCATGATTCTTGGAAATTTCATTCATGCCCTACATATTAAAACAAATATTTTCTTTACATTTTTTGTAAAAATAAAAATAAAAATTGTTTGGAAAATGACATGAAGATTCCTTTAAAACCATTTCGTAAAAATTTGAACATAGATAAACGTATCTTTAATAAATCATTTGGATAATGTTAAAAACATTTCTTTAAAACTTTTAGAAATAATGGTTTTGTAAGAAAAAGTTTTTTCAACTGAAGAGTGAAATAAAGATAGTTTTTTTTAAATACATTTTTTGAACCCTTAAGTACATAAAGATAATAAAATAAAGGGAAAACATTTTTTCTCCATAAAAAACCATAGGATAAGGAAATACATGAGTTTATTGAGATATATATCATAATATTTTGATATTCTAAACATAATCATGAGAAACACCAATAAATTTTGAGATTATAATATAAAACATTTACCTCTTTGGAAACTATGAATCATAGGCACCATGAAGGAATAACATCAAATGAAACATATAATATCATAAGAATAAATTAATTCAGGATATTACATGTAAAATTGGTTGTATAACACCTCATAAAATATTATAGGCTCAAACATAACATATGTCTCAAAGATGGTAATTTGAGGAAAAAATCACATATCTTAAGTCTCAACTTCAATATTACACATTTAAACTTCTAGTATAATTATAATAACCCAGCCTTAAACATTACTTATTATTGAATTAAATGAATAATTCACATAGAAGATCTTTTCAGGTATAGAGTTTTATAGAATTAGGACGTAACTATTACATCTCAAAAGATTACAAAGTAGACACTTCTACTAAGTTTCCATAAAATAAAAACTCTTAAAAAGAAACTTGTCTAGTTCCATGTTTTAGATAGCATGATGTTTCCTTGTTCCCATCCTTGACACTATTCCACATTACGTCCTATGAAAAACATTTCAAAAAAAACATGAGGTGAGCATAAAAAGATCAGTAAGGGATACACAAGGAAGGAAAACTGTTAGTTTTTCAAAAAAAAACAAGTAAACCATGAGTACATTATGAAAGTAATACTTTTCACCTTTATGAAGTAGTATAAACTCTTCAATGAATAAAAGATCATTACTTACACTTTTGTAACCAAAATATTACCATAAAACCCAAATACATAACATATAAAGGTAACTTGGGACAAAAACATACTTAAATGGAATAACCATACGGTCGACTTCCACACATATCACTTAATGGAATAGCCATACAGCCGACTTCCATACCCAATGCATTGGAGATTATAACGTAAACACCCGTCCTGGTATTCACGGCACCACCTGTCATATGGTTTATCACGTAACCACCCGTCGAATGTCCAAGTACCATTATAAAATCATAAGATATAAAACAAATATAATGGAAAGAAAAAAATTCCACATTTCGATCACAATATATCACTAAAATATATTGACATAACAAGTTCATCATAAAAACCATTTTCAATACCAAAATACATAAAATACTATATGGTATTTATTTAATTTTAAAAACATTACGGCATGTTGAGGAAGCCCAAGACCAAATAATACTCATAGTGGCAGAAAAGGTCGTTGTCACCGCATACTTTAAAAGAAACATTCCTTTTTTTCGTTTTGTAAAACGCTTCGTAGAAAAAGATTCCTTTTGTATAAAATTAAAAGTCAAAGGGGTTTATACACCATATAAAAGAAAGCCTTGTATTAGAAAAAAATATGCCTCAATGAAAGGAGATTGAGAAGAAGTCCCTTACAAAGATCATTTTTTAAATAAAATAGACCAATTATGTGTATTCACTATAACTACATAAAAATGAAGTAAAAATACAAGATAGAACATAATAATATTATAACAACCCATACTTTACATACATTGTTATTACTTCAAAATTGAAGAACACTTATTACAACATATAACAAAACCATGAAAGGACCGTATAGGTATAGTGTCTTTAGAAACTGGAAAGCATAAACAAATGGTTCATAAAGCATCTACTTTGCCTCCCATTTATTTCATCATATCTAGAGTCCCTTTTTGGAATATTCTACTTAATAACCTTCATCCTGACCTGGGGAAATAAAACATACAAAAGGGTGAGCTCAAATCCTCAGTAAGGGTAAACAAAAGAAATATCAATCACATCATATACATAAGCACATAACTTTTGGAAATCTTAACCTGCAAAAGAGAGAATAATTTCATAACATGGGATAAATCATAGTAGTGAAGTGAAATCCCAATAATCATAATTTAAAACATGAAAATTTGTGGGATACACACATAATCATATAGAATCATTTCTTATTAGTCAAGACTCATTGCCAAGACTATCTTAGTGGACAAAGTCCATTTCTGAACCGAGTTCACTCCTCGTTTCAGTCCTGTTTCACTGAACCGGTATAACCTACCGTTCCAGCCATGTTTATCTCATGCGATAAAAAATCTTTACCCAATGCATTGGAGGGAGATATAGGTCCCAACCATCTCATAATGATACCATTCTTATGTGTGCCACAAAATCATAAACCATACATCATAGCATAACCCATGTAATAAAAATGGGAATCTTAAACATCGTGACATCATAAAACAATTCATATAAGATAAAGGAATTCATAAAAATAATTTCATATCAACATAATCAAATCAATTTAAAAATAGGGATAGAAACATAACCCTTAATTATCTTAGATGGAAAAGAATTTTGATAAAACACTTGAACTCCATTCTTGAGGAAAATATCCTTTCTACTTCAAAAATCATTTTCCTTTCTTAACATGTCATACAATTTTAAACTAAAAGAAGTTTATTAAAAATAAACTTGAAAACTTGTAAAGTAAGCTTCTTGGAAATAATGTTTTAAAAATCCATTCATGTCGTATAAGTTAAAAAACATTCTTCTCATACTTTTGTCGGAAAAGTCAAAAAGTACCTTGTATGAAAAACGACAAAAGATTCCTTTCATATCTTTTACTAAAAACTCCCCGAAGGTTAAAATTGGATATAAACTATTGTAGAAGGATTTAAATATTACATATTGAGAAAACATGGATGTGGATGATAGAATACACCCCAGTAAATACCAAAGTATAAACAATCTCGGATAAAAATGAGATTATGCTATTTTTCCTTACCTTAGGTCTGATATGCTTTGTACGTGTCTGAACCTCCTGTATAATGATTTAAATAATGTTATTGACTTATTCCAGAATCATACTCATTGTTATGATATCACATATGTTCATATTTTTAGCTTCTTATTATTAATATTTCATTACAACTTGTTATTCGGGTGTTTATTACTTTTTGTTCTTATTCGTGTTTTGTCGAATAAATTCTTATTATTCTCTTTAGGTTATAGATACCTCATTTCCAGAATTGTATTAGTGTAATATATATCATATTAATTTATTCAATTAATTTATATAATCATTATGCAATGAAGATCATGTAGAACGAGTCGCATCACAACGTGGAGACGGTATTACATACGTACGCACGAGCGATGATATTGTTCCTATGATCATGGAATTGTATTGGAGTGTATGTATACAATTTCAGAATCAATATCACTTTACAATAATCATATATAGTCATCATTTACACCATTATACCCATCCAAGTAAGATGGTTGTGGAAAATAGATTACACCACGGCCTGGAGACGGTATTCCGTATGTACGCACGCGCGATGATTTCATTTTCCGTAGGATGGATAGATGTTGAAATAGGGTTGTTTCATATTTATAATAACATATCAGTATATGAGTGATACTGATGTTATTAATTCATAATGAAACAACTAAATAAGAAGATGTTGAAGAATAATGAATTTGGAAAGGATTGTTAATGGATATTACCTCTTTTTGACGCGCCTCTTCTTAACCTCCTCTTAGGGCACTAGGGTTGGTCTTTGAAGAAGACCAGAACCTCTAGGATGATTCTAGGGAAGTGGGGAAGTGAAATGGGCAGGGTGTGGCCGAGCTTGAAGGCTCAAATTGGTGTGAGGAGGAGAGGGAGGAGGTGCCCTTTTATAAGGGAGGAGAGGGGCACCTTTGGAAATATAAGAAATATTAGATTATATTAAATCCCATCCCCCCTTAAAAACATCCAAAATGACTCATATCCGAAGATTAGATGAGATAGGGTTGTAATCTCATCAACCAATAAAATTTAGACATGTTAGGAATTTATTTTAAACATTATCAAATTGATTTATCCTTATTTATCAATTTTATGTTATTTGTGGTAATAATATTCTAAATTTTAAATTATTATTAATAATTACATATGTGTTTTGAATTTTCCATAATTTGACACATTATGACATTTTAGACCATATAAATTTTAGTTTATAATTTTTTAAATATTTTTGTGATTTTTAATCAATTTTATAATATGTTTTTTTTATAAAATAACAATAGTGTCAATTTTGACACTATTCATTTATTTGAATTTAAATAAAATATATACAGAGGATATTTTCGAACTAAAAGCTTTAATAGATTAATTAAATGTCATATGTATCTAAAAAATTAGTGTAGTACATTAAATAGTGCATATAATAATTTTTTTAATATTTTAAAACCATTTATTTGATATTTTAATTAATAAAATAATTTCAACATCACTATTGTGTCATAATTAATGATAATTATTTAATACCTAAAAATTATAAATAAATTCCTATTATATATATAATTGTATTAGCTTTCTGTAGACTATTCATGTTCGATGTTTCATTAAGTTTATCACAAAATTAAAATTATTATACTTATAAGATTTAAGAAAGTTACATGTTGTCACATTCTTTGGTTTTATTAATAATTAAATTATTTTCATGGACAAAAGTCTATTAAATGGATATAATCCGACCCTTAGGTGATATGGGTCGACTTTTAGTCATCCAATAGGATTTTGGCAGGTGTTAGGGTAATTTTATAATCTTATATTTACCCTTAATTACCCGATTTACCTTTAACTATGTTAAATAAAATTTACCGTAGTTACTATTCATAATGCCCAAAAATAAAAAGTAGTCTATTAACATAATATGGACTCACTGATTCTGAATATGGAATCTATTTTTCAAAATTCAAGACATATAAGTTGCAGTAATTAATTTAAAATAAATCCCGTTGTTAAGAAAATGGTTTTTAGAAGTTAAAACATTGCCAAAGATTGAAATGTTTTTACCTATTAATTCAATGTGAAATGAATTCTAATAACATAAATTATATTAAATGGTAAAAATATATTCTATCTATACTTTAAAACCATTCAATATTATAATTTAACCATATAAATTATCTCAATGAAAAAAGTTGTTTTTAATTAAAAATTAGCGTATTTTTACTATTCATCAAAATATAGAAGTTATCAGAAAAATGTCAAAAATTTATCCAAAGTAAATTTTTATATCCTAATTCAAAATAAGAATTTTATTTTTTCAAATTGAACTTATAAATGTGTCAAAAACTAGATTTAATGTGGGTGCGCCATCAAAAGGCGGCAAAACTGCATTTTTTGATAAATACTTATTTTACCCAAATAAAATTATTTTGTTCTCTTACTATGTTCTAGACAATGTGTAAGATGAATAATAATGTTGTAAAATTTAAAATTCAGTTAATACTATTCATATCGGCTAGTTTATAATATTATAATAATGTATCGTTGTTTAGTGGAACTCGGTATTGCGTACTACACACGATAACGAGGAAGGTCGCGATTGCGTGTAAAGCAAGCCAAACTAGTGTTGTGTGTAGTGAAAGATTCTTTTTATGATTTTTAAAAACAAAAAAAAAATATTTCTCATAAAATTCAGGGGTGTTACATTCTACCCCCCTTAAAATGAATTTCTCCCTCGAAATTCGTCACTTTGTAAAAAACTGATGAGGATACCTCTCCCTCATCATACCCTCAAGCTCCCATGTAGCTTCTTATAATTGGTGGTTCCTCCATAAAACATTCACCAATCGAGTGGTCTTGTTTCATAGGACTTTTTCACTACGGTCCAGAATCTCTATCAGCTGTTCTTCATAAGAAAGATCTTGCTCCAGCGGTACAAATTCTGAGCTGAGTACATGTGAAGGATCAGGTATGTACTTTCTCAAAAGAGATACATGGAACACATCGTGAACTTGAGAGAGATTCGGTGGAAGCGCCAATCGATAAGCTACCTTCCCAAAACAATCCAGTATTTTGAAAGGACTGATATATCTAGGGCTCAACTTCCCCTTCTTTCCGAATCTCATGACCCTCTTCTAGGGAGATATTCGTAAGAACACTTTATCACCCACTTCAAACTCTAGGTCTTTTCTTCGATTGTCGGAATAACTTTTCTATCGACTCTGAGCTGCTCTTATGTGTTGTTGAATAGATCTGACCTTTTCTGCCATTTCATCAACAAGATCAGGTCCTAATAGCTTTCTTTCCCCAACTTCACCCATGAAAATTGGAGTCCTGCATTTCTTTCCATAGAGAGATTCATAAGGACCCATCTGAATACTGGAGTGAAAGCTATTATTATAAGAAAATTCCACCAAAGGTATGTGTTGATCCCAACCACCGTTGAAATCCATAGAGTAAGCTCTCAACATATCTTCTAGAGTTTGAATTGTTCTCTCAGAATGACCGTCTATTTGAGGATGATAAGCAGTGCTGAAACTCAACTCTGTATCCAGAGTATGCTGAAGATTTCGCCAGAACTTCGAGGTAAATCTCGGATCCCGATCAGATATAATAGAAAGTGGTACTCCATGAAATCTTACCACATCCTTTACATATATCCTGGCAAGCTGATCCAGAGAGAAATCCTCTCTAATAGCAATGAAGTGTGCGGACTTTGTAAGACGATCAACTATGACCCAGATAGAATTATTGCCTTTGGATGTTTTAGGAAGTCTTGTGACAAAGTCCATAGTGATGTTTTCCCATTTCCATTCGGGTATGGGTAATGGTTGTAACATCCCCTTAGACTTATGTCTCTCAGCTTTAACTTGCTGACAAACCAAGCATCGAGAGACATATTCAGCAACATCTCTTTTCATGCCATCCCACTAGAAGTACTCTTTCAGGTCCCTATACATCTTCGTGCATCTAGGATGAATAGAGAATGAAGAACTATGAGCCTCATCCAGCAGATCCTTCTTTAATTCGGGGATGGGAGGAATAAAAACCCGATTCCTGAACTTTATTATCTCATCACAATCATGGTTGAATTCAGGAACATTTCTCACCTTCTTTTGTAACTCTACATCTTCTTTCTGTGCCTCTTTAATCTTCACATGTATAGATGGTAGAACATTTATTTGAGAAAGATACGATTTCCCCCTTCCATTATAATTCCAAGATTTATCCTTTGAAAATCCATAAATATTGGATCTTTCGTGATCCTCATCATGGATAAACTGGCATTGTCTTGTCGACATAATGCATCTACCACCTTGTTTGCTTTCCCAGGGTGGTAATGAATTGAGTAGTCGTAATCCTTAATTAGCTCCAACCATCCTCTTTGATGCATATTCAGCTCCTTCTGTGTGAAAATATACTTTAAACTTTTATGATCAGTATAAATATCACACCTTTCACCATAAAGGTAATGCCTCCAAATCTTTAATGAAACGATTACCGCAGCTAAATCCAAATCATGAGTTGGGAAATTTTGCTCATGGAGTTTCAATTGTCGTGAGGCATAAGCTATCACCATATCATTTTTCATAAGAACACACCCCAATCCCTTCTTGGATGCATTACTATAGATCACAAACCTTTCTCCACTACAAGGTAGTGTGAGAACATGTGCACTGGATAACCTTCTTTTAAACTCCTTGAAATTCTCTTCACATTCTTCCGTCCAAACAAACTTAACTCCTTTCCGAGTCAACTTGGTGAGTGGATTAGATAATCGTGAAAAATCTTTCACAAAACGTGATAATATCCAGCCAAACCAAGAAAACTTCAGATATAAGTTACTTTTGTTGGTCTCAACCATCTTTTGATAACCTCTGTTTTTGCTGGATCCACAGATATCCCCTCTTTTGAGATTATGTGACCCAAAAATGAAACTCTTTGAAGCCAAAATTCACACTTGGTAAATTTGGCATAAATCTTCTACTTTCTCAGGGTCTTCAATATAATTATCAAGTGATCTTTATGTTCTTCCTTGCTCTTTGAATAGAAAAGAATATCATCTATAAAGACTACCACAAACTGATCAAGATAGTCTCTAAAGACTCTATTCATCAGATCCAAGAAGATAGCAGGGGCATTAGTAAGACCAAATGGCATCACTATAAATTCATAGTGTTCATACCTTGTACGGAAAGTCGTCTTTGGTATATCCTCCCTTTTGACCCTTAATTGATGATACCCTGAACGAAGATCAATCTTTGAAAAGTATTGATCTCCTCGTAGTTGGTCAAATAAGTCATCAATGTGTGGGAGAGGACATTTTTTCTTGATAGTGATCTTGGAAAGTTCTCGATAATCAATGCAGAGTCTCATTGATCCATCTTTATTCTTAACAAACAGAACAGGTTCTCCCCAAGGTGATGCACTAGGGCGTATGAACCCCTTATCAAGATTCTCTTGGAGTTTCTTCTTCAATTACTGCAACTCAATTGGGGCCATTCTATAAGGTGTCTTTGAAATAGGCAAAGCACCCAGTATGAGTTCTATTGAAAACTAAACTTCACGATTTGGTGGAATACCCGGTAATTCCTCCGGAAAGACATCATCAAACTCTCGTACAATGGGCATATTCTTAATCATGAGTTTCTCACACACCATTTGAGATAAATAACCTTCATTTAGTGGAATCAATACCCATAAAATGGAAGAAATTTCCACTGGAAGGTTATGTTCATCCTTGCATCGATAGACGATCATAGATTGATCTGGAATATGAAATGTGACTTTCCTTCTTTGGCAATTGATATGATCTCCATGTAGAGAAAACCAATTCATGCCAAGAATCACATCAAATTCCACTATATGAAGGATCACAAGATTTGCAGGAAGCACTTTCCCACAAACTTCAATCAGATAAGAATTATAAACTTTTTATGCGACTGTTGTGCCATTAGGTGTTGTCACAACTAACTCATCATCTAATTGTTGAGGTAATATGGTGATACCCTTAGAAAATTCTTTAGAAATAAAAGAGTGGGTGGATCCAGAATCAAATAAAACATTTTCTACTTTAGATTGGATGGTAAGTGTACCTTTCACCACATCGTTATCGTACTCCACGTTGCTGATAGAAATTGCATGTGAATTTCCTTTTTCTTTATCCTTAAGAGTTTGTTGACGTCGACCATCATCATCAACCCTTGGATTAGGGCATTTATTGGAATAATGCCCCATCACCTTGCACTTGAAACATTGAAGTGTAGTAGGTTCATTTTGTTTATCCGTTCCTTTTTTGCATCATTAGACATCTTATTCCCATCATCGCGACATTCAAATGCCCAATGACCTTCCTTTCCACATTTGAAACATTTACTTGTCCCTTTAAGACAACTCCCTCCATGTTTCTTTCCACACTTTGAGCATAAGGGAAATCTCATCTTATTTTCAGTGTGCTATTTAGATTTTCCTTTGAATTCCATTTTCCTCTTCATATCAAACCTGTATGATTGATGGGTTACTCCAATATCCATCTCAACTTTGAGAGCACATCGAACGATTTCCTCGTAGCTATTGAAGTCCTTTATGGCTAAGGCCCTTCGAAGACTTGGTTTTATGCCACTAAAGAATCGATCAACCTTACTGTCAGGTTGGATAATAATACCATAAGCGTACCTTGCAAGTCTTGTAAAATTTTCTTCATAGGTACCAACAGATTCATAATCCTTTTGCTTCAGTTCAAGAAACTCCTTCTCCATCTTTGTTTGAAGAATACGAGGGAATTACTTATTGAAAAATAAGTTCTTGAACTCATCCCATTCCATGGACTCAATTTCATCCCTTTTCCTCGTATTCTTAAAAAGATTACACCATTGATCATCATCTCCTTCCAAACTATACACTGCTAGGATGACATTATCATGTTCAGAACATTGAAGAACTGAAAATATCTTTTCAGTAGTACTAATCCATTGTTCAGCAACTAATGGATCAGTAGACCCGCTGAAAGAGGGTGGACGTTGCCTCATGAAGGATTCAACAGAATGTTGCTCCTTCCTTTGCTTGTTTGGAAGTCCTGCATGATTCATAGCTTGAGAAAGTTGTGTGATTATGGATACAAGATTTTTCATTCTAGCTCCCATAACGTTTGGTTGCTCAGGGGGACAATCATTGCATTGCCCGTCGCATTCTGAATCATCACGGTTCCTTCGGGTTTCAGCCATTGACTAAAAACAAGAAGAATAGTGTGAGCAACACAAATTATAATTGGAAAACCACATAATCAAGAATAAAATTTCACACTTAAGGTCTTATCCTAGGTTATTCATGGCCATTTCTAAAACACTAAGATTTTGTTCTATGATTAGAATTATCCTTAGGGTTCTTACTAAGGCTTTCACATCCTAGTTTCCAAAGGTTGGCTATACCTTTCCTCTGATACCAACTATAACGGTCTGGAATTACTTCCAGTGGACTATAATTGATACCTATCAGGGCACTCAATGGGTGGCTACACCCCCTGGGCGGGACACACCACCATCCCTAGTGGCATCCATTTCCTCATGAAGCCCTTGGGCGGAGAGCCGTGCTTCATCCAACGCTCACATGTGAGAGTTCCCAAGGATCGGATACATTCCTACCTCCTTTGCCTCTAATACCAACTATAACGACCCATACTTTACATACATTGTTATTACTTCAAAATTGAAGCACACTTATTACAAAATATAACAAAACCATGAAAGGACCGTATAGGTATAGTGTCTTTAGAAACTAGAAAGCATAAACAACTGGTTCATAAAGCATCTACTTTGCCTCCCATTTATTTCATCATATCTAGAGTCCCTTTTTGGCATATTCTACTTAATAACCTTCTTCCTGACCTAGGGAAATAAAACATACAAAAGGGTGAGCTCAAATGCTCAGTAAGGGTAAACAAAAGAAATATCAATCACATCATATACATAAGCACATAACTTTTGGAAATATTAACCTGCAAAAGAGAGCATAATTTTATAACATGGGATAAATCATAGTTGTGAAATGAAATCTCAATAATCATAATTTAAAACATGAAACTTTGTGGAATACATACGTAATCATAGAGAATAATTTCTTATTAGTCAAGACTCATTTCCAAGACTATCTTAGTGGACAAAGTCCATTTCTGAACCGAGTTCACTCCTCGTTTCAGTCCTGTTTAACTGAACCGGTATAACCTACCATTCAAGCCATGTTTATCTCATGAGATAAAAAATATTTACCCAATGCATCGGAGGGAGATATAGGTCCCACCCATCTCATAATGATACCATTCTTATGTGTGCCACAAAATCATAAACCATACATCTTATCATAACCCATGTAATAAAAATGGGAATCTTAAACATCGTGACATCATAAAACAATTCATATAAGATAAAGGAATTCATAAAAATAATTCCATCACAACATAATAAAATCAATGTAAAAATAGGGATAGAAACAGAACCCTTTATTATCTTAGATGGAAAATAATTTTGATAAAACACTTGAACTCCATTCTTGAGGAAAATATCCTTTCTACTTCAAAAACATTTTCCTTTCTTAACATGTCATACAATTTTAAACTAAAAGAAGTTGGTTAAAAATAAACATGAAAACTTTTAAATTAAGATTCTTGGAAATAATGTATTAAAAATCCATTCATGCCGTATAAGTTAAAAGAACATTCTTCTCGTACTTTTGTCGGAAAAGTCAAAAAGTACCTCGTACGAAAAACAACAAAAGATTCCTTTCGTATCTTTTACTAAAAACTCACCGAAGGGTAAAATTGGATATAAACTATTGTAGAAGGATGTAAATATTAAATATTGAGGAAACATGGATGTGGATGATAGAATACACCCCAGTAAATACCAAAGTATAAACAATCTCGGATAAAAATGAGATTGTGATATTTTTCCTTACCTTAGGTCTGATATGATTTGTACGTGTCCAAACCTCCTGTATAATGATTTAAATAATGTTATTGACTTATTCCATAATCATAATAATTGTTATGATATAACATATGGTCATATTATTAGCATCTTATTAGTAATATTTCATTACAACTTGTTATTCGGGTGTTTATTACTTTTTGTTCTAATGCTTGTTTTGTCGAATAAATTCTTATTCTTCTCTTTAGGTTATAGATACCTCATTTCCAGAATGTTATTAGTGTAATATATATCATATTAATTTATTCAATTCATTTATATAATCATTATGCAATGAAGATCATGTAGAACGAGTCGCATCACATCGTGGAGACGGTATTCCGTACGTACGCACAAGCGATGATATTGTTCCTATGATCATGGAATTGTATTGGAGTGTATGTATACTATATCAGATTCAATATCACTTTACAATAATCATATATAGTAATTATTTACACCATTATACCCATCCAAGTAAGGTGGTGGTGGAAAATAGATTACACCACGGTGTGGAGACGGTATTCCGTACGTACGCACGCACGGTGATTTCATTTTCCGTAGGATGGATAGATGTTGAAATAGGGTTGTTTCATATTTATAATAAAATATCAGTATATGATTGATACTGATGTTATTACTTCATAATGAAACAACTAAAGAAGAAGATGTTGAAGAAGAATGAATTTGGAAAGGATCGGTAATGGATATTACCTCTTTTTGATGCACCTCTTCTTAATCTCCTCTTAGGGCACTAGGGTTGGTCTTTGAAGAAGACCAGAACCTCTAGGATGATTCTAGGGAAGTTTTTAAGTGAAATTGGCAGGGTTTGGCTGAGCTTGAAGGATCAAATTGGGGTGAGGAGGAGAGGGAGGGGGTGCCCTTTTATAAGGGAGGGGAGGGGCACCTTTGGAAATATAAGAAATATTAGTTTATATTAAATCCCAACCCCACTTAAAAACTTCCAAAATGACACATATCCGAATATTAGATGATATAGGGTTGTAATCTCATCAACCAGTAAAATTTAGACATGTTAGGAATTTATTTTAAACATTATCAACTTGATTTATCCTTATTTATCAATTTAATTTTATTTGTGGTAATAATATTCTAAATTTTAAATTATTTTTAATAATTACATATGTGTTGTGAATTTTCCATAATTTGACACTTTATGACATTTTCGACCATATAAATTTTAATTTATAATTTTTAAATATTTTTGTGATTTTTAAACAATTTTATAATATGTTATTTTTATAAAATAACAATAGTGTCAATTTTGACACTATTCATTTATTTGAATTTAAATAAAAAATATACAGAGGATATTTTCGAACTAAAAGCTTTAATAGATTAATAAAATGTCATATGTATCAATAAAATTAGTGGATCACATTAAATAGTTCATATAATAATTAGTTTAATATTTTAAAACCATTTATTTGATATTTTAATTAATAAAATAATTTCAACATCACTATTGTGTCATAATTAATGATAATTATTTAATCCCTAAAAATTCTAAATAAATTCCTATGATTTAGATAATTGTATTAGCTTTCTGGAGACTATTCATGTTCGAAGTTTCATTAAGTTGATCACTAAATTAAAATTATTATACTTATAAGATTTAAGAAAGTGACATGTTGTCACATTCTTTGGTTTTATTAATAATTAAATTATTTTCATGGACAAAAGTCTATTAAATGAATCTAATCTGACCCTTAGGTGATATGGGTCGACTTTTAGTCATCCAATAGGATTTTTTAAGGTGTTAGGGTAATTTTATAATCTTATATTTACCCTTAATTACCTGATTTACCTTTAACTATGGTAAATAAAATTTACCGTAGTTACTATTCATAATGTCCAAAAATAAAAAGTAGCCTATTAACATAATTTGGACCCACTGATTCTGTATATGGAATCCATTTTTCAAAATTCAAAACATATAAGTTGCAGTAATTAATTTAAAATAAATCCCGTTGTTAAGAAAACAGGTTTTAGAAGTTAAAACATTGCCAAAGATTGAAATGTTTTTACCTGTGAATTCAATGTGAAATTAATGCTAATGACATACATTATATTAAATGGTAAAAATATATTATATCTATACATTAAAACCATTTAATATTATAATTTAACTATATAAATTATCTCAATGAAAAAATTTGTTTTTAATTAAAGATTAGCGTATTTTTACTATTCATCAAAATATGAAAGTTATCAGAAAAATATCAAAAATTTATCCAAAGTAAATTTTTATCACCTGATTCAAAAGAAGAATTTTATTTTGTCAAATTGAACTTATAAATGTGTCAAAAACTAGATTTAATGTGGGTGCGCCATCAAAAGACGGCAAAACTGCATTTTTTGATAAATACTTATTTTACCCAAAAAATTATTTTGTTCTCTTACTTTAAATTACATTAATTACCTCTAATCGCGAATAATAAAACTTAAAAGTTACTATTCACCAAAAAAATTATTTTAATCCCATTGAAACAAATTTTACATCCTAATGACAACCATGTATATCGGATTTTTGAAATTAAAATCACAAAAGTTGTAAAGTTTCATTTAAACGAAAAATCAATATTTAAAGTACCACTTAGTGGTTTCACTATTCATCAAAAATTGAAGTTTTTCAGAAAAATACCAAAAATTCACCCTAAGCTATATTTGATATTCCGAATTCAAAAATGATGTCTATTTTACAAAATTCAAAACATATAAGTTGCATTAATTAATTTAAAAATTAATTCCCGTTGTCAAAACAAATAGCGTGTTTTTAAGAAATAATATATATCAAAATATTGACACTAGTTTAAGTCCAATTTCAAAGTGAAATTAATTCCAATGACCACCATTGGATTAAATGGTAAAAATATATTCTAATTTCACTTTAAAACCAATTCAAAAGATAATCTAATCATATACATAAATTATATTAAAAAGTTGTTTTGAATTAAAATACAACATTTTTCACTATGCATTAAAAAATGAACTTTATCGGAAAAATACCAAAAATTTGCACAAAGTAAATTTTGATGTCTCGATTCTAAAGAAGAATTTTATTTGGTCCAGTAGAATTTATAAGAGTGACAAAAACTATTTTAAATATGGTTCACCATCAAAAGGTGATAAATCGACCTTTTAGTGAATATTGGAGTATTTATGCTTAAAATTGAATTCATTCACATTTTTAATCCTCTAACATTTATTGTAAAAAGTAAAAATATTTGACAAACATATATAATTAGTTTTTAGTTAGTTCTGTTCATTACCGTCATTACAACGGCTAGAAGTTTACTACCATTTAAAAAATAATAATTTTATTATGAGAGAGCAACGTAAGATTTCAAAGGAACTCGTTGTTGCGTATTGGGTAAGCCATCGAGCATAGAGTTCCCTTTAAATTAAAATTAACATTTTATTCACAAATAGGGATAAATATAAAAATTTAATATTCTTTATTTACCTGGGGTGTTACATCCTTCCCCCATTTTTGGAATTGCGTCCTCTCAATTTTAAAATTGGGCTCGGAAACTTCATTGAAAGTCCCACATTGGAATAAGAGTCGGTAAAAAAATCACTTTAAAAGAAAGAAAGAGAAGTACAGAGGTCACTCGAGTTAACCCATACTAGGAATCCATGTAGGACAACATGGATATGGAAGAAAAACCAAAGGGACATGTTCTGAGGGAAAATTTAACAGAATACATTTTTGTTTTAAGTTACTTTTCATTGAGTAATTTATTTTTGATCTTAAGGAAACATACTTACTTGTCATGTTGACTTTCAACTTTTACTAGATTTCTTACACAAACTCATACTTTCCCCAAATGATGAGTATTTATGAAGACTTGTTCACATTAAGAGTACTATAATCAACTTCTAGAGAATCACCTAATCCACAAAATAGAACTATATATTTCCCATGTCTTTAGACCCTTACCAAAACCAAAATTGTTAGAACAAGATCAGATAATCCAGAAAAGGATAACCCTTTATAAAAAGAAAATCTATTCTTAACCTCCAAAATTTTTCCAACAAAACCCAAAGTTCAATGAGGACCATTCAATAAAAAATTTGTCCATAAAATTCTTCAAAGTAAACCATACTAATATTGAAACCGAAATACTTGAAGGATTTAGTCACATAGTCTTCCAAGGTACAAATTAACACTTATCTCCAAATAACATCAGTTGCTCTAAAAGTCTCATATTGAAAAGTAATTAACCTAATCACATATCCTCCATGATAGGTTAATAATTTCCATAGATAACCCAAAATAAAATTACTCTTAATTCATAAAATCATCTAACTAAAAATAATAAGTCATACTAACTAGGGACTTCACGTATTCTAGTGGTAGGTGATAAATACCAATCGCACTTTGCTTGTGGGTTCGATTCCCACAGCTTTTTCTAACACGACGGGTTGTCACACGGTCTGCGTGTTGTCCTTTTTCCAAAACTATATAATTCTTAAAACATTCCCCAATAAGAAATAAAATCTTCAAAAATAACCATAACATAATTTAACCTCAATTTTACCTCATTCCTTTCATCTTCCATCATAACATATAGAAACCCATAATTACCTCAAAAGTAAGGATCATATAAACCCTAATGGTTACCTTTATAATTATCACATGAACTTCCACATCGAGTTGGTTCTCTCGTACAAGAGGCACTAGAGAACTCACCAAGGTTCAAGTGGTTGATCATGAATCCTGATAGTTGTTTTAGAATAACCATGATATTTCTCATTGAATCCCCCATTTCATCCAGTCTCTTAATCAGAGAACCACCACAGTTTCTTTCAAATCCATTGTCACTTTGGCGCCTGCTAGATCCATCCATTTACTAAAACCAAAAATGTCAGTGTGAGTATATCAAAAAAAATCATCATGTACTAATGAGGAAGATAAACACTAAGATATACTTACTCATTCACTTTATCTAAAAACTATGACTCTTTCTGAAATCCTAACCATTATGGTAATGTCACTTATGCTTAGAGAATAACCTAACCTCTAAAGTTATCTAACCGACCATTGATACCAACTATAAGGACCCGGCCTTAAACATTACTTATTATTGAATTAAATGAAAAATTCACATAGAGGATCTTTTCAGGTATAGAGTTTTAGTGAATTAGGACATAACTATTACATCTCAAAAGATTACAAAGTAGACACTTATACTAAGTTTCCATAAAAAAAAACTATTAAAAAGAAACTTGTCTAGTTCCATGTTTTAGATAGCATGAAGTTTCCTTGTTCCCATCCTTGACTCTATTCCACATTAAGTCCTGTGAAAAAGATTTCAGAAAAAAAACTTGGGGTGAGCATAAAAAGCTCAGTAAGGGACCACAAAGAAGGAAAACTGTTAGTTTTTCAAAACAACAAGTAAACCATGAGTACTTTATCAAAGTAATACTTTTCACCTTTATGAAGTATTATAAACTCTTCAACACATATCACTTAATGGAATGGCCATACGGTTGACTTCCACACATATCACTTAATGGAATGGCCATACGGTTGACTTCCATACCCAATGCATTGGAGTTTATAACGTAACCACCTATCCTAGTATTCACGGCACCACCTGTCATATGGTTTATCACGTAACCACCCATCAAATGTCCAAGTACCATTATAAAATCATAAGACATAAAACAAATATAATGGAAAGAAAACATTTCCACATTTCGATCACAATGTATCACTAAAATATATTGACATAAAAAGTTCATCATAAAAACCATTTTAAATACCAAAATACATAAAAGATTATATGGTATTTATTTAATTTCAAAAATACTACGGCTTGTTGAGGAAGCCAAAGACCAAATAATACTCACGACGGCGGAAAAGGTCGTTGTCACCGCGTACATTAAAATAAACATTCCTTTTTGTCATTTTGTAAAACACTTCATAGAAAAAGATTCCTTTTGTATAAAATTAAAAGTAAAAGGGGTTTATAGACCGTATAAAATAAAGCCTTGTATTAGAACAAAATATGCCTCAATGAAAGGAGATTGAGATGAACTCCCTTACAAAGATAATTTTTTAAATAAAATATACCTATTATGTGTATTCACTATCAGTACACAAAAATGAAGTAAAAATACAAGATAGAACATAATAATATCATGACATAATTTGAAAGTAGTAGATTAACCCAATGAACAGAAATTGGGTTAAGAAGTTCCCTTACAAAAATTCGACAGCCTAACGGCGTCACTTCAAAATTCAGAAAATGATTTGATGAGAGATAAAAAGCGTATCTCATCACTTGTACATTAAATTTACAGAAATAAGGATATATGAGAAATATCCCAACATAATAATATTTAATTTAAAAGACATAACAAAATAAGTCTTTTTAAAGAAGAGGAGGGTGAAAGGTTCCCTTGCTGACTTGGGTATCTTTTAAAACATACACCCCATGAATGAAGGATAATACAACATTGATGTAAATACTTATAAATGAAATTATATTACAAAAAGAGTACAATAATGGGAAGTACATATACCACTCAAATGAAATGGTGGAAAATGTAGCATAAATCTCATGGGAATAAAAGTGAGATGAAAAATCCCTTACGAAAACTCGGCAGCCTAACGACGCCACTTAAAACTTCCAAAAATGGATTGATGAGATGAAATAGGGTATCTCATAATATTAACATAAAATTTACAGCAAGATTAATGTAAAATAACATCCCCCAGCATAAAAAATATGAGCTTAAAATAAGTGACATAAAGGAGAGTACTTAAAAAGGAAGAGAGAGGTTGGATCTCTTACGAAAATTCGGCAGCCTAACGGCGCCACTCAAAACTTCCAAAATGGATTGATGATAGAAAATAGGGTCTCTCATCATATGAACATAAAATATTACAGTAAGAGTAATATAAAATAACATCCCAATCATAAGAAAGATTATCTTCAAAGGAATTACATAAAAGAGTGTACTTAAAAAGAAAGAGAGGGGTAGGATCCCTTACCTCAAGTCCAACTTGTCTTATTCGTTTCTTTATATTCCTGAATAATAAGCATTGGTCAAATTATATTTTATTAAGGACCTCATTTAAAGATTATTATTCAGTTCATAACACATATTATAATGTTATAATAATTTCTTAATAATGTTAGTTCATATCAGACGTTTTTGTCGATGTTTGGTACCTTAGCCAAAAATGAACTTGTTTGAAAATGATTGCCCATGTAGTTATAAGTAAATCATTTCCAGAATAGTATTAATTATTAAAATATCATATATATCCATTACATATTTATTTTATACTATTCCATAACATTTGGAGATAAAAAATGAAAAGCACCGTTTATGGAGACGGTAGGCCGTACGTACGCATGAACGCTACTTTCATTTTTTTTTCATATTAATGGAATTAAAAAATAAATGATATATATATATTTTATAATTCCAGTATAATATATATTTTATATAGGTCACATATGTTCATTAATTTCATTCTTTATACATTCCATGTATGCATGAACGAGTCACATCACTTGAGGGGGCGGTAGTCCACACTTCCTCATATAAAATTATCGCATTTGCACAACATGCAAAGAATAAAGGTATGTTTTATATATAAAATACATAAGCATATAGTAAACATAAATACCATATATATCCTATATAAAATACAGTGAAATCATAATGGCCACCTTTAACGGTGTTAAAAGAATATTGAACAATCATCGTTTCGTGAGGCAGTAATTCGCCATCCACAAAAACATAATGTTCTTTAACCATTAGATGGATGTGTGTGTATGTGTAGCTATAATCCTTCTTATAACAACATCCAAGTATATTGAAGATACTGGTGTTGTTACAAAATAAAGGAATGAAAAAAAGTTTAGGGGGTTGGAGAAGCAAAATCAAACAAAAGAACACTAGGGAAGACTTTACCTTTAAATTGGGTAACTCTTTTTGATTTGAGATCAAAGGCTTCCTTGGAAAGACTTCTGCCCCAAGTGAGGCTTCTAGGAGTAATAGAGGGATTTGGATAGACCAAATGGGCAGGGTTTGGCCGATCCAAAGGCTTGAGAGGTGCGGGTAAGGTGGTAGAGGTGGGGGCCTTTTATAAGAGGAGAGGAGGGGCACTCATGGAAAGTTATAAACTATTACTTTATTATAAAATGATTTCGGATTTCAAAGGTCCCAAAAATATATATTTCGAGGATAAGGTGATAAGGTTTCGAAATCCACCCATCCAATAGGTTTGTGACAAGTTTATGACTTATATTTCACCCTATCTTCTCATTTTATTTAAATTGTTCATTTATGAGGTAATCACTGCATCATCACGGTGTCATAAATAAATTAATTTATTTAATGTCTAAAAATTATAAAAAAAATATCATGATGTAGGAAAGATTTATATATTTCTAATTAATATTTATAGTAAAAAATATGACTTGTATAACCCCATGTAAAAATTGTTTTAGTAAAACAACACATGTTTGTGACATTTTAATTTTAACTTTAAATAAAAAGTTATTAATATAATTTTTCTAACAAAGAGGCTCCATGGGGTCCCCAAGTTGACCCATGGATTTTATTGGTCATCCATGACTCATAAAATAAGTTTAGGACATGTTTCAGTGTCATTTCATATTATTATAACATTATCTTTACTTTAAATTACATTATTACCTCTAATCGTGATTAATAAAACTTAAAAGTTACTATTCACCAAAAAAATTATTTTAATCCCATTGAACCACATTTTACATCCTAATGACAACCATGTATGTCGGATTTTTGAAATTCAAATCACAGAAGTGGTAAAGTATCATTTAAACTAAAAATCAGTTTTTAAACTACCACATTGGGGTTTCACTATTCATCAAAAATTGAAGTTTTTCAGAAAAATACCAAAAATTAACCCTAAGCTATATTTGATATTCCGAATTCAAAAATGATTTCTATTTTAAAAAATTCAAAACATATAATTTTCATTAATTAATTTAATAATTAATTCCCGCTGTCAAAACAAATAGCGTGTTTTTAAGAAACAATATATATCAAAATATAGACACTAGTTTAAGTCTAATTTCAAAGTAAAATTAATTCCAATGACCACCATTGGATTAAATGGTAAAAATATATTATAATTTCACTTTAAAACCAATTAAAAAGATAATCTAATCATATATATAAATTATATTAAAAATTTGTTTTGAATTAAAATAGAAAATTTTTCACTATGCATTAAAAAATGAACTTTATCGGAAAAATACCAAAAATTTACACAAATTTTTTTTTGATGTCCCGATTCTAATGAAAAATTTTATTTGTTCCAATATAATGTATAAGAGTGACCAAAACTATTTTAATGATGGTTCACCATCAAAATGCGATAAATCAACCTTTTAGTGAATATTAGAGTATTTATGCTTAAAATTGAATTCATTCGCATTTTTAATCCTCTAACATTTATTGTAAAAAGTAAAAATATTTTACAAACATATATAATCATTTTTTATTTAGTTCTGTTCATTACCGTCATTACAGCGTCTAGGTGTTAACTACCATTTAAAATAAAATTATTTTATTATTAGAGTGGAACGTAAGATTTCAAAGGAACTCATTGTTGCGTATTGGGTAAGTCATATAGCATAGCACTCCCTTTAAATTAATATTAACATTTTATTCACAAATAGGGATAAATATAAAAATTTCATATTCTTTATTTACATGGGGTGTTACAATAATAAATGTAAGTTTATTATAAATCTATTATAGAACCATAAACACACACACACACACACACACATATATATATATCATACCATATATTATTTACTTATTACTATTTATTACACTTTTATTAACAATTCCAAGTTAATGTCATATTTCGAGCAATAACTACTTTGTTTTTTTTGTATGTTTTGATCTGTTAAATTTTGGATCCTATTACTTTGATCATGGTTATGTAATATCCATAATTTTAAACATGATATAAATATCATATATATTTTTATATATTTATGTAGAGTAACCCAAAAAATTTAGTGATAGAAAAAAATACATTGTTCATAGAGATGGTATGCCTTACATATGCTTGAATGATGTTTCCATTTTCTTGAAGGATTGAAATAAATAAAGGTAAATAATATATTACCATTAAAGAATATTTTTATTTCATATATATAATTTATATTCATTAATTCTATCTTTATTTCCTTCTATGTAAAGCATGAATGAATCACATCGCTTCGTGAGGGGGTAGTCTGTTGTACACACGAGTAACGTTATTGTATTCTCATAGAATGGAAAGTAAGAAGGAAAATGTGATATGATAACTCTAGAAGTATAATAATTTCATTAAAATCATATATAAACATTTTATCCATCATTATAACCATACTTGAGGGGTGGTGATGGAAAATGTATAATATCGATTCGTGAGGCGGTAGTCTACCGTACACAAGAATAATGATTTCACATCCCATTTTATGGAAGTGAAGATAGTTGTAGGTCATTACCTTAATATAACAACATATTATTATATGAGAAATATTTTGGTTATTATATTATAATTTTTTAATAGTAATTAACGATGTGTAGTAATAAATAAGATAAAAATGCTCGTTGTAGAACGTTATCACTTCTTCAGGTATCCTTATTAGGTTTTCACTAAAAGCCTTCAGAGGTTTTATTTATGCCCAAAATAAGGATTATAGGATGAGAGGAGTTAAGTAATTAATAGATTTTGGAAAGTGTGCTCTGAACCAATTTGTCTTGTAAATGTTAATAGGATAGGGGAAGGGCGACCTTTTATTAGTGAGCTGAGTGGCATGCTTGTAATTTTTGGAAAGAAAAATATGTACTCTTGTTTTTTACATTAAACAAGGATAAAAAATGGACCATTGTCTATAATTATACATCTTATGGTCTATATATTTTCATAAAATAGGAATTATATAAGTTTTTGTTAGTTTTTATCCCTTCTCATTTTAGTTTAACCTCCGATAAACCCATTTTTACCTTAACCACGGTAAATAATTTTCACTATTTTTAATATTAGTTTTTACCAAAAATTATTTTTACCTTATTAGATAATATAAATTATTCTGATTATAAATATGGGATCCATTTTTTAAAATTACATTCTCATAATAGAAAAATTTTAATTTAAAAGTAAACCCATAAACATGATGAGAAAGCAGGATTTCAAAGAGAAAATGTTCAAATGTTTTAAAAGTTTTTATATAAATATTCAATATTAAATATATCAAAATAGAATAAATTGGATTAATAGAGATATAATTGAACTAATTTACTTTTAAAACCACATTCAAGTAATATTTGTGTGTTTAAATGTTTTAAAAGAAATGAATATTATTAACAAAAACCAGAATTCTTCATTATTTAATGAAAATTTTATCATTTTAGATAAATCCAAAAAAATCACCAAAAGATAATTTTTGCATAATGATATAAAAAAATATTTATATTTTATCAAATTAATTATCTAAATGTTTAAAAAAAATAGATTTATTATTTTTCACAAAAATAAATAATTTATTTTTTTGAGAAAGTAATATTTTCAAAACATATAATGACTTTATCAAAAATTAAGTATTTTTTATAAATATGTCTTATTTATATGAAACCATTATACATAATATTTAATGTGTGGTTATTAATATTAATTATTCCATATTTTAAGTGCAGGTAATAACTTTCTTGTTTAAATAATAATATTAATAGTTTATTGTGGTTCATTTAAACTCGGTGTTGTGTGTAATGAAAACTGTAGAAGGAATTTAATTTATTAAAAATAAAAATAATAATGAAGGGTGTTGAATTATAACAACATTAAAATGAATTTAACCCTAGAAATATCATCAATCTAATACAAAAAAAATGAGGATACTTATGCCTCATCATATCCTTAGGTTCCTATGTAGCTTCCTCAAACCGGTGGTTTCTCCACAAAACATTGAGCAAGTGAGTGGTATTATTTCATGGAAATTTCTATATATGATCTAGAATCTCCAATATTTATTACTCATAATAGAGATATTACTTTAAAAGTGTTACCATTGAGTTCATTACATGTGAAGAATCATGTATGTACTTCCTCATGAGAGATACATGGAACACATCATGAACTTGAGATAGATTCTATAGAACTTCCAAGTGATAAGTTGTGATCTCTATATGATCAATAATTTCAATGGATAGATACACCTAGTGCATAGTTTCCCTTTATTCCAGAATCTCATAACATTCTTTGATGGAGAAATTTTTAGAAACACATTTTCACCAACTTCGTATACTAGATCACACTGACAGTTTTCTACATAAATTTTCTTCTGAATTTGAGCTACATTGTTCTATTATTGAATAGATCTAACCTTCTCTAAAATTTCTTAAGTTATCTCAGGTCCAAGTATATTTATTTCCCCAAATTTATTCAATAACATTGGAGCTCTAAAATTTTTTCCATAGAGATCTTCATAAAAAGGCATATAAATTCTTGAGTGAAAGGTATTATATTAATAAAACTAAATTAGAGTAGTTGTTGATCAAAAATGCCTTTAAAATAAAAATAAAAATATCTAAATATATCCTCTATGGTTTTAATTATTCTTTCAAAATGACCATCTATTTGAGGATGATACACAGTGATAAAACTCAACTCCTTATCAATATCTTACACAAGACTTCACCAAAAGTTGACATAAAACTCGAATCTCAAACATAAATAATGGAATGTGGTACTCAATGAAACCTTATCACTTACGTAATATATATATATTGGAAATATAGTTAATAGATAAGTCTTCTTGGATACAAATGAAGCATGCTGACTATGAAAACCCTTCTCTTTATTACACATTAATTCATGATTTATTACATAAGTGTGCACATAATAGAACCTAGAATATTGATAAGTCTAGTGTATTTTATAATTATTTAAATTAGATTAAAACATAAAACAAGTATTATATCATCTATATTTAAAACTTCATTAACATTCTCATATTATTCCTTCATACTTAAAACTATATGTGATAACCTGGGTACATACAAAAAAAGGGGGGATATATAAATCCTAGTAATGGAATAAACACTGAATAACATGAATAAAGTATTAAATGTTTAAAAATATTCATATAAATGGGGAATAATAGTGATAATAATAATCATGAACAATGAGGTGTGATATATCATGATAACATAAAGGCAACATGGGAAATGTGGAAACAACTTAAAACACTTCATTATAAACATAGGTCAAGGATAAATTCCAAGAAATCATGATATAAAAAGTAACATGATGAATTAGGTTCACTCCTTAATCCCTTTCATGGTGTATCATGAGACTAAAAAATTACCCAATGCATTCGAGTGCTATATAATTTTGATCACACCCATCACCTTCATTTCATTCTCTGGCTTAAGTGAGCCACATAGATCATACAACATGGAATCATGTATCATCATGTTTTATTCCATGATCAAGGAGGGTGGAATAAATACATGTAATTAAAAAATAAAATAAGTATAATTGCATTAAGGTGAACACCCATGATAGGAAATTGGTAGGGTTATTCATTACAAAATTTTTTATCATGAAAAATCATTGTAAAATTTCTCAGCATAACGGGGGTGTATAAATGTTGATAGAATGTATTAATAAAAGTTAAAGGGTTATATAATCATTTAAACATAAAATTTTATTTAATTGAGATATGTAATAACATATATCACCATTAGGAATTTTATATACAAGACATAAGATAATGATGAAATTTTAATAAAGTGAGAATGAGAGGATCCCTTACCTTGAAATTGTGATTCCAAAAGCTTGGACGGAGATTCTTGAGAGCCTGGGGGAACCTTGGGTGGACTCTAGATAGTATACGGAAGAGTAATTATATAATAAAAGTTATTTAAGTGGATATAAATTTGAAATTTGGTGGGATTTTATATGAAAAGAGAGGGAAATTCTTCATTATTTCTGAAACTTAGGTTTTTGACTCTATAAATTAAAATATCCAAAACCACAAGACATATCATGGTTTTACCCATTATTTCTACCAAGGAGAAGTGGTTTTCATTATTTTATAAGTAAAATGGCCTAAATTATTAAAATATTACCCTTTTTGATGTGGAAGTGAGTCATATCCTTATGGAAATGATTTTAAAACATTAAAATATATTATTGGTTTTGGAGGATTCATACAGGCTTTATAAAATTAATAAAATAAACTTAAAATAAAATTATTTTAAATGGGAAACATATATTTGGTCTTGGATACCCTTTATAGTATTTATTACATCATTTTTAGTTCATTATGATGTCATAATACAAACAATATTTTTTATACCATATTTAATTTTTACCCAAAAATTAGATTGTCTCATAAAATTATGAAAAATTCACCATTGGATAATTCCGATGTTATAATAACAAAAATAATATTAATTTTATCCAAAATAATTTTCTAAATATATGAATTTTCACTTCTAAAATAATAATTGACATTTATTGAGAAATGTAGGGTGTTTTTGAGAATAACAGTTTTTGAATCCTTATAAAAATTATATTTGAATTCATAGAAATTTTATGATAATATATATTTAATAAAAATTATTTAATAAAATATTTCATATTTAAAAAATATATTAATTTATAAATTTATTAATCTGAATTTTAATTTTACCCTAAAATATAATTTGTGTTTTATTGTCTCAAAATCAAAAATCATTTATAAAGTAACAAATAATAAAATGAAAATTTAATCATTATTATATATAATATACATAGTCATATTATTAGGGTATTGCTACATATCCCTATAAAACACTATAAAACGCCCTAAGAGTAAGGTGTGTGATGGTGATACTTTCTTGGGGTAGTCCAGCATACACAGTTTGGGTCGTGATCTCATTGTGCTTGAACTTCTCCCATAAATAGTTTCACTCGTACTTTATTTGTTGGATCTCATATTGGTATTGGTCAAGGTAAAATCCCAGTGATTCTATCTCCCTTGGAATCTTCAATAAATGGGCTTCATAGGATACGATTCTATTGGTTTTGGTAATCCCATCCTTTTTTATATGTCCATGGGATTTTTTAAAACCCCGTATTTATACTAATCATATGACCAATTTTAAATTGATATATTATCAAAGGTAATGATACTTAATGGTGTTTTAAATTCGATGATATATAATAAAACCAAATAATTTTATGTGTTTTATATATCTATAAAATATAATAATGCATTTAATTAAATTGCAAGGGTAATTTTATTTATAGAAGTCCATGTTGTTACAATCTTCCCCCCTTCATAAATTTCACCCTCAAAATTTTCTTTTCACGCACTAAAATAGATTATAATGATTCTATTTCATCACTTCCTCTAGTTCCCATGTTACTTCTTCAAACATTTGGATTCTTCATAGAACTTTTACTTGGTTCATTGTCTTATTCCATAGAAATTTGTCTCTATGATCTAAGATCTTCATCAGTTTCTCCTCGTATGAGAGATCATTTTACAATGGTACCACCTCTAGATTTAGTAAATGTTAGGGGTCTAGTATGTACTTCTTTAATAGGTATACATGTAATACATCATGTACTTGAGATAGGTTAGGTGGGAGTTCAAGTCGATGGTTCAATGCTCCAATGCGATCAAGGAGCTTAAAGGGACCGATATATCTTGGACTAAGATTTCCATTCTTCCCAAATATCATGACTCTATTCCATGGATATATGTAGAAGATAACATATCCCCAACATCAAACTCAAAGTCTTATCAATGATTTTCAGCATAGCTCTTCAGTTGACTCTGAGTAGCCTTCGTGTGTTGTTGAATGGTATTGACCTTTACCACCATTTCCTCGACCATTTCATAACCTAGCAGTTTGTAGTCCACAACATCACCCCAAAATGCATGTGTTCTTCATATCTTCCCATAAATGGATTCATAGGGAGCCATTTGTATGCTTGAGTGAAAACTATTATTGTATGGTAACTCAATCAGAGGAAAGTGTTGATCTCATCATATTTTGATGTCAATTGAGCATGCTCTCAACATGTCATCGAGTGTGAGGATAGTTTGCTCATATTGGACATCATTTTTAGGGTGATAAGATATACTGAAGTTTAACTCAATATTTAGAGCATGTTTAAGACACTTCCATAACTTGGAGGTAAATCTTGAATCTCTATCAGATACAATAAATAGTGGTATTCCATGTAGCCTTACCATTTCTCTAATCCTTGCATGTTTATTGAGTGATAAGTCCTCCCAAATTTCAATGAAGTGTGCACTCTTTATAATATGATCCACCACAACCCATATTGCATTATTTCCTCTTGATGTCTTCATAAGACTAGTGAAAAAATCCATGGTGATGTTTTCCCAACCCCATGTAGGTATGGGTAATGGTTGCATCATCCCCTTGGATTTTTTCTTTTCCATCCTCACTTGCTAACACACAATACATCTTGATGTATATTCCATGATATCCTTCTTTATATTTTCCCACCAATAGTGCTCCTAGAGATCTTGATACATCAGCATTCTTCTATGATGTATAGAGAAGGTCAAGCTATGTGAATCGTCCAACAATTCCTTCATTAACTGAATATTTGATGAAACACATAGTCATGACCCAAATCTCACAACTCCTTCTTCGTTAATATTGAACTCTGAGGATTTAATTTTTCTTATAACTTACACTTTCTTCTGAATTCCCACATCATATTTTTGAGCATATTTTGTCTTATCCATAAGGGATTGTTGAGAAATAATTTGTGAAAGGATTAATCATATTCCTTCCTTTATGATTCCCATTTCCATCCTTTTCAAGTATAAGAATATCCTATCCTTATCAATTCTCATCAATGTTAAAATTATAGGATACTTTCTACATAAATCATTTACCTCTTTATTCAATTTCCCAAGATAGTAGTGTATTGATAATTCACAGTCCTTGATCATATCGAACCATCTTTGTTAGTGCATATTCATATCTTTCTGTGTGAATATATAATTGAGGATTTTGTGATCCATATATATTTCATACTTCTCCCCAAAGAGATAATGCCACCATATTTTCAATTCTAAGATCACTGAATCCAAATCTAGATCATGTGTTGGGTGGTTTTTCTCATGAAAATTAAATTTCCTTGAGAAATAGGTTATCACTTTATCATTTTTCATTAACACAAACCCCAATCCCTTCTTCAAAGAATCTCTGAATACCATGAAAAGTTCTCCACTCGTGAGTTGTGTGAGTATAGGTGAAATGATAAGCCTCTTATTCAACTCCTTGAATCAATTTTTCATTCATCATTCCAAACAAACATGACTC
This sequence comes from Viscum album, assembly GCA_963277665.1. Taxonomy (NCBI): domain Eukaryota; kingdom Viridiplantae; phylum Streptophyta; class Magnoliopsida; order Santalales; family Viscaceae; genus Viscum; species Viscum album. The sequence goes on from OY728156.1 coordinate 1,841,845,442, forward strand.
CCTTATGAGTTATCTTAGTGAGAGTGTATGAAAATCATGATAAATTTCTCAAAAATAGATGATAATACCCAACAAACCCAATGAAACTATGATTTTAGTAACAGATGTTGGCCTTAACCATCCTTCAATTTCTTCTGTCATTGAAGGGTCTAAATATATCTCATTAAATGTGATAATATTACCCAATAATGAGACATAATTCAACCAAAACTCACATTTGATTTAATTTTCATAAATATTCTCCTTTTGTAAGGTCTTTAGAACAGTTTTCAAAAGCTCTCATTGATCCTCCTTACTTTTGAAGTACATTATAATATCATCCATAAAGACTACCATGAATTTTTTGAGGTAATATCTAAAGACTCTATTTATAAAGTCCATAAATATTTATAGAGAATTAGTAAGTCTGAATAGAATTATGATGAATTCATATTGAACATACCTTATTCAGAAAGAAGTATTTGGCATATCCTCCTTCTTCACCCTTACTTGATAATACCCTGACCAAAGATCCACCTTATAGAATTATTTTTCTCCACATTAATTATTAAAAAAGTCATCAATATATAGTACAGGATACTTTTTATTTATCATGATATTTTTTAGCTCATGATAATCGATGAAAACATGCAATGACCCATCCTTCTTCTTGATAAAGAGGACCAGTGCACCCCAAGGTGAAAAACTTGGGCGTATGAACCCTTTATCCAAATTCTTTTGTAGTTGTTTCTTAAAATCCTCAAGTTCTATAACATCCATTCTATATAGATTCTTGTATAATGTTATGTACCCAAGTATATTATTAATTGAAAATTCAACCACACATCATAGATGAAGACAAAAAAAATATTCAGGAAACACTTTAGTGTATTTACACATAATGGGCATGTCTTCAAGGATGATCATTTCCTTAAACTCAATCATTTGAGATTGATATGATTTTTGATAGGGAAATAACATACATGCTTGAAATTTTGTTGATAAAGGATATTCATCCTCCTCCTTTCACTTGTATAGGATTAGGGGATGATTCATAATATAGAGAATGATTTCCTTCTTGTGGAAAATTAGGTTGGCTCTATATGGGGAAATTCAATCCATACCTAGAATTGCATCAAATTCCATTAATGGGAGTATCACAAGGTTCCTTCATAATTTTAGCCTAGAAATTTTGATAGGGGGGTTATATACTTGGGATGAAATGATTCACCATTTTCCATTTTCACTGACAACTCTAATTCCATGCTTTGTGGTGGTGTTTGAATAGTTCAACAAAACATGTGTGATATGAATGAATTCATAGAATCAGAATCAAAAGGTACATCATATATTCTTAAATTAATAACTGGTGTACCTATCATCACTTCATTTTTAGGATCCACCTCAGTGGTTATGAGGAAAAAAATATTACCTTTTCTGCCTTGGAGGTTTTTGGTTGTCTCATAAAACCCTTAGGTGCATTGGTTTTCAAAGTTTCCAAGTTCCTTGTAGTTAAAACAATGAACAATTCATTGAGGGTTGAATGAATAAGTCCTTTACTTAATTTCATTAGTGGGATTATCTCTTCAACAATATCTATCTAGGTGTCCTTTCTTAACACACCTAAATCATTTCCTCATAACTCTTAAGAAATTTTTGGGGTGATTCTTTCCATAGTTTTGACAAGTGGGATGTTTAAATTTCTTAGCACTATCATATTTCTTCATCAGATTTATAGAATTAAACTCCACTTTCTACTTCTTATCCCAATGATACCCTTGAGATTAACTAATCTCTATTTTTACTTTGAGGTCACATTAGAAAATTTCCTCATAGCTATCAAAGTCTCAAACCTCTAAGTATTTTCGTAGACAATGTTTTATCCCACCAAATAAGTAGTCATCCATGCATTTGGGGGTAACGGAAAAACCGATAGCATATCATTCAAGTCTTGTGAAGTTTTCCCCATAAACCCTGATATATTCTTTATCTTTTTTGTTTATGGAAAGGAAATTAATTTTAATTTTAAGATGGAGAGTTCGAGGTAAATATTTTTTGAAAAACATTTTCTGGAATTCCTTCCACCCCATCGCTTCGATATCTTCCTCGGGATAAGTATTCTTGATCAATGTCCACCACTGATCTGATTCTCCCTCCATATGATAAACAACCATTATAACCTCATCTTTCTCATAACATTGAAGTATGGATAATATCTTCTCAATGGAGTTGATCTATTGTTACGTGATTAAGGTATGAGATGATTCATTGAAATATATAGGCCCTTATCACATAAAGGTATTAATTGAAACTTATTATTTCTTAAGGGGATTAGGGAACTCTTCCTTATTTATGATTTTATTTCGAATCTAATTCAGCTAAGATAGTATCATCATACATTTTGATATACCTTCTCCCATGGGTTTGGGAATCTTATTTGAGAAGTAATCAAATTTCCCTTCACACTGGTTATTTACCCGATTCCTCTTATTTTCGACCATTGGCTAGAATAAAGGAAAATTTGGGGTGAGATTTTTTAAACTACTAAACACATAAAAAATAATATAATTAAATTAAATGGATAACTATTAAATGACATTTATTTCTTAATATATGAATTTCTAGGCTTCAATCTATGTTATCCATGATATATTACTTAATATATACTCTTATGGGGTTTTTTGTTCCCTTAATAGTGGTTCTTAATGAGCTTGTGAATTTACCAAAGCATATCCCCCTGGAGTGTCAAACCGGATGTTTAGCAAGACCCTTTTTCATGCACCAGTTTTTGCTCAATTATTTCTCAACATAGTGTCTTCAGGTTTTACCCCTATGTACATATGTGCTAGAGCTATATCCACTTGTAGTATCTGATGTTACCCAGTCAGGATCTAAGTATCACTAAGAGGGGGAGGGGGTGAATCAATGATATACTTTTCTTTTATGTTTCCTTTCTTTTTGAAACAACCTTCACCTCCTGTTAAATATTTATTTCCCTACTGAATGCACACAACCATAGGAACACAAGATTTACAAGGTTCACCACTCAGTAATAGTAGCTACATCATTGGTATGGTACAAAAATAATCTAGTACCACACAATACACTAAAAAAAATCATTTGATATGGAATAAAACAAGTAGGATATACCCTTACACTCATGTAGAAATTGGGAGATAATCCTCAAGTGTGTGTGCACCCTCTTAGCATAAATGGGGTAGTGTAATATCTTTGTGCTTCTTGACAAACTTTCACAAATATGATCTTTAAAAAAATATTTTATTTCCTACCCAGAAGCTGATTGGAACTACCTTTACTTCGTAATAATTCTCAGTCCTATACCCCATTCATATATTATTCTAACTAAAATCACTTCTTGCTTAATTTGGGTACTCAAATCTTCACCTCGTAGAGATCCTTCGCAGAGATCCTTCGGAAATCTCCTAACTTCACACATCACTCTAGTTTGCAAAGCTCTCTAGTTCATAGAGCTTTTTAGATTATAGAGCTCACTATTTCACGGATCACAGATTGATCTTTGTGAAATTCACTTATTTCACAAATCTCAAAGGCTCGACATGAATCTCCTTTCCTTTGCGAAGCTCACTACCTTCGTAGAGCATGATTTTCTCCGCGAACCTTATTCATAATTCAAGAGCTATAAAAAATTCCCATTAAGTCTCTCAACTTTTCTCAAGGGGGGTAGGGTCCTATTTATAGGCATTTACCACTGACTCTATAACCTTCAAGCTACCTCAGCACCACATCAACACCAAATCGTAGAGCTCCAAAATTTCTTCAAAAATTCACTCTATTTCGTGAATCGCCATGACTATTTTCTATATTCGCAAAGCTCATCATAATCGCAAAGCATTCTGTAAAATATTTTGCACCGCCGTAATTTTCCTTCTTCCTTTCCATCGCCACAATACTACACTCATAATTCTGATCACCACCAAAATTATCTCTTGAAAATCTATTCACCTCTTCCATTTGCGAAGCTTTTCGTAATCACGAAGCACACCATCAACATTCTTCATGTCTTTGTGAAATATTCTTCATAAATCCCATCTTTACAAAATTCATTCCTTTGTTGTGTTTTGATGAGATCTTCAAGGAAATCCACTTTTCGCAATGCTTTCCCAACTCAAAATTTTGGACTCCAAAAATTTGGCAAACATTGAAAAATTGTGCCACCTTAAACACCTGATTCTACAAGAACAACCATACTAATTAACAGCATATTTTCTCCCCCATTCCTTCATAAATCATGCATCACAGGTTCTCTAACCAACTTATGATCTTTTATAAATACAAATCATCAAAGCATCATCAGATTTACCATGTAAAGTATTGTAACTTTCCTTTATTTCCTCACCCACTTATACAAAGTGAAGTGTTTTCCTTTCTTCTCAAACTTCCTTGATAACAAAAGACAATACTTAGTTCATCCAAAGACTTCATTGGCCAAATTTTTCCCAACAGTATCCAAACAGGGATGTATTTGATTCATAAACGAATTACTCTATACTTTACCAAAATTTAAGGATTTTTTATTATGTTTGGTCTGATCCCTAGTGATTTCTATAGATATTTCTAATCCAAATCCCAAAAATAAATAAACTTTCCTTTGATACCAACTACTACAACCATGATCTTTATTACACATTAATAAGTATTCAGGTACGTTTAGTGAATGAACGAGCGGGTTTTCCTAACTTTTGAACCGGTGCTCGGAATCGAAATCCGAGGGCACCGATGGAATCGTAGTGCCGTTAATTTTTTAGGAAGACCTTTCCTGGAATTGTGTTTGCTCGGGAGGAGATGTTAAAAAATGTGTGAGGAATAAAAATAAAATTGTTTTACAATTTATTTTTATTTCGTTACCGGTGGGTTAAGTGTGTAGAAATGGACGATGCAAGGAAGTTGGGGTGGGGCCCGCATGAGTCCCCACCACCTTCAATTTACTCAACACCCCTTTGACCCCCCCTCTAGCAATTATTTTGAAACTCCTCCATGTTTAATTACATGCCAATTGAATGCCTCATTAATTGGATAATGCACGTTAATTAATTCGTGAATTCAATTTGAGTTTTCAAATTAATGTTGTCTTGTGTGTGAGTGTGAATAAAATAAGACAAGGTCTTATTTTATTTTTGGGTTGGAATTGTTGTGTGGGGTTCTTTTGGAGGAGGGATCTAGTCTTGAAGAACGTTATTCCTCGATGAAGAACGCGAAGAACGTCGGAGCACCAAGGAGAGACGATGTGCCAATCTCTCCCTTCTCTGTAGCCAGTGTAAGACGACATCCTTCTCTTGGACGCTCGCCAACGCCGTCAACGAACCACCCTCGTGACGCTGTTTTCTTCGATGATCTTCTTCAACGACTTCTTCGAGGTAGGGGATTAATTTGTGAATGTTAATAAACCCATGTTTATTTCCTTCGAAAACAAATAATGCGGATCAACTCAATATTAAGTTGATCTGCGAAAGAATATGTTGCGGGTTGGGAATATTTGATTGCGGGGAAAAACGTTGTGGTTTGAGTTCAAATTTAATGGATAAAATTTGTGCTTGCTTTGTCGATGTTATTTTATTCTGGGCCTCCTGTTATCGTTGTAACGGGAGGAGGTCGGACCGCACGAACACGACCCTCCTCCCCCTTTGATGTTGTACTTGTTGCGGCACGAACAAAGGCAGTGCGGTGCAACGGCACCGCATGGAAACAAAGAGGAATGCGACGAAGAAGTGTACGTTGTCGCGCCGCGCTGTTGAGGCCGAAAGAAGCCGCGGTCGGAGTTGGGCCGCGGCGAAGGGGCGCGGCACTGGCACGCCGTTCCGGAGAACCTTGAGGAGACCGTGGCGAAGGGGCGCGGTGCCATCACGCCGTGTCAGAGAACCTTGAGGAGGTCGCGGCCGAAGCGGGGCCGCGTCGGAGGGGTTTGGCGCCGTCGCGCCATGCCGGACGAACCAAGGCCACAGCGGGGCAAGGGAGGGTGGCCAGAGCCACCGGCCGCTAGTGCTCTGGAGGGCGAGACAAACCAGTCTCGTGTGGTGCGCTGGCCGACCGTTACGACCGGCCAGATCCGGAAAGACCGGGGGTTTGACCCCCAGTCAGCGCAGGTGGGCGGACCCCTCGTGGGTCCGCCGTTTCATCGAAGGTGGTGGAGGTTCCCCCCCTACCGCGCGCACGCGGCGCGCGGCACCCGTGCCGGCCTGGACCGGCCACACCGGGCCGGGCCGCCCGCGCCGGGCCGGGCCGCCCGCGCCGGGCCGGGCCGCCCGCTCCGGGCCGGGCCTCGTTAGCTATGCCGGGTCACGCCAGCCGGACCGGACCACGCCCTAGTGGGCCGGACCCGGACCCGGGTCGGGTCAACCCAGTTCGGACCGACCCATTGGGTCTCAGGCCGGGTTGGTCCGGGCCCAAAACCGTCTAAAACCGGACAGGTTCATTTAAATGTCATAACTTGGGCTACGGACCTCCGATCGACGCACCGTCAGTTGCGATGCGATCCTTGGATCGAGATGGTTGTTTAGATATATTACACTCAAGGTTTAAGAGAACTTTGTGTACATTCGGGTTGGTTCGAACACAAAACCAACTGGGCCCTCGGAGCAGAAACGCTTATAACTTGAGTTCTGGACGTCCGATTGACGTGCCGTCGACTTTGTTGGATCCCTCTCAGTGAGACGGTTCTTTTGTCTTACTCTGATTGAGGTTTGGATGTAGTTGGAGTATGGTCGGGTTGGTTTTAACTTAAAAACCAATCGGGCCCCTGGAACGAAAAGGCCAATAACTCTCAGACTGGGCGTCCAATAGACGCGTCATCTATCGCGTTGAGTTCCTTTTGTCAAGACGGAACTTTGGGATACATCAGCTCCATACTACGTGTCAGTTGATGTATCGACCCCCTTGGCTCATCGAGCGAACCCTCCTGGAAATGAGCGTACTGTAAGCAGGAACCCTAGAGCTGGCTGAGACTTGACGACTGTTCATCGGTCGACTCGGAGTGTTTCGGATAGCCCATTGGGGAGTGCTTGGTTCTAGCGGCAGACCCACGGCGGAGGAGCGCTTGGTTGTAGCGGCAGACCTGTGGTACTCAACAGAAGGAGTACCTCTGTAGGCTATGAGGGGGAGCATTTGGTTGTAGCGGCAGACCCATGGTGGGAAGCACTTGGTTGTAGCAGCAGGCCCACAGTACTTGATAAGTGGAGTACTACAGTAGTCCAAGTTTAGTGGGAAGTGCTTAGTTGCAGTGTAAGTCCCCCTGTACTCGATAGAGGGGGAGTTCCCCAATAGCTATGGTTTCAACATCATGATTTAAATCTTGGTTTTAGCTGAGTCTTGACTTTCAATCATTATCTTCGATATGATTGAATTGTTTTCCTTCGTGGATTGGGTTGTGTTATCCCACGTGGATTGGTTGTGCTATCCTGTGTGGACGTGATCGAACTTGGGCTCAGATGTTGGATCCAACCTGGAATTTACGACTTAGTTATATGTATGGGAATATACCTAAGTAGTGTTGGATGTTACTTTGTGATTTTATCTTTCCTTTTTGGATTATCCTTTGTGGATTCTAGGAGACCTTCGGGGATCTCGGGGTCCCTACTGAGTAGCGTATACTCACCCCTGCACGGGCTATGACTGCACTACGTTGTGTTGGATGCAAACGACGGACAGCGCTGATCGTGGTTGAGGCTTGAGGAGCAAGACGGTACCTAGAGGTGGACCACTAGGCGATACGTACACGGAGCGGACGGATGGAACCAAAGAGCTAAGGAAGCTATCTGTACCCACCCTTCAGGTGGGATTTCGGGTGGATGGCTCAACGTTGTTGCTTACCTTTCAGTTGTTGTACTTTCTTTCTAGTTGTACTTTACTTTCAGTTTGGGTTTGTATTCTGGCCCATTTACTTTTCCGCACTTACTATTGTACTCAGTTTACTTAGTGTTTACTTCTTCTGGCTTACTCTGTGGTGTTTGTTTATCTTATAATGGCACTGCCTTCCCCCTTTTTGTTGGGATTTACACCTTTGGTCCTAGTCACCAGCCCCTGGCCTATGGAAGGCGGGCTTGGGGTAGTCACAGCACGTGCCTCGAGGACGGGTTGTGACAATAACTGCCAAGAAATAATGATATAAAAAGTCCCTTGATGGATTATTTTCACTCTCCATTCCATTTCATGATGTCTCATCATACTAAAACATTATCTAATGAATTGGATCACTATATAATTTAGGGTGCACCCATCACTTTCATTTCATTCTCATGCTTAAGTGTGCCACATACATCATAAAACATGGAATAATTTATCATCACATTTTATTCCAGGATCAAGGAGTTTGAAATAAAAACATGCAATTTACCAATCAAATAATTATAAGTTCATGAAGGTAGACACCCCTAATAGTAAATGGGTATGGGTATTCAATTCATAATTTTTTGGCATGAAAAATCACAGTGAAATTTTGGCAGCATAACGGTGGAGTATAAATGTTCATGGAAGGGATTAATGAGAGTTAAAGGGGTATCTCATCATTCAAACATAAAATTTATAGTATGGGTGATATGGAAGAACATATCCCATCATTAGGAATTAGAGATTCAAGACATAAGATAATGAAGAAACTTGAATAAAGAGGAGAAGGAGAGGATCCCTTACCTTGAGAGTGTGATTCCAAAATCATGGTAGGAGATTTTTGAGAGATTTCTAGAACCTTGGGATGACTCTAGAGAGGGGAGGGAAGATTAAGGATGTGATAAATTGTTTTTTAGTGTATATAAATGTGATATTTAGTGTGTTTATATAGTAAAAGAGAGGGTGATTAATTATTATTTCTCAAACTTAGGTTTTGGAACCTATATAATAAAATAATCAAAACCAAAAACCTTACCCTAGTTTTTTCCCATGGTTTCTACCAAAGAGTATTTTTTTAAATATTTTATAATTCTAAGTTCAAAATATATTAAAATATCACACTTTATGGTGTGGAAGTGAGTCATGTTCTTAAATAAATGATTTAAAATCTATAAAATATATTATTGGTTTTTGAGGATTAATAATGGTTTTATAAAATTGATAAAATAAACATAAAATATTATTATTTTAAATAGGGAACATATATTTGTTCATGGATACAATTTATAGTATTTATTACATTATTTTTGGATCATTATGATGTCATAATACACACTATATATTTATACCATATTTAATCATTACCCAAAAATTTGAATGTCTCAAAAAATTATGAAAAGTTAACCATTGAATAATTTAAAAATTATTATTCCAAAAACAATATTTATTTTATCCAAATAATTTATTAAATAATTTAATTTTCAATTTTAAAATAATAATCAACATTTATTGAGAAATACTGAGTTTTTTGACAATTACAGTTTTTAAACCCTTATAAAAATTACATTTGACTACATAAAATATATATGATCATTTATATTTAATAAAAAAATATTTAATTAAAATATTTAAATAAAATATTATATATTTCAAAAATCCATTAATTAATAAATTCTTTAATTTGAATTTGAATATATCCCAAAAATATAATTTGTGTTTTATTGTATCAAAATAAAAAAAATTATAATGTAAAAATAATAAATGAAAATATATTAATTATTATATAAAATATACATATTCATATTATTAAGGTCTTGATACATATTAATTTAATACACCAGAAAACTCCCTAATACTAATTTGCGTGATAGTAAGACTTTCATGGTGTGGTTCGGTGTACATAGTTTGGGTTGTGATATCGATGAGCTTGAACTTCTCCCGTAAACAGTTTCGCTCAGGATTTAGTTATTGGATCTCATATTGGGCATGGTAATGGTAAATTATTAGTGATGTTATCACCCTTGTAATCTCTGATAAATGGGATTCATAGGGTATGATTCTACTATTTGAGGCCCTCACTTCTTTTGTATGTGTCCATTGGATTTGTTAAAACCCTATATTTATACTAATCATATGATCACTATTATATAGATATATTACCAATGGGAATGATAATTAATGATATTTAAATTTTTTTTGGATATAATAAAATTATATAGGTTCATCTGTCTTCTATATCCATGATATATAATAATGAATTTAATTAAATTCCATGGGGAATTTTATTTTTAAAAGTTCAAGTCATTATAATCTACCATTTTGGAGATTACTAGGTGATAAATTCATGAGAAGAAGCCTCATCTGCTTAAAAGTACTCACACCTGATAGTATATATATTATTTTTCCTTTCATATAACATTATCTGATTGTAAACTAGTTTTAAGAATATAATCATAACATTTCAAGTTTCTCATCATAACAGGGGACTACTATGCCATTTTCAATGCGACAAATACTCTAGTACATTATCAAGTCAATGTTATATATAAGAACAATCAATATGTGATAATATATTTAAATTAATTTTCACATATTTGAATATATATGTAGTCATAATAAAAAATTATTTGGTTCTAGGTAACCAACTCCAATAGTCATCTCGATTAATGTTAATTAATGATGTGTTTCATATTTCCCCATTAAGGATGTATCAACTAGACCCTTCCCATGTGATTGAATGTAAGGATTTTAATCATGAGATCGAAAACTTAGTGGTTTAGAATCTAGTTTGGATTATGGATCTCTAGGATAAGGTGGTGCATAGTAAAACAATTCCTTTGGTTCAAGTACTAGGAAGTGCAAATGGGATATCCCTGAGATGTGGCAGTGGGAATCATTTATGATGCAAAAGTAGACTTACCTTTTTATAATTCCATAACCCTGAGCACTTTTTGGGGGTGTAGAGAATTTTTATTCCATATGGTTCATAGGTATGTTTTTTTTCTAGTTTATCTATCTTGAGGTTCTAAAGTATTTTGAGTATTGGGGGTTGAGAATTTAGAGTTTTGGGAGAAATAGGCTAGTCGTGTGGTCTACACACAATTAATATTAGCAATGTAGTATGGATATGTTAACTCTAGTGGTGTTTTTCATGGTTAGATCATGGTTTTTCTAACTATGAAAGTATCCTAGAAAACCATTTAGATGAATTTGTTTGGGTCTATAGGTTTTTGCATAGTTTGGGAATGTTTTTTCTAACCATATGGTTATTGTAAGGTTCCGAATTTTTCTAAGGTACTTTTTTGTACATGTTTTGACTTGGGACTCTTTTTTTTGGCTAGATAAGTGTTTTCCCATGTTTATGTGAAGGTGCAGGGGTGTTATGGGGGTTCGGGACATAATGGAGGAAGAAAAATGAATTTCCGAGCATGTTGCACAATTTGCGCACAGTTAGTGAAAACTGTGCAGATCATCCCAGGTAACCATACAGCCATGGATAGAGGCTTATGCATAGTTGGTGCACAGTTAAGCAAATAGTGTGGAATTCTCATAAAACCATGAGAAGGGGTGTTCTTTGGGTAGTGTCTCATGAACGATTTGCGCACAGTTAGGAAAACCGTACGGGTAAACCGTGTGGCCCATAAAAGATGGAAAATTTTACAAAAATTCCACTCCTAGATTTTAAACCCCAGCTCATGATTTTCCTTCATTCTTCCCCTCTCATCCCTAATTATGGACTTGGATGACCCAAGCTTCCCAATGGTGTTTTTCCTTCGATTCTTGACCATTTAGAGCTTCATTGGTTGCATATAGAAGCTTCGGGTTGAGGCTTCAAAGGGTGTTTGAATCCAGATCCAAGGACACTATTAAGAGTGTGTTCATCATCAGATTCTATGTAGGTGGTATGCTAGTTATATCCCATACTTTTTTATATATTTGTGCATGTGTGTTGGGATTTTTCCTATCTCTTGTAGTGTACTGGTTTTTTTGAGTATGATTGGGTGAATTGGGTGTCCAAATGATTTCATTGAATCCCTCACAATCCCTATGGGATGCGTAGAGAGTGACTTGACCATTTTAGGGTCACCCATGGGGTGATCCGTTATTTTAGGACCTAGAGAGTGGTAAGTTTTAATTGAATGATTATCGAATAACAATGTGTAACCCATGTCAAACATGTTTTAATGGTTGATTAGGTTGTAAATTGAATAATGATAAATATGCCTTGGGTGATAAGGGAATAATATGTTTTTGGAATTACATGAAAATGGGTAATTGTGTTGAAAGAGATTATGTCGATTGTTTCATGAATTTTGGTTAGAAATGACTAAGGGTATTAGGTCATATTAAATGGTGAACTTTCAATTGGGTAATGGAATGGGAAATGGAGAATGTGTTAATGGTATGTAATAATGAAGTGAATGAATTTGTGGAATGGGTTAATACATGAGAATTAGGTGGAACACCTAAATGATTGAATGTAATAAAGAGATTGTTTTGTGTAATATGATAATTGTAGTTGATATGCATAAGTGGGTAAATTCTTGTGAAATGATAATGGGCTAAATGGGTTAATGAATGGTCAATGATGAATTAGGCTAAGACATAGGGGTTGTTGAATACATCTAATGGGTTAAGGCATGGGAATGTAAATTTGTATAAATGGATATGAATTGAAAATAGTAAATTTAATAATGGGTTATGGAATAGTATTAATTCCAATGTTGATTGTTATGTATTCTGATATCCAATGGCATCGAATATTCTTGGTTTTGTTATGGTATGATCGTGGTGACTTGATAAATAAGCATGTGCACATGGCTTGGTAGAGTGGGGTATTGACTTGAGGTTCTACGACCATGGGTCGAGTTAGACTGAGGCCCTAAACTCCACCCCAAAATGCATGGGTTAGGGAAGGGGACGGAGGATCTATTCTTCTAATGGTTGCATTCTACCTAGACTGAGGCTTCGAGGTGAGGGTAATGTGATGATGTGATATGTGTATCTCTAGTGAGATAGGGACTTGATTTATTTCCCCTATGCTTTGTGATTGATTGCCTTAGACCCTTGTGTAGATGATATTTATGATTGTCCCATGGAACATGTGATCAATATGGCTTATGTAATGAATATGCTATAAGAAATGGAATTGGGATAAATTCTAGTCATGAATTAAATAAACATTGTTAACTAATTTCACCTGAACTATCCCTTATTTACTTACCATTGATTTTGTACTTGCATGCACTATCTATTAGACTAGATATTTTGTAGACATTGTTGGTGGTGTCCTACTGAGTATTATACTCACACCCTACTCGGGCCACCGTTGGGTACTCGAGCATACTTCTTGGTTGCAGGTTAGGACAAGGGTGAAGGCCCTACTATGAGATGTTGAGTTGGTATCGGGATGTACATAGAGAAAGACTTGGTATTAGAGTCAGGAAACATTAGTATTTTTGTACATTTGTTTTATTTTTGGGTTTCTTTCACTTTGCACTACTAGTACGACATGGCATTGTTGTATTTGATTTTTGGTTGTACCCCATTTGGGAAAAATTTGGTTATGCATGTTTATTGGTTGTTCATATTGTTTCTGTTATATATACTATGTTCTAATGTGGCTTACTCTGGTAAATAGGGTATATTATCCCCACGTGACTCATTAGACCATCTCCACTAGTCGGAAACCTCTAGCATATGGGGAGGCATGCTTGAGGTCATGTGACAACACGGCTCGGAGCACCGATTTAGTAGCTTCCAGGTTAGGGATGTTACAAAATGGTATCAGAGGAGTTATTTTCTCTTTCTTACTATTTGGGGATGGTAGATAGGAGGTTAGGACAGTGTCAGGCTTTGGTAATGAATTTGTGCTTAAGAGAATCTATCCCATGTATGAGGTAAAACCAAAGTCACCCTGGGTGGGAATTATTGTTCTTGATGTGTGTTGTTACAGTCAAATGATATTTCACCTTTGAGTGATGCACACACTGTGTGATTTGACTAATTTATGATATTTTTCTCATGGTCAGAATGTCATGATGTTGTGCATTCATGCATCATTTTAGTCACCTAAGGATATATGTGGTATGCATCATTATAGGCACACACAAGGGATGGGTGTGCGGGACATAGAGAGTAGAGTGAATTTTACTCCCCTGACAAATCTAAAGAAAATGATTCCTAATAATTATAATTAAAGTGGGTGAATGAAAAGAATTAAAATGATTAAATGTTATAACCGGGTTAAAATTTTGGGCTTTAATAAATTATAAAGGTTGTTTTGGTGTCTAAAGAAAAAGGGTTCCATAATGACGGTAAGATTTTTAATGAATTTTGCCTAATGAAATGTGTAAATGAGTTAAAATGATGATTTTAACATGTTATGAAATAGAAAATGTGCCTAAGAGGATGGGATCATGTTTTAAAAGAATAATGAGTTTGAAGAGGTGTTGATGAAAGACTCATGATTATGTAAATTGGTTATCCCATATTGAACATGACCTGTGGTAGGTATGGTAGAGGGTTGTGTTTCATGTGTGATGGTTACCATTGGGATAGAGTATAAATAATGTTTTGTTTAAGGTTTCCATCATGAGGCCTTTTACATATATGGTTAAATCTTGTTGGTCATTCTCCAAATTTTCAGGTGAAAGATATGTTAAAATGAGAATGTTTGAGTTTAATAGTGGGTATCCCTTTTGTTGTTAGTTGGGACTTTGTGTGTATGGGTTGGGTCAGTGAGAGTGCTCTAGTTTGAGACTTTGGATTTGGATTGTGAGGCCTTAACAGTTTTGATCTGGCCTAGGTGGTGTGTTTATGGAACCCTTCGTAGGGTTGTGGCCTTTGGATTGTGGGTATTGTTCAGTAATGTGAGTGAGAGAACTCTCATGGTTTGTGACCATATGGAGTACATGTTGGACCCTAAGGATGGTTCCTGGTTCTTGGTTACCTGGTGAGTAGAGGCCTTGTGAGTTGTGTCTTTAATCCTGGAGAGGATGTTTAGCTCGTAATTCTGATGAATGTGTACACCTTAGGTGGGATCCTAGAGTAGAAGGTAGTTGGTGTGATAGGCATAGTGTGTATTAGAATGGTAGTGAGAGTTCCATTCATGAGCATTGCTTTTTTCATGTCATGATAAGCATTGTTTGGAGAGAGGACCAATGGCTTATCCTGGTTTTGACTCCGATTTAGGGAGTAGGTTTCATTCAACCTTCAAGGTAACTTTTATAGTGCTTTGGGTGTGTGTCACACATGTAGATGTTTTGGAATTGATAGTGTCACTTAGAGTATTACATGGTACAGGCCCCAGGTAATTGTGTGCTTCAGTGTTCAAGGGGTACTAGATGTTTCACGATTCACACATGGTTTTTCTAATTGTGTGGCCAAACTGTATGGCCTATATGAATTTCTTAAATTTATAAAATTACCATGATACCCTTGGTTTTTTAACTCTAATCTCCATATAATTACTCTATATCTTGAACCATCTTCTTCATGACTCTCTATATTATTCTCCCCTTGGTATCTTTGTGTTTTTTGGTTCTTGGTGGGTCTTTTTTAGGTATGTTCTGATTTCCACCTATTTTCTATCCATTTATATATATATATATATTTGATATATATTCTCCTTTTAGGTTTGAATCTCTTATGGGTTTTTAGTTCTGAATCTAAAGGTTTTATGTGGAATTTATGATTTTTAATTGGATATAGCTAGATAGGGCTCAATCTCTTCATTTCCAACCATCATTTTTGAATGTAGCCAGTTTTTCTCTGTTGGTGAGGTGGGTGTCTCTATAAAAAGGATATATCTTATGAGTTTCTTAATGTTTTTTTAAATTCATTTGGTTTGGTTTATGAAAATATTTATTTTATATCAAAGAGTTTTGTTTTATGAAATTTCATCTTGGGTGGAATGTAAAGTGGTTTTAAAGGGGGTTTTCTTTAAAGATAGTTTTATAAACTCTTGTGTTTAATGAAATGCCTCTAAAATGGATTTTTAAGCATCAGAGTGGTGATGTGTATCTTTTTAAAACGTTTTATAACATTAGAAGCGTGGTTTATTTGATTTTTTTTTAAAACATAAGACTTTTGGAACCTTGGGTGCATTTTCTTATGGACATATGCAAACCATAGTGAGTGTGGCACCACTAAGAATTATGAATAGGTTCTCATTATGATATAAAAATTATTGGGTAGCCTAATAATGAAGTATTTTGGTAGCACTTGGTATCATTATGATTTAGATAATGTCAAATTAGTGTTCCCTTCATGTCCCAATACATATTTCTATAGGCTATAGCCCAACTTGTGTTTGGTTTTATACATGATGGTAATGTTTCATGTTTTATTTCTCACATGTTTATATTATGGTTTTACCATCATTGGTTTTGATAATTTCCCTCCATATATATATTATTTAAAGGTTTGTATTTTTGTTTTATTTTAATGTGGCATGTTTTAAAGGAAACCAAGGGATGTTTCATGGATAAGTGTTTTCAAATGAAATAGTTTTGTTAAACTTGTTTTGTTTTAAAAGAGTGAACTAATGGTTCCATAATGATAGAAATTGTATAGATTAATGGTGTATCCTATTGGGATTTTTACTCACAGCATTCATATTCCTCTAAGCATATTTGTTTTGGGTTTTATAGGATACAGGTATAGGGAAGAGTGTCATGTAGCCTGACAAATTCTCTTGGTTGATGTTTCCTTCATAGTGGGTTGGGATGGTGGTGAAATATCGTCACATGGAGATATAATTTTATATTTTATCATTAAAATTGTTTCATTTTTTGGTTTATAATTTTGGATTGGTTTGTATGCCTCTTGTTTTTGTACCTATTCTTTCATGATGTACTATGGTTGTTTATCTTTTTTTTTTATACTTGAGGTATGTTGTGGTTTATATGTTGACCACCACCTCATGGTGGGCCATCTTAGGTGAATTGTCAAGTCATCCTAGTTTTGTTCATTACATTGAATGTCTTTATGGTTACTAAGATACTAAAGAGAGGGAAAATAGTATATAATTTTCTTTGAGAGGTTTATGAGAACTTTTTCCCAAGTCAAGGGAGAGGAGGTATTTATACTTGAGTAGAGGGGGTATTTTTAGGTTAAAGTAGTGTTTATTTTGTCATTTAGGATAAATAATTATTAATAGTATAAATTCCCCTAAAATTTAATAGTTTAATATTAAAAAATTTGGGTTACTTTAACTTCAAAATAATACAAAACCAAATGACATCTTTTGAATACTTAATTAAATTAAAAGGACCAAAAATTATTTTTTATTAGAAGAAAGCGTAACTAGGTTCTAAAACTGATTCTGTTTTCATCACCAAATCACATGTATGATGTATATATATAAGTTTATTTAAAGATATGATATGATATTTATTATATAATAATAACTATATAAATATAAAATTACAGTTATATTCATTCCCTCATGCTCTTTGAAAAATGAAAACATTACTCATGCGTATGTACGACTTAATGTCTCAATGATTATAAAGTAATTAATTATTCACAACCATATTTCATGATTAGTTTTAAAATTATAATTAATTTATAAAAATGATAATTATTTCATGATTATTATTTTGGATATGATGGAATAATGACCCCTTTGACCATGGTCAACATACCGAATCTATTTTGAAATTGTAAACTGAACGCCCTCAAAACACCCAATGAGGAAATAACTGATTAAGTAATTAAATATATCATTATAAAAAATGGAAAAATGGTTTAATAATAAATTAATAAACTTTTAAAAGGATCTTAATGAATTAAATAATTCATATAATTTTATTAGACATGAGATAAAGGATATACATGGAAATTCGAGACTTGAGGTAAGGGGTTTTGTTGCAATTCCCCTTCATTGAGGCATGTTTTAATTGTTATACACCAAATTTATTTTATATGGTGTATATAATAAACCTTCTATAAGTTATATAATTAGTACTTACTAATTCATGGTGTTTTAGGTAGAAATTCAAATTATCTAACCCATGGTGATTTGGCTTGAAAGTTACCAAGTGGTAAGGGGTTTCTTAACTCAATTTTCTTTAATTGGGTTATATCACATCGCCATTTATTATATTATGTCAAGATTATACGTGAAATGAAATTAATTTGATATGTATTTTATTTTCACAAGTTTTTTTATTTACATTTATTACACAAAATATCTCTATTGATTAATTCTCAATTCAATGATTTGATCATTGTAAGGTTTATTTGTCAAAAAATTTATTTCTTTGCGACATATGTTTATGTTATACAGCCATACTATTCTATTAGGTGTATATAATACCCCTAGAAATGTTATATAATGAATCTTATTAGGTTCATTATATTTAATGTTTTATTTGAAGTTATTATTTTATATATTTTTTGATTCAAAAGTTTCCAAAGTAGTAAGAGATTTATGTTTCAATCCATGTTTATACTTGAATTTACATTAATAAATTATATGATAATTATATTATAAAACCATTTAATTTTTCTTATACTCTTTAAATTTTTAAATTTTTTATGTTTAGGTACCGTTTTTCTCTCTTTGAAACTCAAAATGGTTCATAAAATGTTTTTAAGAAAATCCGACCATATTTCTCCTCTTTTGGTAAAAAAACTTTTTCATATATAACCATGTTTACATAAATGTTTTTAAGAATTTTTTTAATGTTATTAAATTATTTTTAAATTCATATTTAAACATTTTTTAATTTTTACAAAAATATTTAAAAATAATCTTTTTTTCATTTTCTGAACATGGTACTCTTTACTTAAGGTGTGAATAAAATCTCTAATTTAATGATATTGATAGGAATATAATTTACCAATATCATGAACACTAAATTCATTTAATATTAATCTAAAATTTTCCACGGTTATTTTAAAATAAATTTTTTTTCTTAATATTCTATAATTTTGTAGTTTTTAAAAGTTATTTTCAAAATAGAAATTGTATTTCCCTCAATAATGTTTTTAATGATATTTTTATGGTACTTCCATTCATCAATGAAAATTTCCCTTGATTTTAATTATGGTCCACTAGGTATATGTTATTATTATATAATTTTTTTATTTCTCTAAAAGGATTATGATTATTTCAAAGAGATTATCATGGAACTCATTTCTCTTCCACAGGTAAATCATGTTATGAAAGAACAAAAACTTTTTTAATAGGTTGGGGTTAAAGTCCCATTTTATTATGATGATGGGTGAGACCGATATATCTCATGATGATAGGTGATCCTGATATTTTTATCTAATTTATTGTGGAAATGGATGAAATTAACCAATTATAGGTTTCTCCAAAGATATTATTAAAATTTACTAGGCAAGTTATTCCATTTGTAAAAGTGGTTGTAAGAGTGATATGAAAATTATGTGCCAAGTTACCAAAACATTTTCCTTATTATTGAATCAATTTATAATGGACCTTTTAATTAAGGATTGTTTTCACATATCTCGTGATTATTTACTTATACTAATCTTGTCTTATATAAAAGATTTATGCCATGTTTTATGTTTTATGATCTATATTCTGATAGGTTAGAATTTTATTATGTTATGAATAGACACATTGATTATATCATCATACCCTTATTCTCATCTTATGTTCACTAATGAAATATAGTTTTTAATTTTTTATATTTACCCTTATTGAGTGTTTGATCTCACCCTTCTTATGTTTCCTTTTCCCCAAGTTGTTAAGAAAGCATTTAAGTATGTTATGACTAAGAAGGTTACCATATGTGAAGAACTCAGTTGGATATTATGTATATTTTTATGAACCAATTTTTTTTATCCAAGTTGTTATATAAAATTGTTTCCTAATTTTCTAAACCTAAAATGTCCTTGGGTATGTAAGTGATCCAATATTTTCTTTTGATGTTACAAGTTTTGGATGGATAAAATTGGGTCACATTTGTTGGTATTAAGCCAAAAATTTCAATATCATGATTTTAGAATTGAATTTTGGAGTTTAGGGTTGATGATATTATAAAAATATTAGTGTGAGATAACCCAATCATGTAAAAAGGAAGTTCATGATGAAATAATATAACTCAAGGAAATGAGACTTGAGTTATCAATATCCCTTATGATCAACAAACTTTTTGAAGTAAGAAATATATATAAAAGGTACATTATATGGTAGAAATATAAATTCATACAAAAAAAATAAAATACCACATAATATAATCAATTTCTATAATGTACACAAATTTTAATTCCAATAGGATGATCATAACTCAATGAATGAAAATTGATTTACTTAAAATATTTACAACCAGGGACATAATTGAGTAAAAATCCATTTTAATAAAAAGAAAATATTTTTCTTATTATTTCCCATGAATAAAAAAATATATGATAAAGATTAATCCATGGGTATTAAATGCACCATTAAAATTAAAGCATGGTTTATAACATAAACATGTCTCAAGGAATCAAGGTTTGAGACAAAGAACCCTTACAGCTTGACTAACATTTTAATCACAACCCCTTACAAGAGATATCTTGTAATTGAACTTAAAATATCATGATTAAAATATAATTCATGATAATATATAACAAATTTTAAGTAAATACACCATATAAATTAAATTAGGTGCATAATACAAAACATGTCTCAAAGAGAGAAATTTGAGACGAAAACATAAGAATGATGTCATTATAACATAAGAATAATTACTATTATTATATGTTTTTAAATATTTGAAAAATGTTTTAAGTTTTTTTTATAAACAAATAATATCAATATGAAAAATGAAAAATGCTACTTTTTGGGGGATATAGTTCGCACAACGTATTATTAACGTCCATTTTTTTATAAATGGATGGAAATGAATAAGTAAGTGTTTTTAAATTAATATAATAACACTATAGTATAATAATGATACTTATTTTATCATATTACTATGGTAATTAGAGGTTTAGAGGAGAAATATTACGAATATAATGTTGCAGATTATTTAATACTCACTTTGGGACTTTGAACTTTCTCTTGAAATTATATTAGGAAATGAAGGGTTTAAAATAACTAATTTATACAATAGGATTATTAATTTGACATGGTATTCAAGGAGTATAAAATTTAAGATTTTCAAGAATGAATTATAATAAATGGATTTGATACGAATGGGTGTAAGTGCCCCCTTTTATAAATAAAGAAAATGGATCTTTTGAAAACACCCTTAAATTTTCAATGATATTATTACACTATTAAAGAGTAAAATACACTAAAATTTAGAAATAATATTCTATGGTGTGATCTTGGGTCTACAAATATTCAACCAAGTACTTTCGTACATCTTTTATACATGTTGTAATCCATTTTTTCTTAGGTTTTTACTTTTACCTTTTTTTACCTTGGTAACTAGTTTTTAACAAAGTAATTTATGTTTTACTAAAAATATAAAAAAAAACTTTAAAAAATTTGGGTGTTCGGAACCTAAATTTCATTTCATTTAATCGAATTCAATTTCTAAATAATATAAAATTAAATTTTAAATTAAAACATTTTATATATAGAAAAAATGTTTTGTAAAAAAATGTTTTTTTCATCATTAAGAGTTAATAATCTTATTTAGTATTGATAAACAATTGAATTAGTGGGAATTTATTTAAACATAGTATATGAAATTATTTTATTTTCACTTTCTTCATGAGTTTCATTTTATAAAAATTATTCATTATTTATAAAATAATTCTTTTAAAATAACAGTTTTACCATTATTGTGATCATTAATTTTAATATTAGTAATCATATTTTTATGCCAAAAATGAAATTAACCTTATTAAATAATATAATCATATTGATCTAAAATATTAAATCAATTTTTTATTTCTTAAGATCCCGTATTTTTTCAAGTACTCCCCTCTCTGAGTTTTAAGTCGAAAGTCTTTTGTTGGGATTTCCTTTGTCCTTAAACCTTGGAGGTCGTGTCTTATTTGAAGATAGAGAGCCTTTATTGGGGAAAATGTCCTAAATTTAAAGTATGTAGGTTTATTTTAATTAATTTCGTCTATTTATATACATGTTAAATGGGATTATGAAGTTTTTTTTGATTTTTTAAGGCTCTAGAGATGGTTTGGGCACTTTCATAGAAGCTGGGCTGAAAACTATTTGTTGAAAATTACACACCATATACATGTTAAAAGACGTGTAACTACTACCTGACACATGTTGTTTAATCATTCAATATGTTAATTTGTTACATGTTATGAACCAAATTTATCTCATGTAAATATTGATTAGGATGAATATTAACCCAAGGCGATGGGTTTTTCATCGTAACTTAAAAATGAGGAAATACATGACATGAATGGATTATATGTCATTTATTCTTTGTACCTGATGGTTTTAAGTGTCTCTTAAACTTGGGTTTCTATTTATTTTCAGTGTATCCTCTCCTCTATCAATCCTATGGTGAACTCCATGTGATTTTGGAGTCTCTTCTCCCCTTCTGGACATCTTGATTATAAATCTGATCCCTGGTGAGTGTATCTTCTTAGGTTTCCCTTATCTCCCAATATTCTTTGTTGTGGTGGTGGAAATATTTTAGCCACAGGTTTATTTTATGGTTTTTATATTGACCTAGGTTGATCTAGGTTCTTCCTGTGATATTCTATTTCTTCATCCTTGTTGGTGTTTTCCATTGGAATCATTACATTGATTTCCAGATAAAGGTAGGGGTCTCAGACTTAACCTTATGGCCATATTTTAATTACTAAAGTGAATTAAATATATGTAATTTCATTGACATAATTTGTTCATTAATTAATGGATTAATTTGAAATCATAATCATGTAATTTTATCACTCCTTGGATCCCTTTGGGTCTTTTGAGATGTGACCTGGCTTGAGTTCCCTTTGAAAATAATGAATTGGCAATGGAATACATATGATTTTAGCATGAAACATGTTTTAGGTAATTTATTGATATATATTCACCTTGTAAAAAAGATTATTTGAATAATTTAATAAATGGATAAATTAAAATACAAATAGTAATTAGAATAAATATCCTTTTAGTATTATATTATTATATTGTGATATGATTTCTGTTGTGATATGCACTTGTGACACATGTTGTGATGATTATATATCGGACTATTCCAAGACTGTTGTGATATGAACTTGTAAAACATGATTTTATTCTTATATATTAGACTAGTCCCTAACACATGTCATGATTTTTATGTAACAAGCTAGGACCTAACACATGTTGCGATGCTTACATGTCAGGCTAGGCCCTAACACATGTTAAAATACTTATGTACTGAGCTAGGCTCTAACACATGTTGTGATGCTTATATACCAAGATAGGCCTTGACATATGTTTATATGCTTATATAGTGGGTTTTCCCAATTATATGATATACCATGTGTATACAGTTATGGTTTTAATGGTTGTACTACATGCTTGGATAAATTATAGTACGGTGCCGAAGTAAGTTGTTTAGTTTCATGGTTTTGGTTGACATGATTTTTCTACATGGTAAGAGACATTTCAGTTGGGTTCCAAAGTAGGTTGATCAATTTATTATATTAATTGTTGAATTAATTTATACACCTTTTTATCAAATTATTACATGAACTTATTTTCAGACTGGTTTTTTAGACATAGTGGTATCAACCTACTGATTTTTACTCATACCCTACTCGGTCCCTCATTTGGTACACGAGAGGATTAAATGGATATAGGTTTGGAAAAGGGAAAAGAAACTTTTAGTTCATTGTTTCTTACTGGATGGGTTGAATATTAGAGACGGGATTAGCATGGGGTTCGAGACGTGGGTCATTGGAGTCTTTATTTTATTCTATTATTCTTGTATTTGTATGACCTTCAGCATTTCATTTAGTTTCATTCATCTTTTCATTGCATTATTATTTTATTATTTAATGGATTATTCAGCTGGACTTTATTTTTTGGTTTATCTATTGTGTTATATGGTTTTCATTATTTCCACTCTAATATTTATGTATCTTCCACATTATTGTGACTTTAAACTAGGGGAATATTCTCCCCATTATATTCACCACACCTCTACTATTATTTGGTGGCCTATGTATATCGGGCGGCATGCTTGAGGTTATGTAACCAACCTGGTTCAGCCACATGAGAGAGTGTTGGGCCAGGGGATGTTACAAAGTGGTATCATAGAACTAGGTTTCTTTTCTATTTCTTTAATATTTGGGATAGGTAGAAATGAAACTAGGTTGTGTTGGGACTTGGTAATGAGATTGTTCATTGGGTTATCTAACCCATGTACGGGGGAAAATTCGAGTGCCTAGGGATGGGATTGTTGTTCATGTTGTTTACTTGTTACGGTTTGATGTTATTTCACCTTGTTTGATTCACATGTTGTGTGATGGAATTGTTCCTTGATATTTAAAAACATAGCCTAGTATGGAATTAGATGAGTATTCATGCATCATGATAGGCACATAGGTATAAATACTAACATGAATTATTCATGATAGGTACATATTTATTGTATGTGATATAATTTCCTATATAAACTGTGAAATGAGATACATGTTATATCTGATAAATGAAATAAATGAATTGATATGTCATTGTAAATCAATTGTTAAAACATTTATAGAGATACCATAAACTAGTGGTTCTCTTTTGTTGTTACATTTTTAGGTTGACCTTGTTACTACCCAGTATTCTAAGAAGTGTGTTTTTCTAATAGAGAAAATACCACCACATCATCATCAAATTGAGTTCCATGATAGTAGAAATTAGACCACTCCTAACATAGATTATCTAGAGAATTATGTAACTCCTGAGGGTCATTTAGATGTTCAGATTTGTGACAGCTTCCTGAGGGTCATGTGATCTATGAAAATAGAGACTTTTTACACCATACCATCAAAATCTGAGCTGATTAGAGAGTTTTAGATGTATAATTCACCAATGTTCACTAGGGAGGGAGGCCCCTAGGAAGTTGAGTTCTAGATTAATTCGGTTTAGATGATTTTTAATAACCTTAGGACACCCATATAAGGGAGGGTTAATCTTTCTACATACATGTTTTGTGGACCATCCAAGCATTGGCAGGACATTTTGGAGTAAGATGGGAAGAAAGAGGAGTTATCTTGGAAGGACTTCGAGTTAAAGTTCCTAATCCATTTATATCCCGAGATGTGGATGGATGATAAGTATTGCAATTTTATGCATCTGACATAGGATGGAATGTCATTGTTGGACTAAGCTAGACATTTCATCGACCTATAGTGCTTTGAACCATCTCCAGTAGCTGATGAGGTCACCAGGGAGAGGCATTTTTAGGATGGGATTTTCTATGAGATCAGGTCATAGGTGAATTTCTTTTAGAAGTTTTAAGGATGCGATGAATTAGGATCTCATCGCAAAAGGGGATCTGAGAGAGGCACTGAGCAGTAGCCAGACTATTTTAGAAGGGGAAACTAGGATCTCTTCTTTAGGCAGAAAGAAGCACATCTATGATATTTTTCACCAAGGAAACAATGGGTAGAGTAGTCAGGGTAGTAGGATTCCATATTAGTACTATGTTTCATTATAGTGATATCAATTTGGGAAGTTTGGCTATAATAGGCCATAGTGACCATACCCTACATTATAGTGTTGTGCTTTTGGGATACTAGTTCATCTTCTGGAGTTTTGTGGGAACTTTCTACAGTAGAGTAGAGACATAGGATTTGGACAAACACCTAAATCAATAAGGGGCTTAGAATCCCCTCAACATAGAGGTAGCTAGATTTCCATTGGATGATCAGGCTAAGGTAAGCGATGTGGTACCCCAGTGAAAGAGTGGTAGTACCGGTCAGAGGGAAAATCACAAGGGATTCATAATGGAGCTCAATTCATAGAGGTGAGCTAGATGTATTCTATACAGTCTTCATTGACCATTTTAGATGCATGACCTTCTACCATAATAGGTACGATCCTTATATCATTTACCTTATCATGAATTGTTTTAATATAGGAGAATCACATTCCTTTATATCTACTATTTTTTGAAAATTTATTAGGCTTGGTTGTGGAGATAATAGATAGGTTCATGACCATTGACACACCTTTGGGATTGGGGTCAGAGGGTATCAAGCACTGTAAGGAGTGTTCTCTTAAAATTGGTGGCTATCATTTCCTTTGGGAACTTTTTATACTGGAAATGATAGTTTTTTTATTCAATTTTTAGTGTGGATTAGTTATTCCTATACCAATATCATATTGAATTTTACTGGAGTACAATTACCTTTCTACCTCCATAAGAAGGCAGCTTTTCTCACCAAGATGACTGAGATCTTCAGGCTTGTCATGCATGACTAATTCAATGCAGATTAGATTATCTCATGGCTTAGATAGTGAGTCTAATTTTGGATGATGGAGAAATACAGTAGGATAATTTTCCTCTGATGTTGGATAGTTTTTAGGATGTATTTTCTGAAGAGTTCTATGACTTACCACCCGAGTTGGAGATTGAGTTCATGATCGAGTTGGTGTTAGGAGAAGAGCTAGTTTCTATCCTACCATATAGAATGAAACCATTAGAGCTTTAAGAATAGAATTTTTAGTTGGAATATCTAGAATGAAAAGGTTTTTTGCATCCTATTATGTCTCCGTGGAGTTCTCTAATTCTTTTTTCCAAGAATTCAGATGGTACATTACAGTTGTGTATTGATTATCAGATAATGAACCAATTAAAGGTCAAGAACCAGTATCCTCTCCCATGTATTGATGATTTATTTGATCATATTAGAGGTGATAAGATCTTATCAACGATTTATTTGAGATTAGGATACCACCATTTTAGGGTGATACCATTGAACATACCCTGAACTACTTTTAAGAGAAGTTATGGCTTATATGAGTTTTTATTGATGTTGTTTGGTTTGAAAAAATGCATCGGTGGTATTCATAGACTTGATGAATCGAATGTTTCATCCATTTTTGGACCAGTTTGTGGTGGTATTTCTATGAAATCTTAGTGTACTCTCAATCTAGAGATGATCATTCCCAACATCTTGAAATCATCTTGAGTACATTGATAGAGAATTGACATTATGCTAAGATATAAAAATGCAGTTTATGGATTGATATCATGCACTTATTAGGAAATTTTATCTCAGAGCCTAGAGTTTTAGAGGACCCAGAGAAGGTTCTGGACATGGTATCTTTAGAGATACCCAATAATGTCTTCGAGATTTGGAGTTTTATAGGTTTATAAGTTCATTACCATCACTTTACCTAGGACTTCTCGAATCTAGCAGCACCAGTTTCTAGGATGACTAAGAAAGGGGTGAGGTTTTTTGGGTCATATGCTTGTGAATGAGATTTTTAGAATTTGAAATTCAGGATAACCTTGATACTTATCCTTGATTTATCTATGTTTGGAAAATCTTATATCATGCACTGTGATGCATCTGCATTTGAACTCAGAACAGTTCTGATGGAGGAGGATCGAGCGGTTGCTTATGGATCTAGATAGTTTAGACCGCATGTGAGAAATTATCTTACCCATGATCTTAAGTTAGAATCATTGGTACATTTCCTAATATGTGAGATACATTTCATTTTAGGTGATAGGTTTGTGGTCTAGATAGACTAAAAAATCCTCAATTACATCTTTTCTTAATGATACATGAACCTTCGGTAGAGGAGGTGGGTTGAGTATCTTTAGAATTTTGAATTTGAGAAATATTACACACCATGAATGAAAAATATCATTGATGAAACCTTGAGCTAGAATATGTAGATATAGATATTTTAGGAATCTTGCGATGAGTGGTGGATGATGGCGCTCTTTTCATATATGAATCTTGATGATCAGAAGTCCTAGGGATGAGTGGATCTAAAATTGATATCTATCATACCCATTCTTCTTGAATGGATCAATATAGAGAAGTTATTTTATACCAAGGAATTATATTTGATGGACATAATGTATGATGGGTATTCACCAGTATTATGGTCTCTTGGTTATAGGGGCATCCTTCTCTTTTGTGGCCAAGTATGGGTTCCTACGGGTTTATGTGAGGAGATGGTGAGAGAGTTTAATGCTTCTAGATGGGTGGTACATTCTGGTTTTATAAATATGTATCATGATCTCCATAGATAGTACTAGTGACTAGGAATAAAGAAGAAGGTAGTAGGATTTGTGTCTGGATGTTTCCCCTATCAAGAGGTGAGTGTCAGGAAATGAAGTCTTGCTGGGATCTTATGGTATCTTCCCATTCAGAAGTGGAAGTGGGATGATATCACTATGGATTTTGTGACAGAATTATCCCAGACACCTCATAAGAATGATGTGGTATGGGTGATTATAGATCAACTGAAAAAGGTATCCCACTTCTTACCTAGAAGAGATACCTTCACAATCGATGACATGGATAGTCTCTATGTGGGTTAGATTGTTTATTTTCATGGTGTTCTAAGGCGAATCGTTTCTAATCTAGACCCTCATTTCCCTTATCAATTTTGGAAAGGTATTCATAAGTATTTGGGGTCATAGGTTCTTCTAAGTGCATCCTATCATCCTTAGACTGGCAAGAAATCTAAGCAAACTATTCATATTTTAGATGATATGTTACGAGCCTATGTTTTGGATTTTTTTGGTTCTTAGGAGCATCATTTGGCACTCATGGAGTTCACCTATATTAAAATCGTATAATTATAGATCCAAATGGATCCTTTTGAGGTCTTGTATGGAAGACTATTTCATTCCCATCTTTTTTGTTCATGGGATAGAGATTCATCACTTATTGGACCAAGTCTCATGTAGGAGAGGACTAATCAAGTTCAGTTGATCAAAAATTAGTTGGTGACCGCATAGATTTATCCAAAATCATATGATTATCATTAGAGATGACCTATAGAGTTTGAGGTTGGTCATCATGTTTTTCTTTGGGTGTCACCTAGGTTGGGGAAAAACTGTATCCGAAAATAGGGAAATATAGTAACCATGTTTTTTGGGTCCTTTTAGATAGTGGATGGGGTAGGTTCAATAGAAAACCAACTATCCTTTCCATAATGATATAATTTCATGCATGATGTGTTTCACGTGTCGCGGCTTTAGAGGCATTATCCTGATCGTTATCATGTGGTAGATGTTGAGGACGTAGAGCTTTGTGTTAATTAATACTTTTATTATAATCCAATATGGATTGTGAAATGTAGTGATAAGTATCTATCGGGTAGTATTATACCTCTAGTTCAAGTTCAGTGGCAGCATGGGCATGTTCCGGAGGAGACCTAAGAGAGGGAGTCTGATATGTGAGCACTATGGATAGACTTGTTCACTAAGGCCCCAAATTGATGTGTGGAGAATATTTGGGATGATGTGTCATATGGTGGGAAGTTTGTAAGATATAATACTTTTCTATTTATGTCCCTCTTTGAGTTTCATGTTAAATGACTTTTTTTGGGGTTTTCCTTTGTCTTTAATCCTTGGTGGTCGAGTCTTGTTCAGAGATGAAGAGAATTTTTGGTGGAAATGACCTAAATTTCAGTGATGTATGTTTATTTTAATTAATTTATTCCTGGTATAAACATATTAAATGGTTTTATGAGGGGTTTCTATGAGTTTGTAATATTCAGAGGTGGTTCACGCACATTCATAAAAGTTGGGATGAAAACTGTTCTCTGGAAAATTACACATCACATATATGTTACATGATGTGTAGCTACCACCTGACACATATCTTGGATTGGTTCGTGACATGAAATAGTTACACATTATGAACCAAATTCACATCATGTAAATATTTATCAAGATAAATATTAACCCTAGGTAATGGGTTTTTTCTGTAACTAAAAAATGAGGAAATACACAATGTGAACGGATCACACACTATGTATTCTTCAGAAGTAGTGGTTTTAACTGTGTCATATATTTATTTTTCTCTTTATTTTTGGTTCATCCTCTCCTATCTAAATATTATGGTGAATTCCAAGATATTTTGGAATCTCTTCATCCCTTTCGAACGTCCCAATTATACATTCGATCCCTAGTGAGTGTTATCGCTTAGGTTTCCCTTCTATTCAGTCATTCCTTACTGTGGTGGTGGAACTGTTTTAACTACTATTTTTTTGGTGTTTTGATCATGAACAAGGTTGATATAGGTGCTTATTGCAATCTTATATGACTTCATCCTTGTTGTAATATTTTTTTAGAAGCGTTGTGCTGATCACAATTTAAGGGTAGGGGTCTAAAACCTAACCCTATGGTCTAATGTTTATTACTAAAGTGAATGAAATATGCACGATTACATTGAAACAACATGAAAATTAATTAATGGATTAATTGTAAATGATAATAATACATATGGATTACTCCTTGGGTCGATTTGGGTCTATTGGGATGTGACATGGCTTGTGGTTTCCTTTAAAAATAATGAATTAGAAATGGATTACATATGATTTTAGCATGACATGTGTTTCAGGTGATTGCTTGCTATATATTCACCTTGGGAAATGGATTATTTTATTAATTGAATCAATGAGTAAATTAAAAGACAAATATTAATTAGAATAACTAACCTTTTGGTCTTATGTTATCATATTGTGACATCCTTGTTGTGATATGCACTTGTGATGCATGATGTGATGCTTATATACTAGGTTGGGCCCTTACACATGTTGTGATGCTTATATAGCAGGATAGGCCCTGAAACATGGTAAGATGCTTACATATTGGGCTATTCCCCAACACATATTTTGATACTTATATACCACGCTAGTCCCTGACACATGATGTGATACTTATATATTGGTCTAGGCCCTGACACATGATGCGATGCTTATATATCAAACTATGACCTGAAACATGTTGTGATGCTTATATATTAGGCTAGGCCATGATACTTACTAAGATGATTTTATAGTGGGTTTGGTCTAGTAATATTTAATTCCATGGGTATACGGTTGTGGTTGGCATGATATTTCTACATGCACAGAGACATTCTGTCATGGTTTTGAAGCAGGTTGTTTGGTTTCATAGTTGTGGTTGGAATAGTTGTGATACATTCTCAGAGACATTCTGCTAGAGTTTTGAACCATGTTGATTGATGTATTATATTAATTTTTTAATTAATTTATACAACTTTTATCACATTATCACATGAACTTATTATCATACTAGTTTGTTTAGACATGGTGGTGTCGGCCTGTTGAGTTTTACTCACACCCTACTCAGACCACCATTTGGTGCCTGAGAAGATTTCATGGATGCAGATTTAGATAAGGGAAAAGGATATTGTAGTTGATTATTGTTTTCTGGATGGTTTGGAGCTTAGAGATGGGACCGACATGGGGTTTGGTACTGGGGTCAATGGAGTCTTTATTTTAGTCTTATATTCTTTTATTTGTATGAAATTAAACATGTCATTTAGTTTAATTCATCTTATCAATAAATTATTCCTTTATTATTTTTTGAATTATTCAGTTGGAATTTATTGTTTGGTTTATCTACTATTTTATATGGTTTCTATCATTTCCACACTCTGATATTTATATATATTCTATTGTATTGTTGCTTTAAACTATGTGGTATAGTCTCACCACTATATTCACCACACCCCCACTACTAGTCATAAGCCTCTGGTGTATATAGAGGTTCTCTTGAGGTCACATAACCCAGTTTATCCATTTGAGAGAGTAATAGGATAGGGATGTTACAATTTAATTTCTATAAGTGATAAAAATTAATTTTTAATATAGTGAATAAAAATAGTTTATAGAGTAAAATATTGCTTAAGTTCCAAAATTTTACACGTGTTTGATGAATTCAACATGGTATTTTTAAATGATTTATTTTAATTTATATATTTATTTATTTATTTATATAAAAAATATTTAAAAAAATTAGTCCATTTTTTATGCCCCAAACTTATTTCTTATTTAATAATAATATTGTTTGGTTTCACTTCATTCTCATGCTATCCAAAACAATACTTGAAAATAAACACAAGACTTTCTTTATTTAATGAAACACTGAAAATGATTACATTGCTTCAAGGCTAAGAGAATCCAACTAACCAAAAATACCTACCAAGAGATATTTTAGAATTACAGTGAGACACCCAATACAACAACTAGACCTATTAAATAGTGAAGATACTTCGGGTTGGTCAGAACGAAAAACATTATGGTCAGAACCACAACAATTGTGCTAAGAATCAGAGGAATGATGAGCACCATCTTCTTTGTCTCAACTTTTTAAATTGGAACACCCTAATTCATGTTTATATAATTCCTTAAAGATAGTCTTATCCTTGCCTCCTTGAGGTGATATTTGAGTGTCTAACATCTATAATACCTTAGAGCTGTTTGGTATTTTGGTGGTTTAATTTAAAGTGTCTAGGTGTAATGAGTTTCCAAATGCTTAAGTGTTCATTGAAGTTATAACTTTAAATATGTTTTTAATAAAATCTTTTTATATATTTTATAAGGATAATAATTTAAAATGGGTTTGAATCATAACCCTTGTGTTTTAAAAGAAATTACAATAGAAGCACACATTTGATACTACTTGGTTTCGGTACAAAGAAACATATTTTTGAGTTTGAAATATACTTTGGGAAAATGAAATTAATAACTATTGTTGTATTTAATATTTTATCTATACTTAGTGAATTAAGTTTTTAAATATTTCAAATGTATTGAAAAGATTTTATAAATGTTTTCATCCTTGGATGTATAAAAACAAGGTCTTAACTAAAAAATGATTTAGATTTTTATAAAACTAGTATAAGATTTTCTTTATTATGTACTAAACTTTGATTTATAAATTTATGATTTAAAACTCAAGTGTTTATAAACTATGGAAAAATTTGGTTTCAGAACTTTTTTTAGTCATAATAAAAAAAAATTATTCTCTATTTGAAGACACCTTTATATGTATATGAAAATATATTTTTTTGTTTAACAAAAAATGAACTTTTACTTTGCTAAAAAAATATGTGAGTACCCCACCTAGCCGAAGGCAACCTTGTAGGAAGCCACTTAAGGCCTTGGTGGTAATCTCACTCACATCCCCTAGAAAATGGACCAATGATGTGCACACATGGTGTGTGATAAGTTTTGGGAATAGGGGGAACACTAAGCCCTAAGCGCACATGGGAATGTGTGCGCAAGGAACCAGAGCGCGCCACTGTATGGGCGGTACAGCGGTAGGGTTGGGCGCAGAAGCACGCCTGTAGAGACCCAGTACGGGGTGGTACCAGGGATGGGGGAGGGGGATTTCTGGACTAATTCCAGGAGCCCTAGGCTTATAATAGAGCCGTGAAACCTATCCCGTTTCAATGTGGGACGGGATTTTTAAAGTGGGATTGCATCTAGACCATCAGATCTCGCCACACGAGATCTGAGCCATCTGATTGGTTCAGTCCAAGATTCCTAGAAGTCATGGTTTCTCCTCTTCATTTTTACCAACCATCCAATCCATTTAGATCTAATCAGGTCCATTGAAATCTTTTTAAAACACTGTGTCACTCGCAACTGTTTAATTAAATAGATCTAATTGTAACCATCTGTCCGTTTTAAAATTTGTGAATCTTTCTTAGTCATCTGATCTACTCCCCATCAGATCTCAACCATTCATCTATTTTTAAATCATTGACTCTTTCTCATTCATCTGATCATGTATCTTATGATCAGATCCTTTCATTATTTTTTTCTCACCTAACCCTTTTCCTTATTCTTCTTCTTCCTCCCATGTGCGTCACACCAGTAGCCATGCTACTCTTCTTTTTATTTTTCTCCACACCCGTGACCTCAAGTAGTCCCTCCTTTCTCTCATCTTCCACAAGACCGGAAACCCTTAGTCTTATTTTAAAATGATATGCCTCAATTTTCCATACAAGTGGCCTTAAAAATATATTTTATATGTTTCATAAATATATCTCTTTTTGCACCTAAACCCTACAATGTTCTTCCTCTCCAGTGCCTCCATCAAGCTCATCCCGACCTCTTCTCCTCCTTCAAACCAGGTAAGGGACCTAGTTATCTTGATTTTTTACGGTTTTAACATATGTGTATAAATATACATAGATGAATATATATATATATATATATATATCTACACGGTTAAGTATAAGACCTACTGATTTCTTTTAAGATGGTGAATTTTTTGCCTTAAATGATATTCCTGATTCTTTACCATGCAAGGGATTGAGATATTTTTGTGTTTTAAATATATATATATGTATATATCGATGTATACATAAATATATATATATATATATATATATGTGAGTTTTTTTAATAAATAAACCTTTTATATTTTAAATCATGATTCAAAATTAAGGAACCTTTGTCAATTAATGTGCCTAATATATTTAAGTCACATAAGTGTCATTGGATTTTTTGGTGTAAAACCCTTTTATACTTTATGTGTATTCGGTTATGTGTATATATATATATATATATATATTTATACATATAAACTTTGATCCTCAATATTATTTATATTTACCAAGGATTGATAAGAATGAATAACAAATGTTGTTTTTGAAATATGAAAGTCTTATAAGGAATGATTTAAAGATACAATCATTTATATACACCCTTAGGTATAAATGGATTATACAATACTAAATCCTAGATAATTTTGTATTTTCAAAATAATATTTATATGTAAAATTTTTGTGTATGAATATATACATATGTATGACTCACTTATTTTTATAAGTTTCAAAATGGTATTAGTTATGGTTGATTTTCATGATTTTCATTCCTTAACATTGTTTATAAATAATTGAGAGTAACCTTGAGTTATGTTATAAATAAACATTCTAGTAATGAATGTTTAGACAACTATTCATTTAATACCTCACATGAAATATATTTTTTACCTTTAAATTGGTTATGCATCCAATCCAGGATGAATTTCCATTAATGTGTTTTGTTTACTTTTGTAATAAGGTTTTGGAATTTAAAGGGTTACCATTTTATGTGACAAAACCTGTATTTCTTTTTGTAAATTAGTTATCATCACATGTGATATAATCTACATACCATACTTGTCATTTATTAAATTTCCATGCAGTTGATAGTTTTGACACTTAAGTACTTGATTCACTATATATGTGTAAATACTAAAGAATGTGATTAAAATATTATGACCAATTATGGATTAAGAAACAAAATTATTCAAAGTGGTATGGAACACTTTGAATAATACGAAATGAGAAAACAAGTAATATGTGACACTAGGAATGATAAGTGATGAGTAATTTAATAAATCAAAGTGGTTTGATGCACTTTTATTTAATGATATAAGGAATGACTTGGACTTATTATGTGATGGGTGGGGCCTACTATATCCCCTCGATGCATCGGTAGGTCTCATTAGACAAACTACGGTCTTAGAACAAGGCCTTGACAAAATGATTATTTATGGTCTTGGCACGAGGACTTGATAGAGAGTTTATGGTCTTGGAATAAGGCCTTGACACAGTCTAGCATATGCACTTCCTTCATTATGTTTATGAAATTTAATTAACCAAGTGAATATTTGACTAGTAGTATATACTTGGTTAAAGAGATTTTACTTATGAGAATCAGAAGAAGTAAATGTTTATGGAATAATGTTTATTCATCATTTAGAGATTTATCTGCCAGATTATGATTCATAGTTAGTAAGGAAAGAATTAGTGTTATTATTTTATGCACAAATCTGATCATGTAATACTCTCAGATGTAAATTTTTCACTTGCACTTTCTCATGTCACACTTGTTAAAGTTATAAGTACCCTTACTTTATATGATGCACACCCTATATTTTTTATGAGCATGCTTATGATTGGAACTTGATTCATTGTGACCCTGTTAGTGTTCTTTGAAATGTTCAATTATAATTATTGGACAAAATGTTATTTTATGGTTCATGTATTTCATCTTTCCTTATGAAAATTTTTTATTGATAATTTTAAAGGAATGTTTTCAAAAGGTTTTAATTGAAATTTTATTTTATTTTAAAACCCCTTACTAGGCATTCGTATGCTCACCCTATATTATAACTTAAATTTTACAGGTTTAGTAGATTTGAGAAACATATTTTAGTGGCAGCTTTGTGGAGATTTTTTTCCCTTTTATTTTTGAAGGAATTGTAATAATTATATATGGTTCTCCAGGACCTAAACCAAAAAGATCCTCTTTAGTGGAACATGATGTTTGTTTTATCAGCATTTCTTTTTATAAAAACAATTACACCATATTTTATGTAAAACTGCACCGGATCTGGGGCAGTTTGGGGTCAGGGCATGACATTTGTATTTTGATAATTTCATAAAATTGATGGTTTTAGAAATATCATCATTTTTCCGTTATTCATTTAAAAATTGATTATTTCAAAAAAATCCAAAAACTTCATCAGAAGCTAATATTGAAATGATGAATCTAACAATGAATTTTTTTTGTTTCTTAAATTCAAATTCAACATTATATTTTATCCATAATATATTTAGTTTCTTAAAAATCATAAAATCCAATTTTTAGTAAGGTTGAATTTTAAAGCATAAATCAGTATTATTAGTTATTTAGGTTCTCTAATTTAATATATCAATGCCTGTGTATATTTCATAATTTAGTTACATATTTTTTTACCTTCCAACTCTATGTATATATTTTAATGGTTATATATGTTTATATGTTTCATTGTGGTTTCGTTTTGTGTGTAAATAAAGATATCAAACACATTAAGTTTCAAAGGAAAATATAATTTAAAATATCAGGTTGTTACATTATTCCCTATTAAATAAATTGCATCCTCACAATTTTAATAACAACTTACTAAGGAAATTAATTAAGGGTATATGAAAGATATGATAACTCAAGATATATTTTCAAATGAGGTGTCTACATCAATATATTAGGTATGACTAGAAGACACATTTTTTCTATCAATCATGTTAACTAAACTCATAGTTTCTCTATTTCCTCCTTCTCCACACATAAAACATATTTCGATTCATTGAATACATTTCCCTAGATGCTTTTTCCCACATTTTTTGACATGAAGGAGATTGAATCTTCTTTTATTTGCATCTTCATCACCCCAAATTACATGTTACCCCACCCCTATATTCTTTGGTTTGTTTCGGATTTAAAATATGTACATGTAGCTAATTATATTTATTAATAGTTAGTTTTTCATAATAATAATTTTTTTAAGTCCGTATCATATCCCATTCGGTTTCTTATTGGCACAATCTCTGCATTGTCAATGGAATCCATTGTTAACAAGATTCATTTAGGATTCATTCCTTACTAAAACCAAAATAATTTAATATGAGTGATGAACCATAAGAGAATTATTATAATATAATTAATTCATACTTATAATATCTAATTCTTCAAAATTAGATTTTAGTTCAACCTAAATCACTCTTGGTTCAATCTAGGTTTCTTTATGTTGGGTTCACTCATACTCTTTAACCTTATTCCTTAACAAATAAATATATTATAATTGAATGTAAATACAATTTTATTAAAAAAGTAATTTCCCCAAAGTGAGTCAAACCAGTTCTATGGTTAGGCCTCTTTGTTATGCACCAGGTGACGATAGAATTAATACACAATCCACCCTTTTGGGGTTATTATCCCTAGGTACATTTGTACTAAATATTGTATTCACATGTATAATACAAATATAGAAGTAATTTATAAGATAACTACACAATATCTGTAGGACCCCAGGACACCCTGAGAGGGGAGGGGTGAATCAGGGTGTCAGATTTTAGTTTTTAAAACAAGGATCTTGTTCTTGCATTGGTAGGAACTTGTTAAACCTGTAATACTGAAGAGAATATAAACCAAAAAATCACATACACAGAGGCCACACAACACTTTTAATTAGTTCACCACTAAGGGCTAAATCTAAGGAGCATATTCCAATAGTGTTTCGGTCGTACTAAAATACACTAAACTTCAGTTGTTGTGGAATACAAAGGTTCAGTCACAGTCACTATGTTCCAGGATCACTGCCTTTACAATTGTTTAAGGATATATCACTAATTCCTTCATAACACTTACATAGGCTCCCCCTAGCTCACTACTTTGAGAGAAGACTAAATTAGTTTATTAACTTAAATATCATTTCAATGATTTGGCATTAAAGACTCTATCCCTAACTTAGCACGGAACTATGCTTGCACCATAGACCAGATTTTTTGCTCTCTGAATTCCATATTCACTAAAAACATATGTTCAAAACTACTCTTCATGAAGCATCTTTGAGAGAAACATTCCTTTGTGAAGCACCCCTACCTTTGCAGAACAAATTGCATTCGCAAAGCACCACTACCATCGAGGAACAAACTGCCTTCACAAAGCACCTATTCCTTCATAGAACTAATTTCTCAAAACTCACTGTGTCAACACATAATACCTCATTTTTTTAAATTACCCTTATATCAAAATCATGGGAATCGGTTAATACTTATAGTCTCTTTGAGATGCACTAGATCACTTAAAAATCCATGTTCATGAAGCTCTTCGTGAACTCAGTCTCCAGATTTTCCCTCACAACTCCAATGAAAATGAAGAGGGGTAGACTCATATTTATAGGCTTGACAATTTGTGAAGCTCCACCACATCTTTGTGGATTTTCTATATCATCAAACACATCTTCGCGGAACTCCTCCCTTCACAGAGAACCATGGAAATTATCTGTTCGCAAAGCTCATCATTATTGTAAAGTCTTTCATCAATTCCCTTCATGATGCCCATAAAATTCACAAATAATTGTGTCAACAACCATAGAGATCAAAAAATGTAATCACAAAGAACTCCATATTTGATCGTGAAGCCCGTTGTAATTTCAAAGAACACCATTATAACACTTTATGTCTTCCCAAAACGCAATTCACAAATCCCATATTTTCAGAACTCATTCCTTTTCCATATATTCATAAGGCATCTAAGAAAAACCACATTCCACATTTAAATCCATCTTTTAAATTTTAAAGCCCAAAAATTTGGCAAACACTGGGAAACGACACCACCTTCAATAATGCTTTTGGATTGAACTGGATGATACCTTTCCTTGTAATCTCCCAGATCATTCGTGTAAGTGTTGACAACAAACACAAACCAAACTCTATTTCTAGCAAAGAATAAGACTGGTTCCAACAATCTCCCCCTATGGTTTTGTTGGAAATCTCCAAATAAATTCAATAGAGAACCATCAATCAATCAACACATCAAAACCAGATATGCAAGAAACAACTCAACCATCACTCTAAGTCTACGTGATCAATGCTCTTTGTAGAAAATAAGAGGGAATACATGAATTCTGTTCTCGTGTGTTTGAACTCCCTTCACACTCATTTGTATCTCAGTGAATTTATTTTTTTATCCTCCACACATTTCATATCCCTCATTGAACCACATTGAATCACAATTCATATCCCTCATTGAACCACATTTAATTTATGCATTTCTCCCCCATTGGAAATGAACCCAAATATCGGTATTTACACATTGTAGAGCTCAGAACATTCTCCCCATAGATCGGATCTCCCATATAAAAATGTATCACTTTCACAAATAGATTAATACAATTAAAACATATATGAAGAGGGGAATTTCATAACCTCCTTATTCATTGGGAGGTGGTTGAACATTGAGTTTCAACTAATGTTTCTCAAACAGAGCTATTGATAGTGGCTTGGTCAGGATATCAGCCACTTTCTCATCAGTTCTCACATGATCCATTTTAATCATGTCTTGTTCAAATTTTTACGTGATGAAGTGATATCTTATTTCAATATTTTTTGTACAAGAATTCTGAATAGGATTCTTTATAATATCAATTGCGCTCTTGTTATCACAGAATATCACCATTGGTTGTTTCACCTCATCACCAATGTCAGTCAGTTGCTACTTCATCTAAAGTAATTGAGTAAATGCCTTTGTAGCGGATATATATTCAGCTTCATAAATACTAAGAGAAGTACTTTCTTTTTTCTTACTCAGCCACACCACACATTTCTTCCAAATATAGAATGCTCCACCACGGGTGGACTTTCTATCCACTACATCTCCAGCCTAGTCAACATCCAAAAATGCTGATAATTTACTATCACTGCCTGCAGAAAAGTATAAGCCATAATTGTGAGTACCTTGAATATACCTCATGATTCTTTTCACTGTTTCCATATGTTTTTCCTTTGGATTGCTCAAAAAGAAGTCCACTAATCATGTTGAAAATATAATGTATGGTCATGTTGCTATCAGGTAAAATAATCTCCCAATGATCCTCCTATATATTGTGGGAACTACAGATTTCCTGTCCTCATGCTTTCTAAGTTTTGTTCCAATTGCAATTAGAGTCTACATTGGTTTAGAGTCATGCATATTAAATTTATTCAATAGCTCTCTTGCATACTTTTCCTAAGAAATGAATGTATAATTCTTCTTCTAAATCACTTGCATCCCTAAGAAATATGTGAGTTCACCAATCATGGAAATTTCAATTCTGATTTCATGTGATTGGTGAATTCATCCACTAATCCATGCCTCCTTCCACCGAATATTATATAATCCACGTATACCAATACCATGAACTGATCCTTCTGAGAATTTTTCACATAGAGGTTGTGATCCACTCCTCCTCTTTTGAATTCAATCTTTCTTAGATAAGAATCCAACTGAGAGTACCATGATTGTGGTGCCTATTTCAAGCCATAGAGTGCTTTCTTTAATTTTAAAACCTTCATTTAATCATTTCTAAGCAAGAACCCCACAGTTTGTTAAATGTAGAATTCTTCTTCAAATAATCTATTTAATAATATTGTCTTAATTTCATTTGATACACTTTATAACCTATTTAGATTTCGATGGCTAGAAATAGACTAATTGACTTCAGTATTGCTACTGGAGAAAATTATTCCTCAACATCGACACCTTCAATTTGTGAATATATCTTTCACACTAGTCATGCCTTATTTTAGATCACATTACCATGCTCAGTGTATTTGTTCTTAAAGATTCACTTTATACCAATGAAATTGTGACCTTTGGGTCTCTTGACCAGATCCCATGTCTGATTCTTGTCAATATGATCTAACTCTTCATTCATGGACTTCACCCATGATTCATCCTTTGCAGTTTCTTCAAATGTTGATGGTTCCACAACTGATAAAAATACAGATTGTCCATTAATCCTCATTCTCCTCATTTGTGTGGGTGTAGTCTAATACCTAATGATGTTGGATAGATCAATTTATGCTATTTGATTCCTCTTTTTAGGTTCAACTGAATTCCCTATAGCTATGGTTTCAACTTCAGATTCTTCTTCGAAGTCAACATCACAATGTGACTTCTAAGAGTATTGAACACCTTCCTCTAATTATGTATTTGCATTTACTCCATGTTCATATCCTTCCTCATTTTATATCTCATTAGCATATGAATTCTTTGAAGCATTTGGGGTTTTGTCTTCAATGATCTTAACATCACTGCTTTCTAAAATCCTTCCCAAGTACTTATTTAAACACTTGTATGATTTAATATTCCTTGGATGTCTAAGAAATATTCCTTCATCTACATTGTCACCAAACTTCCCTTGATTTTATTCTTTGTTTTGGATGAAACATTTACTTATGAAAACACAAAAGTATTTCAACGAAGGATTCCTTCCATGAAACACTTCATAAGGAATCATTGTCTCTCCCATATAAATCCCCATTTGATTTTGAATATGCACCTTAGATTAAATAGATTCTTTCCAGTAATGGAGAGATATATGACTCTCAATTAGCATAGTCTTGGCCATGTTGTTGACCTGTCGATTTTGATGCTCAACTACTCTATTTTTCTACGGAGTTCTCACAGCAGCTAACTCATGTTGTATTCTAAGTTTTTTCAGGTAATTTACAAAATCAATGGCTGTGTATTCCCCTCCATTGTCAGATCATGGAACTTTGATTGTCCGTACAGTATCATTCTCAGAAATTCAACGATAAGTTTTCATGAAATCAAGTACTTTTCGCTTCCTATGAATAACCATTATACAATCCATTCTATAATAATCATCAATGAAAAGGAATAAGTACCTATCTCCATAAGTTCCTTCAATGTTTATTAGGCCACATACTTCTGTATAGATGATATCAAGAATGTGTGTTTCCCTTGTCTTCTTTGGCCGATATGAACTATAGACCAGCTTCCCCTATATGCAAGCATCACAAGTCTTTTTTCATTCACATTTCAAAATGGGGATATCCATGACTGTATTAATCTTATATATCCTTTCCATTTATTTTTGGTTAATGTTCCCCATTCTTAGATGACACAATTTGTTTTCATCTTCAATAGACAGATAGTAATAGTTCTCTTTACTGTCAACCTGATATAAGTTTCCATCTGTTTTGCATACTTTCATGATAGAATTCCCTGTCTTTCCCTTTATAGTGCATCTATTATGATTGGAAGTTACTATAATCTATGAGTCACAGAGTTTACTCACACTAATGAGATTGTGATGTAGACTATCTATATAAAGAACTTAAGTCTTATTTAGATCTCTATTGGCCAGTATAGTATTTCCACTACCTTTAATCATCAAAGCACAATCATTAGCAAACCTCATTGTTCCATCAACCTTCTTCTTAATTTTATTTAAAATGTTTTTATTTCCTGTCATATGAGATGATAATATGTTATCAAGAATCTAGGTGTTGCTGCTCTTTGTATCTTTGGGAGCTTCTTCTACAAGATTGGATTTCTCAATTTTCTTCTTCTCTTTCCATGAGATATTGGATTTAGCACAGTACCTTGATTTTCTTTCAATTATTTCTTCTATATAATCATATTATTTACACCCACACTCTTCCTCTAGAGAAGAAAACATGTTTTTGAGAAAACCCCCATATGGTTTGTGAGTATTGACCCGTCTCGGAGAGTTGTATGAATTTCTCCAATCATATCCTTTCCTGCAATACATAGCTTTATGGACAAAGTTAGAACATTAAAAACAGTATCCATAGAAAATATTTATTCTATATGATGTAGGATATGAAATCGATATCCTTTACTGACTTCCCAGATCTTCCCTATTCAAATAGATCCTTTCCTCTTCACAATATGACATGGTATGGCCTAGATATCCACAGAACTGACACTTCATGAGAGGAAATGTCTTCTCACTTATATTTCTCCTCATGCCTTCTTCCATGGGAAAATAGTTTGACTGAATTTAATTTCTAAAATCTCAAGGATAATCTTCAGTTCTTCTTTTAGTTTGTACTGATGGTTTCTTTTTCAGCACTTCTGGAAACTTTTCAACATGTCCAACTTTCATCTGGTCTTTCTTTTGGCTCACTTTATTTCTAGTAGTTGATGTCTGAACTTCACAAATGATTACACTATTACCCATACAAGAGGGAATTTGATCACTCAAGATCTATTTAACCTCATATGACCCTCTCTTAGCTCTTTTCATCAAGTCAGCATCTGAGAATTTTCCAAATGGTATTTTCTTCTTTTTTTCTTTTAGGTTTGATTCACTCTCAAGTTTTCTCCTAATAGAAACAACTTCCTCTTCAAGTCACTATATAGTATTGGACTTATCCTCTAGTCTAAAGGTAAGGTCGTTGATGAGCTTTTCATGTTCTTCGATTCTGATCTTTATTTCCACTACATCATCAATCCTTTCAAGAATTGTTGACCGCACATTCAGAAGTTATTCCAGTCATTCGATTTCAGCTTCAAGATGATCAATATTTTTTTATGATTATTACACCATTTCTTTCCACTTGTTTCATCTCTTACGCATATTCTCAAGCTTACCAAAAGAATCCTTAAGCTATAACTTGTGATCTAAATTAGTTGTAAACTGGTTATCTCTAGATTTATATATCAATGGTTCTTACTTTTCAATGGTATCCATCATGGAAGCATGGTTTCCATTTTTAAATTTTACTTCTTCTTCTTTATATAATTCGTTATCATCATCTTGCTCTTCAGAGACAAAGTCTTCTTTTGTACTTTCTTTCCATATTTGAAGTCTCCATTTTTGAAAAAACTTTTTCGAGGCTTCTCATTATTTTTAGCTTCACTCTCTTCATCTTTGAACTTTCTTGAGCACTGAGAGGCAATGTGCCCAACTATTCTAAAATAAAAGCAATCCAGAGGTAACTTACCATCAAATTTCCAATTTCCCTTTTTGAAATTTTTAGAAATAAGAGAAAGAATTTATTTTTCTTCGTCATCTTAACCACTACTATCTCTAGAAATTTTTAGTTTTCCCATGGATTTGAATTCCATTTCCTTCATCACACGAGTCATGGCATCTTCTAGTTTGACTCTCAATTCATATGCTACCAGGATACTTAGAAGATCATCCATAGAAAGTTTTGAAATATCTATTTCCTCAAGGGATGAAACCTTTTCATTGTAAAGGGGTGGAACTCTTCTCAAGATTTTCTTTACAATATTAATGTCTTTGATTTCTTCTCATAGACCTCGAATTGCTCCTACCACTTCAGTAATTTGATTGAAGAAAGAATATGAATTCTCATAAGGATGCATGTTCATATCATCAAACCTATTGTCCAGGACTTGATGTTTTTTCTCCTTCACTTTGTTATATCCTTCTTAAGTATTTTCAAGT
This sequence comes from Viscum album, assembly GCA_963277665.1. Classification (NCBI taxonomy): domain Eukaryota; kingdom Viridiplantae; phylum Streptophyta; class Magnoliopsida; order Santalales; family Viscaceae; genus Viscum; species Viscum album. Next base: position 1,841,889,910 of record OY728156.1, read on the forward strand.
TTATCCCACAAAGACTTTGCTGAGGTGAAACTCATCACCTTTAGATAGATCTGATCAGAAAGAGCCACAGTTAGAGCATTGTGATATTTAGTATCTACATCAAGAACTTTTCTATCTGTATCAGTCATAGCAACCCCTTTTGGATCAATAACTTATATTACCTACACCATAGAAAATAGTACTTCCATTCCAAGAGATATTATATGAGATCTCATTATGTTCTTCCATATATAAAAATTACTTCCATTGAAGAGAGGGATTCCCCGGGAATTGGATGAATTCTCCATGACAGAAAAAGATAGATCTAACACAAGTAACATTTACCCTACGATACCACTTGTAGGACCCCGAGACACCCTAAGAGGGGAGGGGTGAATCAGGTTGTCAAATTTTTCTTTTAAATCAAAGATTTTGTTCCCACATCGGTAGGAACTCATTAAACCTATAAGATTGAAGAGAAAATAAATCAAATAATCACATGCATAGAGACCACACAACACTTTTACTTGGTTCACCAGTAAGGGCTATGTCCAAGGAGCATATACTGATAGTGTATTCTTCATACCAAAATCCACTAAACTTCACTTGTTGTGGAATACAAAGGTTTGGTCACATTAACTCTGTTCCAAACTCACTACCTTTACAATGTTTTAGGGGTAGCCCACTGCTTCCCTTGGAACACTTCTGTCGACACCCCCTATCTCACTACTTTGAGAGCTGTCTGAATCGGTTTATTAACTTGAAGGTCGCTTCAATTATTTGGCATTAAAGACTTTGTCCCTAACATAGTATAGAAATTTTCTTGCACCATAGACCAAAGTTGATGCGCTTTCAATACCCTATTCACTAAAACAGATATTCAAAACTACTCTTCGTGAAGCCTCTTTGTGAGAAACACTCCTTCACGAAGCACCCATGCCTTTGCGGAACAAACTACCTTGGCGAAGCACCCCTGTCTTCACAAAACAAACTACCTTCACAAAGAACACCTGCCTTCATGGAACTACTTTCACGAAACTCACTAATTCATTGAAGAATACCTCATTTTGGTGAAATACCCTTATATCAAAAGCATGGTCATCAGTTAAGACTAATAGTCTCTTCACGATGCACCAGCTCGCTTAAAAATCCTATTCGTGAAGCTCTTCATGAACTCAAATCATCTCCATATTTTCCGTCAAAACTTCGATGAAAATGAAGAGGGGTAGCCTCATATTTATAGGCTCGACCATTCTTGAATCTCCACCACCTCTTTGCAGGTTTTCTGGATCATCAAACACATCTTCACGGTGCTTCTCCCTTCGTAGAGAACCATAGAAATTATTTTTTCGCAAATATCATCGTCATCATGAAGCCTTTCATCAATTCCCTTCATAGTACCCATAAAATTCTAAAATCATTCTATCAACGACCATAGATACCAAAATTTTTAATCATGAAGAACTCCATCACCAATCGTGAAGCCCGTCGTAATCATGAAGCACACCAGCAGAACACTTTATGTCTTCATGAAATGCAATTTGTAAATCCCATATTTGCAAAACTCATGCCTTTTCAATATTTTCATAAGGGCTCAAAGAAAAACCACTTTCCACATTGAAATATAACTTCCAAATTTTAGACCCCAAAAATTTGGCAAACACTGGTAAACGACGCCACCTTCAGTAATACTTTTGGATTAAACTGTATGATACCTTTCCTTGCAATATCTGAGATCATTCATGTAAGGATTGACAAAAAACACAAACCAAACTTCATTTCCAGTAAATAATAAGTCTCGTTCCAACAATATTTACTGTACCAAAACTTCAAGATGTTATACTATACTAAGAATTCTCACATAGACTTATCCCTAGGGTTTTAACTAAAGTTCTATTATCCCAAACCCCAAATAAAATTTTTATTATTACCATAACATTAAATAATATAATATGAAAATGGTTATCTATACCTTTGAAATTATGACCAAAAGTCACTTATAAACCATTCAATTATCCTCAAAAACATCATAATCTCTAAATTTATCTAAAACCTTCTCTAATATATATTATCGTTCTCTAGAACTGTACTCTTAGGTCTTCTGCCTAAAACACTTACTTATATATTGGATTTGATGCCAATTGTATATTCCTAAACACAATTATCCCAAAATAACATGGCTTAAAGAAAAAATTCCATTACATACACTCCAAATTCATTTTAGGTCTATAGATTTAGAGAATTAGGTAAAAAAATAAACTAATAAATACCAAGTAGTTTCTCAAGTAAATGATAGTTTTCAACTAAAATAAACTAAAAAATATATAGGAATCCTTCAATGTATCTAAAAATTTATCCCCAAAATCTATCTTATTATACATATCATGTGTAATTATTTTCTTCATAACCTGGGAAAATTAAAACATAAGAAGGGGTGAGATCAAAATCATAGTAAGGGAAAATATATAACTAAGGTAATCATGACATAAACATGGCATAAATATTATTTTAGGAGTAAGTAACCATTATAATTCCATAATAAACTGAAACTAAGATAATTATATATCCATTACAATAAATGAAAACATGGATATTTCTAATTATTGATCACATAATCATGGAGTTCTTAATGTCAGGCATCAAAACATGTTGTCAATATCTTCTTCCAAGACACAATAGAGATATAGGGAGTGGTATACACCAAAACCCAAACTATTTTTCCTTAAGATACTTGTAGATGCATCAAGGGGATATTTTATACCATGCCCCACCCATAACTTGTTTAATTATAATTCATTCATCATATGAGAAAATGAATAAATAATATATAATCACATTTTCAAATAATCATCTATATTATAATAATAATATACAGAACACGAATATCTTTCCCCATGTCAGTAAAATGGATAACATGATCATAACACATCCAAATAAAGAATATTTATAGTTAGAAAATACATATTCATCTTTCCAATAATCATTTTTATTCGAATAACAATATACACAACACCAATAATTTTCCCCATGCCAATAAAATGGTTAACATGATCATAACTCATCTAGAGAAAGAAGGTGGATGGTTAATCAATACGAACTCAAATTTCCTAGGTAATCAATAAAAATATATATCAAAATAAAAATTATATGAATATTCAATAGTTCCTTAATAAATAAATATAATAACTTTCTATGTAAGCATCCCTCAATTTAAAGTCTTATGGATTAGTGGTATACAGTTAAGTCAATACTAAAATAACATGATCATAATCCATCCAGAGGAAGAATGTGGATGGTTGAAAAATAAATAAAACTTATCATAACAAATGAAACTCATAAGGAGGTTTACATAGATGAAAACATCCATACAAAATAATTCTTTGAATGGTATCACCCAATATGGTATCAAGAATTAAATTGTATGATGCCACGAACTTAATCGTCTAAATTATAATATATATATATATTAGATAATAAATCATGTAACATAAATCCCATGAGTGTAAATCAATTAGAATACGAAAATTAAAATACAGTTGAAAACATAATAGAGCTTTTAGAAAAAAAATTAACATAAAATACAAATTGCATGTCACTATTTAAAGTAACTTTTAAAAAGGTAAATTCAAATATTTTGAAAAAATATATTTTAAAAATAATCTTAAACAATTTATCCTTTAAAATTACATAAATTTTTGTATATTAAATTTATGTCTAAAGATACAAAATTTTATTATGAAATTAACCTTGTTAATATTTTGAAATTACCTTTATTGAAAACCCACATTGTAAAAAGAGAAATAAAACCTTATTTTCATTAACACTTAATTTTCCAAAATATTATTATAAAATAAAATCTAGTAATGTATTAGGTTGCTATGACCCAATTATATAAAAATTAATTTCATTACAAAACAATATAACTAAAGGAAATGATACTTGAGTTATCAATATCCCTTACGAGCATCATACACCTTGAAGTCAAAAATATTTCAAAAAGGTATATTATATTGTGGAAATGTAAATTCATATAAAAAATATAATAACACATAATTTAGTCAATTGGTATAATAAACCCAAATTTTAATTCATAGAGGAATATCATAACTCAATTATTGTAAATTGAGTTACAAAAAAGCTTTACAATTGGGGTAATAATTGATTAAAAATTCATTTAAAGAAAAGGAACTGATTTAAATTATAATTTCCCATGAATAAAAAAATATAAATATACATCCATGGTTATTAAATATATCATTAAAATTAAAACACATTGTATAACATAAATATGTCTCAAGGAATTCGGGTTTGAGACAAAGAACTCTTACAAATTGAGTAACATTTTAATCAAACTTCCTTGTAAGAGAGATATTTTAATTGAGTATAAAATATCATTATTAAAATATAATTAATGATATGATATATCAAATTGGAATTATATAAACCATATAAATTAAATTAGGTGCATAATACCGAACATGTCTCAAAGAGATGAATTTGAGATAAAAACCTTTTATTCCAAATTCATTCTGTGGATGCACATAACTTCCTGAATAATAAAATTAATTTTACTATATACCTTATAAAGAAAATTATTATTATATATTTAATTTAATATGGATCATTTATTATCATATGAAATTTATTTACTATATATCTTTTACTTATGTTTGCATGAAAATTGAATTGGTGTCAGCTTATTTTGATGATTTTAGCAATCAAAGATAATATTTCAATAAAATATTAAATTATTAATATAAAAATTACATAGACAAAAAAAATATTTAATTTCTTGTTAACTTATAATAATAATAGTATTTAAGTTTCCATATTCATCCATGATAGAGTTTTACATCATTATTCAAGTAGGTGGTTAAGTCGACCCAAATATGAACATGTTATATCATGATTGGTGAGTATGGTTAAGGAAATGTATAATATCATTATAACATAATAATAATGATGTTATTTAGATTTTTTAAGTTGTTTAATCATATTTGATATGGTTTTTATCAATAAATAAAATCAATATGAAAAATGAAAAATGTTACTTCATGGAGGTAGAGTCTTCCAAACGCATGATTAACATCCTTTTGTTTTTCAAAGTGGATGGAAATGAAAAAATAAAGATTATTGTATTAATATAATATAAATTTATTATAATAATGATACTTAGGTTAAAATCTCATTATGGTAAGGGTATTTTTGGATGTGAAATATTAAGGATTACGTAATACTCACTTTGGGACTTTGAACTTTCTCTTAAAAGTCTCTATGGAAATGAAGTGATTATGATAACAAATTGAGACCAGAGGCCTATGTAAATTAGATATTATTATATGAAAATAAAAATGGTATATTTACAAGAAGTAATTTTATATAATGGGTGTGGCATAAAGGGGTGGAAGTGTCCCTTTTTATAATTGAAGAAAAGGGCACTTTTGAGAAAACCCTTTAATTTTCAATGATATCATTAAACTATTCAAGGGTAAAAGAATCAAAAGATAATAAAGAATTTATTTTTGGGTTATATTGGTTCTATAATTCCACAAAAATTTATCTCCACTCATGTTTTAAACTTCTTGTAAGGCATTTTATCTTATTTTTTTACTTTTACATGTTTTTGTTTTTACCATGCTAAAAATATTTCAACAAAGTAATTTATGTTATAATAAAAATATAAAATAGACCCTATTTGTAAATTTTTATATTATAAAACTAAATTTAATCTCAATTAAATTTTATTCAATTTATAAATAAGATAAATTTTACTTTTAAATTAAAACATTTTATATATAGAAAAACTTTTTGTAGAAAAATATTGTTTTCACTATTAAGGGTTCTTAATATTATTTACTATTGATTACTAGTTTAATGAGTGGTAATTTATTTAATTAGAATATTAAAAAATATAACAATTTAAATTTTTAGAATTGGTAAATTTATTTTTAAAAAAAATTACACAATATTAATAAAAAATTATTTAAAATTAATAACTTTACCATTACCATGGTGATTAACTTTAATCTAAATAGTTATACTTTTATGAAAAAAAATAAGCCTATTATATAATATGATCACTGTAACACCCGAGACTTTTATGTTATATAAACCATCAAAGGAATTTTTTTCTACACAACACTTGCTTGGCTTGCTTTACACGCAATCGCGACCTTCCTCGATAGCTTGCGTCGTACGCAATACCGAGTTTCACTAAACAACAATATGCTATTAAAACTAGCTGTTATGAATAGTAATAACCACTTTTTGAAATTTTACAATTTTTTTTTTCAAAATGGACTTCATTTTTGGACTCAGAATATCGAAATTAGCCTAGGGTGAAATTTTGGTATTTTTCTGAAAACTTTCAATTTTTGATGAATAGTGAAACCACTAAGTGGTAGGTTAAAAACTGAATTTTGCATAAAACTTAATTTTACCGCTTCTGTGAATGGAATTTCGAAAATCCGACAGACACAGTTGATATCAGTAAGTAAAATGTGGTTCAATGAGATAAAAATAATTTTTTGGTGAATAGTAACTTTTTACGATTTTTACCGCGGTTAATAGTAAATAGGGTAACTAAGGGTAAATATGATATTAATATTACCCTAACACATGTCCTAATTCTATTGGACAAGTGTAATTCGACCAAAAACAAACTTAGGAATAAAATATGACCATTTAGGCCCACTTGGATTAGATTAGGACATTTATTATTAATTTATTTAAAGAAGGGTTAAAATAGTTAAAATCAATGTTTAATAAGTAAATCATTTTTAATATGGGGTTATACATAAGATAAATTCGATTTTAAATATTCATTAGAAAGCTAAAAAGATTTCCTACTTGATGGTATTTTATTTGTAATTTTTAGACATCAAATAATTTAATTTATTTATGACACAAAGATGATGCAGTAATTATCTTATTAATGAAATATTGACAAAATTGATAATATAAATACCAAAATAAATGTAATTTAAGACTTTTTATGAATTCCACTAATTTTATAGGTTACTATGATATATTAATGTTGATTTAATCAACTTGGTTCGAACATATAATTCTGTTATGACTTTCACAAAAATCATATATCAAATAGTGTCAAAATTGACACAAAATAGTTTTAAAATCAAATATTATATTATTAATTGTTATTTTATTCCTAAAAATCTAAGGTTCAGCCAAATGACTTATATAAGGATATATATATTAATAATAAACAATTTGGGGTTCGTTTGGCATGTTATAGTAAGTGTATTAACCATATAGTGAAAGAAAACAAAAAGACACGGTAAAAGTTAAATTAATTAACTTAGAGTTAAATCTAATTGATAAGGTTAAAATAATACCCTAAACTTGTCTAAATCTTATTGGTTGATAGGATTTCGACCCATCCCCACTTTATCTTCGAAATAAGACCCTTTGGAACCATTATAAACCGATTTTGACTTTAATATAAAATAATATTTTGAGATATTCCTAAGGTGCCCCTCTCCTCCCTTATAAAAGGGAACCTCCTCCCCCTCCTCCTCACACCAATTTGAGCACTCAAGCTCGGCCAACCCCTGCCCTTTTCTCCTCTACACATCCCTAGAATAATCCTAGAGGTCCTGGTCTTCTCCAAAGACCAATCTTAGTTCCTTAAGTGGAGGATTCAAAGAGGCGTTCCAAAGAAGAGGTAATATCCATTACCGATCTTTTCAATTTCTTTCGTCTTCAACTTCTTCTTCTTTAGTTGTTTCATGACAAAGTAATAACATCAGTATTACTTACATACTGATATGTTATTATAAATATGAAAGAACCCTAATTCACCTTCTATCCATCCTACGGAAAAATGAAATCACCGCGCGTGCGTACGTACGGAATACCGTCTCCACGCCGTGGTGTAATCTATTTTCCACCATCACCTTACAAGGATGGGTATAATGGTGTAATGAGTAACTATATATGATTATTTTGAAGTAATATTTATACTGAAATAATATATATATACTCCAATACAATTCCACGATCATAGGAACGATATCATCACTCGTGCGTACATACGGAATACCGTCTCCACGATGTGATGCGACTCGTTCTACATGATCTTCATTTCATAATGATTATATAAATGAATTGAATGAATGAATATGGTATATACTACACTAATACCATTCTGGAAATGAATTATCTATAACCTAAAGATAAGAATAAGAATTTATTCAACAAAACATGCATAAGAACAAAAAGTTATAAAGACCCGAGTAACAAGTAACAATGAAATATTACTAACAAGAAGCTAATAATATGACCATATATGATATCATATCAATATGTATGATTCTGGAATAAGTCAATAACATTATTTAAACCATTATACAGGGGCTTCAGACACGAACAAAGCAAATCGGACCTAAGGTAAGGGAAAATACCACAATCTCATTTTTATCCGAGATTGTTTATTCGTATGTATTTACTGGGGTGTATTTTATCATCCACATCCATGTTCCCTCAATATGTAATATTGCTTCCATCCACTTAGAATAGTCTAAATCCAATTTTACCCTTAGGTGAGTTTTTAGTAAAGAATATGAAAGGAATCTTTTGTTTTTTTCGTACGAGGTACTTTTTGACTTTTCCGACAAAAGTACGAAGATTGTTTTTTTTAACTTATACGGCATGAATGGATTTTTAAAACATTATTTCCAAGAAACTTCCTTTACAAGTTTTCAAGTTTATTTTTAATCAACTTCATTTATTTTAAAGTTGTATGACATGTTATGAAAGGAAAAAATGTTTTTGAAGAAGAAAGGATATTTTCCTCAAGAATGAAGTTCAAGTATTTTATCAAAATTATTTTCCATCTAAGATAATAAAAGGGTTCTGTTTTTATCCCTATTATTACATTGAGTTGATCATGTTGTGATGGAATTATTTTTATGAATTCCTTTATCTTATATGAATTGATTTATGATGTCATGATGTTTCAAGAATCCCATTTCTGTTACATGTGTTATGCGATGATGTATGATTTATGATTATGTGGCACACATAAGAAAGGATTCATTATAAGATGGGTGGGACCTATATCTCCCTCCAATGAATTGGGTAAAAATTTTATATCTCATGAGATAGACATGGCTGGAACGGAAGGTTATTTCGGTTCAGTGATACAGGACTGAAACGAGGAGTGAACTCGGTTCAGAAAGGGACTTTTTCCACTAAGATAGTCTTGGCAATGAGTCATGACTAACAAGAAATGATTTTCCATGATTATGTGTGCATGCCACAAAGTTTCAAGTTTTATGTTATGATTATGGGGATCTCATTTTCACTTCTATGATTTATTCCATGTTAAGATATTATGATCTCTTTTGCAGGTTTTGATTTTCATAAAGATATGATATGATTTTTATTTCCTTTATTTGCCCTTGCTGAGCATTTGAGCTCACCCTTTTATGTTTTCTTTTCCCCAGGTCAGGAAGATGGATATTAAGTAGAATATGCTAAAAGGGACCCTAGATATGATGAAATAAATAGGAGACACTGTAGAAGATTTATGAACCAGTTGTTTATGTTTCCCAGTTTCTAAAGACACTATACCTATACGGTCCTTTGTGGTTTTGTCATATATTGTAATAAGTGTGCTTCAATTTCAAAGTATTAACAATGTATGTAAAGTATGGGTCGTTATAGTTGGTATCAGAGGAAAGGTATAGTCAACCTTTGGAAACTAGGATTTGAAAGCCTTAGTAAGAACCCTAAGGATATGTCTAAGCATAGAACACAATCTTAGTGTTTTAGAAATAGCCATGAATAACCTAGGATAAGACCTTAATCATGAAAATTTTATTCTTGAATTATGTGGTTTTCCTATTATAATTAGTGTTTCTCACACTATTCTTCTTGGTTTTAGTCAATGGCTGGAACCCGAAGGAACCGTGTTAATGCGGAATGCGATGGGCAATGCAATGATTGTCCCCTGAGCAACCAAACGATATGGGAGCTGGAATGAAAAATCTTGTAGCAATGATCACACAACTTTCTCAAGCTATGAATCATGCAGGATTTCCAAACGAGCAAAGGAGGGAGCAACATTCTGTTGAATCCTTCATGAGGCAGCGTCCACCTTCTTTCAGCGGGTCTACTGATCCATTAGTTGCTGAACAATGGATTAGTACTACTGAAAAGATATTTTCAGTTCTTCAATGTTCTGAACATGATAAAGTCATCCTAGCAGTGTATCGTTTGGAAGGAGATGCTGATCAATGGTGGAATCTTGTTAAGAATACGAGGCAAAGGGATGAAATTGAGTCTATGGAATGGGACGAGTTCAAGAACTTATTTTTCAATAAGTACTTCCCTCGTATTCTCCGAACAAAGATGGAGAAAGAGTTTCTTGAACTGAAGCAAAGGGATGATGAATCTGTTGGTACCTATAAAGCAAATTTTACAAGACTTGCAAGGTACGCTTCTGGTATTATTATCCAACCTGAGAGTAAGATCGATCGATTCTTTAGTGGCTTAAAACCAAGTCTTCGAAGGGCGTTAGCCATAAGGGACTTCAATAGCTATGAGGAAATCGTTCGATGTGCTCTCAAAGTCGAGATGGAGATTGGAGTAACCCATCAGTCACATGGGTTTGATAAGAAGAGGAAGATGGAATTCAAAGAAAAATCTAAAGAGCACACGGAAAAGAAGATGAGCTTTTCCTTATGCTCAAAGTGTGGAAAGAAACATGGAGGGAGTTGTCTTAAAGGGACAAGTAAATGTTTTAAATGTGGAAAAGAAGGTCATCGGGCATTTGAATGCCGTGATAATGGGAAGAAGATGTCTAATGATGCAAACAAAGGAAGGGATACACAGAATGAACCTACTACACTTCAATGTTTCAAGTGCAAGGAGATGGGGCATTATGCCAATCAATGCCCAAATCCAAGGGTTGATGATGATGGTCGACGTCAACAAAATCTTAAGGCTAAAGACAAAGGAAAGTCACATGCAATTTCTATCAGCGATGTGGAGTTCGATAACGATGTGGTGAAAGGTACACTTACCATCCACTCTAAAGTAGCAAATGTTTTATTTGATTCTAGATCCACCCACTCTTTTATTTCTGAAGACTTTTCTAATGGTATCACCGTATTACCTCAACAATTAGATGTTGAGTTAGCTGTGACAACACCTAATGGCACATCAATCGCATCAAAAGTTTATAATTCTTCTCCAATCGAAGTTTGTGGGAAAGTGCTTCCTGCAAATCTTGTGATCCTTCCTTTAGTGGAATTTGATGTGATTCTTGGCATGGATTGGATTTCTCTACATGGAGCTCATATCAATTTCCAAAGAAGGGAAGTCACATTTCATATTCCAGATCAATCTACGATCGTCTATCAATGCAAGGATGAACATAACATTCTAGTGGAAATTTCTTCCATCTTATGGGTATTGATTCCACTAAATGAAGGTTATTTATCTCAAATGGTTGGTGAGAAACTCACGATTAAGAATATGCCCATTGTACGGGAGTTTGATGATGTCTTTCCGGAGGAATTTCCGGGTCTTCCAGCAAATCGTGAAGTTGAGTTTTCAATAGAACTCGTACCGAGTGCATTGCCTATTTCAAAGACACCTTATAGAATGGCCCCAATTGAGTTGCAGGAATTGAAGAAGCAACTCCAAGAGAATCTTGATAAGGGATTCATACGCCCTAGTGCGTCACCTTGGGGAGCACCTATTCTATTTGTTAAGAAGAAAGATGGATCAATGAGACTTTGCATTGATTATCGAGAACTTAACAAGATCACTATCAAGAAAAAATATCCTCTCCCACGCATTGATGACTTATTTGACCAACTACGCGGAGCTCAATACTTTTCCAAGATTGATCTTCGTTCAGGGTATCATCAATTAAGGGTAAAAAGGGAGGATATACCAAAGACGGCTTTCCGTACAAGGTATGGACACTATGAATTTATAGTGATGCCATTTGGTCTTACTAATGCCCCTGCTATCTTCATGGATCTAATGAATAGAGTCTTTAGAGACTATCTTGATCAATTTGTGGTAGTCTTTATAGACGATATTCTTGTTTATTCAAAGAGCAAGGAAGAGCATGAAGATCACTTGAGAATTATATTGAAGACCCTGAGAAAGGAGAAGCTTTATGCCAAATTTACCAAGTGTGAATTTTGGCTTCAAAAAGTTGCATTTTTTGGGTCATATAATCTCAAAAGAGGGGATATCTGTGGATCCAGCAAAAACAGAGGTTATCGAAAGATGGTCAAGACCAGCAACAGTAACTGAGATCCGAAGTTTTCTTGGTTTGGCTGGATATTATCGACGTTTTGTAAAAGATTTTTCACGATTATCTAATCCAATCACCAAGTTGACTCGGAAGGGAGTTAAGTTTGTCTGGACAGAGGAATGTGAAGAGAATTTCAAGGAGTTGAAAAGAAGGTTATCTAGTGCACCTGTGCTCACACTGCCTTGTAGTGGAGAAAGGTTTTTGATCTACAGTGATGCATCCAAGAAGGGATTGGGGTGTGTTCTTATGCAAAATGATATGGTGATAGCTTATGCCTCACGACAGTTGAAAATCCATGAGCAAAATTACCCAACACATGATTTGGAGTTGGCTGCGGTAATCTTTGCATTAAAGATTTGGAGGCATTACCTTTATGGTGAAAGGTGTGATATTTATACTGATCATAAAAGTTTAAAGTATATTTTCACACAAAAGGAGTTGAATATGCGTCAAAGAAGATGGTTGGAGCTGATTAAGGATTATGACTGCTCAATCCATTACCACCCTGGGAAAGCAAACAAGGTGGCAGATGCATTAAGTCGACAAGACCATGCTAGTTTATCCATGATGAGGATCACAAAAGAGCCAATATTTATGGATTTACAAAGGATGGATCTTGGAATTATAATGGAAGGGGAAAAATCTTATCTTTCTCAAATGAATGTTCAACCATCTATACATGTGAAGATTAAAGAGGCACAGAAAGAAGATGTCGAGTTACAAAAGAGGGTGAGAAATGTTCCTGAATTCAACCTTGATTGTGATGGGATAATAAAGTTCAGGAATAGGGTTTGTGTTCCTCCCATCCCCGAATTAAAGAAGGAGCTGCTGGATGAGGCTCATAGTTCTTCATTCTCTATTCATCCTGGAAGCACGATGATGTATAGGGACCTGAAAGAGTACTTCTGGTGGGATGGCATGAAAAGAGATGTTGCTGAATATGTCTCTCGATGCTTGGTTTGTCAACAAGTTAAAGCTGAGAAACAGAAGTCTAAGGGGATGTTACAACCATTACCCATAACCGAATGGAAATGGGAAAACATCACTATGGACTTTGTCACAGGACTTCCTAAAACATCCAAAGGCAATAATGCTATTTGGGTCATAGTTGATCGTCTTACAAAGTCTGCACACTTCATTCCTATTAGAGAGGATTTCTTTCTAGATCAGCTTGCCAGGATATATGTAAAGGAAGTGGTAAGATTGCATGGAGTACCACTTTCTATTATATCTGATCGGGATCCGAGATTTATCTCGAAGTTCTGGCGAAGTCTTCGGCATACTCTGGATACAGAGTTGAGTTTCAGCACTGCTTATCATCCCCAGACAGACGGTCAGTCTGAGAGAACAATTCAAACCCTAGAAGATATGTTGAGAGCTTTCTCTATGGATTTCAAAGGAGGTTGGGATCAACACCTACCTTTGGTGGAATTTTCTTATAATAATACCTTTCACTCCAGTATTCATATGGCTCCTTATGAAGCTCTCTATGGAAAGAAATGCAGGACTCCAACTTGCTGGGATGAAGTTGGGGAAAGAAAGCTATTAGGACCTGATCTCGTTGATTAAATGGCAGAAAAAGTCAGATCTATTCAACAACACATAAGAGCAGCTCAGAGTCGACAGAAAAGTTATGCCGACAACCGAAGAAAAGACCTAGAGTTTGAAGTGGGTGATAAAGTGTTCTTACGAATATCTCCCTGGAAGTGGGTTATGAGATTTGGAAAGAAGGGGAAGTTGAGCCCTAGATATATCGGTCCTTTCGAAATACTGGATCGTGTTGGGAAGGTAGCTTATCGATTGGCGCTTCCACCGAATCTCTCTCAAGTTCACGATGTGTTCCATGTATCTCTCCTGAGAAAGTACATACCAGATCCATCACATGTACTCAGCTCAGAAGTTGTACCGCTGGAGCAAGATCTTTCTTATGAAGAACAGCCGATAGAGATTCTGGATCGTAGCGAAAAAGTCCTACGAAACAAGACCACTCGATTGGTGAATGTTTTATGGAGGAACCACCAACTTGAAGAAGCTACATGGGAGCTTGAGGATATGATGAGGGAGAAGTATCCTCATTTGTTTGTTACAAAGTGACGAATTTCGAGGGAGAAATTCTTTTTAAGGGGGGTAGAATGTAACACCCGAGACTTTTATGTTATATAAACCATCAAAGGAATTTTTTTCTACACAACACTTGCTTGGCTTGCTTTACACGCAATCACGACCTTCCTCGATAGCTTGCGTCGTACGCAATACCGAGTTTCACTAAACAACAATATGCTATTAAAACTAGCTGTTATGAATAGTAATAACCACTTTTTGAAATTTTATAAATTTTATTTTTCAAAATGGACTTCATTTTTGGACTCAGAATATCGAAATTAGCCTAGGGTGAAATTTTGGTATTTTTCTGAAAACTTTCAATTTTTGATGAATAGTGAAACCACTAAGTGGTAGGTTAAAAACTGAATTTTGCATAAAACTTACTTTTACCGCTTCTGTGAATGGAATTTCGAAAATCCGACAGACACGGTTGATATCAGTAAGTAAAATGTGGTTCAATGAGATAAAAATAATTTTTTTTGGTGAATAGTAACTTTTTACGATTTTTAGCGCGGTTAATAGTAAATAGGGTAACTAAGGGTAAATATGATATTAATATTACCCTAACACATGTCCTAATTCTATTGGAAAAGTGTAATTCGACCAAAAACAAACTTAGGAATAAAATATGACCATTTAGGCCCACTTGGATTAGATTAGGACATTTATTATTAATTTATTTAAAGAAGGGTTAAAATAGTTAAAATCAATGTTTAATAAGTAAATCATTTTTAATATGGGGTTATACATAAGATAAATTCGATTGTAAATATTCATTAGAAAGATAAAAAAGATTTCCTACATGATGGTATTTTATTTGTAATTTTTAGACATCAAATAATTTAATTTATTTATGACACAATGATGATGCAGTAATTATCTTATTAATGAAATATTGACAAAATTGATAATATAAATACCAAAATAAATGTAATTTAAGACTTTTTATGAATTCCACTAATTTTATAGGTTACTATGATATATTAATGTTGATTTAATCAACTTGGTTCGAACATATAATTCTGTTATGACTTTCACAAAAATCATATATCAAATAGTGTCAAAATTGACACAAAATAGTTTTTAAATCAAATATTATATTATTAATTGTTATTTTATTCCTAAAAATCTAAGGTTCAGCCAAATGACTTAGATAAGGATATATATATTAATAATAAACAATTTGGAGTTCGTTTGGCATGTTATAGTAAGTGTATTAACCATATAGTGAAAGAAAACAAAAAGACACGGTAAAAGTTAAATTAATTAACTTAGAGTTAAATCTAATTGATAAGGTTAAAATAATACCCTAAACTTGTCTAAATCTTATTGGTTGATAGGATTTCGACCCATCCCCACTTTATCTTCGAAATAATACCCTTTGGAACCATTATAAACCGATTTTGACTTTAATATAAAATAATATTTTGAGATATTCCTAAGGTGCCCCTCTCCTCCCTTATAAAAGGGCACCTCCTCCCCCTCCTCCTCACACCAATTTGAGCACTCAAGCTCGGCCAACCCCTACCATTTTCTCCTCTCCACTTCCCTAGAATAATCCTAGAGGTCCTGGTCTTCTCCAAATACCAATCTTAGTTCCTTAAGTAGAGGATTCAAAGAGGCGTTCCAAAGAAGAGGTAATATCCATTACCGATCTTTTCAATTTCTTTCGTCTTCAAATTCTTCTTCTTTAGTTGTTTCATGACAAAGTAATAACATCAGTATTACTTACATACTGATATGTTATTATAAATATGAAACAACCCTAATTCACCTTCTATCCATCCTACGGAAAAATGAAATCACCCCGCGTGCGTACGTACGGAATACCGTCTCCACGCCGTGGTGTAATCTATTTTCCACCATCACCTTACAAGGATGGGTATAATGGTGTAATGAGTAACTATATATGATTATTATGAAGTAATATTGATACTGAAATAATATATATATACTCCAATACAATTCCACGATCATAGGAACGATATCATCACTCGTGCGTACGTACGGAATACCGTCTCCACGATGTGATGCGACTCGTTCTACATGATCTTCATTTCATAATGATTATATAAATGAATTGATTGAATGAATATGGTATATAATACACTAATACCATTCTGGAAATGAATTATCTATAACCTAAATATAAGAATAAGAATTTATTCAACAAAACACGCATAAGAACAAAAAGTTATAAAGACCCGAGTAACAAGTAACAATGAAATATTACTAACAAGAAGCTAATAATATGACCATATATGATATCATATCAATATGTATGATTCTGGAATAAGTCAATAACATTATTTAAACCCTTATACAGGGGCTTCAGACACGAACAAAGCAAATCGGAACTAAGGTAAGGGAAAATACCACAATCTCATTTTTATCCGAGATTGTTTATTCGTAAGTATTTACTGGGGTGTATTTTATCATCCACATCCATGTTCCCTCAATATGTAATATCGTTTACATCCACTTACAATAGTCTAAATCCAATTTTACCCTTAGGTTATTTTTTAGTAAAGAATATGAAAGGAATCTTTTGTTTTTTTCGTACGAGGTACTTTTTGACTTTTCCGACAAAAGTACGAAGAATGTTTTTTTTAACTTATACGGCATGAATGGATTTTTAAAACATTATTTCCAAGAAACTTCCTTTACAAGTTTTCAAGTTTATTTTTAATCAACTTCTTTTATTTTAAAGTTGTATGACATGTTATGAAAGGAAAAAATGTTTTTGGAGAAGAAAGGATATTTTCCTCAAGAATGAAGTTCAAGTATTTTATCAAAATTATTTTCCATCAAAGATAATAAAAGGGTTCTGTTTTTATCCCTATTATTACATTGAGTTGATCATGTTGTGATGGAATTATTTTTATGAATTCCTTTATCTTATATGAATTGATTTATGATGTCATGATGTTTCAAGAATCCCATTTCTGTTACATGTGTTATGCGATGATGTATGATTTATGATTATGTGGCACACATAAGAAAGGATTCATTATAAGATGGGTGGGACCTATATCTCCCTCCAATGCATTGGGTAAAGATTTTATATCTCATGAGATAGACATGGCTGGAACGGAAGGTTATTTCGGTTCAGTGATACAGGACTGAAACGAGGAGTGAACTCGGTTCAGAAAGGGACTTTGTCCACTAAGATAGTTTTGGCAATGAGTCATGACTAACAAGAAATGATTTTCCATGATTATGTGTGCATGCCACAAAGTTTCAAGTTTTATGTTATGATTATGGGGATCTCATTTTCACTTCTATGATTTATTCCATGTTAAGATATTATGATCTCTTTTGCAGGTTTTGATTTTCATAAAGATATGATATGATTTTTATTTCCTTTATTTGCCCTTGCTGAGCATTTGAGCTCACCCTTTTATGTTTTCTTTTCCCCAGGTCAGGAAGATGGATATTAAGTAGAATATGCTAAAAGGGACCCTAGATATGATGAAATAAATGGGAGACACTATAGAAGATTTATGAACCAGTTGTTTATGTTTCCCAGTTTCTAAAGACACTATACCTATACAGTCCTTTGTGGTTTTGTCATATGTTGTAATAAGTGTGCTTCAATTTCAAAGTATTAACAATGTATGTAAAGTATGGGTTGTTATAATCACATTGATCTAAAATTTAAAATAAATTTTTTATATTTAATATCTTCAAGTTATGAAATGTAATTTTTAATATAAGCGAATAAAAACAATTTTTAGAGTAAAATATCACTTAAGTTTCCAAAATATTACACATGGATTTAATGAATTTGACATGGTATTTTTAAATGATTTATTTTTCTTTATAAATATATATTTTTATATAGGAATGTTTTAAAAAACTTTGAATTCATTCTTTTATTATGATAATATGTGAAATTTTTAGCAATATTGATAATTTTTCACCATTAAACTAAAAATCAACTATTTCATAAAAATCCCGAAAAAATATTATTAAAGTAATATTGAAATTATGAATATAAAAATGATTTTTATTTTTTAAAATTAAATTATAAAATTTTAGAATATAACTTTTATATAAAAACACTAAAATATAATTAAATTTTTTTTCATAAGAAAATAACTTTTTAAAAAGTATATTATTTATTCTTATTTTTATTTTATATAAATTAATAATAAAATTTGTGCTAATATGTTATTCATATAAACAATATATTTTATAAATATTATATGTAGTTTCTTAAAAAACATAGAAAAAATGAATTTTTATAAAGGTTTTAAAGAATAAATTTGTAGTATTAGTTATTTAGCTATAGTGATTTAATTTATCAATTCCTTAGCATTGTTACGGGGCATTTTTTTTTTAATTATAAATATTTTTAATATTTATTTTATATCTATTTTCACCATCCAACTCTATGTATTCATTTTAATGGTTACATTTTTTTATTTTTCACTATGGTTTAGTATTGCGTGTGAATCAAGATATCAAACACATTAAATTTCAAAGATAAATATAATTTAAAAAGTCAGGGTGTTACATATTCAATTACAAGATGTAAAAAGGTATTATAGTTAATCCATTTCAATATTTGGAAAACATCAATTATAACTCCAATAAGAGAAAGGTACTTTGTATCATCCATTAATGATTATTTCATGAGATGTTGGGTGTACCCAATCAAGAGGAAGGGGAATATTTTCAAAGTCTTTAAAACATTTAATGTGTGGATGGATCTTGGATTTGGAAAGAGGACCAAGTGAACACTAAAATGGTGTAGAATATACAGGCAGGGAGTTTTATACTTTTTATTAATAGGATGGAATCAAAATACAGTTTATGGTGACATACACTCCACAATTGAATGAAGTGACAGAGCATATGAACAAAACCCTATTGAAAAACAAGGGTGGTGTTAAAGGTTTCAGGAGTTTCTATGTCATTCTGGGAATAAGTAGTGAAGTCTAAATGGTATGTGATCAATTTATCTCTTTCAGTAGTGATTGATCTAAAAAGACCAAGGGATATGTGTACTGGTAAACTTGTTGACTATTCTTGGTTAAATACATTTGGAAATATTGTATATGAATTTTTTAATGACCATAAAATATTAAAGTTTAACTCATGATAATTTTATTTTGTCTATTTTTGTTTACCCATTATCGTTTTAGGGGTTTTCCATAATACATGTGGTGTTATTTATTTTACATATTTTTTGAAAATTATTTTATCTTTATATTATTGTCACACCAGAGTGCTAGTCATTTTTTATCCCAACAAGTTGTATCATAGTGATGATCTAGGAAAATTTTGTTCATAATTTTTTTGACTATTAATTATTCTAATATATTTGAGTATACTTTGTGATTGTGACTCCTTTTGATCTTTCACATCAGAAAAAAAGTAGATTATCAAGTACATCTTTGTAAAATCACTATGGTTATAGAGTAACGGCATGTCCAGGTAGTGGTAAAATTCAAGATAGAAAAAATCAATAAGAATAATTTTATTTTGGGGAAAATAAATATGAAATTTATGGTGAAAATGTATAATTTCATACTAAAAATAGACAAAATATTGGCAAGTGCGAAAAAGGAAAAATGAAATGACATGGATGAAAATATTATTGCCAACATTCAATTAGCTCTGGATAATGGGGTGTTGTCACACATTTCAAATAAAAACAAGGTGAATGAGATACAATGTAATTTGATGAAGTTATATGAGACCATATAATAACTCATACATTTATATATGGAATTCTCCTTTCGATGTGTCATATTTAATAGTAAAGTATATTATAAAACAGATGCACCATATAATAAAAACAAAAAACAATGTAATATATTAATTTAATATAATAAGTTTAAATCAAACTATAATTAAATAAAAGTGTTAAATATAATTAAATAAATGTTTGATACAAATAAATATTACTTGTAGTTTCAGTAAAATATATATGTTTTATTTTTGATAAAATATATTTTTTGATAATTTAAAAGTTTAATTTGAATAAAAGGTTTTATAAGATATTAATTATTTTTATATAATGATAAAATTATTTTATGAAATCATAAATAATTTCTCTAAAGGTCAGAAATTTGATTTTGTCATAAAAATGTTATTTTTCAATAAATAAGGATTTTATTTCCAAAATTAAATTTCTCAAGTTTATAAAATTATTCTTATAAAATAAATTTTTTATTTAGAATTAATACATCATAATAATATTTCAGTGAATTTTTTGAATTTTTCTAAAAAAATTGTTTTTTGGTGAATAGTAAAAAATAAACTTTTTTACAAATACCATAAGTTGTATGAAATCATAATGATATAAGCATGACTTAAAATTTTATTAAACATTTTTATTTACCAAATATGTGTTTAAGGAGTATAATAATTAATTTAAAAACAATATATTGTATTTATAAACCTATGTTTAATGCTTGGAAACCTAAGTTATATTTTATTTTATTAAAAAACTATTTTTGTTCAATTTTATTTAATTAATTATTCACAAGATTTAATTCCATTTTAGCTTAGTTTTAAGGTCAAATAACTCTTATTTTTAATTATAAACTAGTAAATTTCATTGGAATCAATATTATTCATAATTATTTGTCCTAAATGATAAAATAATCAATATTTTGACCCAAAAATACCCCTCTTCTCAAGTACAAATACCCCTTCTACCTTACCTTGAAAAAACACTTCTCATACACTTATCAAAGACCAATATATTTCCATTTACCTCTCCTAAGACTCATAGTACCCTTAGGGATGTTTTAGAGTAACACAACCCCATGCCTTTAAAGCTTTAATGGAGGAGTTAATTTTCAATGATGTGGTAACCTTGATTATCTTTTCATTGTTTTTCTCCCCTCTTCATTCTAATCCCCCACTTTTGACACATCTTGTTGATGGATAGTTTCATCCACCTATGAGAACGTTTTAATTAATTACCTATCACTGCCTATATGGATGGTTTGTGTAGATTGTTTAATATAATTTTATTGTAATGTATTTTAATCTTTTTTAAATAATTTTACAAAATTATAAATTATAAATGATCAAAAATTAAAAAATAGAAACCAAACAAGACAATTTAAAAGAAAACATGTCTTCAATACATTCATTCCTCAAGAAAAAATTAATAAATAAACTCCAATTATTCTAAATTATTAAAAATGAAAAACAAATATAATGAAATTTTTTATTCATTCTTTAATAAAAATAATTTCATTATACATGAGGTGAAAATGTGATATAATATAACAAGATCTAAGGTAAGGGGAACTCTTGAACCTAATTCCTTCTTTCAAATTATCCTCTTTTACACTATCTTTTCTAATTATTCTCCTCAAATATCTTCTAAATGTTATTTTACTCTTCTTTCCATTTTTATTTATTAGGTATATACAAGCTTTTACTTTATTGATACTATAATGATTTAAAAAAAATATTTATTTTAGAAAACATATCATTATTTCCTATTCAGTTATTTCCTCTTATCATTATGACCCATAATCTTTTAATGAAAATATTTAATCTCTAAAATTATTTTTTTCCCTTTTTATTTTAAGAACCACCAAAGTTAGTCATTTAAATATTCTTTATGACATCTATATGAACCTCGTTATTCCCATGGGTTTATTTCATGTTTATAATTATTATATATTTCTTTTCCATGTAGAATGCTTGATTATGAGCATATTATAATGTGATGGGTGGGTCTAGAATTTTATATTCCTATAATTCATTGGGTGATGTGATATATCTCATGCTATTATGTGTATTATGCATGAAGTGATTCTATATTTATTTATATTTTATGAAATGATGATTTTACACAAATTCTATGCATGAAAATAATGTTATATTTATTCATAACTTATGTGTGAGATTTGAACACAATGTTGTAATGTTTCATTATTATGAATATGCCATATTACATGTAATTTTCAAATTATTAGCTCATTATTTTTATGATGATACTTTTCTTATCATATTATGATAATGATTATGCTCACCCATGTATTATATTGTTCATGTCTCATGCTCCTTCCCCTTCATTCCTATATTTACTGGGATTTTGGATTATCCATTCTTTGATGTATATCCTTAGTTGATTACATATACTAAGGGGAACATAAAATATATTAAGTGGAATTTTATAAAGGAATTAAATAATGTTTTATGTTTTATGTATGATTATGTTGTGTGGACCTAATTTTCTCAAGATACAAAACTTTTAGATTTTGGATTGTATTATTATTATGTTGTTCATCTTAATAATGTTGTAATAATCATGTATGAAAATTTGGGATCATTATAGTTGGTATCAAATCTAGTTTTAGTTAGTTTTTTAATTATGTTAGAAAAATATAACATAGGATAAAGTTAAGGATGCCATATTTAAAGACTTTAAAAATGATTTACACATGTGAGTAAGTTATTTATTCATGCTTCAGTGACTTGTTTTTTGTTCTAACATTTTCTATTATAGAAATTGGTGGGATCTAGGAGAAACCATTCCAAAAACCCATATGATGAAAAATGAAATAATTATCTGAAATTCATTCCTAATGTAATGAGAGGTGGAGTTCAAAACCTTATGAAGGTACTTAACTATGTTTCTCATGTTATGTATAATAAACTCAATCATGTAGAACATCCTTCTTCACCTATGAAGAAGAAATTATCCATCAATACCTTTATGTGCTAATCACTAAAAACATTTAATGGATCTTATGATATAATTATTATAAAACAATGGGTCAAGTCCCTAGAAAAGATCTTTTTTGTGTTTCATTATTTTGAGAAGGAGAAATTTACTCTGGTTTTCAACCATTTAGTAGGATAATTTGATCAATGGTGAAAATTGATAATGAATATGAATTGGAAGGATTAATTGGAAGTAATGGGGTGGGAAGAATTTAAGAAGATGTTTCTTAATAATTATTTTCCTTGAACTCTTCACACAAATATAGAGAAGAAATTTATATAGTTTATTTAAAAGGATAATGAATTTGTTGAAAATTACAAGATAAATTTCACAAATCCTGAAAGATATACCTAAGGTTTTTTTATCAATAATGATAGAAAAATATATAAATCATTTTGTGGTTTAAAACCAAATCTTCAAAAAGATCTAGATATTTTACAATTTTATATTTATAAATAAGTGGTTCAGTGTTCTCTCAAAGTAGAGAGGAATTTAGAGAATAGTTCAATGGAAATGGAGATAAGAAGTGAAGGATAAAGTTTCAAGTTGGAGGATCAAATGATAAAGGAGGTAATAAGATCCACCACCAACATCTCAAAAATGTATAAATAAACATAATGTTAATTTCTTAAAGAGAAGGATGAAATGATTTAATTGTGGGAATTATTGACGTCCAAGATCATGAATGTTAAAAAGAAAAGAATAAATTGGCTAATATGATAGATGAAAGGAACACACCACCCATGGTTCAATGCTGTAAGTACAAGGAACTTGTGAAATATTTAAACTAATGCACCAAGACAAGTTCCTTTAAGGGGAATAAATTTTAGCAACCACCTAGACTTAGGGATAAAGGAAAAGATTGCTCCATCAACACCACTAAGGTGGATCAAGTAAATGAAGTAATGTGAGGTACACTTACTATTCACTCAAGAATGGTTAAAGTTTTTTTTTATTTAGGTTCTACACATTTCTTTATATCCTAAAAGTTTTCTATAACTATTGAATCACCTCCCTAATACCTTGAAGTATACATGTCTATGAAAACACCTAGTGGTCCTATAATTACAACCTAGGTATTGGAATCTTCCCTAGTTAGCTTATGTGGGAAGATTCTTCTAGAAAATATCATAATCCTTCCTTTAGTATAATTTGATACAACACTAGGCATGGATTTGATCTCCTAATATATAACTCACATATAATATTTTGAAAAGGAAATATCATTCCAAATTTTGAATCATGATATGCTCCTATATAGATGTAAGGAAGATTATATATCCCCTTGAGAATATCCTTCAATTGTGTAGGTATTGATGCCCAATGAAGAAGCATATCTTACTCAAATGGTTGTGTAAAAGGAAATAATAAAACTTGAGGAAATTCCCATAATGAGGGAGTATACTGATGTATTTATTAAATATTTTTTTGGCCTTTATGTAGAATGTGAGGTAGATTTCTGAATAAAACTTATACCCAAGACACAGCTATATCAAAGAGACCTTATATGATGGCCCCGTTAGAAATTAAGGATTTAAATAATAAATTGAGAGAGAATTTTGGAAATGGGTTCATACACTCTAGTGAATTTCCTTGGGGTTCATCGGTGCTCTTTATAAATAAGAGGTATGGATTAATGCGCCTGTGTATTGACTATTAGGAGATCAACATGATAACTATAAATAACAAGTATCCACTGCCAAGGAATAATGACTTGTCCAGTCATCTTCATGGAGCTCATTACTTCTCAAAGTTGGATATTTATTTTTTATATCATCTGCTAAAGGTAAGGGGAGAATATATCTATAAAATATCCTTTTGTACATGATACAGACACTATTACTTTATAGTGATTCCATTAAGACTGAAAAATTACCCTATAATCTTCATGGGCTTGATGAATAGAGTGTTTAGAGACTATATTGATAAATTTATGATGGTTTTTATTAATGATATTCTCATTTACTCTAAGGGTAAGGAAGAATATGAGGATAGTATATATATTTTGATGGAAATGTAAAGGAATGATAATATGTATGATAAATTCAGAAAAGGTTAATTTTAGATGCAAAAAAAATCACTTTCTTGGGGAATATTATCACAAGGGGATATTTATGGATCCATTGAAGATAGAGGAAATTGAATAATGAACTTATCCCACTTGTTCATGGAGATTCATAGTTTTCATTTATTAGTTGGGTACTACCAAAATTTCATGAGAAACATCTCATGATTGTCTATCCAACTAAACAAATTAACATGGAAGGGAGTAAAGATTTTATTAACTAATGAATGTAAATAGATCTTTGAGAATTTAAAGGAGAGGCTAATAACTATACCTATATTCACACTACCATTAATTGGAGAAGGTTTTTTTTATATGCAGTGATGCTTTAAATAAATTCTTGGTTTTTATAGTCGTGAAAAATGATAAAGTGATAGCCTATGACTCTCAGTAATTAAAGATCTCTGAACAGAACTATCTAATGCATGATCTAAAATTAGCTACATAAATATTTAAATTAAAAATTTAGATGCACTAACTTTATAGATATAAGTGTGATTTATATACTAATAAATGAGTTTAAAGTATATATTCACACAGAAGGAGATGAACATGCACCAATGAAGATGGTTAGAGTTAATCAAGGACTATTATTTCTTAGTTCACTACCATCCTGAAAAGTAAAATACACTGGAAGATGATCTAATTAAAAGAGATCCTAAAACCCTATCCACGATTAGAATTTTGAAGGTTATAATATTATTATTCATGTAAAGGATGGATATGATAATCATAGAGAAAGGAGAAACATCCTACATTGCTCAAATTATTACCCAGCCATCCATTCTAGAGTGGATAAAGAAATCTCAAAGGGATGATGTGGAAATATAAAAGAAGGTGTATGCTATAAGAAATGGGAAAGCATAAATGTTAAACATTTATGAAGAAGGAGTTATTATATTTTGTGAAATACTATGAATACCATCATATCCTTAGATAAAAAATATTTATTGAATAATTTTCATTGATCAACATTCTCTATCAATCCAGGGATCACAAATATATATAGAGATATCTGAGAGCACTACTAGTGGGGTAATATGGAGAAGGTGATAGTTGAATATATATTGAATTTCTTGGTATTTCAACAAGTGAACTTAGAAATTAAAATGTACAAGGGGATGATGCAACCATTACCCATACTTATATAAAAATGGGAGAATATCTCCATATATTTTCTCACTATACCTTTAAATAAATCCAAAGTAAATAATTCCATATGGGTTGTAGTGGATCATCTTATAAATACTTCTCAATTCATCACCATTATGGAGGACTTATCACCCAATTAACTTAGAAATATATATAATAGATAAGTGGTGAGGCTACATGGAACAACACTATCAATTATATCTGATCAAGATCCAAGGTTCACCTCAAAGTTTTAGAAAAGTCTCCAGCATTCCTAAAATAAAAATTTGAAATTTAGTACAACCAATCATCCCCAAACTAATGGAAAATATAATAGTACTATCCTAAAACTTGTGGAAATTATGGGATGCTACTCTATGGACTTTAAAGAAGGATGATATCAATATATTCATTTGGTAGAGTTCTCCTATAATAATATATTTCACTCAAGAATTCATATGACACCTTTGAATTCATTTATGGAATGAAATACAGAACTTTAACATGTTAGGATGAAGTTGGAGAATGGAAGCTATTAAGACTTGAATTAGTCTAAGAAAAGGAAGAGAAGTTAAAATCCATTAACCAACACATAAGGGAAAGATAGGGTTGATAGAAGATTTTTTATAGACAATAATAGATGAGACTTGGAGTTTAAAGTTGTAAATAAAGTGTTTCTTTATATATTCCCAAGGAATGGAGTCATGAGTTTTAGGAATAATGGAAAGATAAGTCCTAGATACATAGTCTTGTATAAGATTATTGATTACATTGGAGTTGTGTCTTATCGATTGTAACTCCCACCAAACCTATATCGAGTGTATAGAATGGTCTATCTATCCCTCTTAAGGATGTTTGTACTCAATCCCTCACATGTAATAAATCTAGTGGTGGTATAGTTAGAGCATGATATCCCTTACAAAGAGAGTTTGGAGAAGATATTGGACTATAGATACAAAGTTCTATGAAACAAGAAAAATCACCTTATCGAAGTACTTTAGTGGAACCGTAAGTATGAAGAGGAAACAAAAGAACATAAGGATTCAATGAAAATAAAAAAAACAAAAAACTATTCTTAACTGGGGATATGAGTTGAAATTTCAAGGATGAAATTTATAAATGGAGAATAATGTAATGACCAAATCATTTATATAAGGAATTATCTTTCTAATGTGTCATAATTAGTAATGTAGTATAGCATAAAACACATGCACCACATAATAAAAATTAAAATCACTTCAATATATTAATTTTATATAATAAATTTAAATAATAATACAACAAAATATAAGTGCTTAATATAATAAAATATTTTTTGACTGAAAGAAATCATATTTGTATTTTTGGTGAAACATTCATGTTTTATTTTCAAATAATATATAATTTTATGATAATTTTACACATTTATGTTCATAAAATGTTTTTATAAGACACTATTTATTTTTATATAATGAAAATATTTTTTTTAATCATAAATAATTTTTATAAATGTTAGAACTTTGATCGTGTCATAAAAAAAATATATCTTTCAATAAATAAATATTTTTATCTAAAAATTAAATTCTAAATGTTTATAAAAATAAATTATATAATGCATGTTATTTTTTTAAATCACTACATAAAAATTATTTTATGATGGATATTTTTTATTTTTCTAAAAAAGTAGATTTTTTGGTTAACAGTAACAAATACATTTTATTTACAAATACCATAAGTTTTATGAAATCATCACAATATAATCATGACTTAAAACATTATGAAAATTTTTTCTTGAAAAAATATGTATTAAGGAGTAAAAAATTTAATTTAAAAACAACATTTTGAATTTAGAAACCTATATTTGAAGCATCACTTCACGAAGATTTTAATCCACACATACGCATGAACAACATAATAATTTTTAAGGGATGAAAAGGTAAGAAAATTGATGATAAATTATATTTAAATAATTATAATTATTTAATTAATATAATTTATATATATTAAATCCAAAATTATAACCATATGTTAGAGGTTGTGATGGAAAAGTAATTATATAAGTTCATGATGTGGTATTCCATTATACACATTAATGGTGACTTAATTTACCATTTGATAGAATAGAAGATGTGTAGTACCCCTGGTTTGAGGTATGTGGCCTTTTTTATGCATTTTTATGTGTTTAAAGTTCATTGGATGAGTTGGGAAGAGGTTGGGAGAGTTTGTAATGGTTTTGAATGAGTTTGGAGGCTTTGCATAGGGAGCACGGTTTAAGCACGGTTAGTGGAAACCGTGCAGATTCTCCAGGAAACCGTGTAGGGGGGACAGTAGGCTTCGCATGGCCTGTGCACGGTTTTCCAAACCATGCGAGGCAACTGTACGGACCCTTTCTCTCGAGGCAATAGTGTGTGCATGGTTAGCGCACAGTTTTCCAAACCATGCGGACTAACTGTGCGGCCACTTAAAAATAGGGTTTTAAAACCCGGGTTCACTCAGGCTTGCCTCATTCCTCTCCAAACGTTCTCCCACTCGATCTTCACTCAGTTTTTTTGGTTCTCAAGGGTTGTGGTGGCTCTTCCACTCGTTTTGGAAGTGATTCAAAGGGGTTTCAAGGCGGTTTAGAGGTGGTTTATCCCAAGTAAGTCTCTCCTCTTGGTTTCTTTGTGATTTATTCTAGATCTACATCTCCCTCGCTCTTGGTTTTCTAGATATACACCTTTTGTGTGAAGATCTTGGGTTTTTATTGCCTTGGATGCTAATTTTAAGGCCTGTGGATGTTAGGGAAGGGGATCTAGAGAGGTTTCGGTGGTGCATTCGCCAAATTTGAGGCGCGGTTGCTCGTGGGTCGATTTCTCGGGAACCCTTAAGGTAGGTGGCTTCTCTCTCGACTCCACTTGGTTAGATCTAGTGGTTTTTGGTTACAATTAATTTGGTTGGCCTTAAAATAATATTGTTTTGATGTGTGAGGTTGTATGGAAACCCATTTGGGAATTTTGGGGGGAAAAGGGGGTTTTATGGTGAAATTTTATCATTATGAATTTTAAAATGGAGATTTTAAACTGGGTTGTTGAGATTGATTTGGGAAAATGGATGATGATAAGTGGTTTTCAATAAATATGTTGTTTTTATTGAAATGTGGTTTGGTATGGAAAATGGTTTTCAATAAATGGATGATTTATTGAAGGAGATTGGCATACGATGGAATTGGTTGATTGCATGTTGTTGTGACATTGGTGGGTTATATTCTTGGTTGTGATTGGTTGAAATGTTGTGTGGGAGTGGGCGGGAAGTCTCACTATAAAAGGTGATGGATAGTGGTTGGATGAACCACCATATGGTAGTGGACGAGAAGTACCACTAGGTGTGAATGGGTGAGTTGGTTGGACGAAAGCTCCACTTTTTGGTTGTGGTCAAGAAGTACCACTAGGCATGAATGGGGGAACGGGCTGGACGAAAGCTCCACTGTTTGGTTGTTTTGGTTGTTTGTTGTGCATTTCTTTGCAAGTTGGAAATTGTTGTGCTAGTGTGTGAATGACGAAATGGATTGTGGCATGTTTGTTGGATTTCCATTGGGTTCTTGGTTTGGGTATGATGGCTTGGTAAGGGTGTGTTTGGCTTATGGAAATGGTTGCACTTGTCACTATTTTATATAAATTGTTTTATATAAATGTGCTAACAGTTTTATCCTAACGGCGTGTGTAGGGAAGTCATTTGGGGAAATCCTACTGAGTTTTAGTACTCACCCCCTACTTTGGCACATTGGTGTCTTTGCAGATGTTGTGTAACATGACGTGGGAAATGGTAAGGCATCACCCTCCTTTAGTGGTTCATTGTGATGTCTTGGTGGATCTTGGAGCTTGGAGCTTGGTGTGGAGTTGTGGTGGTGTCATGGCTAGTAGTGTTTGTTGTTTGGTTTCCACTTGTACTCTGATGTGGGGTAGACATGTCTGGTTGTATTGTTTTTGTGTTGTATTGTGGTACAATTTGGTTGTATTTTGAGAATTCATGCTTGAATGTTTTATTGACATGCATCATATAGTGGTGGTTAATGGATGGTTTGGTTGGTTTTATCTTAAGGGAAAATCATTCCCCAATTTTATCTTGAATCCCTTGGCATTTATTGCCAGCCTTTAGCATCTTGGGAACGTCACTTAAGGCCAAGTATCCCTCACCACCTCCTCAAGCCAATGAGGTAGGGGTGGGGTGTGAAAAATGGTATCATCTTGTTTGGTCCTTTGGAGTTGATTCTTGGATTTGAATTTGACATTCTTTGTGGTATATTCCTTGAGTCGGGATGGTAGCAAGGCGTAGGCTTGTCGGAACTTGGAATGTATAGCATAAAAGGACGTGGCTAACCCTTTTATGCTGAAATTAAAGTTACCAAGGAGTTGGGTACATAAGTGTTTTGGAGACACTTATAGGCATTGGAAATCTCATTATCATGGGTGTATCCAATGAGATGTGCATGGAATATATGTTAGAAATGACTACCCTCTAGGATGCATATTTCATTGGGGTATAATGATTTATGGGCTGAATTGAGAAATGGTTTTTCAAATGTGTGAAATTTTAATGGGAATAAATATGGTATTTTTAAAATGGTTTGGTTTTCAAAAATGGTGAAACATGGCCAATGTGGAAAATGTGAACTTGTGGAAAGCCTTGTGCGATAGTGTTGTGTAATGTGATTAGAAATGGGAATTATTTATGTCTATGGAAGTGAGACTCATGATTTTTTGTTTTCTGTTTATAGAAATGGCACCGAGTAGGCATCGTAGAGACCAACCGGAGGAGGCTGTTGAGAATATGGTAGCACCTAAGCCTTAGGTGAACCATCAGCTAGTGCAAAGCACAGTGCAATCTTTTTAAGCTGTGGAAAGTGGAAAAAAATGGATTAAACGAGGCATTTGGATCATGCGGTTCAGTTTCAAAAGCAAAATCCTCCCATCTTCAGGGGTGATTCAAAGCTAGAGAGGGCAGAAGCATGGTTGAATAGAATGAACAAGATTTTCGAGTTCTTGGGAACACCGGTAGAGTTAAACGTGAAGTTGGACACGTATATGTTGGAAGATCTTTCCCTTTAGTGGTGGGAGTTGGTAGTCCAAGTGGGGACAGACTAGGGTGTGATGTGGGAAGGATTTTAGGAATTTTTTAATAAACAATTCTACCCACATACGTTCATAATTCAGTGCACGAATGATTTCTTCAGTTTGAAGTAAGATCTTATGTCGTTGACGGAGTATGCAGTTAAGTTTATGAACTTAGTGAGGTTTTCAACCGAGGTGGAGGGTAGCACGTCATTGAAGGAAATGATATTTTAAGTGGATTTAAGGCATGAAATCCATTAAAAGATAGCATTACTATGTATAGATGATTACACAGAGATGGTGAATAGAGCCTCAATGGCTGAGCGGGATCTGTTGGGAGCTCCGGGTGGATGAAGTATGGTGGTACCCATGGGGAATAGTGGTAACTCTAACATTGGGTTCATGCGGATGAGGGACACTTATTCCCAGGGTGGGAGTATGGAACATAATCTGATGGTTGGATCGGTGAATCTTCCTCTGAATCCCCAGAGAAATCCAGGATGATTTCAGTGTAGTTCGATGAGCCACATCAAGCGAGATTGTATGGAACAACCTCGATCATGTCATAATTGTAAGCATATGGGGCACCTATAGAGTTATTGTTGGAATGTTCTGAGGTCGGGTGCGCGTGATACTTCTCAAGGATCGTAGACACCGTATGCTTTGACGGGATGGGGACATCATCATACCCCTCAGCAGTAGAGTAATGTGGGTCATGGTGATTCTCGGAATACCACGATGCCTCAGCAGGTCAATAAAGAGTAGAGCGTGGCAAGAAAACATGTGTTTAGAGCTGAGCAGGTTATGGTGGATGATCAGTCGGGACCATCCACGGTGCGAGGTACTGTTCTTTTAAATTCTACCTTGATGCAAGTGCTATTTGATACGGGTGCTTCACACTCTTTTATTGCTACACGTGTGATTGATATGTTGGGTTTAAGGGTAGAAATGATACCTTCAGTTTTGAAACATCAAACTCCTCTGGGTCGAAGAGAGTGTCGAGCCTTCTTATGTAGAGTATATAGTATTGTTGTGGGTGAAGTTGAGATAACCTAGAATTTCTCAATGCTTGATATGGATGGGTATGATGTAATCCTATGAATGTATTGGTTGGTGGAATTTAAGTCCCACATTGACTGTTATGCACGAACACTGGCTTTTCTGACACACGATGGCGTTAGACATCTCTTTAGAGAAGAGAGGCATAAAAGGCAGGGTGTAACAAGTTTGTTGGCACCAGCAGTGGGCTCGTTATCGTATCAGTTGGTGGTGTTTTCATTAAAATCGGTAATGGGTGTTGTGCAGAGTGTTATTCCAATAGTGGTGGATTAGTTCATGGATGTTTTTCCTAAAGAATTCTCTGGGTTACCTCCCATAAGAGAAGTGGAGTTTACGATTGATATCCTTCCGGGGACCAGTCCTATCTCACTTCCATCTTATTGGATGGCCCCTAATGAATTACGGTAATTAAAAGTCCAGTTGAAAGAGTTATAAAACAAAGGGTTTATCTGGCCTAGAACGTCCCTGTGGGCAGTGTCGGTGTTTTTTGTGAAAAATGTGGATGGAACTTTGAGGCTTTGTGTTTATTATCGTAGACTTAACCAAGTTACGATAAATAACAGATATCCACTTCCATGAATTAATGATTTGTTCGACCAGTTGAGGGGATCCCGGTGGTTCTCCAAGATCGACCTGAGGTCGGGATATCATCAATTGTGGCAGTGTTTTGAAAGAATGTTCCATTCTAGTGGAATGAACAATGTCATCAGTGTTTCAAAGAGCTAAAGGGTCACCTTACATCAGAACCAATCTTGGATTTTCCAGAACTAGGAAAAGGGTACGTGGTGTATTACGATGCATCGGGATTAGGTTTAGGGTGCGTTCTCATAAAAGGAAATCACGTAGTTGCTTATGACTCACGGCAGTTGAGGGTGCATGGGAAGAACTACCCAACTCATGATTTGTAATTGGCAGCAGTTGTCCATGCCTTGAAAGTGTGGCGTCATTATCTCTTCGGTGATAAATTCATGGTATATACAGATCATAAGAGCTTGAAACACATTTTCTCACAAAGGGATTTGAACTTGAGGAAAAGTAGATGGATGGAATATCTCTAGATATTTGATTTTGACTTAATGTACATACCAGGTAAGGGAAATTTTGTAGTGGATGCATTAATTAGAAAATCATATGCCCAGATGGTGAAATAGGCATCGGACCAGTGGCAGTTGATGTCGGTTATAGCTGATATACTGTTGGAATGTGAAGACCAGGGCTATAGGGCGGTCTTCTTTCCAGTTTTGTTGATTACTGACTTGTTTATCTTGGTTAAAGAGGCACAAATATTTGATTCTGAGTGTGAAACCATGAGGTCGAGACTTAATGGCGGGGAGACCATTGAGGGTTGGAAACTGAATGGAGATTCAGTTTTTTGTTTTCAAAATCAGATGGTTGTACCAGTTGCTTGTCAGGAGGATCTTCTCAATATGTATCATCATTCCAGGTGGGATGTTCATCCTGGAATTCAGAAAATATATAAATCACTGAAAGAGCAGTTCTGGTGGGCTGGTATGAAAAGAAGAGTGGATGAGTTTGTTTCGGGATGCTTGACTTGTCAGCAGGTCAAGAAAGAACATCCGAGGCCAGAAAGAATGTTGCAGTCTTTACCAATCCTTATTTGGAAGTGGGAGAAAATAGTAATGGATTTTGTTACAGGTATCCCATGAATGTTCAGAAATCACGATGCCCTTTGGGTGATAGTGGATCTGCTAACAAAGTCGGACCATTTCATTCTGATTCGTGAATCTCATACAGTGGTGGATTTGTCCAAAATCTATATCCGGGAGGTGGTAAATAGGCATGGTGTTCTAGTTTCGATTGTATCAGATAGAGATCCGAGGTTTGCATCTTGTTTTGGTAAATCCTTACATCAAGCCCTTGGAACTAAGTTTACTATGAGCACAGCGTATCAACCTCAAACGGATGGTCAATCCGAGACGATGATATAGACTTTGCAGGATATGTTGCAGGCTTGTGTTATGGATTTTGGTGGCTTGTGGGAGGATCTCTTTTCGTTGGTTGAGTTCTCATACAATAACAGTTATCCGGCATCCATACATATGGCTCCGTTTGAAGCGTTGTATGGGTGGTCGTGTCATTCTCCATTATGTTGGGTGGAAACGGGTGAGTCCTCAATGGTTGGACCGAGCCTTGTCTAGGAGACAACGGAGAAGATCAAGTTGATCAAAAAGAGAATGGAGATGGCTCAGAGTTTTCAGAAATCATATGCGGATCATCTTCGACGGTCGTTGCCATTCGAGGTGAGTGGTCATGTTTTCTTGAGGATCTCTCATAGTTTGGGGCATCAATGGTTTGGGAAGCAGGGAATGTTTTCTTCAAGGTATATTGGACCTTTTTAGATTCTTGATTGGATTGGTGAGGTGGCTTATCATTTGGATTTTACACTTATGTTTAATGTTGTGCACAATGTGTTTCATGTGTCGTAGTTGAAAAAGTATCAGCCAGATCGTGACCATGTGATTTGATGGGATCATGTTGAGATAGAACCGGATGCTTCATTGGTGCATGTCCCAGTGCGGGTTGTGGATAGGCAAGAGAAAGTCTTTCATGGTAAAAGCATCAGTTTAGTTCATGTTTTGTGGTAGCATGGTCAGATTCAAGAGGAAACTTGGGAGCTAGAGAAAGATATGGTCGAGCAATGGTCTGAGCTGTTTTGGTAAAGGATGGGTTCACTACTTTCTGAGGACAGAAATACCAATGGTGGGGAGAATGTAGTAGCCCCAGTTTGAGGTATGTGGCCTTTTTTATTCATTTTTATGTGTTTAAAGTGCATAGGATGAGTTGGGAAGAGGATGGGAGAGTTTGGAATGGTTTTCAATGATTTTGGAGGCTTTTCATAGGGAGCACGGTTTAAGCACGGTTAGTGGAAACCCTGCGGATTCTCCAAGAAACCGTGCAGGGGGGACAGTAGGCTTCGCACGGCCTACGCACGATTTTCCAAACCATGCGGACCCTTGCTCTCGAGTCAGTATTGTGCATACGGTTAGCGCACAGTTTTCCAAACCGTGTGGACTAATCATGCAGCCACTTAAAAATGGGGTTTTAAAACCCAGGTTCACTCGGGCTTGCCTCATTCCTCTCCAAAATTTCTCCCACTCGAGCCTAACTTAGGTTTTTCAGTTATCAAGGGTTGGGGGGTATCTCCCACTCATTTTGGAAGTGATTCAAAGGGGTTTAAAGGCAGTTTGGAGGTGGTTTCTCCCGAGTAAGTCTCTCCTCTTGGTTTCTTTTTGATTTCCTCTAGATTTACATCTCCCTCGCTCTTGGTTTTCTAGATCTACACCTGTTGTGTGTATATCTAGGGTTGTGGTTTCCTTGGATGTTAACTTTAAGTCTTTTGGATGTAATGTAAGGGGATCTAGAAAGGTTTTGGTGGTGCGTTCGCCGGATTTGCGGCACTGTTGCTCGTGGGTCGATTTCTTGGGAACCCTAAAGGTAGGTGGATTCTATCTCGACTCCACATGGTTAGTGCTAGTAGTTTTTTTACAATTAATTTGGTAGGCTTGAAATTAATTTTTTTTGATGTGTGAAGTTGGTTGGAAACCCATTTGGGAATTTTGGGAAAAAAGGGGGTTTTATGGTAAAATGTTATCATTATGGATTTTAAAATGGAGATTTTAAAATGGGTTTTTGAGGTTGATTTGGGAAAATAGATGATGAAAAGTAGTTTTCAATAAATATTTTTTTTATTGAAATATGTTTTGGCATGGAAAATGTTTTTCAATAAATGGATGATTTATTGAAGGAGATTGGTATGTGATGGAATTGGTTGATTGCATGTTGTTGTGACATTGGTGGGTTATATTCTTGGTTGTGATTGGTTGAAATGTTTTGTGGGAGTGGATTGGAAGTATCACTATAAAAGTTGATGGATAGTGGTCGGAAGATCCACCATATGGTAGTGGTTGGGAAGAACCACTAGGTGTGAATGGGTGAACGGGTTGGACGGAAGCTCCACCATTTGGTTGTGGTCAGAAAGTACCACTAGGTGTGAATTGGTGAACGGGCTAGATGGATTCTCCACCTTTTAGTTTTTTTGGTTGTTTGTTGTGCATTGGTTTTCATGTTTTAAATTTTTGTGCTAGTGTTTGAAAGAAGAAATGGATTGTGGCATGTTTGTTGGATTTCCTTTGGGTTCTTGGTTTGGGAATGATGGCTATTAAGGGTGTGTTTGGCTTATGGAAATGGTTTCACTTGTGACTATTTTATATAAATTGTCTTATATAAATGTGCTAACAGTTTTATCCTAGTGGTGTGTGTAGGGAATTCATTTGGGTAAATCCTACTAATTTTTAGTACTCACCCCCTGCTTTGGCACGTTGGTGTATTTGCAGATGTTGTGTACCGTGACGTGGGAAAAGGTAAGGCATCACCCTCCTTTAGTGTTGCATTGGGATGTCTTGGTGGATCTTGGAGCTTGGAGCTTAGTGTGGAGCTTTGGTGGTGTCATGGCTCGTAGTGTTTGTTTTTTGGTTTTCGCTTGTACTCTGATGTGGGGTAGACATGTCTGGTTGTATTGTTTTTGGGTTGTATTGTGGTACAATTTGGTTGTCTTTTGAGAATTCATGCTTGAATTTTTTATTGACATGCATCATATATTGGTGGTTAATGGATGGTTTGGTTGGTTTTGTCTTAAGGGAAAATCATTCCCCAATTTTATCTTGAAGCCCTCGATATTTATTGCCAGCCTTTGGCGTCTTGGGAACGTCACTTAAGGCTAAGTAGCCCTCACCGCCTCCTCAAGCCAATGAGGTAGGGGTGGGGTGTTACAAGATGGATATAGGTAATTTAATTAATATAATAAAATTTAAGTATATTGAATATACTAATGATAGTATTTCAACATGGTTGAATAATATTTGAATGAGGTCAAAGAAGAAATAAAAGTAAAACATTCTATTGAAAGTTATACCTCATATTCAAATAGCCTCCTTTTATTTACACCTTAATCCCTCTAATTTTGGTGTTATACCAAAGCTAAGACCTATAGAATGTGGGTAGTGATTTTATTAAGGTATTTGGTTAGGTATGTTCTGAATAAAATGGTTCTTGGTATGTGGAGAGGAGAGGAGATGGAGTGTCCTTCTATAAGTGAGGAGAGGGGCACTTTTGGAAATACATGAAATATTATAATATAATATGTGTCTAAATCATGTAAAGTTTTTAAAAATGATATGTATACAAATATTAGGAGTATATTTTCTTTTTATAATCATAAAATCAAATTTTTCTAGGTTTATATATCATTACAAATCTTATCTTTTGGATTAACCCTTCCATTAAATATTTTTAACCTTATCCATGATAACAACTTTTTCAACATAAAATGGTTATAAATTTACTTATAAGTTAAAAGTTTTTCTATTAAATGGAAAATTCCTAAAATTTATGACCATTTATCATCCTACTTGTCCACTTGAAAAAAAATTTGATTTTTAAATAATTTAATAAAATATATTTAACATAAAATACTATTAAAGTCGTTCTAAAAACTATTCACATAATTTGACTTTGAAAACAACATGGATGAATTTAAATTATAATATAATACATTTAACCAATAATAATACATTATTATTAACAATAAAATTTATATTAAACTCTAATTACACCAAAAATATTACTTTTTATGTTTTTAAAATCATTTGCTTTAATTTTCTATTGCTTGAACAAGAACTATGTCAGTGTTGCATAACACTTTATAGTAATTATTTCATCACTAAAAATTAAAAATAAATTCTCATCATAAAAATAATTTAATTATTCTCAAAATAAAATTTAATATTCATTCAAAACTTTTTTTTATCTCTATTTGAACATATAATAGAAATTTAAAATCAAGAGAGTAACATTTTGCATTTTTCTTTACTTAAAATAATATATAAGTCATTTTCAAAGAAAAATGGCACAAAATTTATATAAAATAAAATATTGGATGAGTATGGTTCAATACCAATCATAAAGTATATTAAAAGAAGGTGTTAAAGTCATTTTTAGTCCTTAATATATTATTTGTATTCTTAATTTCCCTATTTACCCTTATCAAGGTGACAAATATTTACTATAGATACTATTAATATTGACCAAATATAAAAGAGATGTATTTAAAAAAATTGAAACTCTTTTCTCAAAATATGGGATCCATTTTATCAAACTCAATTTATATAAGATTCATGATTTAATTTAAAATTGAACCCACAAAATGGGATGTAAAAATATTATTTTAAAAAATATCTTATTAAGTATAAAAAAGTGTTTATAAAAAATTTAAATTATAATATAGATTATAATAAAATTTATTTTATTATTTTAATCAAAAGGTACAAATTAAATTTAAAACTAAACCAAAATAGAATGTGAATTTATAAATACTTGAAAAGAAAAGAAAATTTTTAATAAAAATCAATATTTTTAACTATTCATTGAAAAGTCAATCTTGTCATAAAATTATCAAAAATTCATCCTAATATAATTTTTTACATAATTATTTAAAAAATAAATTTAATTTTTTAAAATTAAAATTCTATAATTTAGAAATTGATATTTTAAATAAAATCATATAATGCCTGAAAAGCCAATTTGATTAGAAATAAAGCATTTTCCAGTTGATTGAAAAATTACATAATTTTTTTTATAATGAATATAACTCTATAAAATATAATTAATGAATATTAATAAGACATGAAAATTATTTATCTTAACATTAACTGAGTGGTTACATTCTTCCCCCTTTTGGAAATTGCATCCTTGCAATTGTTTCTAGTGCCTGATAGAAAGGGTTTAAAACATTTTCAAAATCAATTCCAATGAGTGGAAGATAAAACCAATGGACATAAAATTAAGAAATTTTTAATATTTAAAAATACATTTTTTAAAAACACAAATCATAAAAATGGATAATAAAACTTCCTTTTGAAAATAGGTAAAGGGAAATCGTAAGGTCACCTAGAATAACACATAATTAGGTTTCTAAATAGGTGAACATTAGTAGGAAGTGGAAATATGGACTTGAAGGGAAAATGCAATGTTCAAATAATAATGGAGAGTGATAGAGAACATTGATC
Organism: Viscum album; assembly: GCA_963277665.1. Classification (NCBI taxonomy): domain Eukaryota; kingdom Viridiplantae; phylum Streptophyta; class Magnoliopsida; order Santalales; family Viscaceae; genus Viscum; species Viscum album. The sequence continues at coordinate 1,841,929,400 of OY728156.1, forward strand.
ATAAGAAAATTATTTATCATTAGAAATTCAATGACCATAAAACCTTAAGTTAATGACGTGTGAAAATACCATCTATTCATCATAAATGAAGGTAATTGGATGACATTTTTGTTTCAAGATCCATTTCCAAGAGTTGAGGAATTCTTTTACCATCTATAATAATAACATAAAGAAATATAATTACTTTTCAAGTATAATTTCATCCTTTAATCAATTTCCATCATAATATCATCTTCTTCAACAATATATGAGTATTCAAGATGAATTTTTCATGCCTATAGCACTAAAATCAACTTCTAACAGATCACATAATCCACAAAAGGATAACAAGATATTCCTCTTGTCTTTAGATATTAACCAAAATAGAAAAGTTTAGAATAAGATATGATAATATCCAAAATGTATAAAATTTTATATGAAGAAATAATATATTTTACTCCAAAATTTACATAATAACACCAAAGGTTCAACTTATATCATTCCATAAATAAATAACCCTACATCTCAAACTATATAAATAACCTCAAAATTAAATAATGTTTTTACCACATCTGTTATATCATAAACATCATATTACATCTCCAAAAATGTAATATCATTCTTCCCAAATAAATATTCATGTTAAACCTAAGGTTTACATATCCCTCAACCAAATAAAACATCTCTAAAAATATCATTAATCACTTTAAAATACCATCACTTGAAACCTAAAAGGTGGTATTTATACCTTTTAACTTATGATCAACCATAAACTTATAATCCCATGATGGTATCCATAACCCTTAAGTTAACCTCACATTAATGCATCCTAATATTAAATTTTATCTAAACCTTTTCTCTAATACCAACTATAATATCCATGAACCCGCACTCCCAGATCTGATAGTAAAAACATAATCTTTACATTTTTTGCATTATACTGATAAACATGATCCAATTTTAGCAATACAAAACATATAACATTAAAAGGGAAATATTGGATCACTTACATATGCAATGACCTTTTAGGTTTATAGATTAAAATAATTGGAAAAAACTCTTACATAAAATTTTTTTCCTGACCTGAATCTAATCAGGGCTCGAGCTGCAACTACCCCAAGCTCACATCCATAGGCTAGGGGTGGTGACAAGAACCTAATGGCATAACCTAAATGGGAGGCCTTTTCCTATTGTACCTATATACTCATGCCCGACCATCTCAATGAAAAAGTTTAGTGGAATAGTAATAAAAAGATGAAATATCTAGAATATAAACCAAACATGAAAAAATTATAGGGTGTACAAGATTATGGTAGTGAAAATTGAAAAATAAATGGGAAAAATACACACCCAACCAAAAATATATACCAACCTGAAAAAACTGCAAATAAAATATTTCAAGACATCCCATCTTCTGATCTCCAAACCCTATGCACTGTACAAGGTCTAATGCACCAAGTATACCTAATCTCTTATATAGTCACCGTAGACCAATTTATTATTTGAATAAGACACAACACATGTGGGAAAATTCCATTAAAGGGTGATTATATACATAACCAGTAGGATTCCCTGAAAGCTGAAAGGGGGAGCAGAAAGAGACATGATAGGAGTAGATAGTACACAGAATCAAAAAACATCGATAAAGATATATATATATATATATATATAATAAATCCAAAGAAACCCAAACAATAGATAAGGGTATCTCCATGTTGTAGCCCAACCTAGAAAAAGAGTCTCCATTAGTTCTATAAGTCCATCAATAATGTTCAGCATCTCACACATCTGCCCATTAGAAAACATCAAAGTCAAGCCTCACCTCTCCACTATACCACATAGTTGAGGGTCCATAATCTCTATGTAGAGGACCCATGGACCAGTACAATATGAGGGTGACACTCTGATGGTCAAGGAATCATGCCCAGATTGGTTGTAAGGTTCCACTCTAGTCATTGAGGACGCATGCCCTTCCAAATAGGAGGGTGTCGCTTGGGAGTCTATAAAGGACCCTTTCCCAACCCAAATGGAGGGTTTCACTCTAAAATTTGAGGAATCATGTCATGTTTTATCATGAGGCTATCACTTTAATGATTGAGGACCCATTCCCAAATCATCTCGAGGGTTCCAGTTAGAAGGTCGAGGACTCATGCCCTATCTCCATAGGAGTGTGCCACTCTAGCAATCGAGGAATCATGCCCAACCTGGCTAGAGGGTGCCACTAAGAAGTCTATGGTGATCCTATCTGGTCATTATCATTGTCGAGAATTTCCTAAATAACCATCACACCCATAAAATTTCACATCACATCTATAAATCCACAACGGAGGTCACCATCATGATCTATGTAGTAAAAAAACTCCAGATAGTCTGCTCATGGGTAACAATATGATACAAAAAGAATGATATATGATATATTGAAGTTTCCTCAAAATGAAACTAGGTGTACACATCATGTAGGGGTCCCATAGGGCATGTGGTCCTACTATTTATCCTAGCTGTGTCCTAGACAGTACACAGATCACTGTCCATGTAGGGATACACAACGTGTAGGGGGTCTACATGGTGTTTCCATGCCACTTGAGGTCCCACCTATGTGCTTGGTCATGTTTTTGTACTTCAATACACGGCATAACATGGGTTGTGTCTTACCACAAGGGGTCCTTTTTGTGTTCTCTGCCACACATCTCATCCACCCAGGGAAGAGGTACATTTCATATAAGATGGATACACATCATTTCATCCTTATATTTCTCTAAACCCTAGCCACCACTAATTAGCCACTAAATGAGGATAATTTTAATTTTTAATATACATAATATTCATGTTCTTTATTATTCATAAACACCATTTTAGTGCATTTTACACTTTGAACATCATTTCACATTATGATTGTAATACCTTCTTAAAATACACTATTATGTGGTACATTTTTTAACATCATTTGAAGTACCCAATGATTCATCTGATTATACATATTTTAATTTAATATTTTTGGAAAATGATCTAATATCTAATATGAACATGTTTCATTCAGGGATAAATGGAGAATTCATGGAAGAAGATGGGGATATTTTGTGATGAAAGGAAGCAATTCTAGAGAAGCCAGATTGGACACCATCCCACTGATGAGATGGTGGGGCCCAACATACAGGCCCAATGAATACCCAATTTCTTTTGATTATATAATACATGCATAGGAAAAAAAAAATTCATGATCCAATGCTAATTCGGCCTCCATGGTGTCCATTTAGGCGGCCCAAGTTAGAGATAAAATTCTGGGCCAGATTCTGCGGCCCAGAAAAACATCCCACTAATATGCTCATATCTCGGAATCCACAACTCTAAATGGGCCAAAATTTTACAGGAGATTATAATACATCCTGGGATACATTTTATTCTTCTATGGACCACTCTAATTCGGCCATCTAAAAGGACTTACAAGCGTTTCTGTTCGGTGGATGCAAGCTGGCTGCCACCTCGGGTCAAGGGTGGAAAAGTCTCCTCTCCCTTACTTTCCACCACCCTAGGCCTACCATACTCAAGTGGGATCCTTTTTACTATTTGAGGATCTAACCAAAGATCCAAAAATTCCTATTTAAGGTAGTGGTGGTGAAGGAGTTTTTATTTTTATTTTTGGTGCTTGGTTCAATTGTAATGTTATGCTGCGATTTTGTTGTCTCAAATTTGTCTTTCACTTGTAAGTTGTTCAATTCACTTTAGTTTCTTAATAAAAGTTCTTCTTCTCCTCTTATTCTGTTTTTCTACATCTCACTTTGATAACTTTTCCTCAAGGTTTGAATTTATTCACACCAAATCTTGTGAAATTATTCACACAACGGTGGAGTGATCATTTTATTTTTGTTGTTTTCTTTACTTCTCCAAGTTCTCCATCATGAGTCTACTTTCCACTTCCATTGAAACCATAGAATCAATGGAGGGATAACCCAATTATGGGTTGATACAAGGGAGTATCAAGGGGCTATATTGGATGTTATTTATCACCCCATTAATGTATAATCACTTCTTAAATTGATATTTTTATTTGATGATTTTTAAACTCCATCGTCCTTGTTAAATTTAAGGCCACACACATCATGTGCTAATATGAACCTTTACCCTGAAGTGATCAAAACATTGATCCTTCAAGTGTATAGGAGATGAGTATTAAATGGTGTAGGCATTAAACCAGTAAGTGATGATGTTGTTTTATCTCCTTAAATGAACCAATCTCAAATATAAGAAATTGAAATCATTGAAAAGGAAATACGTCCAATCCACCCTAAGCGATAACCTAGGATCAACTCATTATTTTAAATTGAATTCACTTAAATCTATTATATATCCTCTAAAATAATCTAAAATCAATCCAAGTTGGCCACTTCATAGCCAAAAATAGTCCATATAATGTACGTGTCTATAGGTTTCTTCTTAGATCTCGGAGGATTCGATAACCCAAGATAAACTACAAGGACCGTTTTACCTTCATCTCTTGGGTAAATTTGAGCGAGAATAAAATTTTGGCGCCTTTTCTGGGGACCTAAGTAAGTTATCATAGACACTATCATCCTTTTTCTCATCCCTATTCTCTATTCTCACCCCCTCACTCTTATGGATATCAATTTTGAACAAGCCCAAACATGCGAAACCTATCCCTACTTTGATCACCCAACCCCATGTGTGATGTACAATGATCATCCTAATTTCTACATGTGGGATCATCAACAACCTAATGAACCACATTTTTTTAAACCTATGATCCACAAAATATCCCAATATATAATGAGTTTCAATCCCCACAAAGCCAATCTGAACACCCTCCTGTGCAATTCCAACAACTTACTTATCCACCTAGAATAGACCATTCGGATCAACCCCTTATCCATACTAATCCAAATACATTACTTGAATATATATGTCAAAAAAAGGAGATAATGAATTTTGAGGTTTCATCATTGAGGTTAGAACTACAAAGCATTAAAAATTGTGAGGAACCCATCCCTACACAAACTATCCCTTCCATAACCTTATGTGAAGTGTCTAGTTTCCCACAAACCTCTCATGAATTTACTGAAGAGAAAACCTTTGGATTTGGGGAAGATGAATAGGATCAAGGAATTTTTGATGGGTTCTTAAATCAAGAGGAAACTGATTTTTTGTATTCACAAGAGGGAAATTTGACATCATGGATTGAGTCTCATGAATATAACTCCATTGATGATTTTTCAAAAACACAAATCACTGAACCATTAAGAGAAATCACAAACTTTGATTCCATACCCATTCCTGAAACTGATCATTCTAATTTGGTGGTTCAATATTTTATTCAAAAGGAACCAATTTTGTTGAGAAATATGGAAAATGAAATTGAGTTGGATTCAAAATATCAACTTGTGTCTAAATGTCTTATCCAACCTGAGCTCAAAATTATTGTCCATCCCTCCCCTCTAAAGAATCCATTAATATGGTATAATAATGACCTATCAATTGGAATTCATTCTTCTCTTGAAACCAAAAAATTTGGAATGATCATTGATGTCCTAGGAAAGACTACAGAGGAAACTGGATCAACCATTTCTGATATTCCTTTGATTTTACCATTCATTTTAGAACATAGGTTTATGCATGAAAAAAATTATAAACATATAATCAATCTCAACCTAGTATAATTGGTGAAACATTTGATCCTTAAAATGTTGAAAGTTGGTATTGGGTAAGTTGGGGGGTTCATGTCGAGCTAACGACATTAAACAAAGCGCTGCATGGGAGGAAACCCATGGTTTTCAAGTTTCCAATAATTTCGTTGTTTTAATAAACCTTATATTTTCAATAGGATTAATGAGACATTTTGATATTTCGAAATAAAAAAGATAAATTGTTTACCTATTGTTTTATAATTAGTATGGATGAGTACGAAAGGGGAGCGCCATATTCATCTGTGTCACATGGTGTAATCCTTGAGTAATACCTTACCCAGAAATTTAAAAAGAATACAATGTATCATCAGTTTAATTTACATTATTTTTATGTGTTTGTGGGTTAAAAAATAAAAATACAAAAAAATAATAAATAAAAATATAATAATAAATAAAAGTCCACATCGTATGTCATGGGGCAAACCCTGTCACAACCGGCGAAGCCGTGGGGATTCGAACCCAGGACCGAAGGGAGACAGGGGCGCACACTTACCACTGACATACGGCTTCTTGTGCTTCCTTATTCTATAAATTTTATATATATACTTATATTTTACTTCCTTTATTATATAAATATATATATATATTGTTTTTTTTGTTTTTTTTTGTTTTTCCTTTTTCTACTAGGGAACTCTGCAAGTGACATGGATATCAAAGGATTCAAAGGAAGCAGCAAGAATATCAACTTCAACCACCAGGTGAATTCATTCCATGACCCTCATTTTCAATTTCCTTTTTGAACTTTCATTCTCTGCCTCTATCCCCTTCTAAATTTTATTTTCTTTAAACATTGGGGACAATGTTATTTTAAGTTGGGGGGGAGATAAAATAAAAAATTCTTTTCTGTCAAAAAACTGATAAATGATTTCAAAAAAAATTAGTGTAAATGGAAGGAAAAAATCCTTTAACTTTGAACATGGTAATAAACATTTCACACTTTGAAACTAAATATCAAATAATTTAGCATACTCTAATTCTGATTTTAATCCTTGTATAATTTCATTAGCATATATTTTGGAAAGTGTGGTTGTCTAATGTGATATTTCATCGTTTATATTTTCATCCAAATAAAAAAAATCACAATGCACGTCCTTTGGATAGTGGGGTATTAGTTTAAGTTGATGGGTTCCCCTAAATAAATAGCATAGGTTTTTTGATCATTTTAGTTTAATATGAGTATTCAAAAAAATTATTAAAAAAAATTGCTCGTAGAGTAATGAAATGACCTAATGTGTGGCTTTCGGCACATGGGGATCGTGACTCCATAGTTTTCTAGCCCATAGTTAGTAATTTTATCTTTATTTTTGGTAATTTTTATTTGTTTTTGACTTAGTTAACTCGAGATGATGCCTGAGTATGAGGGCTTCACTTGGTGCCCTAAGGTCTTTGAGCCTCGGAGTCATCGGCAAAGTCTTGCTACAGGGGTTGACTCTTTTGAGTGCAACTTAAATTACCATGGAAAAATTGCGAAAAAAACAAAAAAATATAATACAAAAACAATGTGAATACTCATCTTAATATTGAAATGTGATTCCACCTATCGCTTCCGTAATTTTCCCCTTGAATAAAGATGAACCCCCATGTCTATTGTGATGCACAACACATCCTCATACTTAATAGATATTAGATGAAATTTGGAAATGAATTTGAAAAAAGGAATGAGCTTGGGATTGGGATCTACTTATGAAACTATCTTGTATTAAATTTTTTTTATGGGTTTCTTGATTGTTTGTTATAAGGGTTTCTGGTGATCATTTTTTGTTAAAATGTTTTTGGAAAAGGGAATTCGAATTTCATATTGTTGAGATATATTTTGCTCGGGACTAGAAAAAATCAAGTTGGGGGGGTGTTATTATCCACTAAATGAGGCTAATTTTCATTTTTAATATACATAATATTCATGTTATTTATTATTCATAAACACCATTTTAGTGCATTTTACACTTTGAATATCATTTCACATTATGATTGTAATACCTTTTTAAAATGCACTATTATGTGGTACATTTTTGAACATCATTTGAAGTACCCAATGATTCATCTGATTATACATATTTTAATTTGATATTTTTGGAAATTTATCTACACTCCAATATGAACATTTTTCATTCAGGGATAAATGGATAATTCATGGAAGAAGATGGGGATATTTTGTGATGAAAGGAAGCAATTCTAGAGAAGCCAGATTGGATACGATCCCACTGATGAGACGGTGGGGCCCAACATACAAGCCCAATGAATCCCAAATTTCATGAGATGATATAAGACATGGGGAGGAACAAATAAAGCTTCAGGATCCAATGCTAATTCTTCCTCCATGGTGTCCATTTAGGCGTCCCAATTTAGAGATAAAATTCTGGGCCAGATTCTGCGGCCCAAAAAAACTACCCACTAATATGATCATGTCTTGGAATCCAAAACTCCAAATGGGACCAAATTTTACAGGAGGGTATAATACATCTGGGGATATATTTTATTCTTCTATGGACCACTCTGATTCAGTCATCTAGAAGGACTTACAATCGCGTCTGTTCGGTGGAAGCAAGCTGGCTGCCACCTCGGGTCAAGGGTGGAAACGTCTACTCTCCCTTACTTTCCACCACCCTAGGCCTACCATACTCAAGTGGGATCCTTTGTACTATTGGAGACTCGGCCCAAGGCTCCCAAAATTCCTATTTAAGGCAGTGGTGGTGAAGGAGTTTTTATTTCATTTTTTTTGGCGCTTGGTTCAATTGTAATGTTATGCTGCGATTTTGTTGTCTCAAATTTGTCTTTTACTTGTAAGTTGTTCAATTAACTTTAGTTTCTCAATAAAATTTCTTCTTCTACTCTTATTCTGTTGTTATACATCTCACTTTGATACCGTTGCCTCAAGGTGTGAATTTATTCACACCAAATCTTGTGAAATTATTCACACAACGGTGGAGTGATCATTTTATTTTTGTTGTTTTCTTTACTTCTCCATGTCCTCCCTCATGAGTCTACTTTAGGCTTCCATTGAAACCATAGAATCAATGGAGGGATAATCCACTTATGGTTTGATCCAAAGCAGTATCAAGGGGCTAGATTTTATGTTATTTATCACCCCATTAATGTATAATCACTTCTTAAATTGAGATTTTTATTTGATGATTTTTAAACTCCATCATCCTTGTTGAATTTTAGGCCACACACTTCATGTGCTAATACGAACCTTTACCTTGAAGTGCTCAAAACTTTGATACCTCAAGTGTATAGGAGATGATTATTAAAGGGTGTAGGAATTAAAATAGTAAGTGATGATGTTGTTTTATCTCCTTAAATGAACCCATCTCAAATATAAGTAATTGAAATCATGGAAAAGGAAATACGTCCAATCCACCCTGAGCGATAACCTAGGATCAACTCGTTCTTTTAAATTTAATTCACATAAATCTATTATATATCCTCTAAACTCATATAAAATCAATCCATGTTGGCCACTTCATAGATGAAAACAGTCCATAGAATGTACGTGTCTATAGGTTTCTTCTTAGGTCTCTAAGGATTCGATAACCCAAGCTAAACTACAAGGACCATTTTACCTTCATCTCTTGGGTAAATTTGAGCGAGAATCAAATTTTGGCACCGTTTCCAAGGACCTAATTAAGTTATCAAAGACACTATCATCCTTTTTTCATCCCTCTTCTATATTCTTACCCCCTCACTCCTATGGATATCAATTTTGAACAAGCCCAAACATGCGAAACCTATCCCTACTTTGATCACCCAGCCCCATATGTGATGTACAATGACCATCCTAATTTCTACATGTGGGGTCATCAACAACCTAATGAACCACATTGTTTTTACCCCTATGATCCACAAAATATCCCAATATATAATGAGTTTCAATCCCCACAAAGCCAATCTGAACACCCTTATGTGCAATTCCAACAACTTACTTATCCACCTAGAATAGACCATTCGGATCAACCCCTTATCCATACTAATACACATACATTACTTGAAAAAATATGTCAACAAATAGAGATATTGAATTTTGAGGTTTCATCATTGAGGTTAGAACTAAAAAGCATTAAAAATTGTGAGGAACCCATCCCTACACAAACTATCCCTTCCATAACCTTATGTGAAGTGTCTAGTTTCCCACAAACCTCTCATGAATTTACTAAAGAGAAAACCTTTGGATTTGGGGAAGATGAATAGGATCAAGGAATTTTTTATGGGTTCTTAAATCAAGAGGAAATTGATTTTTTGTATTCACAAGAGGGAAATTTGACATCATGGATTGAGTCTCATGAATATAACTCCATTGATGATTTTTCAAAAACCCAAATCACTGAATCATTAAGAGAAATCACAAACTTTGAGTCCATATCCATTCCTGAAACTGATCATTCTAATTTTGTGGTTGAATCTTCTATTCAAAAGGAACCAATTTTGTTGAGAAATTTGGAAAATGAAACTGATTTGGATTCAAAATATCAACTTGTGTCTAAATGTCTTATCCAACCTGAGCTCAAAATTATTGTCTTTCCCTCCCCTCTAAAGAATCCATTCATATGGTATAATCATGACCTTTTAATTGGAATTCATTCTTCTCTTGAAACCAAATAAGATGGAATGATCATTGATGTCCTAGGAAAGACTACAGAGGAAACTGGATCAACCATTTCTGATATTCCTTTGATTTTACCATTCATTTTAGAACATAGGTTTGTGCATGAAATAAATTATAAACATAGAATCAATATCAACCTAGTAGAATTGGTGAAACATGTGGTCCTTAAAATGTTTAAATTTGGTATTGGGTATGTTGGGGTGTTCATGTCGAGCTAACGACATTAAACAAAGCGCTGCATGGGAGGAAACCCATGGTTTTCAAGTTTCCAATAATTTCATTGTTTTAATCAACTTTATATTTTAAATAGGATTAATGAGACATTTTGATATTTCAAAATAGAATAAATAAACTGTTGACCTGTTCTTCTATAATGAGTATGGATTGGGAACGAAAGGGGAGCACCATATTCATCTGTGTCACATGGTGTGATCCTTGAGTAATACCATACCCAGAAATTTAAAAAGAAGACAATGTATCATCAGTTTAATTTAATTTATTTTTATGTGTTTGTAGGTTAAAAAATAAAAATACAAAAAAATAATAAAAAAATATATAATAATAAAAAAAGTCCACATCGTAGGTCATGGGGAAAACCCCGTCACAATCGGCGAAGCCGCGGGGATTCGAACTCGGGACCGAAGGGAGACAGGGGCGCGCACTTACCACTGACCTACGGCTTCTTGTACTTCCGTATTCTATAATTTTTATATATATACTTATATTTTACTTCCTTTATTATATAAATATATATATATATATATTGTTTTTTTTGTTTTTCCTTTTTCTACTAGGGAACTCTGCAAGTGACATTGATATCAAAGGATTGAAAGGAAGTAGCAAGAATTTCAACTTTAACCACCAGGTGACTTCATTCCATTACCCTCATTTTCAATTTCCTTTTTGAACTTGCATTCTCTACCTCTACCCCCTTCCAAATTTTATTTTCTTTGACCATTGGGGACAATGTTATTTTAAGTTGGGGGGAGATAAAATAAAAAATTATTTTGTGTCAAAAAAAATGATAAATGATTTGAAAAAAAATTAGTGTAAATGGAAGGAAAAATTCCTTTAACTTTGAACATGGTAATACACATTGCACACTTTGAAACTGAAAATCAAATAATTTAGCATACTCTGATTCTGATTTTAATCCTTGTATAATTTCATGAGCATATATTTTGGAAAGTGTGGTTGTCCAATGTGATATTTCATCGTTTATATTTTCATCCAAATAAAAAAAATCACAATGCACGTCCTTTGGATAGTGGGGTATTAGTTTAAGTTCATGGGGTCCCCTAAATAAAAATCATAGGTTTGGTGATCATTTTAGTTTAATATGAGTATTCAAAAAAAATTATTAAAAAAAATTGTGCGTAGAGCAATGAAATGACCTAATGTGTGGCTTTCGGCACTTGGGGATTGTGACTCCATAGTTGTCTAGCCCAGAGTTGGTAATTTTATCTCTATTTTTGATAATTTGAATTTGTTTTTGACTGAGTTAACTCGAGATGATGCCTGATTATGTGGGCTTCACTTGGTTCCCTAAGGTCTTTGAGCCTGGGAGTCCTTGGCAAAGTCTCGCTACAGGGGTTGACTCTTTTGAGTACAACTTCAATTACCATGGAAAAATTGCAAAAAAAAACAAAAAAATATATATAATAAAAAATATGTGAATACTCATCTTAATATTGAAATGTGATTCCACCAAGCACTTCCGTAATTTCCCCCTTGAATAAAGATGAACCCCCATGTCTATTGTGATGCACAACACATCCTCATTCTTAATTGATATTGGATGAAATATGGAAATGAATTTGAACAAATGAATGAGCTTGGGATTGGTATCTGCTTATGAAACTATCTTGTATTAAAATATTTTGATGGGTTTCGTGATTGTTTGGTATAAGGGTTTTTTGTGATCATTGTGTATTAAAATGTTTTTGGAAAAGGGAATTCGAATTTCATATTGTTGAGATATATTTTTCACGGGACTAGAAAAACTCAAGTTGGGGGTGTGATTAGCCACTAAATGAGGCTAATTTTCATTTTTTATATACAAAATATTCATGTTATTTATTATTCATAAACACCATTTTAGTGCATTTTACACTTTGAACATCATTTCACATTATGATTGTAATACCTTCTTAAAATGCACTATTATGTGGTACAATTTTTAACATCATTTGAAGTACCCAATGATTCATCTGGTTATACATATTTTAATTTGATATTTTTGGAAATTTATCTACACTCCAATATGAACATGTTCCATTCAGGGATAAATGGAGAATTCAAGGAAGAAGATGGGGATATTTTGTGATGAAAGGAAGCAATTCTAGAGAAGCTAGATTGGACACCATCCCACCGATAAGATGGTGGGGCCCAACATACATGCCCAATGAATCCAAAATTTCGTGGTATGCTATACTACATGTAGAGGAACAAATAACTCTTCAGAATACAATTCTAATTCTGCCTCCATGGTGTCCATTTAGGCAGATCAAGTTAGAGATAAAATTCTGGGCCAGATTCTGCGGCCCAGAAAAACAGCCAACTAATATGATCATATCTTGTAATCCAAAACTCCAAATGGGCCCAAATTTTACAGAAGGTTATAAGACATCCGGGGATCAATTTTATTCTTCTATGTCCCACTCTGATTCGGTCATCTAGAAGGACTTACAAGCGCGTCTATTCGGTGGAAGCAAGCTGGATGCCACCTCGGGTCAAGGGTGGAAAAGTCTCCTCTCCCTTACTTTCCACCACCCTAGGCCTACCATACTCAAGTGGGATCCTTTTTACTATTGTAGGCTTGACCCAAGGCTCCCAAAATTCCTATTTAAGGTAGTGGTGGTGAAGGAGTTTTTATTTTTTTATTTTTGGTGCTTGGTTCAATTGTAATGTTATGCTGCGATTTTGTTGTCTCAAATTTGTCTTTCACTTGTAAGTTGTTCAATTCACTTTAGTTTCTTAATAAAATTTCTTCTTCTCCTCTTATTATGTTGTTCTACATCTCACTTTGATAATGTTTCCTCATGGTGTGAATTTATTCACACCAAATCTTGTGAAATTATTCACACAACGGTGCAGTGATCATTTTATTTTTGTTGTTTTCATTACTTCTCCATGTCCTCCCTCATGAGTCTACTTTCCGCTTCCATTGAAACCATAGAATCAATGGAGGGATAACCCACTTATGGGTTGATCCAAGGGAGTAGAATGGGGCTGTATTGGATGTTATTTATCACCTCATTAATGTATAATCACTTTTTAAATTGAGATTTTTATTTGATGATTTTTAAACTCCATTGTCCTTGTTGAATTTAAGGCCACACACTTCATGTGCTAATACGAACCTTTACCTTGAAGTGATCAAAAATTTGATCCTTCAAGTGTATAGGAGATGAGTATTAAAGGGTGTAGGCATTTAACCAGTAAGTGATGATGTTGTTTTATCTTCTTAAATGAACACATCTCAAATATAAGAAATTGAAATCTTTGAAAAGAAAATACGTCCAATCCACCCCAAGTGATAACCTTGGATCAACTCATTCTTTTAAATTTAATTCACTTAAATCCGTTAGATATCCTCTAAAATCATCTAAAATCAATATAAGTTGGCCACTTCATAGCCGAAAATAGTACATATAATTTACTTTTCTATAGGTTTCTTCTTAGGTCTCCGAGGATTCGATAACCCAAGCTAAACTACAAGGACCATTTTACCTTCATCTCTTGGGTAAATTTGAGCAAGAATCAACCACAGTATAGGGAAAACGCATCCTGTGTTCATCGAAATACACAGTGTGTAGTTGAGTTTTTCATAGAATCTTAGATATGTGCTTGAGTATCTAGATCCATCTTCACCACTTCAATTCTATAATTTTCTCCTCTCAAAAATAATGGATCTATCTGTTTATTGTCTTTTAAAACCATCTAATGATCGGAAATCAAATACTCATTTAGTTCGTTTCTTCCTTCATGCACTGCACATGTAACCCATACAGCGCCTCCTTCGACTCAAGTTCATATCAACTCAAATATCTACAAAAACTCATAAAACCCTTGATTCCATACTTTATTTAGTATTCTGTTTATTATACTTGATTCTACTACAAATCCAGGACTCTAATCGGGCTCAATACCACCCAGAAATATCAAACGAAGGCCCCATAGAATAATCAGATAATAAAGTGAATAATCAAAAGAGAAAATCACAAGAAAAAGGGTTTTAATAATCGTTCGTAAAGAATTCTTGGTAAAAATAAAATAAAATTGGGAGATCCAAGTGAGAAATAATGAATAAATAATATAATTTATGTACATGGGCACATGAAACATCGATAAATTGGAACAAATCATAGAAAGGGATGATCTTACTAAATCAATTTAATAAAAAAGGACATTAACCATGAATTTATGAGTCCTTACTAGAGTTTGGATCATTTTTTGTTGAATAATGTGCTCACTAATGATTAAGAGGATTCATTGTGTTAATTTCACTTTTATCTACTTTGATTCAAAGATTCATCATCATCTGATTTGATTCGCTAATAAAAGGAGGAGGAGAATGCTCTCAATTCTCTCAGGATTCATGTGGCTAACCCTAGAGAATTTATATAGTGGTGATTTTATAAATGAAATTAGTTTTATGTTTTTTAATTAAATAAATAAATTTAATTATTTATTTATATTAAACACACCCACCAACTATTTCCATATTCGAACTCCCCATCCTGGCCAGTTTTTGTTGTGATTAGGGTAAACATCATGTTCTAGACTCAACCATGGTCCCATATTTCTGATATGAACTCTTATTTAAGAGTTATCCCATTTTTTAACAAACTATGCATGTCCAATATAAAATATATTTAATATTTTTATAAAATTAATTTCAGGAACACCAAGCCTCAGAATCGCACGTCGTCTTAGTGCCTAGCTCCGAAAATATATGTAGAAATATATCAAATACTTATAAGGAAAAAACTGGTACATTATATCATTCCTTCCTTCAATATTTTCATACCCAAAATAACAATACTAAACAAATATCTTGGGATACTGAGCCCACATATGGCTCTCCCACTCTCAGGAACTCTCCTACACATTCCCATGTTTCCATAACGTGCAAACCAAGGGGGTGGTATGTTCATGTAGGGTCATATCCTGTCGATCAAAAATCGCCACTGAGTGCTCCGCAAATGTGGATCCATCCTCAATTTCCATCTCTCCCTAGTTGATGATGTGTGAGGGTTCATTCACATATCTCCTCAGCTACAACACATGGAATATATTGTTCTCTTGCTCCAACTATTGTGGTAGGGAGAGGTAGTAAGCAACCTCACCAACACTATGTAAGATCTCGAATGGCCCAATGAACCTTAGGAATATATTTCCTACCTATAAAAACCTATTCAATACTCATTGTGGGGAGACTCTCATAAAAACATGGTCTCCCTGATTGAACTCCAAGGTCCTATAACAGTGATCGGTATAAGATTTATTCTTTCTCTGAGTCATCCTCATCCACTCATGGATGACCTGGACCTTCTTCGTCATCACCGACACCATTTCTTTACCAAAAATAGATACTTCACTGATCTCTTTCCATTACAAGGGTGGCCTTCAGGGTCTCCCTTATATTTCCTTTAAAGGTTTCATGCTGATAGTAGAGTATGAAATATTGTTTTTTGAAAAATATACCAAAGTCAAGTGTTCCTCCCAAATCTAAATGAATTATAACATGCAAGACCTTAGCATATTATGAAACACTTGGATAGTGCACTCAGTATTCCCATCTATTAAAGGTTAAAGGTTTTAATCATCCTCATATAGGTCTTGAATTCTTCCTATATGCCTCGCCACTATCATGATGTAAACCACGCATTACGATCAGTGATAATATTACAAGGCACCCCATGAAGGAGAAAAATTTATCATACATACATATACATCAAACTCTCCACTAAACTCTACTAATTGTTTTGAAAAAAAAAATTCACTAGGTTTGGCCTATTCAAAACCTCCACACCAAGAAACCCCCTCCCCATGAAGGGATCACTCTGGAAAGAGCCCCATCCAAGAGAGAGTCGTTGCTTGCCGAGATGGCAGAGCATCCTGAAGGGTGACGACCCAAGATGGAATCATATCCCTTCATTTTATGTGGAAGCCCTATCATAAATTAAATGGATATTTCATCCCATTTCCACTCTAGAATCTCAAGGGGCTACAAAAAACCTTCTATAACCTAATGTTTTTCCTTCACCTGCTGATGGGTGAGGCACCGAGAGACAAACTCATCAATGTTCCATCTCATGTAAGACCACCAAAAATTCCACTGAAGGTCTTCCCCACACTAGTATTTAAAACCAAAGGAGAAGTGTGGAACTCTTATATAACCTCCTCAAATTTCATGATTGGGACCACATCTAGTTTATGAAAAAGGATGATGTGATACCCTCCTTTATAAAATCCATTTGGTGAATCCCCTATGGATATATGGTCATGAATGATCTCATTGTTGATTTCTCCCAACTGGGATTCTATCACACACTTGAGAAGTAGAGGAGTAAACTCCATTGACTAGAGAAAATATGCACCCTTCTACTCCACCAGGGTTAGCTGTAAGAAAGTCAACTACTCAGAAGCCTCATGCACCAAGCGAGCCTGGAAATTCTTACTAAAGGAATTTTCTACCATGTTTCCATTACCCAAAGTATATACTATCCAAAATTCATAGTCCTTAAGGTATTCCAACTAGTGCCACTATATCAGGTTCAAGTATCTCTATGTGAAGACGTACATAATATTATAATGGTTTGATTAAACCACAATGTGCTCTCCCAGAAGATAGTACATCTACATCCTTAGAGTGATGACTATTGATTCTATATTTAGGTCCTGAATCATCTAGTTATGCTTGTGGGGTCTCAATTGCATCAACCCGTATGTGATAACAGTCTACTGTTGTATCAACATGAAGTCAATCCCAAATCTTAAGGCATTTCAATACATTACATACCTCGTGCCCTCCTCTAGTAGTCTCAAGAAAGGACCCCTCATACGCATCATGTTGAACTCCTTGAAGGCCCTCTGGAACTACTCATCCTAGGTAAAAGGCTTCCCTTTCCATATCAAGGTTTTTAAAGGGGCTGCAATCCTAGAGGATTCTGCCACAAACCTCCTATATTACCCCCATTAATCCAAGAAAACTATGAACCTCTGACAAGCTCTTGGGTGGATCTCAAGCAAGCACAACATCAATCCTTTTTAGGTCCATGGCCAAACCATGCTCAGAAATGACATTCCCTAGGAAGTGAACCTTGTGTATCTAGAAATGGAACTTTTAGAGATTAATATAAATTTGGTGCTCCTAAAGAAAATATAGTACCATCCTCAAATGATCTACATGATCCTCCTCTGATGTAGTGTAGATGAGTATGTCATTGATGAAGATAAACACTTGCTGGTCCAAGTATGGCTGGAATATCTGGTTCATCAAATATATAAACATGAAGGGGGAATTCATCACACCAAAGGGAATAATCAGGAACTCATAGTGTTTGTAGTGACATAAAAATTACATATTTGGAATATCAGTCTCATGAACCCTCAATTGGTTGTAGTTAAACCTGATATCGATCTTCAAGAACCATCTCTCACCTTGAAACTGGTTAAAGTGGTCATAAATCCTTGATAATGGGCAATTTTCCTTTATCATGGCATTATTTAAGAGACTATAATCAACAAAAATCCATAATATATCATCTTCCTTTTTCATGAACAACATCATAG
Organism: Viscum album; assembly: GCA_963277665.1. Taxonomy (NCBI): domain Eukaryota; kingdom Viridiplantae; phylum Streptophyta; class Magnoliopsida; order Santalales; family Viscaceae; genus Viscum; species Viscum album. The sequence continues at coordinate 1,841,947,478 of OY728156.1, forward strand.
CTTCCTAGGGGACACATTAGGCCTGATGAAAACCTTCTCTCAAATGTCCTCCAACTACAACTAATGTTCTTGAAACTCAATAGGGGATATTTGATCTGATGTATAAGATATCAGAGCTATTATAGGATGTATGTTGATACAAAACTCCATCCCCCACCTTAGAGGTAGTCCTATAACATCATTGGGGATGAAATCCATTAAATCATCCACAACTAAAGGAATCTAGATGACTGAAGAGCCTGTTACACTAAAGGATATACTCTCCAATCGATGGTAAGTGGGATTCAACCTCCTGATTGCAGAACCTCCTTATCCCACCATGAGATCTTTCTCTCCCATAAAGTTGAATCTCATCCCATCAGTGTGAAGGTGTCTAACTCATATGAGGTGATATTCAATCAAGGATCATACTATGGAAAATCAATATATACTACAGATGAAGTAATAGGGTTTTATCTTTATATCAAAAAGGTTACATGTGAACCTCTCTTCACTAAATGATATCTCACACTACCATTAGATAAAAGATTTAGAAGAAGTGTTCCCTGTAGGAACCTTAAGAGGAAGATGCTGGGATAAAGCCTCCACTGGGAGCTTCAGCTCTCACAGCAAGAGTATAGAGATAAAGGAATGACTGGAACCAATGTATTCTAACACTAAAGGTATAAAATATACATATCATACCTCTAATAATATCATTTATCACTGGGTCATAAATGTCCATAGCATGAAGCTATCCATGGCCCCAACTGCCAGTTCCCTTAGCCCAATGTGGGATGCCTAGTTATGGTGGTAGAAGGATATCATAGCACCATCCACCACCCATAGCTCCTCCTCATAGAGCTCCTCCTACACCTCTACCAGCTCCGCCTCACTAGAAACCACCCCTCCATTTCCTGGGAGATCCTTGATCATGGTTTTTCCTTTTTCATGGTGGTCCGTCAACTATCTGCCTACACTCCTCATCACATATGGTCAGGTAGTTTCATGCTATGTGACCTCATTCGTCGCAAGCATATCACTTCCCCTCTTTAATATATCCTAATCCTCTATGATTCCCCTGACCACGGGCTCGAGCCTAATCCTAGGAAGACCTCCTATGATGAGATCCAATCGATTGGTATCTACTAGCTATTGTAGATGAATCAACTCTATAACACCCAATGCCAGCTCCAGCTACCTGGCATCCCTCTGAAAAGAATCTCTCTATCACTAGTGCCTTCTCCAACACCCCTACATAGGTGGAGATGCATAAGGGAACAACTCTAGCACAGATCTCTCTATGGAGTCCCTTCTCAAACTTCTATTCTCATAAGTAGCCATCCCAGATCATGTCAATGGAGTACCATATAAGGTTTTTGAAACTCATTGCATACTCAGCCACTATCATCCCTCACTATCATATCTCTAGAAGATATTGAATTTGAACCGAGAACAAGAAGGAGGGGTAGTACTCCTCACGGAATAGCTGTTGGATGTCGGGCCACAAGAGTGTTGACTTGTCATGCATCCAGATAATGAGACTCCACCAGCACTTATCTACCCCATTGAAAATGATAGATGCCAATACAACCACTTGATCTATCGATGTCTGGATAATCCTGAAAACAAAAACCACTGACTCTAGAAAATCCTCTACTTCCTGGGGGTATGGCTCTCCATGGAACCTCAGCAACCTCTAGAATTGGAACTCACGGAGTCTGATAAGTCTATGTGCATCCTCATCCTGCTCTACTGGGATGATCCGCTACTTGAAAGGTGGTGGTGTTGCTACCTGTCCGCCTAGAGGAAGGCTCTCACAATATGGACCCTAAACTAAGGCCTCATCACCCATCGAATTGTCATCATGATCCAGAACTGGTATCCTAGCTGGATTTTATCATGGAGGAATCCTAAAAATTTAATCAATCCATAGCATGGTCATATGAGAATTTATATATATATATATATATATAATGGGTAACTAACTCAAGAATGATAGTAAAATAATCAATCCAATATGATGCATGTACCATTGATCCCTGTAACTAATGTATCAATATGTTCAGTTGATGAGAAGGTATTCACGTTCTTAGTGAATGGATATGTTGGTTGTAATTCCCCATTACCTTTATATCAAGTATGTTTTGATCATTTATTTTGGTTTCTTTTTCTCATCAAACATTTAATTTCAACCATGCATTGGAAGGATACCTATAATGGTAAATTCATGTATTTGTTGGATTTTCATAATTTTCCTCATCTTTTTTGTTGTTCGTTGGGTAGTTACATTATGTGTAATGAGGTTTCACGATGTGTAATACTAGCTAGAATCATCCCATGACTTGAATTCACATCATGAGAATTTATATGTTGTGTATGTTTTACATGTCATGTAATGTGAAATCCATGTTTTAATTAAAAGTTGATTCATTTTTTAGTGTAACTTGAAATAAAAGGGATTCAAGATGTATAAGAGATGAAACATTGTGTAATTCCTCGAGTTCTAGTCTTTAGAGTGTTGTGCGGGTGTTTAAGGGCTCATTTTTTTCAGCCTTCTCCTCTTGGCCAGAGCTCTTACCCTAGGTGATTTTGGGTGTATTCCTTCCATATGAATTGATCCATTCAATGATTGATTAGTAAGGTTAGGTTCTTCATCTCTTAGTTAATATTTCCTCTCAATTCCTATCTCATTTATGGTTGTGACACCTTTCATTATAGGGATTGGTAATTGGATGGTGTTTTTATCAATCCTTTTAAGTATCTAGTCTTGCCTTGACTTATGAAGGTAGATCTTGTGGTTTCCAATCCCAGTTGTCAAAGGTGGATAGGTTTTCTATGCTCTTGAGGTAGGTAGATCTGTTCAATTGTTCTAATTTCTTGAATTGATTATTGTTTATATTGATTTATTGATATTTGAAATGGAATTTCATGTGTTTAAATTGAAAAGGGGCATGGGTTCTTGTTTGAAAAGGTGTTTTTCTTTGAAAATGGAATTTCCTTTATCTGAAATGGAAATTTATTTTCAAACCCTGAAGCTTATTGGATTTAATTTAAAATTGTTTAAAAAAATGTGATCATGGTTTTTAAAAGAGAAATTGATAAACATTGCACAATGTTAACCTTGGGTGTGTTGAGAAAGAGAAACAGGTAGACTTAGTGTGTGTGAAACCACTAGGAGGTAACCTCTTATATGTTGATGTCATATGGAAGTCCTCTATGGAAGTTCATTTCTAACTTTATGTATTTTTGGCTTGTGAGTATCTAGTATGTATTGTCCCATAGGCTGGAGCCCGACTGGTAATTGAATTGTTGTTTCTAGTTGTTTATTACATAATATTTTATTTTATAGATGTTGACTCACATATATATTTTTATTTAGATATATTTACCCACTTGTTTCTATATTTGAAAACATGGCATGAAATTTTTAGAAAACTCAAGGATTGTTTGGAAAAAGGGTTTCAAATTTTTTTATTTATAAAATTATTGTAAAATTGTTTCATTCTAAAGCTTGGACTTGTGCATTATTATTATTAGAAATTACATAGATATTTTGGTAGTATCCTACTAGGATATATTTCTCACTCCCCAATTCTTCCTATGGGTGGATATAGGCATTTTTTTGTAGTATTCAAGTAAAGGGAAGATAATTTTGTATCATGCAGGCTTCTCTTTACATTGTTTTTTTTGTTTTGGGATAGTTTGGAGGTGAAATTTGATCACATGGAGGCTTATTGTCTAGAATTTTCTTTTTTTCTAGTTTAGCCAATTTAGCTCAGTTTTATCTATGTTTTTTATGATTTATACTTTGGTTGTATGTCTTTTTTTCTTTTATACAAGATAAGTTTTGTTATCTTTATTTTACCCTACCATGTGATGGGATGACTTGGGTAACTAGTATTATTAACCCGAGTTGGTCTATTACAATTTGGTATGAGAGGGGTTAATCAGCTTGAAGTGTTTCAGCACTACCTAAGTTAGTTTTTTGTCTTGGGTAGATATAAGTATGATCATTGGAATTAAAATAGTAGGTGCGGAAAAGGGGTAAGGCTAGCTCACTCCTGTTACTGAATCCAAGTTTCCATGGGTGTTCATAAAAGACATACCAAGTCCAAGAACAATTATTTAGGTTCATTTGAATAAATTGTATGGAAACTTTATTTAAATTAACCTATCTTCAATGTCTGAGGACTTGGTGTGTGTAAGGTCATTTGAATAAACTAAGTGGGAGTTTATTTGGATGGGTCTGTTTCTTTAAAAAGGTGTTGCCTTTTTTTATAGGATTCATAAATAATTTAAATTCTTATTGTTTTAAAGAATTGTTTTGGATTATTGATTTTGATTTGATGGTTTTGTAATTTTATCATGGATGATTATTTATTGTCTTGTGTTTAATAGACAATTCCTCCTAGAAGAGCTCTTCCAAATACACTAGGGGAAGTCATGAGAAAGGTTCCACGGGCGGACCCTATAGTGGAACCTTCTTTGGTTTAAGTAGTGATATGTACCATTCATACTATGGGGTTAGTGGGATTAGTGAACCCAGGACAGTCAATGGGTCATGGCTTGGAATTCACCAAGAAGCATCCACCGGTGTTCTGTGGTGATAAAGGACCTAAAGAGTCATAGGATTGGATTAAATGGATTGATAGGATCTCAAGTTGGTTTTTTCACATATATGATTGAAGTACTAAGAAGAATATGGTGGGACTCGATAGTGGAAGCTAAGCTGCATGAAGGTATTACCTAGGTTTCTTTCAAGAAGATCTTTCATCTGCAGTTTTATCCTGATATTTAAATGTGGAAAAGACCCTTTAGTTTCTAATTTTGGAGAAAGGGGAGCATATTTTTTTTGGAATACTCCACCTTCTTTTCTAAGTTTTTGCATTTGGAACTGGAGCTTATAGCTAATGATTACCTGAAAGCTCAGAGATTCGAGATGGGTTTGAGGGTTGATGTTTGGTCCATGATTGTTATTTTGTGACTTAAAAACTTTATAAAGGTAGTGGATAAGGCATATTTGTCTAAAGAGGATGTAGTTAGAAGTAAAATCTTAGGAAAAGCTTTAGTGGGTGAAGTAGTTATCCATGGTGATTCTTATGGTCAAAAAAGAACATGCAAGAGTGGTCAATTTTCTACAAGACCTATTTAAGGGGATTCTACAAGGAAGCAATAGGTTATCTACTACTAGTGTGGGTGGAATGGTCATACCAGGACTCAGTGTATGGAGGCTCCCATAAATTTTTATATTTGTGTGTGATCTGTCCATCTGAAGTGTTTCTGTGATAAGATGTCCCAAGGTAGTAAAGAAGGATCCACTTTTACCAAGGGGTTACAGGTTCATATTGATGCTTCAAAGGGTAGTGGCTCTCATTATTAGGCCAAAGGGGATAACCAATTGGATACGTCCTGATATCTTTATATAGAAAATTGTGCACCAAATGAATATGAAGTGGGTCCATCTACTGTTAGAGGTACGGTGTTTATATCATATTATATGGTGCTAGCTTTGTTTGATATAAGTGATACTCATTATTTTATTTCATCAAAGTTGGTTGATGAGTTTAGTTTGTGTTTGGAGTTTATGTTGATCTTTTTGGATATTTCCATGCCTTTGGGAAAGAGGTCCAATCAAGGTTTAAAATGTAACACATGTTGGATGGTGATAGATGAATTTGTGGTGTTTTGGGACTTTTTAGTGTTTGATCTTGACATCATTGACTTTATTGTTAGCATGGATTGGATTATTAAAATAAAGGCCCATATAGACTATTATTATCATCAGGTATGTTTCTTATATGTTGATGGGGTCACCCATGTTTTTCAGGGTGAGTGGGACTCTAGATCGAGAAGGGCAGGGACAGTTTTTTCATATGTTAGTTTAATCTCATGCCAGTTATTAGAAATATTTCTCGATGCAATTGACTAATGCTTGGTCGGTCAGCTAACTACAATTTTGTGTGTTTACCCTTAGGTCTTTCTGGACTATTTTTCTAGTTTATCACCATATAAAGGGGTCAAGTTTACTACTGACCTATTACCCAGAATGATTCCCATTTCTATGTCATCCTATCAAATGGAACCTACTGAGTTGGTGGAGCTTAAAGTCCATCTTGAGGACCTTGAGGTGAAATGATTTATCCATCCTATCATTTCACTCTGGGATTTTCTTGTACTCATTTCTAATAAGGCATAAAGAATTCTTAGGCTTTGTATGGACTATTAGAAGTTAAATTAGGCGACTGTTAAGAAAAAGTATGATTTACCCAGAATTGATGATCTCTTTGATTAGTTGAGTGGGGATCATTGGTTTTCCAAGATTGACCTATGGTTGGGGTGCCACCAGTTGAGAGTTTGAGAATTGGATGTACCCAAGACAGTGTTTCTAAGTCGATATAGTTATTTTGAGTTTCTAGTTATGCCATTTGGACTCACTAAAAATCATGTGGTATTCATGTATTTGATGAACCAAATCTTTTATTGGTTCTTGGACTCTTTTTTTGTTGTGTTCATAGATGATATCGTAGTGTACTCAATGATAGATAAGGAACATAGAGACCATTTAGATATTATTCTTAAAAATTTTAGGGAACATTGTTTGCAAGGTAATCTTTCTAAGTGTGAGTTTTGGATCCAGGAAGTGAAGTTTCTAGGGAATGCAATATCTAAGGGGGGCATCTCAGTTGATCCTAAAAAGGTGACGGAAGTTATGTTTTGAGAGTAACATAGAAATGTTTTTGAGATCTAAAGATTCTTGGGCTTTATAGGTTACTATAGTTTCTTTGAGACATCCCCAAGCTTGCATATTTGATGATAGCTTTAACCCATAAGGGTGTAAAGTTTTAATGGAATGACAACTGTCAAAGATATTTTGAGGAGCTGAATATGAGGATGACTTTATCACCAATTTTGATTCTTCCAAAAAAGGTTTGGGTTATGATATTTTTTTTTATTCTTCTAGTACATGTTTGGGATGTGTCTTGATGCGATGTGAAATAGGTTGTAGCTTATGGATCTTTCAAATTATTCTCTCAAAAGAAGAACTACCCTAACCATGATCTTGAGTTGGAATATGTTATGAATTTGCTCAAAACATAGCATCACTATCCCTTTGGAGAGTGGTTTATGGTATATTCTGATCACAAAATCCTGAAGTATATTTTCACTCATAGATATCTGAACATGTGACAAAGATGTTGGCTTGTGTGTCTTAAGACCATTGATTTTAATATCGTGCATACCACCAGGAAAGGGAATATGGTGGCTGGTACATTAAGTATAAAATTATCAACAAAATTCATGAAGTAATTATTTGAATAGTGGTATCTGATAAGTTTATTGGTTGATATGATCTTGGGAGTGGAGGAGGTTAATGAATAGGTGTTCTTGGATTCAATAAAGGTTGGATCATCTTTTGATGAGCGATTTCAACTCAAGCAGATGAAAGACACCAAGAGCTGATTATTTGGGGAAATACTAAATAGTAGGTATACCTCATGTGATTTATCTTGGTCTCCTAGTGGATCTTTGTGCTTCCATAATAGGTTGGTTGTTTTGTTTTCCTTGAGGCAGGAGTTGCTAGATAGTGGAAACCAGTCTTGTTGATCTGTGCACCCTAGGGCTAAAAATATGTACCATGATTTGAGACATTGGTATTGTTGGTTGGGGATAAGGTGGTTAGTTGAGGATTTTGTATTGAAATGTCTCAATTGTTAAATATTTAAGGTGAAACACCAGAGAATAACAGTTTTTTTGCATTCTTTAACCATTCTAGTTTGAAATTGGGATGGGATTTCCATGTATTTCTTCATTGTTTTACCATGGAATCCTAGTGGAAAGGATTTTATTTCATTGATTTTTTGATAGAATCACTAAATAATCACATTTATTTCCAATAAAGGAAATGAAAAAAGTGGACTAGCTTGGGGACTTGTATGTCCAAGAGATTTTGAAGCTTCATGGGTTTCCCTCTATAGTTGTTTCTGATAGGGACTTGAGGTTCACATCTAGATTATAGAAAGGTTTTCTAGAGGCAATGGGTTACCAATTGAAATTTATCTTAGGTTATTATCCTCAGATGGATAGACATACATAGAAGGTTATCCAGGTTCTTGAGGATATGCTCTAGGATTGTGTGCTTGATTTCAATGGATCTTGGGAAATACATCTTCCTTTGGTCGAGTTTGATTATAAAAATAGTTATCAGGATTCAATCAAGATGGAGCCTTTGAGGATTTTTATCTACATCCATGTCGATCTACCTTATTTGGGGTGGAGTTGGGAGAATGATATTTTGTTGATCTGAGTGTTGTTTAGGAGACAAAAGAGGTGGTTCTATTGATCTAGAGGCATTTGATTATGGCACATAGTAATTAAAAATCTTATGTAGACCTTCTTTGTTAGCTTCCAGAGTTTGAGGTTAGTGAATGGGTCTTTCTCATAGTTTCACCTCACTTGGGAAATCATCAGTTAGGTAAGTATGGTAAGTTGGAACCGAGGATTGTGGGTCCCTTTGAGATCATTGAGCAACCGAGGAGGTTGTCCTATCAGTTTATTTTATCGTGTATCTTGACTTTTATACATGATTTGATTCATATTTCCCAGTTGAGGAGGTATATATCATATCCTTCCCATGTGATTGGATATGAGGATGTTGTTCTTGATCTTGATACAACTTTACTTGATTATCTAGTTCATATTATGGATCTCCAGGATAAGGTACTATGCATTAAATTTATTTCCCTAGTCCAGGTATTGTGGTAATGTAGAAAGGATCTCCATGATACATGGGAGTGTGATTCATTGATGAGGTATTAGCGGCCTACTCTTTTTTCAAATCTAAGATCTTGAGCTCTTTCTAATAGTAGAAATATTTTATGGTGGGGTGATTGTAACACCCTGTTACCTTTATGTTAGTTATGTTTCGATCCTTTATTTTGATTTCCTTTTTTTTCAAGAATGTTTTTTCGACAATTAATTGGGAGGATACCTATAATGGTGAATTCATGGATTTTTTGGATTTTCAGAATATCCCTAAACTTTTATGCTATTCACTAGGCAATTACATAACATGTAATGAGGTTTCAAAATGTTTAATACTAGTTCGACTCATCCCGTGAGTTTAATTTACATTGTGAGAATTTACACATCATGTAATGTAAAATATGGTTTTTAATTAAAAAGTGATGTTTTTTTCAATGTAAATTGAAATAAAAGGGATTCACGATGTGTAAAATATTACATGTTGTGTAATTTGCTGAGATATAGTTTTTATAGTGTCATGTGGGTGTTTTAGGGAACATTTTTTTTACAACCTTCTCCTCTTGGCCAGATCTCTTACCCTAAACAATTTTGGGTTTCTTCTTTCCATCCAGATTGATCTTTATAGTGATTGATCATTAGAGTTAGGTGATTCATCTCTTCGGGTAATATTTCCTCTTAGTTTCTCTCTCGTTGGTGGTAATAGCACCTTTTGTTGTAGGGATTGGTTATTAGACGGTATTTTCTATCAATCTTTTTCAATCTCTAGTCATGAATTATCTTTTTAAGGCAGATCTTGTGGTTCTCAATCCCCATTGTCAAAGGCAGTTAGGTTTTTTATGCACTTGAGGTTGGTGGATCGATTCAATTGTTCTAATCTCTTGAATTTTTTGTTGTTTATATTGACTTCTTGGGATTTTGAAGGGAATTACTTGTGTTAAAATTGAAAAGGGTAATGGGTTCACATTTTAAAAGGGGGTTTGTTTTGAAAACTAAATTACCTTGATTTGAAGTAGAAAATGGATTTTCAAACCCTAAAGTAAATTATCTTGAATTTAAAATTGTTTTATAAAAATGTGATCATGGTTTTTAAAATAGAAATTGAAAAACATTTCATAGTGGGAACATTGGTTGCTTTGAGAAAGAGACACTAATAGCCTTAGTGTGCCACTTCAGCGGTGGCACAATGGTGAAGGAGAGGGGCATAACCATGTCATTCTTTGGGAGGTACAGGGTTCGAATCTTGGGATTCTTCTTTTGGTTTGAGCCTCTCCCCCAGGATCCACTCGCCTTTCTGGGTCATCCAGTTCCTAACTAGGTGGGAAAAATGAGGCGCAACCAACCTATGTTGACGGATTACTGCGTCGAACCATCGCCGCTCGGATCGTCACCCTTCGGGATGCTCTTCCATCTCAGCTGGCAATGGCTCCTTCCCAACTAGGGCTCTCTCCAGAGTGATCCCTTCATGGGGAGGGGTGTTTCCTGGTGTGGAGGGTTCAAAAAGGCCACACTTGGTAAATTCCCTTTAAAAAAGTAGAAAAAAATACTAATAGACTTAGTGTGTGTGACACCACTAGGAGGTAACCTCTTATATGTCGATGGTCTATGGTAGGCCACAATATTAGTTTGGATCCAAATTTATGCCTTGTTTGAATTGTGAGTGCCTATTTTGTATTGTCCCATAGGCTGGAGCTCGGATGGTAGGTGCATTGTTTTTTTTGGTTGTTTATTACATGATAGTTTATTTCATTGATTTTGGATCACATATATATTTGTATTTTTTTATCTTTACCTAATTTTTTATGGATTTAGAAATAGGGCAAGAAATTTTTAAAAAATAAATGATTGTTTGGAAAAATGATTTCAAATTTTTTTTATTTATAAAAATTCTTATAAAAATGTTTCATTTTAAATATTGGACTTATGCATTATTGTTATTATAACTTGCATATATCTTTTGGTGGTATCCTATTGGGATCTATTTCTCACACCCTATTTCTACATGTAGGTCGATGTAGACTATGTTTTCTAGGATTCAGTTAGAGGGGAGAGCATTCTATTTCTTCAAGTCTTCTCTTTATGTTGTTGTTTTGTTTTGGGATAGTTTGGAGGTGACATTTGGCCACTTGGAGGATTGTTGTCTAGACTTGTCCTTTTTTCTATTTTATCTTATTTGGAACAGTTTTATCTCCATTTATTCCTATTTTTAATCTGGTTGTATGTCTTGTTTTTCTTTTATATAACTATTTGTTTATGTTTTTTTAACCCACCCCATGATGGGATGACTTGGGTAACTGGTCTGGTTGACCCGGGTTCATCTGTTACATCGTTCTCCCACACCATCGCTAGATTCTCTGGCCTGAGATCCACACTCAAGATACTTTGATATTGTTTCCCTAATTCCCAACCAAATCCTCATAAGGGGACTAATCCAAACATAATCCCAAATAATTAACTACTATGATACTAATCTATCATGACCCGAACCTAATCAGAGCTCGATACAAAACTACTCCAAGCCCTCCTCCATGGGCCAGGGGGTAGCGATAAGTGCCGAAAAGAATAACCTAAATGGGAGGCCTTTACCTAATGTACATGTAAGCACACACCCATAAATCTCAATGTAGAAGTGAAAAGGAATAATAATAAAAATATGCAATGACTAGAATATAAACCAAGAATGAAAAACCACTATGGTATACAAGAGTACTGAAGTGAAAAATGAAAAGTAAAGGGGAAAAATACACACCCGACCAGAATGATTTCCCAACCAAAAAAAACTAGAAAGAAAATGTGCCGAGAGAACCCAGTTGTTGATCTCCAAGCTCTGACCATTATACATAGTCTAATGCACTAAGTATCATTAAGATCCTTTATAGTCATCATTGACATGTCCATCGTCTGTATAAGACACGACACATGCGTTAAAAGCCAATGCAGGGGTAAGTATATACATACCCAATAGGAAACCTAAAAATATGAAATGGGGATTATAAAGAGACACAATAGGAATAGATAGTAAATAAAATCCAATAACATGGATATAGATATATATACTCAAATAAAAGAAACCAAAATGATAGATAAGGGGATCTCCAATTCATAACGCATCCCATGAGTCACCATCAGTTTTAGAGGTCCATAAATAATGACCAATATCTCATGCATCTACCCAATATAAAACATCCATGTCAAACCTCACCTCAACAATGTGTCACACAATCGAGGGAACAAAATCTCTAGGTATAGGACTCATGCCCTAGTACAACAATAATATTTCGCTATGATGGTCATGAATCCATTCCCAGCCTGTCTAGAGGGTGTAACTCTAGTCATCGAGGACCCATGCCATTCCCATTAGGAGGGTGACACTCAATAGTCTGTAGAGGACCCATGCCCATCACGGATGGAGGGTTCCACTCTATTAGTTGAGGACCCATTCTCTGTCTCCGTAAGAGGGTAGCACTCTAATCATCAAGGACCCATTCCTAGCTCGGATGGAGGGTTCCACTCGAAAGGTTGAGGATCCATTCCCTATATCTACAAGAGGATTCTGCTCTAGTCATCGAGGACCCATGCCCAGCCTAGTTGGAGGATGCCACTCAGAAGTTTCTGGTGATCATGTTGGATCACATCCATTTATGAGCGTCATCTAAATAGGAATCATGCCTAGAACATTACACATCACATATATAAAGACACAATTAAGAAAACCATCATATTCTATGTATAAAAACACTCAGTATAGGCTACTCACATTCCAAAATCTGAGTCCAAATGAAGGAAATGTGAGAGATTGAGGTTTCCTCAAAAGGAAGTTAGGGGTACACAACGTGTAGGGGACCCACATGGCGTGTAGGTACACTCTTTAATATTTAAATTTCCTATAATATACAAGGATCACTTCCCATTTAGGGATACATGGTGTTTAGGGGGTCTACACAGCATTTCCATGCCACTCAGGGTCTCGCCCGTGTGATTGCTCGTATCTGTGTACTTCAATACACGGCGTTCCCCCGGTCATGTCTTCCCACACGGGGTCCTACCTGTATACTCCTCCACATGGATCTTCCACCTAGATAAGAGGTACACGTAATGTAGTAGAGATACACACCATGTAATCTTTATATTTATCCAAACCCTAGTTGTTGCAACATATGGGCTACACATCGTGTGTTCATAAAACTATATAGTGTGTAGTGGAGTTTTTCTAAGAATATTATATCTATTATCAAGAATCAAAATACATCTTTTCCACTTAAATTCTGGACTCTTCTCCTTCCAAATATTATGGATCTATCTATTTCTCATCATTTTCAGTCATCTGATGGTCCGAAATTAAATCTTCATTTGGGTTTTCACTTCTTGTACACACCGCACGAGTAACCCATGTCATGCCTACTTCGATTTGGGTTCATATCAACACAAATATCACCTTAAACTCATAAAAACCTTGATTCCAACCCTGATTAGGTATTCCATTCATCGTACATGATTCCTCCATGAATTTGGGAGTTTGATTGGGCTCAGTACCACCCGGCAACGTCGAACCGAGGCCCCATAGGCCAATCAGTGAAGAATGTGAAGAATCAAGGGAGAAAATCATAATAAAAAGGGTTTTAACAATCATTGGCCAATATTTATTGTCTCATGAATAAAATTTGTATATTAGGGTGATGAAAAATGAATAAAAGATATAATTTTTATTCATGGTTGCATGCAACGTCAAGAAATTGGCGCTGATCATAGAAATGGATGATCCCACTCAATAAATTTAATCAAAACGGTCATAAACATGAATTAAAAAGTCCTAAAAGAAGTTTGGATTGGTATTTTTAGATTAATATTCTTTTCTAATTATTAAGAATAGATTTTTTTTTTCTACACTTCGGTCTACTTAGATCCAGATTTTTTTTGTCGTTTAATTTAATTCACCAACGGAAGGAGGAGAAGAACGCTCTCAATTATCCCAGGATTTATATAGATATCCATAGATAATTTATATAGATATTATTTTATAAACTAAATTAGGTTTAATTTTCTTAATTAAATAAATAAATTTAATTATTTATTTCTATTAAACACACCCTCCAATGGTCTCCATATCCAAACACCTAATGCTGACCAGTTTTAGGTCGCTTCTCTAGTAAACATTGCATTCCAGAATCAACCATGATCTTGTATTTCTGATATGAGCTCACATTTAATATTTAACTCATTTTCTTTAAGAAACTATGTGTGTTCAATATGAAATATATTTAATATTTTTTATAAAATTAATTTTGGGCACACCGAGCCTCAGAATCACACGATGTCTCAATGCCTAACTCTAAAAATATATGCAGAAATATTTCAAAGTATTACAAGGTGAAAATTGGGTCTGTACAAAATTGGATAAATAAACATATGGTTCATAAAAATCTATATCATATCTAACTAAGTTCTTCACATCTATTTATCTTCTTGTGCATAACATAATTGAATCCTTTCTTCATAACCTGAGGATAAGCGCACTAAAAATAACATGTATTGGCCTATGTGGATATCAATTAGTCTGATGATCTGTTTGAGCTTGTGGGTGGGCCCGAATTAGGGGACCACATTTATATTGGGAAATTGGTGGTGCATGTTGGGCCATGACCCAATGACCATGTTAAGGTGGGGTTTCTATGCTGTCAGCAGGCCCCAATTGTTACATTGGTATAAAATGAGGAATCCATTCGAAATAGTGGTGGAACTATCTGGATTGAGATATAGGGTCCACATTGAGGATGTTGTGGCCTAAAGGGGGCTGAATGTAACACCCCAAAAATTTAAAGGGTTAAAATACTTAGTTTTACTACCCGTGTCAACAAGGTGTGCCTTTTTTCAAGAGCCTACTTGATTAGAACTCCATAATTAAAGAGGTTTTTCCTAGATTAGTGATAAAGATTGTTGACCTCCTAGGAAATTTCTCTAGGTGTGTGTGAGTGAGGAAAAAGCACATTAGAATGAAAATGTGTTGGCCTGTAGGGATAGCCATTAGTCTAATGATCCATTCGGGCATGTGGGTGGGCCCCAGGTAGGGTACCATGTGTCTATGGGGAAACTTGTGATGCCTATTGGTCCATGAATTGACAACCACGTTAAGGAGGGATTTCAATGTTTTCATCAAGGCCCAGTTTTTATAATTAAACATAAAACATGGCATAAAACTTCAACATAAGACAAGAGTCATATAATTAAAAAATCATGATCCATGTGAAAACAATCCGTGAAAAAAGGGTCCATTATAACTTGATGAAAGCATAAATTAAATTTCTTGGTAACTTGAAACATCATTTTCATATCACTTTTACAGTTACTCTTATAAATGGAATAACCTACCCAGTAAATTCTAATAATCTTTTAGGAGAAACCTACAATTAGTTAACTCTTCCACTTTACCTAATTATTTGGTGATCTATATCAGGATCCCCCATAATCATGAGCTATATTAGACATACCCATAATCATAAATGATGTACAAGATCTATAACATAAACATAACTTGTGAAATCTTTCATTTTTCAACATGATAATAACCATTGTTCTTTCATAGATTGATTTACCCATGGAAAAGAAATAGGTTCCCTAAAAAACTCTATGAAATAATCACAATCCATACATAGAAATAATAAGGATTGTATCATTATAATATATCCCTAGTTAATTATAATTAAAATCAAGGGTTGTTATCGTTGATGAATAAAAATACCATAAAAATATCATTAAAAATTTCTTAAGGAAAATACACTTTCCACTTTGAAAATCACTTTTAAAAACTAAAAATTCCAAAAATATTAGGAAAAATATTTTCTTTGAAAAGAACCATGGAAACTATAAATGAAACCTCAAATCATTTATAGTTCATGAAAATGATAAATTTTGTTTATTTTTTAATCATTAAAATAGAGATTTTGTTCACACCTTTGATAAAAATACATTGTTCATAAAATGAAAAGAAGATTATTTTTAAAACATTTTGTAAAAAGTAAAACATGGTTAAAAATGAATCTAAAAAATCATTAAATAATAGTCAAAAACATTCTTGAAAATATTTCTGAAAACATGGATATGGAAGAAAAAGGTTTTCCGACCGAAGGAGGAGAAATAAGGTCAGCTTTTCTTAAAACATTTTCTGAACCATTTTGAGTGACAAAGAGAGAAAAATGGTACTTAAACATAAAAATTTTAAAAATATATATACTATAATAAATATTATATGGATTTATCAAATAACATATCATATAATTTCATAATTTGAATTCAAGCATCAATGACCCTAAATAAAAAAGGTATTGAAACATAAATCTATTACCGCTTTGGTAACTTTTGAATCATAATATCCATAAATGATTAAATTCAAATAAAACTTTAAATATCATGATATAACATGTAAAGGGTAATTATATACACCTCATAGAATAAGATAGGTTCATGATATAAACTTATGTCCCAAAAAAATAAAATTTGAGACAAATAACCCTTAAAAAGATCATATCATTGAATTGAGAATTAATCAATAGATTGATTATGTGTAATAAATGTAAATCCATAAAAAAAAAATTAAATAAAAAATAAATCAAAAAAATAATTTCACACATAATTTTTTCATAATATAATTAATGAATAAGTGATATGAACCAATGAAATATAATTGAGTTAAGAAACCTCTTACCACTTGGTAACTTTCATGTCAAATCTCCTTGGGTGAAATAATTTAAATTTCAACTTAAAATTGCATGAATTATGAATTATTAATGATATAACATGTAAAATGGGTAGTATATACACCATCTAAAAAATGAGTGTATAACATTAAAACATGCCTCAATAAAGGAAAATTTGTACGAAATCTCTTACCTCGAGTCCAAACATTCCATGTATGTCTTTTAACTCTAATATAATGAAATTATATAAATTATTTTATTATTTAATTATTTATGAACATTGTATAGTTTTATTTATTTATAATTAAACCAATTTTTTCATTTATTATAATGATATATTTAATTACTTATTCAATTATGATCACGTCAGGCGTAACATATTGGCTTTTCTCAAAGGTATAGACCATTAAATTTTTGTTTAAATTCCTTAAAATATTCTTAATTAAATTTATTAATGGATTCAAGGAGGATTTGGGTGTGTATGGGGCTTATTGGAAGCCCAGAGCCCTGAAAATCTATAAGGCAGACTAGGCCACATGGTTAGGGAAAATCGTGTTGCCCAACCTACACAGTTTACCTAAACCATGCAGTTGCAGACAATAGTGACTCAAGGGATGCATGTTTTGTCCTCAACTATGAAACCCAAGTATCATAGCTATGTGACCCACTTTTAGATTTTGTATAGTGGGTTTCACACAGTTTTCGCATGGTTAGTCAAACTGTGCACCTAACCATGGGAGGTTATCCCTTATAGTAGTGAATGGTGCATGGTTGGTGCACGGTTTGGTCAAACCATGCAGGAAAACCATGAACAATGTGTTTTTTTGGGTGAAATAATCATTTTTTCATTAATGAAGGTTTTAATCCTAATTACTTTCCTTTAAATCCTTTTCTAGTAGGATTTCTCTCCTCCCATGGTGTGTGATCTTCCTCCTCCATCTATAGGGTTTTGATCTATCTCCCTCCTTCAAAGTTTATTTTTCTCACCGTCGGAAATATCAGAAAGCTATCAGTAAGCTATTTTATCTTTACTCTTATATCTCTAGGTTCCTCCTATATCCATTAAAATATTTTGCTGTGACATATTTTCCTATATTTTCAGGGAATTTGACAAATCCTTTGATTTCTTCTGTTTTTGGTTTAATCTTGGCTTGATAATAGATAATTGGAGTGCTACTACATCAAGGTAGGTGGTCTAAGTATTCCCTACTTATTTCATCACATTTTAATTGATGTGAAATTGTTTTGATCACCATACCCTTCTATAAACACTTTGTTCTTTCATATTAAATTGATTAAAATGGTTTTATGTGTCTCTTGTGACCTCACCTTATAGAGAAACCCGTCTGTGGGATGTGCGCCTTGTCATTGCTTTCCCCTTAGGTGTTACCTCTTGAATGGTCTTTTTACTTTTTCTCAAATTGTGAACTACCCTATGTGTGTGAGTTTCACTTTAATTAAATGCCTTAATTGATAAAGTAAGTTGATATGAATTGTGAACCATGAGTTATCCATTAAGTTTCATACCTCAAATATTATATTTAAATACTCATGCTTCATGCTTAGGATTACATTTAATTGATTATTACACATTGATTTATGTTATATGTCATTGCTTATATTTATGCTATTCCAAGTCCATTGTGCTCTAAGCCTCATTTTATGCTTACTACTTTATGCCCTAATTGATTGTCTTAGATTGAATGTTATGCCTTGTGGATTATGCCTCATACTCATGCCTTGTTCATGTTTAATTAATTTATCCCTTCCCATATAATTTTTCTATAGTGAATGGAGTTAATTGTATAGTTGGGATAGCTTGGTAAGCATGTGGTATTGAATTTTATATAATGGATTGTGATTACATATAAATTCTATGCCTATTGATGTGCCTTGGTTACTATGGATCACTTGCTACAGGCTAAGAGTTAACATGGGTTCCGAATTAAAGATTTTAGAGATAGAATCACCATTCTCAATTGGATTTACTTGACACACCTGGAGTGATACTTTGGCTTTCTAGGTATGGACTCTTCCGGTGGGTTTTCATACTCGTGAGTGATGTCAGTTCCCTAGGGGATAAACTGTGGATGGACCCATTTGAAAATATGGTTATTCCATGCCTCGGGTGATACTCGGTCCCCTATGTGATATAATTGGTACGACATCAGAGTCACCATATCATGAGTGATACAAGGAACACTATATGGGTTGCCTTGGATGGACTCGGAAGTATTGGGTTATTCGAAGACACCCATAGCGACCCTTGGGATTCTGTTTACATCACCTTGGATGAGCTTAGGACTCCACCATTGGATTTTATGGTTTGGTTAAATGTTTGTTTGTGATATGTGTGTTGATTCTTGTTCATATTAGATCATGCATATATGATGACATGGATATGTGACCTCCAAGATAACGCATAAGATTGGGGTTAGCTTGTTTTAGTTTCTTTATTTACAATGGCCCTTGTATACATCTTATTACTAAGATAGGTACCTATTTTCAGACATCCATCTTAGGTCTAAGCAAGTGGTATCGGTCGGGTGTCCTTTTAGGAACCCAGACCAGGGTGTTTATTATTATTATTTGTTTATTTACTTATTTTTACTACTATGGAACACTATCGTTTATTTGTTGCAAGAAATGGATTATCCTAGATATTGTGGGTGTTGTCATACTGAGATTATATATCACACCATTCTCAGGAATCTTTTGGTACTCGATTAGACTTTATGATCATAGTTATGGATAAAGGGAATCATTTTTCTTCTGATGCTTCATTTACTTTCTATTTAAGATGGAGTTTGGGGGTAGAGGACCAAGCCTATGCTCGAGATGTTGTGTATTAGTTTTTTGAAATTTTTTAGTTTTTTTATAACATGAATTATATTCTTTGTATCCTCTATTCCCCTATGCTCCCATTTTTTATAGTATCATGACATGGAAATCATATTTTGTACCCATTTATTTATTTAGCTTTTGCCACTTGTTTATTTATTATTCTTGTCTTATTTCTTTATTTATGCTACTGTCTTCTTATTATTATGCTTCCATTTTTTATTTTTTATTTTACCTCTATGCATACTCATATCTATAAGGGCATAGTCTCACCATGGATACATCTTAGGCTCTCGCTACTAGTCAGTAGCCTCCAACATTCTGGGAGATGATCATGAGGTCATGTGGCTCACTATCTCAGGGAACTCTTCAGTGACACTCATGTAAGGATGATACAAAGTGGTATTAGAGACCTTTTTTCCTTTTGTATTGTTGTTTGGGTTAGATAGGAGACTAGGAAATTGGAATTTGTAATTTACCCTGTGCTTGGACATAACTAGCCCATGTGCAGGGGAAATCCAAATTACCTTGGATGGGAAATTTTAGTTATTGATTATGTCATGTGTGGTTGATATAACTTCACTGTTGGGTGATAGACATGTTTTGTGGTGTTATTATATTGATATGATTAGAATGATAATTTATATTACTTCAGCCCAATGACATGAGGGTATTGCATTACATGCATAAAAACTATAGGAATTGAAATGTCAGGCATTATTCCATGCCAAATTTATATTTAGTATGCATTTCATGTTTTCATGTGATTATCATTGTGCCTTATTCTATTAAGTTTTGTATTTCCTATTTTGTTATAATTATAGAAATGTGCCAATTTACCTTGTCAGAGTATGTTATAAATTGGGTTTACTGGATGCCCAATTTCAATTTATAAGGTTTATGGGCACTTAGAAATTAGAATGGTGGTCTACATAATCTAATATTTAATGAGGATTTAATTTCATGAATTATTTAAAATTATTACCCCTTTTTAAAATGAATTGGTCACCATATTAATGTGAGAAATGTGAGACCTTGACTATGACCTAACCATAGCAATGGAAAGTGGGACTTGTCTCTTGTGATCCTTTTATGACCTTTTACCTCTTACCTAGATCTGGATCCATGAGTAGGTTGAGGGTTGTGTCATGTTCCAAGAAGGCCTTGTACTTTCCCTTCTTTTATCTCTTTCTTTATCTGTTTCTACTTGTTATAAATCATGTCTGAGATATGTACTTAGAATTTGTATATTTATTCAACTGTGAAACCCTCATGTTGTGCACAGGGAAAGTGGCGATGAGAATACTCCAAAGGTGGTGGGCCCTTACCCACCTGTTATACCTCTAGTAGTGCCACCAGAGGAACCTCCTACCGACCTTCCACTGGAATCCAATGCTCAGTTTTGTGTGGGATTTCTCAGGTTTATGCAGACTGTTTAGGGTGCTCCCCTACCTAACCCGACTGTAGAAGAGCTAACTCATGACTTCCAGTAGTACAATCCTCCCACCTTCGTAGGGGATGGAAGACCTAAGTATGCTAAGTCATGGTTAGAGGATATAGAATCTATCTTCAACCATCTAGAGATGGCTCCAGAGTAGAGGTTCAATCTTGCTACCTATATGCTTCGTGATTCTACCAAATGTTGGTGGTAAATCATATCTCAGGTTGAGCGTCATTGAGACATGGTCTGAGAAGACTTATGGATGGCCTTATATGACCACTTCTTCCCAAAAACCTTGGTATTGGATCATGCTAGGGAGTGCACGCATCTTTATCAAGTCTTTATGAATGTCCTCTAGTATTCATCTCATTTTATTGAGCTGTATTGTTTCACTCCATCTCTTACCAGTGATGAGTTGACAACTGTGGGACATTTTGAGGATAGGCTTGGGTATGTTGTTTGATCATACGTGAATTTATTACATTTTAATATCTTGAATAATATAGTGAACCAGACCCTAATTATGGAATAAAATCTCCGAGAAGTTGGCCTTGTGAGCCAGGGCTGTTTAGTTTCGAAATAGGGTGATGGTTCTTCTGGA
The DNA here is from genome assembly GCA_963277665.1 of Viscum album. Lineage (NCBI taxonomy): Eukaryota > Viridiplantae > Streptophyta > Magnoliopsida > Santalales > Viscaceae > Viscum > Viscum album. Next base: position 1,841,968,794 of record OY728156.1, read on the forward strand.
AGGAAAAAGCACCATTTTCAAGGTGCACATAGGGGCGGTGCTATCCAGGTGACCCACACTAACAGTTCTATAGTGTTTCACCAATGTGTTAGGATAGACCATAAGAATCCTTAGTGCATGAGGAACCCATTCAAATATCGAGCATATGGAAGGATGGGTCACCTTCAGCGCTTATCATGAACTAACTCAGGTCGACCCTGAACCAGTCACCTGATCAAGTCACAGCATGGCCCGAGGAGCATTCCTGATCCCCATAGTCTAGAAACTAGTTCTTAGAATCAAAATATAACTGTTGGGAATGATTTGAACCATAAACAAAAGATAACCAAATAAATAAAGACTGACAATAAAAAAACTAGCAGTGGAAAGAAAATAAATTGTAGATACCTACTTATGACCTTATAGGTCACCACCCAACTCAAAAACAAGCATATTCCAACATTGAGTAGCTAAAACAAGAGCCTATACAAGAAACTAAACCTGAAACTAGAAATATATAATAGGGGTGAGCACCGAGATACTCAGTAGGGATGCCAAGAATAAACCACTGAATCCAAAAGTTACCTTTTCCAAAGCAGTCCATCAACACCAGTTTGAAATAAATATATAAAATAGGGTTTTCACATTTTAATATAAGAAACATGTTTTTATTATTTAAAATAAAAATTCAACACACACTGAATACCATTTCTAAAACTATTTTCCATTTTATAAACAAAACCAAGACGTGAAGACCAAGGCTGTGCTAAAAGAAATGAATAAATAGTATAAACTGGAAGTAAACTAATAGGTATATCTGAAAGTAAACAAGAAATGTAAATAATTAATTAACCATGGGTGATCCTAAACATCCCTAAAATACCCCTGGATGTACTCGGTTCAGGACCACCTGTCAGCGTATGGTGAAGCTCCTAAGTCTATAACCAACTGGCCGACCAAATCTGACCAAATCCAGTGGCAAAGCCCGCCTGGACTAACAAAAAATCCAGGGGGTACAAACCCATATAATTGGGGTTGATCATAATCCATCACTCGATCATCTAAAAATTCCTAAGAACCCATGGTGGTTATATCACTGTGTAAGTAGGAGGTCCCCGCACATGTGAATCAACTCACAAGTCATCACCGCACTTTCCAACCCCAAACATGGATGCTTCCTATGTATTCACCCATAAAGGGTTACCCCAGATAGGATCACCCCATATACTTATATATATATACATAAATTTCAAATATAAAAAGTTACAATCAAGTTGTCACATCATTTGATTATCAAAACCACTTTATAAAATACTTGGAGTTGTCAATCGGCCTTTAGTTTTACATAATCAAATGCCTTTATGAAAATATTTCACAAACTCTTTTAAAACAACTCTAAACACTACTTTTTTATTTAAAAATCTAAACGGGCCTCTAGGTTATAAGTTTCAAAGCATTACCCTAAAATTCTATAGTAATACTATGTACAATTTCGTAAAAACAAACCAAATGACCCCTTACACCACACACTCAACAAAACATACACCAAAATCGAAATGGGCGTATACTCAAGGATTTATTTTCAAACTAATTAAAGAGTCGCATGAAGAGACCAACAATATTTAGAAAATAAGAACTGCTTAGAAAACTGAGGTTTTGAGAAAAATACCAATTCAAGGCACCATATTCATTTGAGGGCATGTCCATGTCTGCACCTAGTGAACCCATGGATGTGCTAACATCTAATGTCGCATCGAACCTCCAAAGAGACACATGAAGTCATTTCCACAAAAACACTAAGTTACATAAAACAAACAAACATAGGACAAAAAAGTTCCATAAAATGTTTCTACAAGAAAACACCACTCAAGACATCCAACAATACCATTTGATGATAAAGGAATTTAGTTCCAACCAAGTTGGAAAGGCATAAACATGTGCATAAATAGAGGAGCATCCTAAAAACACATTTTTAATCAAATCATTCAATAATAAAACACTACCATATTTTAACTATAAACATAATAGAGATGTGAAACATAATCTAAGATTTGATTAAGAAAAAACAAGCATTAAATGGATTAATATTTTGAGCAAGGGCATGGAAACACCTACACATAATCAAGGAACTATTTCAAAGCTATTTTTAACAATTCTAACCATCATAAAAACACTGAAATGGATTAACTATAATGTTTATAAAGGTGAAAATAATATTTATAAATTAAATGAAATCATCAAGTACCTATGGAAAGCTCCAGAAAGAGGGAATGGATGGAAACACTTACCTCAAACAATGGCCACGCCATGCTTTCTAACTCAAGTAACAAATCGTACACACACACGTACGCACTTACATATATATATATATATGTTCTTAAACTGATGAACGTGTTCCCCGCACCATGAGGGAACATGCACACAAAATATATATATATGTATACATATCCATACTTGGGAATATGCGTGTGAACCTTTGGAAATGGTTGTAACTCCCTACGATAAATCCCCAAGACTCAAAAACACCACATATTCCTAAAATAAAATTAATCCAAACAAATAAATCAAGATACAATTCAAAAACCAACCCTAAAAAAATCACAAAGTTCACAATTAAAACCCAAATCACATTTTCATCATTTTTATAAAACATAACTAAGTGCAACACCCCCAAAATCACATCAATTTACTTTAAAATATAACATCACATTTCATCAACACCCCAAGTGCATAAACACATAATCATAATTAAATAATCATACCAAAGACCAATTTTAACCAATTCCATCAATGCCAAAACATCACAAAAAGCTAGAAAAGGATATCAAAGGGATATGAATTATATTTTAAAAATTATAAAAACAAGATTTAGAAATTAAACAAGCACCTCATCGCAGACACATGTAGACATAAACCAGGAACTGAATCAAAACATATTTTCAACAAATCCTAAAAAATTTAAGAACACTATAGAGGGATAATTAAGGTAATAACAAAGCTGAAAATCAAGTTTTAAAACTAAATGAAAGAGCGCAAGTATTAGAAGAGTTCTCTAGAAATGAAATATAGGAATTTACCTACCTCGGATGTGCACAAATACAGTCATGCTTCAATAGAAGGGAGAAAAGAACTTCACAGACCATTTGCACACCTTGAAAATTGAGAAACATGCACAAACAAACACTAAAATTAGGGTTTTTTCAAATTGAAAGGAAAACCCCCAAAATTTTCGAAATAAAAATCGCCATAGGAAGAGGTTACCGATGAAGGAGGCACGACTGGAGTGACAACCACTGGAGGGGAGGGGAGAAGCATCGGAACAGGGTAGAGTGGCCACTGGAGCAATCTAGATAGAGGCCGGAGCTAGGGGTTGGGTCCGCCAGAGCAAGTAATGGGTGAGGGGACCATCCGGAGCGTGGAGCGGCGAGGGCTGTGGTCAGGAGCCAGGGTGCGAGAGGCGAGGGGAACCGGGGGGTCTTGGTGCAGCGCGCAGCACAAGGGGGGTAGCACTAGGTTTCTTTTTTTCATTTTATTATTATTATTATTATTATTATTATTATTATTATACCATTAATATAAGAATTAAAATTTAATTAATAATTATAATCATTTTTCTAAAAAACAACAACAACAACAATAATAATAATAATAATAACAATAATACTAACAATATAATAATAATAATTCCAATAATAATTTTATTCTTTTAAATAATAATAGTATAAGTAATAGTTTAAAAATAATAATATTAATAAGAATTTAATAATAAAAATATCAATAACATTTTTAATAATAAAAATGATAATAACACTTTCAATAATAATAATACTATTATCTACACGATAATATTATTATTATTATGGCTCAACCATTTACCCTAGTTTATTTTTATCAAACTTTATTTATTTTAAAAATTAGACAACTACACAGGCACCTGGGTTGACCATGTAGTTACTGCCAACTATGCGGTTCCCGCGCACCAGTCTGAAACAAACAAAAATCATCAAACATCAAAAACTTTGAACCCTCACTCAACCCGCGCCTTGACAAGGCTAATCAAAACCAAGAAATAATAAAATAAAATAATTTAAAAGGGTTCGAGGTGTGACAATTCCTCCCACCACAAAACTTTATGCCCCCAAAAATTCACCAAGCCAACAGTTAACACAACTCGAGTCCATGCCCAGAAAAAACCAAAGGGAACCAAGAGCCTCAGGGTGACCATTCCCGACACATGTCACACCCGACCAAATCAAGAAGAGACCATAGAAAAAGAATGAGGGGAGATCATGAGAGGGTTCTCCCCACCACAAGTATTCACTAACACAGAAACCTTGATACCCAAACACAACACCCCCGAGGGGCCAACATGGGAACTACCAAACCTAACTCATTCACTTTCCCCACATGGACCGAACCACACCCTTGAGACTTAGATAGAAATATTATTGTGAAACAACCCAACAACTTGAGGAAGAGAAATTAACTCAACACTTCCCATCAATTTCATGAAACCAAACATCCCCCTAATGAATATAGCTAATACCAAACTCAAAATTAGAATGGGTCTGTTTTTTTTTCACAGGCCCAAAACCCTTCAAGGATAATGTATGATTTGAAAGCCACACTAAGATCAGATAAGGCCTCTTGTATTTGTGTAGAACAATCTCATCACACCACCACAAAAAGGATGAGTTTATGATGTAGAAAATAATAGAATAAGGAAAGTTTGGATATTTCCATCTCAAAGATGAAAACATGATCCAAACTGAGATTCCACACCCCCTCGGCAACTCCTGACTATGCACGAGATTCACCTAGAGACCTAAGGTTGGGGATCTGATGGCTGAAGCATCCTATGCCTCACATTTAGGTACTAGAATACCCCGACCAGGAATCCTTCCTTGAATGGAACTTATTTCAAAACCTTTTATAGTGACCCAAACAGTCATACAATAGCAGGACTTCGAAGGGATGAGACAAGATGGGTTAGAATGCCTGAACTGGCCACTCTAGTGGCATGCAAGAGGATGGTCTGACAAACCATAAGCTATCTCCGACAAACAAGATTCTTCAAAAATAGATTACTCTGTCACACCCCACTCTACAGATGGGGAACCCTCATGAAAATCGACTACCCTTTGACCATACCCCAAATCCTAACAATGATGAGGTACCCAACCTCCACTAATCTAAAGTTGGACCCTCAAACAATCACTGAACAGCACAAACACTGACATAATCTAGAGTTTGCAACATCCCAAATATGCGCTCCATTTCCTCGAGCCACTCTATTGCCTCTAAGGGACCCTGATCACCGTGAAGGATAGGCAACATATACGAAGGACCAAAAACAGAGCATGACTCATTAGCAACATTGGAGACCTTTTCAGGCAGTATTTTTTGAATAAAATATAAAACATAAAGCCAAAACCGATATCAAACCAAAGTAGTATAAATAAAGTAAACTTCATCCAGAAAAAACCAAACAAACAAAAACATAGCCAAGAAAATCACTTTCAAAATCCACCCATTTTATTTAAATTTTAAAACCTAATTTTTCAATTTCAGAACCATTTGAAATAAATCATTTTCCATTTCAAGACACCTCCATTTTAAAATCATACTCACACTAACCAAAACCACAATAAATCATAACTTACATCAAACCACCAGATTGAGGAACTAGCCATCATGCTTAACCCAGTGACATGGTAGTGATACATGCCCCGAGAAAGCGTCAACAACTAGGAGGTACTTCAACCATGCACTTAGACTCCACATGGGTCACTACTCCATTTTATATTGTAATGTGCCACCATCTTTCCTCTGTTTTCATCCCTCAATCCCAATGCAAACCAAGACAATATAATCATTCAAACCCCGGACTACCCCAGGTAACTCGAGACTTGTCAGGAGTGGTGGTGATCAGGCACCGGCCCACAACCTACCTCCTGAGCCCCGAAAATCCTAATATCTAACTAGCAGATTCCCAAAATACCAAGGGCCTCGTCTAATACCATTTTATCACAAACCAACCTAGGTAGACCCTGAACTGGTCGCCTGATCCAGTTTATGGAATGTCCTGAGGGGCATTCCTAATCCCCACATACTGGAAACTAGTGTGATGCATACAAATCTAATCATTGGGAACATTTTTACCCATGAAAAAAAGATAACCAAATAAATAAATGATGACAATAAAAAACTAGCAATGGAAAGAAAATAAATTATAGATACCTCCTTGTGACCTTCTAGTTCACCACCTAACTCAGAACCAAGCTTGATCCAACATTGAGCAGCTGAACCAGAAACCTGAACAAGAAACTGAACTTGCAACTGGAAAGATATAATAGGAATGAGCACTGAGATACTCAGTAAGGATTCCAATAATAAACCACTGAATCCAAAAGTTCCCTTTTCCGAAGCAATCCATAAACACCAGTTTGAAATACAGCTATAAAATAGGGATTTCACATTTTAATATAAGCAACATGTTTTTCTTATTTAAAATAAAAATTCAACACACACTACTTACCATTTCCAAAACCATTTTCCATTTTTTAAACAAACCCATGATGGGAAGACCAAGGTTGTGCTAAAAGAAATGAATAAACAATACAAACATGAAGTAAAATAACGGGTATAGATGAAATTAAACAAGTAGTATAAATAATTAAGTAACCATGGGTGGTCCTAAACATCCCTAAAAGACCCCTAGACGTACTCAGTTTGGAACCATCTGTCGGCATATGGTGAAGCTCCTAAGTCTATAACCAACCGGTCTCCCAAATCTAACCAAATCTAGTGGCAAATCCCACTTGGCCTGACAACATGTCCAGGGGGTACCAACCCATCTAATCAGGATTGATCAGCAACCATCACTCGATCATCTAAAATATTCCCAAGAACCCATGGTGGTTATATCACTTTGTAAGTAGGAGGCCCCTGCATGTGTGACTCAACTCACAAGTTGTCACCACACTTTCTTACCCCAAACACAAATGCTTCCTATGCATTCACCCATAAAGGGTTACCCTAGATAGGAGTGCCCCATATACTTATATAGACACATAAATGTCAAACATAAAAAGTGCCAAATGGTCCATATCATCATTTTATTATCAAAACCACTTTATAAAACACTTGGAGTTGTCAATCGGCCTTTGGTTTTACCTAATAAAATGCCTTTACGAAAATATTTCACAAGCACTTTTAAAACAACTCTAAACACCACTTTTGTATTTAAAAAGCCAAATGGGCCTCTAGGTTCCATGTTTCAAATCATTACTATAAAATTATTTAGTAATACTATGTACAATTTCATAAAAACAAACCAAATGGACCCTTACACCACACACTCAACAAAACATACACCAAAAGGCAAACAGACATATACTCATGGATTTATTTTCAAACTAATTTAAAGAGTTTCATAAAGAGACCAACAAAATTTAGAAAAGAAAGAACCTATTAGAAAACTGAGGTTTCAAGAAAAATACCAATTCAAAGCACCATCTTCATTTGTGGGAACATCTATGTGTGTACCTAGTGCACCCATGGATGTTCCAACATCTAATGGCGCATCGAACATCCAAAGAGACATGCAAAATAATTTCTAAAAAAACACCAAGTTCCATAAAACCAACTAATGCAGGAAAAATAAGTTCCACAAAATGTTTCTATAATCAAACACCACTCAATACATCGAACAATACCATTTGAAGATAAAGTCATTTAGTTCCAACCAAGTTGGCATGGCATAAACATGTGCATAAATAGAGGAGCATCCTAAAAATCTATTTTTAATCAAATCATTCAACAAGAAAGCACTACCATAAGTTAACTATAAACACAATAGAGGTGTAAAACATAATATAAGATTTTATTAAGAAAACATAAGAATTAAATGGATTAAAAATGGGAGAAAGGGCATGGAAACACCTACACATAATCAAGGAGCTATTTCAAAGTTGTTTTTAAAAATCATAACCATCATAAAAACACTACAATGAATTAACTATCATGTTTATAAAGGTGATAATAACATTTATAAATTAAATGAATTCATGCAAGTGCCTATGGAAAGCTCCAGAAAGAGGAAAAGGATGGGAATTCCTACCTCAAAAAATGGCCACACCATGCTTTGTAACTCAAGCAGCAGCTTTCTTGCACACACACACTTCCATATATATATATATATATATATATGTGTGTGTGTGTGTGTGTCTTTAAACTGATGCACGTGTTCCCCGCACCATGAGGGAACACACACAGAGAAGATATATATATCTATACATATCCATACTTGGGAATATACGTGTGCGCCTTCGGAACTAACTGTAACTCCCTATGATAAATCCCCAGGACTCAAAAACCACACAAATCCCTAAAATAAAATTAATCCAAACAAAGAAATCAAGATATGATTCAAAAACCAACCATGCAAAAATCACAATGTTCACAAGTAAAACCCAAATCACATTTTCATAATTTTTATAAAACAAAACTAAGGGAAACACCCCCAAAATCACATCAATTTACTTTAAAAGCTCACATCATATTTTATCAACACCCCAAGTGCATAAAAACATATACATAATTAAAGAGTCATACCAAGGACCATTTTTAACCATTTCCATCAATTCCAAAACATCACAAAAAGCTAGACAAGGATACCATAGTGATGTGAATTATATTTTAAAAATTAACAAAATAATATTTGGAACTTAAACAAGCACATCATCACGGACACCTGTAGATGTAAATCAGGAACTATCTTAAAACATATTTTTAACAAATTCTAAAAAAATAAGAACATTGTACCAGTATAATTAAGGGAATAATGATGCTGTAAATAAAGTTTTAAAACTAAATGAAAGAGCTCAAGTATTAGCGGAGTGCTCCAGAAATAAAATATGCGATTTAACCTACCTATGAGGTGCGCGAATATAGAAAAACTTCAATATAAGGGAGAAAAGAACTTCATGGACCCTTCATACACCCAAAAAAATGAGAAACATGCACAAACAAACCCTAAAATTAGGTTTTTTTTAATTGTAAAAAAAACCCCCAAAAAAATTTAAATAAAATTCACTGGAGGAAGAGGTTACCAATGAAGGAGGTGCGGCCGGAGTGATGACTACTAGAGAGGAGGGGAGGGGCATCAGAGCAGGGTGGAGTAGCCGCTAGAGCAAGCCAAATGGAGGCCGGAGATGGGGGTTGGGTCCATGCGGAGCAACGGAGGGGAGAGGTCAGAGAGCGGAGGGGTGTGGGGGACAGCCAGAGCACGGAGCAGCAAGGGCAGTTGTTAGGATCTGGGGAGAAGGGAGGTCGGAGCACAGATGGGTAAGGGCGACGGTCAAAACCCAGGGTGTGAGAGGCAAGGGGAACCAGGGGTCTGTGTGCAGTGCGCGGCGTACGGGGGGTAGCACTAGGTTTCTTTTTTTAATTTTATAATAATAATAATAATAATACCATTAATATAAAAATATAAAATTTAATAATAATTATAACCATTTTTCTCAAAAACAACAACAACAACAATAATAATAATACCAACAATAATATAATAATAATTTCAATAATAATTTTATTCTTTTAAATAATAGTAGTAGTAGTAACAGTTTAAAAATAATAATATTAATAATTATTTATTAATAAAAATATCAATAAAATTTTTAATAATAAAAATGATAATAATAACACTACCAATAATAATAATATTATTATATACACAATATTATTATTATTATTATTATTATTATAGTGCAACCATTTACCCTAGTTTATTTTTATCAAACTTTATTTATTTTAAACATTAGATAACTACACGGGAACCTGGGTGGACCGTGCGATTACTACCAACTATGCAGTGCCTATGCACTAGTCCCAAACTCATCAAACATCAAAAACATTAAACCTACACTCAACCCATGCCTTGACAAGGCTAACAGAAACCAATAAATAATAAAATAAAATAACTTAAAATGGGTCAAGGTGTGATGGTTATTCTTCCATTATTTTCCTCAAGAATCTAGTGGTAGGGTATTTGTACCAAAACCTCTATTAGGTATAGGATTTTTGAATACACATCAGGCTAGGAGTTAGTCTTCTACTGGTCGATCAGGCTAAGGTAGTAGTGGTCATGGTCGAGGCAATCAGGTCCCAGATCTTCAGTTTTAGCAGAGTGGATCTTCTCATGCAAATCATGCAGTATCTCAGGGATGTAGTTTGGGCCATATGTATGCCAAGTAGCCAGTGTAAAAGGAGCATATTCTAGGTCCATCTATAGTGAGAGGTACTATTCTAGTAGTCTCTACAATAGTTTATTCCCTTTTCAATATAGATTCATAGCACTCTTTCATATATGTTGTAGTTTTGGAAAGCCTTGGTCTTGAAATAGAGTACTTTTGTGGTTTCATATACCTTGACATGCCATTAGAGTTCAGAACAAAGGGTATATGCCAATTTCAGGAGTTCCCCCTTGAAATAGGAGGGTTTTGTTTCTTATGGAGTTTATTTATCCTCAAGATGACCGGCTTTGATTTCATTCTCGATATGGACTGGATCGTGCCTTATCAGGCCCTAGTGGATTATTATCATCATCGAGTGTCAGGTATATCACCTTAGGTAAATATATATGTACAAAAGGGAGAATGGGATATCAAGGAAGATCAAGCTGGACCCAAGTGAACATGGCTAGGCAGAGTGATAGCTCAATTAGTGAGTCTCTTTATAAACGATTAGTTAATGAAGTTAGTAGAGTTCCCTTTGGTTGAGGATTGATTCAGGGAAATATTCCCTGATGATTTCTCTAGCTTGCCTCCTGAGAGGTAGATTCAGTTCACTATTGATCTTGTGTCAGGTGTGGTGCCAATGTCTATTCCTTCATATAGGATGGCACCAAAAGAGCTCTAGGAACTCAAAAATCATCTTGAAGATCTCGAGACTAAGGGTTTTATCATACCCATCACATCACCATGGGGTTCACCAGTCCTCTTTTTCAAGAAGTTGGATGACACCCTTCGATTGTACATAGATTATAGGTGATTGAACTAACTCATGATGAAGAACTATTATCCACTACCTCAAATAGATGGCTCGACTAGCTCCAGGGAGAAACTATTCTCTCCAAGATCAATTTGGGGTTGGGTTATCATCAAGTTCATGTGAGGCCATTGGATATACCACGTACATCATTTCGAATTAGGTATGGCTTGTACAAGTACATGGTTATGTTGTTCAGTTTGATGAATGTGTCAGTAGTATTTATGGCTCTGATGATATGGGTTTTCCAATGGCACCCTGATTCATTTGTGGTATTCTTCATAGAAGACATCTTGGTATACTCACACACTATACACGACCATGCCAATCATCTTGATATCATGATGAGTACATTGAGAGAACACAATCTATATACGAAGATTAGTAAATTCCATTTTTTAATTAGTAAAGTTTGCTTCTTGGATCATATCATATCTGAGGAAGGATTATAATTCAACCCAAATAAGGTGAGTGCAGTAGTTTCCTGGGAGAAGCCCATGAATGTGCTTGAAATACGCATCTTCTTGTGTATAGATGGCTATTATAGATGATTTTTCCATGACTTCTCCCATTTATAAATGCCTCTTATGGCCCTAACTAAGAAGGGTGTGTAGTTCCTATGGTCAGAATCTTGTGAGACAAGTTTTCAGGAGTTGATGGGAAGAGTCACTTTAAATCTGATTCTGATTATACCTAAGTCTGGTAGAGGTTATGTATTCTACTGTGATGCTTCAAGAATCATTCTAGATGTAGTTATGATGCAAGTTGATTGTGTTGTATCATACGGATCTCTCCATTCGAGGCCTCATGAGTGGAACTATCTTACACATGAACTCAGGATGGTAGTCGTGGTTTATGATCTGCGCTGTTGGAGACACTATATATTGGGATAATTATTCATTAATTACCCATACTATAAAAGTATCAAATACATATCCACTAAATGATACTTGAATCTAAGGTAGAATAGGTGGGTGGAATATCTATATCCATTCGACTTTGATCTTGCTTACACACCTGGTAAGGGGAATGTTGTGGATGATGTATTGAGCTGAGAAACCTAGAAACAAGATGTCAAGGTGTCCAGAAGTGAGTGGAAGATGATGGATATGTTTTCTAAGTTACATTTAGAGGTTTAGGAATAGCATGGGAATCTAGTCTTATCAGCTCTTCCAATGAATTTATATCTTTTAGAAAAGGTTTGGATGTGTCAGTTATCAGATTCTGAGGGACTCGTTCTAAGGGAGAGCATCGTAAGGGGGAACCCACCTCCTGGTTGGGTTGTTTATATAATTGAGACTCTACTCTATCTTTTCCATGTATGGGTGTCATCAGATATATGAGAAGAGCTGATGAGAGAATCACATGCCTCTATTTGGGTAGTTTATATTGGGCATATCAAGATGTATCGGGATATACATATTCAATATTGGTGGTTAGGAATGAAGAGGTAGATAGTAGGCTTCATCTCTTGGTGCTCCACCTATTAGTGGGTGAAGGAAGAGCACTAGTGATTTTCTAGAATTCTACAGCCTCTCTCCATTCCTGAGTGGAAATGGAATGAGATAACCATGGATTTCATGATAGATTTTCTAATATCCTCTTGAGGTAGTGATGTTTTATGGGTAATCATCAAAAGGTTGACCAAGGTTTCACAATTTCTACCAATCTGTGAATCCTACTCTATTGATGAGTTGGGAAGGATTTATATATGGGTGATAGTGAGACTTCATAGTGTACCTCATTCTATCATTTCGGGCCAATATTCCTAGTTTACTTCACAATTCTGACAAGGGTTGTAGAAGAAACTGGGTTCATAGGTACTCTTGAGCACTCTGTATCACCCTCATACCAATGAGCAATTCAAGTGGATTATTTGTGTGTTAGAGGATATGTTATTTTCATATGTCCTTGATTTTGGATGATTTTGGGAAAATCACATTACTCTTATGAGTTTTCATACAATAACATCTTTCAGGAAATAATTCATATGGCTCCGTATGAGGCCCTCTAAGGTATACCATTCCGCTCACCTATGTTATTTTTGAGGCAGGCGAGGTAGCTCTACTGGATCCACGTCTCATTACGGAGACTTCAGAACAAGTCTATATGATTCATAAGCATATGGATATAGCTCAGTCCATGTAGAAGTATTATACTGATCATCACCATAGACATATAGAGTTTGAGGTGGGACATTGAGTCTTTCTTTGGGTATCACCTCATTTAGGTCATAGAAAAATCAGGAGATGGGTCAAGTTATCACCTAGGTACATCAGGAATTTTGAGATAGTGGTGAGGGTCAGGTCAGTAGCTTATCATTTGTTGTTAACTCATACGTATCATACGATTCATGGCATATTCCACATATCTCATCTTTGATAGTATCATGCAGACTCGTTTCATTTGTTTGACCCTAAGGAAATCAAGTTGGAAGAGGATACGTCCTTTGAGTATCATCCAATACATATCATTGATCATGGAATGAAGGTTCTCTGAGGTAGGTCGGTTCCTCTAGTCTGGTTACTATGGCAGAATAGATATGTACGAGATGAGACTTAGGAGTGATAGATCGATGTACATGTGCAGTGTCCAGAACTCTTCTCAGATGATGTCATACCACCCTTGGAAGGGAATCTCAGGGATGAGTTGTCTTAAGGATGGGAGGTTGTAATGTCCTAAATTTTCTTAAAGGTACGAACCATTAAATTTTGTTTTAAATTCCTTAAAATATACCTAATGAATTTTTATAAGGTATTTGAGGTGGTTTGGGTGTGCTCGGGGCTCGTTTGAAGCCCGGAGCCCTTTTGTAAACACTTTTTTTTGCATATTAAATTGATTAAAATGGTTTTATGTGTCTCTTGTGACCACACATTGTGGAAAACCCATCCGTGGGATGTGATCCTTGTCATTGGTCACACCTTGGGTGTTCCCTCTTGAATGGTCTTTTTCCCATTTCTCTAATTATGAACCGCCTTATGTGTGTGAGTTTCACTTTAATTAAATGCCTTAATTGATAAATTAAGTTGATATGAATAGTGAAACATGAGTTAGACATTAATCTTCATGCCTAAAAAATTATATTTGAATACTCATTCTTCATGCTTCACATTGAATTCCACAAGCCTTGTATTTAATTACTTATTGAACATTGGGTGAACACCTTGCTTTATGCTATATGAAATTTCATACATTTATGATATGCCAAGTTTATTATGCTATAAGTCTCATTTTATACTTATTTAATTATGGCATAATTGATTGGATTGGATTTAATGTTATGCATTGTGTCGTATGCCTCATCCTCGTGCCTTTTTCATGTTTAATTCCTTGTACCCTTTCCATATAATTGTGCCATAGTGCATGGATTTAATTGTATAGTTGGGATAGATTGGTAAGCATGTGTTATTGAATGTTATATGATGGAATGTGATTACATATAAATTATATTCCTTATGACATGAATTGGTTACTATGGCACACTTTCTACGATTCGGGAGATAACATGGGTCCTAAATTAAGGATTCCATGGATAGACTCTTCGTGCTCGGCTGGATTTACTTGACACATTGGGAGTGATACTTTGGATTTATAAGTATGGGCTCTCCGAGTAGTTTTTTATACTCATGAGGGATACCGGTTCCCTAGGGGAGCAACTGTGGATAGACCCATTTGGCAAGATGGTTATGTCATGCCTTGGGTGATACTCGGTCCCCTATGTGAGATACTTGGTACGGGCTTATAGTCACCATACCTTGAGTGATACAAGGAATGTCATATGGGTTGCCATATATTAACTTAAAGGTATTGGGGTATTCAGAGACACCTGTAGAGGCCCTTAAGATTTTGTTTATATTTCCTTGGATGGGATTGGGACTCCACCATTGGATTTGATGGTTTGGTTGAACATTTGTTTGTGATATGTGTATTTATTCTTGTTCATATTAGATCATGATTATATGATGACATGAAGATATGACCTCGAAGATAAATCACAAGCTTGGGTTTATCCTATTTTAGTTTCCTTTTTTATAATAGCCTTTGTATACATCTTATGACTTGCATAGGTACCTATTTTCAGACATCCGGTTAAGGATGAAGTAGTGATATCAGTTGGGTGTCCTTTTAGGAACCCGAACCTGGGTGTTTGATATTGTTATTTGTTTATTTCTCTATTTTTACTACTATGTAACACTTTCATTTTTTTCATGAAATGGATCGAGCTAGACATCATGGGTGATGGCCTACTGAGATTATATCCCACACCCTGCTCAGGCAATTTTTGGTACCCGAGTAGACTTTATGATCACAAGTATGGATAAAGAGAAGCATGTTGCTTCTAATTCTTGATTTAATTACTTCATAGGATGAAGTTTGGGGGAAATTATTGATCCTATGCTTGAGATGTTGTGTAATAGTTTTTGGCCTTTTTTAGTTTTTGTATAGCATGTGGTATATGCCTTGTATCCCCTGTTCCCCTATGATCCCATTTTTTTATAGAATCATGACATGTATATCATCTTTTGTACCCATTTATTTATTTAAATTTAGCTACTTGGCCATTTATTATGCTTGGATTATTTCTTTATTTCTGTTTTTGTCTTCTTATTCTTACGCTTCTGTTATTTATTTTTTATTACTTTCCATTGTGCATACTCAGATCCATGAGATAATAGCCTCCCCACGAACACACCCTAGGCCCTCACATCTAGTCATAAGCCTCTATAATTCGGGGAGATGCACTTGAGGTTATGTGGTCCACCATCTCGAGGAACTGTTGACTGGCACTCAGGGTGGGATGCTACATCAGGTGTTTTGAGGATGTTTGATTGATAATTTTAAAAAGGATTTGATATATTAACCATAGTTAAAGGGGTCATTATTCCATAATATAAAAAATAATAATCATGAAATAATTATTATTTTTATACATTAATTATAATTTTAAAACCAACCATGAAATAAAGTTATGAAAAATTATTTATGTTACAATCGTGGAGAAGGTAAGTCATACGTATGAATGAGTAACGTTTTCATTTTTCAAAGAGCATGAGAGAAATAAGGTAAGTATAATTTATATTTATGTAATGATTATTATATGACAAATATTATATTATATCTTTAAATAAACTTATATATTCCATCCATGTGATGTGGTGAGAAAAAACGAAACACATTTCATTGTGGAGGTGGTAATCAGTATGTACGCACAAATGACGTTTTAATTTTTACATGGATGGAAAGGTAAAAAAATAGATGATATCTTATCTTTCCATAATTATAATTATTTAATGAATATAATATATATGCATTGAATCCATCATTATGATCAGCTATGAGAGGTGGTCATGGAAAATGAATTACATCATTTCTCGAGGCGGTAGTTCTTCGTACACATGAATGATGGTTTCATTTCCCATTTGATGGAAGAGGAGATGGATATAGATTATTACAATAACATAATAAAATGTTATTATATGGAATATACTGATGATATTATTTCATCATGGTTGAATAATATTTGAAGGGTTTGTAAGAATAAATAAAACTAAAACATTCGGTTAAAAGTTATACCTCTTCTTCAAATAACCTTCCTTGTTTTACACTTTAATCCCTCTAAGGTTGGTATTCTACCCAAACTAGGACCTATAATATGTGGGTAGGTATTTTAGAAATGGATTTGGGTTGGTATTTTCTAAACTAAATGGATCTTGAAGGGCAAATATGAGATGAGAGTGGGGTCCTTTTATATGTGAGGGGAGGGGGATTTTTGGAAATACATGAAATATTATAATATATGTAGGATATGCTCTTAATATAATCATAAAATTAAATTTTTAAAGGTTTAGATATCATTTTAAACATTATCTTTTGGATTAACCCTTTTATTAATTGTTTTTAACCTTAACCGTTGTAACAACTTTTTCGATATAAATTGGCTATAAATTTACTTCTAAGTTAACAATCGGATCATAAATGGATAAGGGATAAAATTTATAACCATTTATCATCCTAATTTTTCTATTTAAATATTTTTATTATTTTTAAATAATTTAACAAAATAAATTTAACATAAAATACTATTAATGTCATATTAAGAACTATTCACATAATTTGAATTTGAAAAAAAATGAAAGAAATGGAATTAGAATATAATGTTTTTAAACATCAAAAAATATTATTAACTATAAAATTCATTTGAACCATAATTTTTCTAAAAAAATATAAATTTTGATGTTTTTAAAATTATTTACTTTAACTTTCTACTACTTTCACAAGCACTATGTCAGTGTTTCATAAGCATATAAGGTAATTATTTCATAATTACAAATTAAAAATAAATTATGATCATAAAAATAATTTCATTATTATCAAAATAACCTTTAATATTCATTCAAAACTTATTTTTATCCCTATGTGAACATATAATATAAATTTAAAAGTAAGAGAGTGACATTTTGTATTTTTTTCTTTACTTAAAATAATATATAAATAATTTTCAAAGAAAAATGGAACAAAATTTGCAAAAAAATGAATATTGGATTAGTATGGTCAAACCCTACTCATCAAATAGATTAAATTCAAGTTTTTGGGTCATTTTTATTCCTTAGCATATTATTTTTAACCTTAATTTTCTAATTTACCCTTACTGAGTTAATAAATATTTACTACGGTTACTATTCATATTGACCAAATACAAAAGATGCATATTTACCAAATTTGGACCTATAAATTCCAAGTATGGGATCCATTTTATAAAATTTAATTTATAAAATTATCAAATTTTAATTTAAAATTAAACCCGCAAAACAGGATGAAAACTATTTTTCAGAAAAATGCCTTTAAAGTATAAAAAGTTTTTATACCAAATACAAGTATAATGTTGATTAAAAAAATTATTAGATTATTTTTAATCAAAATGAACTGATGAAATTTTAAAATGGATTAAAATAATTGTAACTATAAGTACCAAAAAATCCATGTATTATATGATGATATCATATTTTATGGATTTTAATTATTATTTGTACCAAAAACCTAATTTATTAATGTTTTATACAATTATAAAGTTCACTTCATCATTCATATAGATCTCTTGGATTCCCACTTTAGAAAGAAGTGTATAACACAAATGTGATTAGATGATGTTAAAGAAATAAAACTAATGCGATCTTTTTTTATGAAATTGAACAAAAATTACAACCATTTAATATTATAATACTATAGAATATTGTCTAGAATCAATAGTGAAATATATAATTAAAATTTCATTAGAATGTATTTATTCAAATTAATCTAGTTTTTACGGTCATATGATTTGAAAAGAATGGATAACTAAGACTTATGTATAATAATCTATTTGAAATTATTGAAACATTATGTATGGTAAATCATATATTGGTTATTACACCAATACACTCTCTTGATCATTATGTGTTGAATGTATCTTTTAATGGAAAGTATATACCTAATCTGTTACATGTATTGCATTCTTAGGTTTCATCATTGTGGCATGATCATACGAAGAAAATTTCTGAAACCATGGTTTTTCATAGGTGGAAAAGTGTCGTATTATCAATTTTTTTGTCAGTTCTCACTAGTTTAATTGAAGGAGATTAAATGTTATGTGATCTTATTATGAAGGCAGATTTAGTTTTAATGGTGGAACATTTTCAAGGTTATTACAACATTTTGGGGTACCAAATTTCGAGGATGGAGAAATTTTCTTTTGGAAAAGGAAATATTTTCACACAATTCTTTTAGTAAGATAAATTAGAATTATAGGGTTTTGAAAATTATATTTTTATTCTACAAAACTATAAATTGTTTCCAATGAAAGTGGTGTGTGCATGAATAGATATTTCCCCAACATAAGAGTTTCATTTAAGCCTGAAATATAGAATAAGTTTTTCTAAAAAACTGAGACATAAAAATAATGATTTTTGGATAACTGAAATGTAGTGTTGAAGCGTGATTGCATGGAATAGAGTTAAACATTGAATCATCACCATCAATAAATAGTCAGGTGCCTCTATTATAGAGCCTAGTTATCTCAACGAATATATAGAACCTCTACATCACAAAATTGTATCAAAAAACATATTTGTGTGCATTAGTGTTGTTAAAAAACATAACGTATACAATTTGAGGATATGTAAGCTTCCCACCAGAGAATATGATAGTGAATTTGAAATTGGTAATGAAATGTGAAACAATATCATAAAAGAGAAAGATTTTCCTTTATGTGGAGGAGATGAAATCATGATTAAGAGTTATACACAGGTGAAAAATTTTCATAATATGGAATGAGATGTAGGAAAATAATTTTATAAACATCAGGTGTGATTGATATTTCCATAAAAATGAATCCATTAAAGACTATACTGAATTAATATTAATTTTATAATCTAGGACAAAAAAATAAGAACCCAATCAGTTGAAGTGTCATTCTAGTTGATAAACTGAGTAAGGCATATCCTAAGGAATTGAGATAGGGGGAATCGATAGTAGTGATAAGTGGTATATGGTTTGATATCGCTAAAATTGTTGTAACAATAGTGGGAATGGTATGAAGTGAACTTTATTTAACAATATTAATTTGTAATAACTATTTAATCTTATTGGATTTTGGTACAACTGAAAAATTATTGTCTCATTCTCCATAGACTATACAAAAATAGTGAACCAATTAAAAATTGTTTTGTTGTGTTTCGATTTATACATTTATGTGGTTAATAGTTTCACGAATCCATTAGATATGTTTTATTTTCTCCGACCATATGGAATACGAAATATATTTTATAGTATATGTTGACACTCAAAATCACTCCTCCCCTCTTAGGGTGTTCTGGGTTCCTACATGTGGAATCCGAGTGACAGGTTATAGGGGTTAAATCTATAAACTTTTTTTCATTTCAATGGGAATTTAGATAATGTTTGAATATTTATATTCATTTATTTATTAACTATCCATATATGTAATATTAAGATTATATATCATTTTTATCTCTTGTGATGGATATTCTTTGTTCCATACATCAACTAATTTTGGTTACTGATGTGACAAGACATTTTATGACTAAAATAAAGAGCAAAATTATTAATATAAATAAACAATATTAGAATGAATTTTATATAGATTTATTATATCAAAAATATCTAATGGTTATGAGTTTTTAATAATACCAAGTACATGTGGGAGAAACTAGAGAATATATATGAATATCACAATAATGTGGATGGAAAAACACCTCATCTTTTTCACAAAAAGTTCGATGATATGAAAAAAAACCGTATAAAAATTATCGTTAAATTTTTAACCAATTTATTTACGTTTTTTGAGAAATATAAGGACACAATGAATATGTTTTGGATGTTAACATTGTAAAGAAAATTATGAGAAGTAATCAAACAATGTATAGTCCAAAATAATCATCCCATGAGAAAATTTATCTTTCTATGTTTTCCTTTAATGATATTATGAAAAGTTTATTAGCATATTAAATTATAGTCAAACCATAAGAAAAATAAATATTATAAATAAGTGAAATAATTCTAAAATTAAGTTGAAAAATAAAATTTTAAATTTAATTGGTTGTGGATATGATGTGGAGGATAAATTTATTTTTATTTAGCATGAAAATTCAAGAATGGAAAATAGAGATTTGATATAAGGCTTCATAAAGATTGTTTTCATTGTTGTAATGTTCCAAAAAAATAATGTTCTATGATCAATTAAATTCGATGATGTAAAGAGCAATTTTGATATCAATTTTATGTCTCAGAGGAGGTTCTAGAAAAAGGGATACATAAAATTAGTAATGAAATTCTTGAGAAAGTGTTTGGTCTACAAAGAGGAACAAGGAAAAAAGAAATTTCCAGAGGATATAGAACTGGAGTTTAAATATGTTGGTGAAGATTTCATTATGTATATAGAAGAAAAGGATGAACATATGAAATATGTAGTAAATCAGTAAAATTGAGTTATAGATCTCATTTTGGAACCCTATAGGGTTGTTAATGATAATGACATTTGACAAATGAAAAAAGGAATATGAAAGATTTTATTAAAGAGTAAAAAGAGTATGTGGATCAACTTGAAGTATATAATTATCGTTTGTAAGGAGATTCATAAGAACAATAAAAAATTATTTAATGATCATATGAGGATATTATCATTAAACTAAATAAAAAATGGTGGGAGAAAATTCAAGGAAAATAAATTATAATTCTTTTAAATGGATAATATAATTTAATTCCTTGAATACGAATTCAATTCATTGTAGAGTAAAAAAAACTGAATAAAAATCCATTGAAAAGGAGAAGAAAATATTTTTTGGAAGGTTTATATATGGATATCTATTCGACCGATTTAAAAAAGGTTCTTAATGTATAGAGAATGACTTTAATGATCAAAGTGCTAATGTTATTGGATAGATGAATTGGATTTGATATAGAAACATCAATTTCATCAAATGGAATGAGTTAATGAAATGGGTTGTAGAATGATGGACATGTCACCAAGGAACTTGATGTCATAATAGTGACTATTTTGTAACAAATAGTGATGATAGATAATGATAATCCTCTATTATCCCTAGAAGATCTCTAGTAAAATACTAATAAAAAATTAGGGAAATATTTGGGAATAGAAGATATAATACAATTCAATTTTTTAAATTCTAATTCTATTATTTTATAGAAAAGATCTTGTATTACTATAATGATTCAAGGATCTATCAAATTAATCAAGCACCTGGAAGTCATCAAAAGAGACAATGACCAAATCCTCAATCATATGAATGAATTAATTTCTATGGATATTGATTTCATTATTCATATTTTTCTAGAAGTCATCATTTTTGTTAGAGAAAAAGTGGGAATAGTTACTACAAAACTACAAGACAAGTCAATATTTGTTAAATAAAAATATTCACATATGAAAAATAGTGTTCTCCATTATATGAAGTGAATGAGTAGGATTCAACCATGCATTTCTAGAATAGATATGATATATTATCATCTTACACAACTCAATTTGGTATCTCAAGGAAGGAAATTAAAATGAATATGAAATATATACTGGAAGAAATATCTCTCAAGGTGGAAATTAATAGTATCACCTTGATTGTTAACTATAGATTCTTGTCCAACATGATTGGAAAATATTTTTTCAAAAAAGGAAATGAATTGGTTGATGGAATGGTGATATTCAAGAATGATGGTGCTTTAATGATCAAAAAGAGTTAAAATATAGAATTATAAAATAAAGATATGAAGATAAAAATAATTCTCAAAATGGGAATATTCTATCAAAATATCCTATCTTTGATTCAAATATACATCTCTAGACTCACAGTGACAGAAAATCAGAAAATATGAACCATCAATGGGATGAAATGTAATTGTTTCAGGAAAGGATGAATGGAAAATATAAAGTTATACCTATATAATAGTAAGGATAACACTTTATTTTACATTTGAAGGGACTAAAAATTATATCCTTATAGGTTGGGTCATATTAGTCATTAGATAATGGAAATAATATTGATGAAAATTTTTACTATTATAATTTCAAATATAAATCATCGTGCGAAAAAGTCAATTAATTTTTGAAAATATGGGATGATTTTATAAAAGTAATATCAGCTGAAGAAAAAATGGCATGAAATTTACTCGATCATGTTCAGACACATGTCTTTGGTCCAATGAATGTGGATCGAACATATCGAGTGTGGTACATCATTAATGTTACTGATGAATATAGTATAATGGAATATGTGTAGTTTATGTAGTGTAAACAAGATGTGTATGATTGGGTGAAGTTATACATTTGAAGAGTCAATAATGAATTTAGACTCACAATTAAGATATTATAATCCAAAAATGGAATATAATTTACATACGTGGAATTTTAAAAATTATTTGAAAAAACATCAGATCAATAATTATGCATCTTTAGTGAGAAAACCTTAACAAAATTGGATGGTTTAATGTCGAAATAAATGGGATTATAATATAGACAAAATCCAGATCATTGATTATCTTTTTCAATGTCATTTCTATAATGAACTTGTTCATGTTAAATTATCCACTAACTACTGAATAATACTATTTATAATAAAATACATAACAACATATAATATATGAATGTATAAAAGCATTTTCTAATGAATTTTCACATTTTTGGAATCAAATGTTTCATCTAAAATAAATAAGGTGATCAAGTCATGTATGATGATGGTGTGGATGATGGAATATTCCATCAACACTCAATAAATAGAAAATAATTAAAATCATACAATAATCTGCTCAATTTTTTATAAAAATAGTGATTTCAATATAATTGATGTTAAAAAATTTAATAACTCAATGAAATAATATTTTTATATGAATGAAGATAAAGAAGAAATTTTAAAAAAGATGAATTCAAATATTGAAATTATGGATGGCCTTCCAAATATTCAAGGTCACAAAATACTGATGATTCAGAAGTAGATTAAGAATGGGAAACCATTGTTGATATCACTATATCATAACCTCATAGAATGAATATAAGTGTATAATTTTATCGATCCAAAATCTTTTCGTACATAACTACATCTATATAGATAACTATAATGAGGAAATAATCACATTATACTCCCCTATCAAAAGTGGAACCAACATAATTTATAGATGAAATGAATGTTGATTCATCCATGAAGCACATGAATGAAAAAATAAATCATATAGAAAAAAAATATGTGAACATTTTAAGAATCCATATAATTGTAAAGTGATTGGAACAAAGTGAATAATTGAAGACAAATTTAATGATTTGGGAAAAGTGTTCAGAAACAATGAGCTCATGGTGTGTCAAGTATATGAGTATATTAAAGGAATTTAAGTTTATGATATGTTTGCCCTTGTATCTTGATAGATGTTAATTAGACCATCATAGGCTGGTAAATTCCACGAGGGAACAATGTTTTCTATATGCAAGTCGAAATGTAATTTATAAAAGTATATAATGGATAAGAAGTCTACAATGAAAAATTATTGATATTTTTTATTTGATATTATGAAAAAAATATTTTTAGATTAATGAAGACTGTTCATGGTCTAATAAGGCACTTAAATAATGATAATATAGATTGGATTCAAATTTTATGAAACTATAATTTAAAAAATAAGGTTTTGATCATAACCTCAATGTGGTGAATTCTCCAGGAGAACAATTTTTTGTTTTTTTATTTATTGATTATATTATATTTCTGAGAAGAAATCATTTATAGGTGTATGAATTTTATAATAACATATAATTTTAAAATAAAGAGGCCTTGAATTGAAAAATAACTTTTCTTTTGGGTCTAAATGTTATTTAAAATAATAAATACAACATCATTTCTTAAAGAAAATTAGGCAAGATAGATTCTAATGATATTCAGAATTCATGAATCCAAACTAGTGTCGACTCCTATTGATGAAGGGAAATATATTATATTGTATGAGGATGTGAATTACTTGTATCCCAACAAATATAAGATGTTCAACAGAATATTAATATTCAATTCTATGAAAAGGCTAGATCTCTCATTACAACATGTTTTGAATACCATGACAAATAGAATCCAAAAGAATAAAATATTTTAATATACAAAAGAATCATGATATATATTCATGTTAATCCTATATAAGAGTATACATTACATTATGGAGAGAAAATTCATTATCATTGTATTTTATGCTAACTGGGTTGCAGATGTGGTGGATCAAATTCCCCCAATAGAAGGGTGAATTATTGAGTGAAAAAATGTGTGAGCTTAATTGGAATGAAATACTAAATCCCTTATCTAATTATGGATAAATAAAAGTATATATCTATGAAAAATGAATGATCTAAACTATTATATATGAGGAAAAAATAGAATTGTATTATAAATTAGGTGAAATAACCATTAGTGATTCTTTATGAAATGAAAAGAATAATAAATATTAAAAAAAATATGGTTCACCACCATCATACCATATATATATATATATATATATATATTTGATATAACATCATTAATTGAAAATTTGAACAAGGTGTGATTTAAATGTGGAATGTTGGAACATGTGATCAAGTTGAAGACCCCATCACCAATCCTTTTGTGAAACCAATATTCAATAAAATATGATTTAAAAAAGGTTTTTGTCTCCCATTAATTGTTAGAGGATTTAATAGTTTGTCACATCCCCATTTATTAACAATATTAATAACTTTTTATATGTGATTCAGGACTCTAGGGGAGTTATTATTTTGGTGGAGTTTGTTTCGAGCACAATAATTTCAAAAACTATTTTTTGGGGTTAATTGGAAATGTTGGAATTAGGATAAATTAATGGAATCATAGGATTTTAGGTTTAGAAGGTGGTCTCTTAATGCATTAAAATCACTTTTTCCATACTTTTTTTATACATCAAGATTTATCACGTAGACTTAAAGTAATGAATTAGTTGCTTAATGACATATATAGTTTTCAATTGAGCGTGGTGATTAAGGAAATATATCTAAATATTTATAACAAATCAAAATGGGGATATTGTTTATAAAAATAACAGTTGGAAAATGATTTTCTTTTTTTTTGTTAACCCTCACTAAGATGATATGATGAGTTTAAAATAAAAGTGTTATTGGGATGTATGTTTCTTTATTTTCAATTGTGGAATAATTTTGTAGTGTTTTTAAAATTATTAGGGTCCTATATTTTGGATGATAGACAATCATTATTTTGGAAATGGAAATATTTTTACGGAAATATAATTTTTGTGAAAATGGGTAATAAAGACTTCTATATTTTAACAAAAGAGAATATTTGGGTCCATATAATCAAAAATTGGCTTACGAAGGTGCTGCACATGAGATAAAAAGATGAAAAACAATTTGAGTTTCACAGTCTCATGAAATAAACAATGTGTTTTACACAAAAGGAAATGAAAACGGTTGAATTTTAACAAACCCGAAACATGAAAATGAGGGGGGTATCATACCATATAGTTTCACATAGTGGAAGAATCATATATAAATAGTAATGTGCATCTATTATAGAACTGAACTCTCCCAATAAGGATCTGGATCTTTAGTAACTTGAAATATTTTCATTCAATGGTGTTGTGTAAATAAATTTTATATACATCAGAGCTGTGTGCATCAGAGTTCCTCACATATGAGTTCAAGACATCAAATTTGTGATAATAAGTTGAAACTTACTTTTAAGGAAATTTATATTTGATGAAACATCATATGTAGCGTGAATGTAAAACGGTTAATGAAAGGGAAAGAGAATCATGCATGTTCATGATTTTTGAACAACTGAATAAATTTCACAAAAGTGAAAATGTTTTATGAATGTGTAAGAGTTTCATGCCAATAAGATTTTGAATAGCAGGTTTGATTTATTGCTATATAAAAGAGTATAAATTAAAAACTATGTTGTCGGTAGAGTATGAATATAATAAAAGCTCAAATTATTTATTCCCAGTTTTTTATTGGTCCATAATATAGATAAATTGATTATGAAAGAAACCATATTTGTGATCAAGTGGGTGGAGGGTCAATGGAAATGATCTGCTGGAGATAGTGAGTTATTAATGGAAATTTTATAAAGAGAAAGGGCATGATATAAATTGAACATGTATGATCAATTATAATCCAAATTAACTATTTATTCTTATTAGATACAAGAATGATAAAAAACACTATGATTTTCTCCATGGATTATCCCATAGAGGCGAGAAAAGTAAAAAAAATTTTGTTGGGTTTCTGTTTCTACAGTTTTTTGATTGATAATCACATGAATCAGATAGATAATTTTAACATTTTCTAACCAAATTTGTGACCAAATCAATCTCTTTTAGTGAAATATTTGACACCTTGATTTAACTATCCACTCTTATGGTGTTATAGGGTCCAAAAAAAATTATAAATATTGAAACATGGAGATTATGTGATATGAAAATATATTACCCACCCGCTTAAATATCTATTGGTTAATCAGAACATTGAATAAGCTACTTTATAAATAATGGATATGATAAAGGAGATATATATTCATATGCTTTTATCAGAATAATGGAATTTTTGTGAATAAATTAATTTTAATATCGGTATAATCTAACACATATTAATTTAATGATATTTTTTTAATAACTAAATTTTATTCAATAAATATAATTCATTAGATGAATCATTGAAATAAAATAAACCACTATATACTATTGAAATATAAATATTTAATATGACAGTTATATCTATGAAATTAGATATTTGTCTATGAATATGAATAAAAATATTATGAAAAATATATTTTATTATTCATGTATAGATTGAATAATTTTATTGTCTATTTATTATAAATAAAAAAATCATTTGAATTTATACATGATTTTTTATAAAATGTTTTATGACATGAAATGTGTATTTATCTTAATAACATAAATTAATTAATATTAGTAAATTATTGTAAATAAATTTACATATTATATATTAAAAATTGTTTATCAGTAATTTAATATTTATTAGGGGTGGGACAAGAATAAATTCATTTTAATCTGTATAAATTAATTTTACTAAATAAATGTTATTCTTTCCCTTTGAGGAAGTAATTTAAAAATAATTCATTTTCTTTTAAAAATCTGATAATGTATTTATTTCTATATTTAGAATCATGTTCATATATGTTAAATTGTGGTTGTTAATGTTTTTTCATTATAGAAAATTACAATTTTAAAATTTTCACTCATCAGTAATGGTGAAAGGGAAATATCTAGGTCAAAACATTGAGATAATCCAATAAAATTATTTTAACATTTTCCATTATACAAATATATTATTTTATGTTGAAATTTCACATGTATGTCAGACATGGTTCAATTTTTCATTGATTATGATATTTTTATCTTTTAATTAAAATTGATAAATAAAACATGTCGCCCTCTTAAAATCATTAACTCTAAATATTTTTTATCAGGATTAAAATACTATATATTCAAAATTAAATTTAATTTTAAAATATGAAGTTTATTTATCATGGTAATTTATTTGTAGTTTTAATTGATTGAATTATTACCTTAAATACTTGGCCAACATTATAAACATATTTAATCAATTAATAGAAAAATGAAATAAATTATTTTATTCATGTTAAAATAAAAAAACAAGGGTTAATTATTATGTTCCATGAATTATAAAAATAAATATAACATATATGGAATGATTGATATGTTTATCATCAAATTACTTTTCATTAATGTTTACTTCAATTTCAAATTAACTGAATACTATCAAATATAAAATTAATAATATTTTATGATTTATAATAATTTGTTATTTTTTTTAATCATTACAATCAATCAAGAGGATACACAGGATGTGACATTGTATAATTTTTTATCCCATTGAAATTAATGAGATAATTTTTTTCTATATATCTATATTTGTAACCCATTAATATAAAAAATATTCATTATCACAGTTGAGTTAAAATTGGTTTATGAAGTGGTTAAACCAAAACATAGGTAAAAAATGACACAAAAACATTAATATACTTCATTGGATGATGATATATATATATATATCATATCATCCTTTTCATAAATTATTTTCAAATTTTAATTCATTTTGTTTCAGAATAACAAAAATATATTTCAATCATATTTTTTAATTCCTTGCTTGTCATTTGTCTCTCTTTTAAAAGGGCATCCATTTTATCTTTTATGTACACCAAATTGACTCATGTAGATCAACTAAACCATAGAAATATCTCTTATAATTATAAATATTTACAATATATATTTCTTTTCACATTGAAATAACAATATATGGGTCCTTAAAATAAATTTAAAGTAGTTATCAAGAAGAATATGTAATTTTCAGAACTCATTTATTTCAATTTACTTCTTCCTATACCACCACTATATCATTTTAATTTATAATAAAATAATAAATTTAATGTAATTAAATCACATAAATATTATTATTATCATGATACCACCATTACAGAATGTATAATACAAATATTGGGGGGTGAATGTAATGAACATGAATATGTGTCAACAAGAACCATAAAAAAGGGATAAAACTCATTATTCATCAATAAAATTAATGTATATATATTATAATTTGATTTATTTTTATTCATTGTATTTATAAAATTATTATAATTAAATTTTAATAACTTATATACTTTTTATATTTTTTACACATAGGTAAATGATAATATCAGTAATGAATATGTACAAAAAACCAATTCATTAAAAATTTGATTATTATAAAAAAATTGTTTACATGGAAGGTAACAAAGATGTATTTAAATATTATATAAGATATAAATTTTGTAGCAATAAATATATAATTCCGAATTATTATTTTCCTATTCTCAAAATATCCAAATAATGGAGATAATAACATTCATGTGTATGTATGGCCTACAATTTCATTAAATAATGAAAAAGAATTTACATTTCCCAAATTAAAATAATGTTGAATAATATTTAAAAACTGAATATATATGATATATATTTCATAATTTAGATTGTATATATTTCTGAATCACGATTAATGTGTAAGGAAAATAATTTCAATACAAATTATCATGAATAATTGTAAATTTTACATTTATAAGTGATGATTTAAAAAATGAATTATTAATTAATTGGCATTGAATGGTTTTTAGGTGAGAATATATGATATTATAAATATTTAAATTAACATGGTATAGATTTTTAATAAATTTAAATCAATTACACCGGGGGTTAGTCCAGCTTTGAAGAAAGTCAATCTTTTGGATTATAATTTATTTTTCAATCTCAATTTAAAAATTTTACATTTGGAATTCATTTCAAATTCAATTAAATTGTATGATCCACTCCTAAAAATCCATACAATTTTATTATCTATGGTTATTTCTTTCGAATTCATGATTTTCATTCATTCTCATTAATTCATAAACACAAAAAAATAAATGATCATTTTAGGGAAACCATTCATTATATTCTTCTTCAATCAAAAATATTTTTCCATTACATCCATATTTTTTTAAATATTTTATATCATGAATTTATTATTCATCTATGACTTTTAATGTTCATTTGTACCCATTTTTTTTTAAAAAATCTATAAATTTAATATTATTTAAATTTTCAAAATGAGAACATTTTACTTTTTACAATAAAATTCAGTGAATTCATTATTTTAATGTACACAACATGAATTGAATTTCACGCAATCATGACCATTAAAATATTTTAATCTCCCGTTAAATTTTTATAATGTCATTTTCAAAAAAAATCAAGAAATTTTATTAATTATTTACATATTAAATATGATATTTCAAAATGAAAGTGTACATTTGTATTAAAATATTACAGTTATTTTGAAAAAACAAAATTTCATCTGTGATGTCATCATTTGATGAAATAGTTGTTTTAATGGGGATATGATCAAATGATGAAATTAATATTCTATATCGAGATATTGTATATTGAGGATGATAAATTTTTTTTGAGACCCATATACCTTTAATTCGGTTATAATGTATTAAATTTTCTAAGGATGTTTTTGTAGATATATGAATGGATTATTCATTATGTGATGGTTAGACCTAAAATTATATAGAACACCAATGAATACGGTAATGATTAATTTTGTATGAGGTGAAATGGTACATGAGAGGTTATCTTACTCCTTATTTTGGTATATGGGAAATTAGAACAACACTAATATATTATAAATGCCTTTATGGATAACAACGAAAAACGTTTTATATGACTATGAATATACCATACATTATGAAAATCGTTTATGACATGACAGTGTGATAGCATTATAATATCATAAATCAAATTTTTTCATCCCATTATGATTTTTGTATAATTAACTACTAATAATTATTAAATGATCCTTGTTTATTACCTATCAATTAATAGATTGGACTTCCAAATATTAATCTCAGGCTTTCATACATGTTATTCTCATTTTTTGTTTAAATCGTAATTAATATCTCCCTTAATTCCATTTATTGAGTTTTTGAGAACACACATTATTATGTTTTCTTTTTCATGTGATTCGGAGAAAATATTTATGTATGATGTGTCTAGAAAGGTTTATACTTATGATGAACTAAGTTTGATATGATTTTGATGTTTTATAGTCCATTAATTTTGGTATCAATATTTCTAATGAAACAAAACCATTAAATTTTTTATGTGAAAAATAATGATATGTAATGTATATTCATATAATAAGATGTGATATATTTTTATTATAAATAATAATTATGTAGTGAATAACAGAACATTAAATTATTAATAAAATAAATTAAATACAAGACGTGTAATGGGGATACATACATGGGTATAAATTTCACCATATAAAGGAAACATGGCGCATAAAATGTATTATTTCTCAAAGAATATTATTTGAGACAATGGAATTGAACATAGATTAAGTAACCCAATAATCACAACCCCTAGGATCAGTGGTAATATTATTGATCATATGATTCCATGATGAAAATATGAATCCTTATTAAAAATATCAAATTGGATGAATGTACAACACATAAGTGAAATTTGTTTCATTATACCTACCAATTATCAAAGAGATTTATTTGAGAAGAAAACTATTACCAATTATCCATAATTAAATGAATTTAAGTTAAAAATAATAATAAAAACCATGTCAATATTAATAACATAATTTCATATATTATTAATATCTATTTTAATATTTATTCATCAATAATGGTCATTCTTTACATGAATTCATTCAATATTCCCCATTGATTGTTTAAATTATTGATCACATCCCCTAAATTCAAAATTGGATTGTCCATAATAATTATTTTTCAAAATTTAATTATTATAAGGACACTGAGTTTCCATCTAGTGATCATTTTTAATTATTTAACATAATAAAAATTCCATTCATTCATGTTTTAGTATTTATTCAACAATATTAAACATTTAATAAATATTAATAAGTGACTCTAAAAATTCTAAGGGTATTAATAAAATTATCTATTTCAATGTTAATATAAATTAATTATAATTATAATAATATTTATTTAGAAATTTATTTTCTATTTTTCCAAAACTTATATTTCCATAGGCCTTCATGATATAAATAAGTAGTATTATTCATGTATGTGGTTAATCAATCTGAAATAAAAACATAACCTGACTAAATTAATGTTGATTAGTATTTTTGTAATAATTTAATTATAATGGAATCCTAATGATCATATTTAGTGTTTTTTTGATTTGATATATCATATATTTATGGAATTTGATTATTAATTAATGGACATTAAAATATTACCCATTATTTATAAAATATTATACTATTAATAAAAATATTCCAAATAAATAAAATAATCATGATTGATTTGTTATCATTGAATAATAGTTTTTCCAATTTATCATTGAAAAATCATAATTACATCATAAAAAATTGCCTCATTAGATAAAATCAATGAATTTTCAATTATGGTTAGTGATTAAAACTAATTTTCGTTGATTGTAGTGGTGGTAGTCCACATGTGCACAGATTCTTTGATATTTTTATTAATGGATGAGAGGTATGAATAGATTATGAAAATAAAATTTAAATATTATTAATAAAATATACAACCAATTGTAATGTCACTTAATTATTATTAGTAGAATACATTAGAATGTTAACAAATAATAATAAAATAGATGTATTTGATAATACTTATGCAAGGAAAATGAATTTTGAATATATTTCTAATTAAAAATGATGAACTTGTGTTAACTAATTTTGAACATAAGTATTTTTAAATGTTAAAGGGTTCTAAAAGGGACAATTAAATAATTTAGGAGGTTAATAATTATGGGGATGTGAGTCCTAAAGCAATATGGATGTAACTCTATTATATGTCAGTAGAAGTGTTGTTTAGGGAGTTACCGTCTAATTTATAAAAATTTATGTTTATTATTCAAGTGTAAAATGAAAAAAATGACAAAATAGTCCATTAATGTGATTTTTGGGTTTAAATTTACCACTGAAACTCATTTTTAGATGAATATTAGTGTTTTAGAGAATTTTTTTAACAATTTACATTTTATGTAATTATGTTTAACATTAGTAGTGAATGTATAACCATAGTAATTAATATTAAATACAATGATTATGCTATGAAATAAATATTTATATATATATATATGATTTTATATTTATAAATCATTTAATAAAATTAAATTTTTAATGCTGTGAAATTTTATTTTTAAAAGAAATATACTTAGTAATATTAAAATAGTTTATGAAAAATATCATTTTTAAAAATTGTATTTACAAAAAAAATAAAATTATATTAGATTGAAATTTAATTAATTATATTTAATTATTATATATAAATTTTTATAAATTTCATGTTTTATAAAACAAAATATCATAATAAAATTCTCGATTCATGAAGAAGAATTTTTTATTATAAAATGTTACATTTTAGTAGGTTCTAAAATTGTATAAAATATTATTTATAACATCAAAGAATATATTAAAAATAATAATTATATTAAATTGATTAATATTTATTGATGAGATTTTTTATCTTATATATCATTCTTAAATAATTATAATTTCATAAAAATTACAACATTCATGAAAATAAATGTTTGAAACTATAAAGTATCATGTTTAAAAAATGCTAACAAATTAATACTAACTCAATCTTTATATGAGAAATTGAATAAAATATTAATTTTTATTATTTTAATATTCCATAATATAGATTTTTAATATTATAATAAAAAAAGTAAAAATAATGAAAACCCATTTGATTGTAATATGAAATTTCCAAATTTTTTAAAAAAAATTCACAAGACATATCATTTTACAAACAAAAGATGTTAGACAATTAATAATATCAATAATAGTTTTTTTATTAATCATATGTTTCTTGAAATATAAATTTTTATAATATATAAATGAAATTTATTATAACTACAGTATTATAATCAATTAAATATCATATTATTCTTTTTAGGCAATCTAATATATTTTAGTAATATTAAATGTTGTCTTTATATGATTTATTAATATATTTTCATTGTTTTTTCTCCAATTAATTATTTATAACACAATCATTATTATTAAAAAATAATACTCAAACATTTATATATTATGTAAATATATCATAGATTGGTTTAAAATTGGTTTCCCCTGTAGAGAAATCCACAAAACACAATGAATTATTTATTGGGTATCATTTTTTAAAATATTAGTCGGTTTATAAAATTCATGTAAACATTTCCCATTATTCCTAAGGATTATATCATCTTTGAATGATCTCCAATGATGAACTCTGTTTCATGCCGCTGAAAATGGATTTATAATAAATGTTTGACCTCTAATGCCTTGTAAGGTAAAAAAATATAAATCTATTACCCCTGAGAGTTTATAAGCATATTTTAAATAATATTTCATAGAGAAATTATTTATTATACGAACATGGAATTATAAAATGAGTTCATATGGAATAATATGAGAATATTAATCCCTTTTAATCAACCACTTAAAATATAGTAATGATGGTGAAATAGTGAGACTTAAATCATGTTCAATAGAGGATATAATTATTGTAAATAATAGGTTTGTGTGTCCAATATAAGAAAAGAATTATAGTATTGTTAACCAGGAATCAATAACCTTTTCTCAAAATTTGATAGTCATAATAACATTTCCCTACTATGGATTTGACGTCACAACCAGTTTCCCATAATATATCATGCATTAAAAGTTGTTTCTCAATTTGGATCACAAGTCATTACTCATTAAAACATTGTTTTATGAGATATATATTTTTAACTAATTAATGAGATGTTTGTCTATGGTCTAGACATTATGAAATTATTTATTGTACACATGTGTGATATAAGAAAGTATCTATCCATTACATAAATAAACCCCAAGAATAAGAATGGATTTCTCAATAAATTTATAATTTTATCTCTTTAATAAATAAATATCCAAGATAAATTGATACCATACTAAATAAGGAACATTTGGATCATCCTTAAATATATCATAGATTTTTTTATAAAATATAAAATTATAGAGAATAATCACCTTTATAGATAAAATGTTAAATTTAAGGAAAAATATAAAATAGATAGAATATATTTTCTTTAATAATAAATTATGAATATTACATTAATTTTTACATAATATTATTTAAAAATAATTACTTATAACATTTATTGAATATCAATTCATGGGCTTGAAATAAATATTCATTTAAGTGAAATCAACACTTAAGAGGATGAGAACTATTCAAAAAAAATTAATTTTTTGATAATTAAAATCTATTATGGAAATATATTTGAATTAACCACATACCTAACATAGATATATAAAATTTGATGTCAAATATTAATTGATATCATTTACTATTTCTGGAATTAATGTAAAATGATAAAAATAAACTATAAAACATAAAGAATGATATTTGAGATACCAAATTCCCATATAGATCAAGCTTTGTTTGAATCCGATGATCATGGAAGGGAGTTACAAAAATAACACATTAAATATCATAAAATATATAAAATTATAATCCAAAAATAAAAAATATAGAAATTAATAAATATTTTAAAATAAAATAAATATTAAAAAAATATATATCTCTATGGACTAAAAATTGAGACATGTAACCCATACAGATAAATAATTTTTTATTTAAAAAGAAATGACATAATTAATAAAAATATGGAAATGAACACTGTTGATTATAGTTTAATCACTATCAAAATGTTATATTATGTTTTATTTTAACCATTAAAAATAATATGAGGATTGAATAGAAAAAAATTCATAAGCATTTAAAATTCAAGACAATGAACCCTATCCCGTGATAGTGTCTCCCATGGAAAAAATAGAACCTTTAGTATGAAAAAAATAAATAAACATAACATTGTAATTTTGGACTATCTATCAAATAATCAATGTAATTAAAATTAATAGTTATCATATACATTTAAATTAGTCAGTTTTTTCCAATTTTATCTCATCTAGTGTATATTCTTTTCTCCTTTTCAAATAGCTTTATCATATTAGTTATGGGATTTTATCATATTAAAAATTAAATCATTCTATGATAATTATATTAATAATAGTAATTTAATTATATATATCTAATATGGTTTAATTTCGTTTTTGGTTTAATAATTTATCATTGATGATTAAATAATAAATTATTAGTCTTTATTCATATTCTTAACAAATGATATATGGTTTATTAATTAATGATATAAATACTGATTTCTCATTTCTAAAACCAAAACCAAATCATTATATAAATATTTATATCATACTGTAACACTAATTTTATTTTCACAATCATCCATGGAATAATTTGATATAAATCTTGGAGTATGTTGTCAAACAAACATATAAATGAAAATACTATAATTAATGGTTGATTATGTGGTGTTTTAATTATAATATATTTATTTTAGTAAAAAATTATATCATTTATTTTTTATTAGTTTTATATATTATAAAGATAATTATTAATGATAACTAATAATTTTTATAGTATAACTGGACAGATTAAATAAATTTTTTATATGTCTTAGTTCAGTTGTTTAAATTAATTAATTTTATAAGTATTGTTTATCTTTCATATAAATAATAAGTAATTAAATTTCAAATTCCAAAACCTTATTCAAATCCTACAAGTAGTGTTAATATTTAATACAAATTTATGGAGCCATATTTTAATGGATGTAATAAAAAATTATTATGTTATTACATGGATGCAGTCATCCACATGTATGTATGGATGGTTATTTTGATTTCCTAGAATGATAGATAAAATTAACATGGAACATCATTTCATAGTCATAAATAAGCCATCCATAAAATAATTATACATTAAATTACCTTTTAAACATCCCTGTTAAGTGGTGATGTAAAACCCATGTTATATATTGGTGGTGGGTTTTAACACATTCACAACATTCATGTTTCTATTTTTCATAATGGAAAACAGTAAATGCTATTAATGCTTTTATGAAAATTATAACAGCCTATATGTATACTATTGGTATATATTTTAAAATTTTAATAAATTTTAATGTATCTTATGGAATTATATATATTGACATAATGAAATATAATAAATGAAAATATTGTTATAAATTATATCATGTTGCTAAAATTATGTCCATTGCGATGGGGGTAAACCTTTTGGGGATGGTATTTTGATAATAAAATAACCAATTTTTAGTGTCGAATTTTTTTTAGTATATGGTTGGATATAATTTGGGCCGATCATAAGGATTTTTGATGTAGGGGGTATAAGGAATGGATATCTGCTTTTATAAGTAACAATGATAATTCTTTTTAAAAAGGCACATAAATATTTAATAATATTAAATAAAACTATAATAAAGAGGCTCTATAAATGAGTAACAATGTATAGGATATAATAAATGGCCATTACTATCCTTTAAAAAACATCCAAACAAATTTTTTTCACATTTTATGCTTATTTAATCTTATATTTTAATTTTAGCATTTTAGATCTTACATCAATAAATTGTTTTCACGTATTAAAATAACCATTATTGTCCAAAAATAGTGTGTATTATATATTTTGGAACTATGAATTTAAAATTGGAAAATCATTTAACATGATACAAATTCTACAATTGATTATATATAATTAAATATAATCATTTCTTAAATTAAGATTATAAATTAAAATAGAATATTATTATTTAATTTTTAAAATAGTAAATATAATTCTGTAAACATGAATCAATATTTCAATATTTATAATATACCTCATAAAATTTATTTTTATCTAAAAAAGTTTTCACAAATTTCCAAAAAAAAACTTATAAAAAATAATTAATTAATGGGGATAAAATTGGTTAAAAAATATATTGAAGTATTTTCCTAAAAATCAATTTTTTTAGAAAAATCCCAAACATTAAAATTTAGATATCATTTAAAAATTATAAATAAAAGGGTTGAACTCTCAAGTTCTAATCCTAGAATTTAAAAATTTTATTTTTAATAAAAAATTAGATAATATATTTTGTTGGAAAATTATTTTTAATATATTAACAATTTAATTTCATATAATGTAGTAAATAATTTATTATTAAACTATTATTCATAAAATAAATTTTTTTATTATTTTTATTCAATAATAGTAAACATAGTACCTTGAAATAAAATTATGATTTCTAGGAAATTCATTTTTAAATATAAAGATAAATGAGATCAAATGACAATTCCAAAGGTATAAAAATTGATGATATATATATATACATTTTGATATACTTCTATCTTATTCTTACATTACCTCATATGATCTATGTTTAAATCCTTATCATTATATATTCCCTTATTACAGTTTTAGGTGGCGGTTCTGAAAAATGCATCTTGTTGAAATCTCATTATAAAGGATCATCTCACATATATCATTTTTCTCAACCCATAATTTCTCCAATGTAATGTAGTCTTTGACTAGGAAAAGCCCAAGTGATGATACCACAGTCCCATGATAATAAAAATTGCGTTTTAAATGAATAAATCCAATTCAAAAATCAATTTCGTTCAATTATCATTTATTATTTACTAATGTGGTTACATTAATATATACATGTTTATTTATTGGAAATTAACACTCATATTTAGTATTCAGTATAAATGATTGTTTTTTGTTTTTTTTTGATATAGTGTGTGAGACATAATAATAATAAATTATTTATTTAAGGAAAATAAATATTTAAGAATTATTTAATTACTATAGTTTACATGTGGACATGTTGGACCTCCAATAATTTATTATAGAATAAATAAAAACTTTACAAATTAAAAAAAGTAGGGGACAAGAACGTTCCAACAAGTGAAATTACTTAATTTATATGAATTGTGTGTGGGAAATATTATATCTAAAAACCTAAACCATGGGCTAATGAATATATTGTAACACATCAAGGATTTTAACAAATAAATTAAAATTCCTGAAAATTTGTTTTAAGTAGATATCTACAACTAATCTTTAAAAAAAATTAATTCTTTTATGTTTTGAAATTCAAAAAATGGTTATCTACAATTAATATATTTATGTTACTTGGAATCCAGTGGAACCAACTTGATTTTTTATTTAACAGTAACCAACCCTTATGAATAGAAATATGAAATTTAATATGCCCCTAATGAATATTGAATTGCATTATTATTTTATTTTCTAAAGGATATAAGATAATGGGAGGTCAAATAAAATTTCATGGTGTTATAAAAATAGTTATAGATTTTATATTGTTATTTTTTAAAAATTTATGATTTATTTGAAAAATTAAATTAATAATATTTAGAAATTATTTTTTAAAATGGAGTTTTTTATATATTTCTACACGTCAAATAATGCATTGGGTGATGTTTTTTGGATTTTTCTGAAACAGTTGAAATTTCGGTGAGTAGTTAAAATATAGCGTTGAGTTTTAGTGTGTTTATTGATAGAATTAATGATGTAATCATGATGTAAAAATTCTATTCAATTTTTTACAAAAGAATAATATTTTTGTTGTCACATGAGGAAAATTCCATGTAAAAATACAATTGGAATGCCCATGGTTTTGGAAATACCACTAATGTGGTGTCCCTTATAAATTAATATAATATTCATTCACATTGGCTATAAATACCAAACAATTCCTTCATTATATTAATTCCAAGTTCCTCTTCATCATACATTCATCATATGTAAAATATATGTATATTATAACCTAGATAAATACATCAATGAAAAGGGTTAGCAGAAGGCCCATCTAGAAAAGCAAGGGAATCAGTTTACTTGTGTTGTCAATAAGAACGAGATAAAAACATAATGATAGAAAAAACAAAAGAATATTCATATCATAACCAAATTAATATGAATAATAACTTTCATTTGTGGATAAAACATTTCATTTATACATTCATGAACATATCACCAAGGTACAACCCTGAGGTTTAATAAAAATTTCCAAAGTTATTCGCCAAGTTATTTTGAAACATGTCATCTGTAGAGATAAATTCATTCCCCAATGAATTAAAGTGCTATCAGGGAGAACAATTACAGTTTATTTATTTTTTTGTGATCCTCAAATATCATAATCAAACATTTCATAAATAACCCAAGGAGAATAAATTAAATGGGTTTCATTTCAAGATTGAGACGTTTTAAAAGTTCATAAAAAATAAGATCATTATTTCATTTATAATCCATGTAAAGATATTGAGGGTTATATGTATGTGAATTCCAGATTTAAATATATCATATTTATTTATTTATGAACACCCATATAAACGAAATAAGTCTGAGTATTCACATAATTAAGACAATAGAGTTTTTTGGAGAAAGAGATAGAAATTCTAAGGCGAAATTTCTACAGCATAACGACTATATAACATGGTTCTATGAAACATTGAAAAGAGATGGGAAAAGTGTAACACACTCATAAATAATTCATAATAAAATGTGCGTACATAATAAAAAAATGGTATGGATATTTTAATGACATACCACATGAAAATGAAACATGAAGGAAAAGAGAAGATGTGATTTCTTTTACGAAAAATCTGGAAATAAAACGGGGTCACTTAAAAATTTTAGAAAAAACTTTGATGAGAGAGGAAAGGTCCTTTAAACAACTAGACTTGAAATGGAGAATAATAATAACATATATGAACATACGGTCAACATAATGATATGGAAACTAGAAGACACAATATAACGTAAGTCATTTCTTAAAAAGAGGTGGTTGAAAGGATCCCTTACCTTGAAGAGTAACAATGAGATCTTTAATTTCAAGACCTTTGGAGGCTTAAGGGCACATTGGTAGGATTATAGAGAGTGGGGGGAAGATTTTTTATGAACATATAAATCTTCAAGTGAAGAGTAAATGGGAGGTTGGGTGGGTATATATTAGAAACGAGAGAGAATTGTTTATTATATATATTTGGGACAACTCACATTAAAGTAAACAATAACCCAATCCATACCATGGTTTTTTCCCATGGTTTCTAAAAAATGGGATTACAAAATAATATTTTATATTTTCAATGGCTGAACATATTAAATTAATTGGGTTGATTATGTGGAGGTGAGTCACAGTCTTGATGAAAACAATTTAAAAAGACAAAATGTTATATAAGTCTTGGAGGGTCCACTAAAGCTTTTTAAAATATGTCAAAATAACCCAAAATCACATTATATTAATATTGAAACATATATTGTTTGTACATACTATTTATTGTATTTTATTACATAACTTTTGGGTCATTATGATGTCATAAAACACATTATATAATTATAGGGTATTTAATTTTTACCAAAAAATCAGATTATCTTTGAAAATTATGAAAAATTCAACGTTGGATAATTTCGACGTCCTAAATCTAGAAAAAATATTAATTTTATCTAAATAATTTTCAATATATGATAATTTTTACTTCTAGTATAAAAACATAAATTAATCAACAATTCATTGTGTTTGACAAAAGTAGCTTTCAAACCTTAATAGAAATTACAATTTCATTCAAAAATTTATACGATCATTTATATTTAATAATCATTAATTTAATAAAAATAAGAATATTTTATTATAATATTATTTATTTGAAAAATTCATTTATTCATCAAAATAGACTTCTTAGTTGAAAAAATACAATTTGTTCTTTAAAAACTATTTACAAATTAACAATAATAAAATGAAAGTACATTCATTATTATATTAAAAAAATGTACATAATAACAATCCTTGTGACTTGGTACATAACCCCTTAAAACACCCACCTAAGATATTAGTGTAAGGTGCACGATGGTGACAAAATCTTGGGGTGCCTCAGGTAAAATCGCTCGAGTGGTAATTTCTATCAACTTCCATTTCTACCATAATTATTTCCGCTAGAGCATAAAATATTCAATCTCTGCTTGGGATTGGTCAAGAGTGAATCCCAAAGAAACAAAATCCTTTCTGAGATCTGATAAATGGGATTCATACATGGCAAGTCATCTAGATTAGGCAATCGCTTCATTTTTCTGAGTAAATATAATTTTTTAAGACCCTAAGTTTATAATAATCAGGTGATCTCTGATCAACGACTATATTAGAAATGGTCCTATTTCATAAAGGTATTTTAAAACTGAAAAACATACTACAAAGAATTTCATATGTTGTCTATCAATTTCACATATTTAATTCGATGAAGTGGGATTTTCAGTAAAAAAAAGTTTGGGCCGTTATAATCTTCCCCCAGTAAGAAATTTCAACCCCGAAATTTGAACTCGTACCCTAAAAAGAAAAAAAGGTGTGGGTACTTCTAATTCATAGACTCCTCCGATTATCATATGGATTATTCGCATTTGTGGTTCCATTAAAATATCTTAACAAGGTTGGTAGTCTAGTTGCATGATCCTTGTCTCTATGATCCAATATCTCCACTAGTTTCTCCTCATAAGAGATTTCATGTTCTAGTTGTACCACCTCTAGATTTAGTACATGTGAAGGGTTAAGTATGTACTTTCACATGTGAGATACATGGAAAACATCATGAACTTGTGCATGATTTTTTGGAAGTGAAAGCCTATAGGCCACTGATCCCACACGATAATGGATTTCATTGGGGATAATGTATCTACAGTTGAGCTTTACATTATTCCCACACCTCATGACTCCCTTCCAAGGTGATATCTATTGAAATACTTTTTCACTGACATCAAACTCCAAGTCCATTCAACAGTTGTCAGTATAGCTCTTTTTTTGACTCTGAGTATCCAAAATGTGTTGTTGGATGGCGTAGACGTTTTTTTCATATCTTGTACAAGATCAGGCCCAAGAATCTTTCTCTCACTATCTTTATCCCAACAAGTATGAGTTATAAATTTCGTCCCATATATATCATCGTAGGTTTCCATTTGAATTATCGAGTAGATGTTGTTTTCTAAGAGAACTCAATTAAAGGGAGATGTTGATCCCGTCTACATTTAAATTCTGTTGTGCATGTTCTCTGTATTTCCACAAATATTTGAATAGTCCTTTCATATTGTCCATCTGTTTAGGGATGATTGGTCATACATAAATTCAACTCAAATCATAGCTATTGTTGAAGACTTATCCAAAATTTTGATTGAACCATTAATAATGACCAGATACGATAGAAAGTGGAACTAAATGCATCCTTACCACTTCCATAATGTAAATCCTAGAATGTTTATCAAGAGAAAAATCTTCCCCAATGGAGATAAAATGGTCAGTCTTGGTTAGACGGTCCAAAAGAACTGATATCATGTTGTTTCCATTGGAATTTTTTGGGATACCAGTGAAGAAGTCAATAGTGATATTTTCCAACATCCATGCTAGTATAGTTAGTGGTTGCAATACCGCTTTAGGAATTTGTCGCTCTGCCTACAAATTCTGAAATACCGGGCACCTTGAAATGTATTTAGCAATCTACCTTTTCATATTATCCCACAAATAAAGATCATGAAGGTCCCTAAAGATTTTTGTTCTCCCAAGATGTAAAGAGGAATTAGAGCTATGAGCTTCATCCATCATGTCCTTCTTTATTTCCGGAATAGATGGAAGACATAGTCATGTATGAAATTTTCGTACACCTTCTTGATCAATATTAAACTCAGGTATCTTCCAATCCTTCACAACCTCAAATTTCATCAATAACAATGGATCTTATTTCTGAGAATTCGTAATCTTCTCTATTAATGAAGGTTGAGAAACCATTTGGTTTAAGGTTGATGATTTCCCTTCCTTTATAATTACCATTTCCATATTTACAATGACATAGATCAGTAGATCATTCTGAATCCTCATCATGGAATAAACAGTTGGGTCTTTCCTTCTTAATGCACCAGCAACATTCTCTTCTCTTACTGGATGATAATGAATTGAATAATCATAGTAATTAAGAATTTCCAACCATCTCTTTTGTCTCATATAATATTTTTTTTGTGTGATAATATACATCAAACATTTATGATATGTGTGTATATCAAATTTCTATCCTTCAAGACAGTGCCTCCATATATTTAAAGAAATAAACAATTGTAGCTTACTCCAGATCATGAATAGGATAGTACGTCTCATGAGTCATCAACTGTCCAGATGCATAAGAAATGAATTTTTCATTTTGCATGATGACACTCCCAATCCTTTTCAGATATGAATCACTAAGAATAATGATTTTTTCTCCACATGAGGGAAGAGTTAACATGGGTGCAGTAACCAATCTCTTATTCAGCTCTTGGAATCTTTTCTCACATTCCCATGCACAGATGATCTTGACCCCTTTTCAATTTAACAAGATTAATGGATTATAAAGTCATGAAATGTTTTTCACAATCCTCCTATAATATCCCGCTAAACAAAGAGAACTACTAATAAAGGTTATTTATATAGGGTGAGGCTACTCCCCTACAAATTTTTTCTTTTCAGGGTAAATTGTGATTCTTTCATTGGTAACAATGTTCCCCAAGAAAGAAACATGTTGTAAATTGAAATCAATGTTTCTAAAAATTTGAATCCTGAACCAACTTTCTTCACATCAATTCACCATCATCCCATATGATATTATTCGTGAATCCCCCAACAACCGTCTTATTCATAACGGTTCACTTTCGTCCTACATGACATTAAATTATGTATGTCCCATCTTCCTAGCTATATGATGATAAACTATACAATTCCCCATTGTACTTATGCAAGACAATAAACTGCATAGCTCTTTTCCATGCATATACCCTTAAAATATTTAGAATTTTTTTCTTTATGACAATAAAAATGAAACAATACCTGATACCCTCACTCGAGAAGAATCACCATTAACATGGTCTCAAACCATGT
Organism: Viscum album; assembly: GCA_963277665.1. Lineage (NCBI taxonomy): Eukaryota > Viridiplantae > Streptophyta > Magnoliopsida > Santalales > Viscaceae > Viscum > Viscum album. The sequence continues at coordinate 1,842,013,728 of OY728156.1, forward strand.
CATGTTTCAAGAACTACATGCATCTTTATTCCCATCCTCATGGGATACATAAGAATGCTCGATAATTCCTCGACTCCATCCCCATGCCTCTGTGCCTAACAACAAACACCACTTTCGGTCCCCTGGATGAAATGTCCCCCTGGGAGCACATGGTGTGATGTGAAACTCCCTGGCCTTTATTCACATCAGATTTATAACAAATGAACAATGTTTCTTCCTCCTTATAGTCTGAGCTCTATGATACTAAACTAATATCTTCCATGATCTCATCCTGCATGACGTTAAACTGTATTTCAATAACTATGTGATGCTTGATTATCATCCTAATGAGATACATATTGACATATAGAATTTCCATTCAGGACCCAGACGCAACATTATACAAATAATATTCATGATCTCTATAACCCTTTTCTTTACATCTGGTCACAAAATGTCTGATACCTGTGAGTTCTTATTCCTAAATATGCATCTTGTGCCCTTAGGTGGGGTCGCATAAGTTGTCTACATAATGGACCTATCTGCCAAAAGAGCTACTATTAGACTATGGAGCTCCTTCCATAGTCATCTCGGCATAATTCAACCTCTATAATAGGTTTTTCATGTAATGGTAACTTAATTATTAGGAGAAGCATGTTTTGTCCCTTTTAGTCTTAACGACGATATGTAGGGATGTAAAAAAAACTACCATCATTAACATATTTGTTCCATACTATTTCCATGATCTGAAAATGTTATTTTGTATAATGTTTCTATCCCTAGTTTTAGTCATTTAATTTAAAACCATTGATAACTTTTTCCTTATGTTTGGGTCAGACCTTTGTAAAAATCACAATACTCTAATTCTTTGACAATTTTGATTGGAAATATCCTCTCCATGTTTATGTACCTTTCTCCATAATGAAAACACTGTGCTTTGGGAAATTTTAATCCCAATAAAACATTCTTTGGCTTTTAGCAATATAAAGGCAAATTTCTGAGTGTTCATTTGATTGACTATGCAGCATGTTCCCTTAGGTGGCTTTGAATAAGCTGTCTACATAATGGACCAGTTAGCCAAAGATGCTACTATTTGACAATGCAGCTTATTCCCCCATTGGCCCTGCATAATTCATCCCACATAATTGGTTAGTCAAATAGTGGTAACATAATTCATCGAAAATTATACATCTAATGCATATTATCTATTTTCCCCTATTATTCCACATAATCAAAATTTATCATGTCATAGATTACAATTGACCACTCCATACATGAATATTGTAATATGTTTCGAAATAAATTAACCAGAATTGAGTTAATATCATACATATTGTCAAAGATATTGGACATTAAATATTATCCTTTGTATAGTTTAACATGCATAACTTTAAACTGCCAATAACAAAAGACATAGTACTTATTAAATTACGAACCTATATAGTGTACTATGAATAAAGGTCATGTCCCAGCTCGCTAGACATATATTGTGTATTATTTTGGAAATATTGAGCAATTAAAGATAATGTTTGTGTGGTATTTATATAACCCTAGTAAAAATAAAACTATGTTTACCAGGCCCATTGTATTAGGTAAAAATAAAGAGAGATTATCATGATTGATGATGAACTATTTTTCATTGATGAACATGATTAGAAGAACATGTACATACTGGAGTCTGTTCACTTTTTTTTATAGAAATTTCAGAAGACTTTCAACATGAATTCTAATATGTTTCACAGAATCCCGTGCTTTATTAGTAGCCACTTGATGTTCATTTACCCGATAGGCTTCACACACTTCAGCTCGATGAAGTGCTTCTTTGGCATCTTTGGTTTCTCTTTTACAATCCGATTGGACTTCTTTCAAATGAATTATGAAGCTGGTCAAGATCCCCAGTAACAACATCTAACTCTTGCTGAAGGTGAAACTACTAGAAAATTATATCCAAGATCTTTTTCATCAGTTCTATCGGCTTTTCACCATAATCAGACTTAGCTCGGGACATTGCAACCTAAAATTCACTGATATTGATCAACAATCATGCTCTGATCTGGTATTGACAACACTTTTCTCTTTCTCCCTCAATCAAATGACTTGTTTTGCTGTGACATGGATTTATTGATATCTAAAACCGCCAAGTCCCAGCATGATGAACATGGATGAATGTCTTGGAATTTTCAATGGCATCACTTCAAGAGGAACCTCAGATATTATATTCCATATATTTTCCATGCCTTGAGACGTGATAATTGGAGCGCCTTTTGCACCTCTAGATCTGATTCAGCATCACTATTACATGGAGGAACATAGTCTGGGATTAATGCACTTAAAGAAGTTCGATGTTCTTCTCCTTCATATTGTTTATTAATACTTTTAAATCCATTATTATAATTTTATAAAAATTACAAAATTATTTAAGTACATGTCAGACATTTTGATGTTATTCATTACTTGAGTCCAAAAGGACATTGATATGATATCAATTTTCGATTTTGTAATTAGTCTCTCATTTAAAGTGTAATATTAATGTTGTAATAATCATTTATGGTCATAATTTATACATTTTAATCAACCCATTATTTATGGTTAGGAAATACAAAGTATGTTATGATCTTGGAGACAGTGGGATGTATGTACGCATGAGTAACATTTTTGTTTTTCAATGATCAATAAAGAAAGATGGTAAATGTCATTTTTATTTCCAGATTAAAATTAATATACATAATTTCATATTAACAATTTATATATATGAATATATATATCATCCATGTGAGGTGATGATGAAAAATGAAACACGTCTCCTCGTAGATTTGATAGTTCACATATAAGCCCAAATGATGTTATCATTATTCTATTAATGGAATGGTAAGAAAATTAATGATATATTATTTTTTAATAATGATTAATATTATATTAGTTTCATATATATACATTAATTTCGTAATTATAACTATTCATCAGATTGATTTATGGAAACAGGTTTATATTGCTTCGTGATATGGTATTCCTCCATACACATGAATGATTAATTATTTTCCAGTTTTATGAAATCGGAGGTTGATTTTAGTGATGATATGTAAATAATAACATATTTTTATATTTTAAATACTATATTTTTTCAACATGGTTGAAGAATATTTTAAGGACATTGTTGAAGAAATAAAATAGAAACATTTGATTGAAATAGTACATCATTATAGAATGATATCATTTTTAAAAGAGGATAATACCTCTAAATGTGGTGTTATACCTAAAAAAGAGATTAAGAATATATGGATGGATTGTAGGATAAGATTTTAGATTATCATCTCTAATCCAAATATGTTTCTTTTATGAATAATATAAGATAAAATATATCCTTTTAGAAGTGAGTAGATGATGAGTTTTGGAATTTCTATAAATATTAAATTATTATAAATAAATTTTATATTTAAAATGAATCAAATAAAATTTATTTAAAATATAGGATTATTATGCAAAGAATAAAATTAATAAAATGAAATTTAGAAAATTTTTTACAATATTTTAATCCTTATCATTTGGATTTATCATATATTTAATTCCTTTAACTATTTCCCATATATCATGTAATTTACAAATTGAGGTTTAATATAGTTAAAATAAAATAGAAAAATAACTAAAAATAGATAGTCTATTGAATTTAAATAATCATACCAATAATTTCAACATTGTTTACTATTTTATAATTTTATACCATTTAACTTTTTTTTGTTTTTAAATATCATCAATGTAAATTTTAACACTAATTCTTACATGACATTTTAAAAATATCACAACAATTGTATGATCTATAAATATTTACCGTAAAATATCACTGATATCCTATAGAAGTCAATTAAATTAATTTATGACATTAATTATCTAAAATAAAATTTATTTCAATATTTTTGATAACATTTATTTAATATTTTCATTAATTAAATAATCACGACTTCGTCATTATGTAAACCATTAAGGTAGTTATTTTTTAGTAAAAAATATAAAAACTACAACGATGAAGAAAAAAAAATTCAACTTTTTAAATAAAGAATACTATATTATATCTTTTTAATAGACCAATATTAAAAAAGGTATTGCTATTAAAACATAATTATAACATCATTCACTTTTCATTATGATAAAATACCATAAAAGATTCGAAGTGAAACATGTTTCTTCATGAGGTCATAAAATCAGAAAAATGATTTTTTGGTAAAAATGAACTCATATAATAATATTATTTAAATATATAGTGTTTTTTTCTAATATTTATGATATGATTTTTATCCTTATTTACCTGACTTACCCTTATCCATGTTAATAAAAATATAAAATTTACAAATAACAATATCCCAAAATAATGAACATATTAACTAAATTTTGTCCATTTGTTTCCAAATATGGAATCCATTTTTTCAACATCAATTTACAAAATATTTTTATTTAATTAAAATAAAATCCCGTAGATGAGACAAAACAATGATCATTTAATAAAAATGTTTAGAATATTGAAATTCTATTATATCCAAATTCAATGTGAAGTTTATTAAAAAGAAATAAATTTGATTGCATAATATAAAATGTTTATTATTATACTTTAACACCAATTTAATAATCTATTTTAACAAAATTAATTATTTATAATAAAAGTATGATTGCAATTAAAATTTATTATTTCTCACTATTCATTAAACATAAAACATATCAAAAAATACCAACAAATAAATAATGTAAATTTTAAAAATATTATCACGAATAAGAGCTTATTATTTAAAATTTATTTCATAAACGTTTCAAAAACTATATATAAAACAATTTCACTGTCAAAAGAATAAAAAAACTACATTTTTAGAAAAAATTCTCTATTGTGAGTAAAAATTGATTTGTTCGAATATCATGTATATAAAACCTACTGAATTAATATAACATATTATATTGAATATTTTTTATATTAAATTAATATAATCTAAAAATGAGTTTATTTTTTACCAGGAATCACTACCCTTTTCCCATAATTTATCATTCATAAAAGCTTTTTCCTACTGTGGATTAGATGTCACAACCCGTTTCCCATAATAGATCATGCATTGAAAGTTATTTCCCAATTTGGATCACAAATAAATAATAATTTAATCATTAAATTATGAGATATATATTATTAACTAATGAAGGAGATGTTTTTTAAGGTATGTCCACTTTGAAATGTTTGATTGTACACATCTGTGATATATGGAAATATCTAACCATCACATAAATAAACCTAAAGAATAATAATGGATTTCTCAATAAATTTAGAAAATTTTATCTTTAATAAATAAATCAACAGGATAAATTGATACCATATTAAATAATCCACATTGGGATATTCCTTAAATAAATCATATATTTTTTATAAAATATAAAATCATTGAAAATAGACCCCATTATAGATAAAAATTAAAATAGAAGTAAAACAAAAAAAAGATAGAAAATATTTTCATTAAATATAAATTTTTAATATTAAATTAAAGGTTTAATAATATTATTTAAAAATAATTATTTATAAAATTTTTGGAATAGTAAATCATGGGATTGAAATAAAAATTCATTTTAGTGAAATAAACAACTCAGAGGATGAGAAATATTCACAACAAAATATAATATTATGATAATGATAATCTATTATTGAAATATATTTGAATTAACCACATAAATAACATAGATATAGAAAATTAGATATGTTATATAAATGGATATCATTTACTATATGTGGAATTAATTGTCAATTATATAAATAAACTATAAAACACATTGAATAAAATTTTACTTACCAAATTCTCATATAGATCAAGGATTGTTTAAAATCCGAAGATCATGGAATGGAGTTACAAAAATAATCCATTAAATATCATGAAATATAATATTATTATCCATACGTTAACAAATAGTGAAATGAATAAATATTTTAAAATAATATACATATTATAAAAATGCATGTCTCCAAGGACTGAAAATTTAGACATATAATCCCAACAGATACATAATTTTTTATTTAAAAATAAATGAAATAATTAAAAAGGAATATATAAATGAAAACCATTGAGTTTAATGTAATCACTATGAAAATGTTATATTATGTTTTATTTTAACCATTAAAAATAATATGAGGTTTAAATGGAAAATGTATCTTAAGCATTTAAAATTCAAGACAAAGAACCATATCCCTTGATTGTGTATCTTATGAAAAAAATATAACCTCTAGTATGAAAAAAATTAAAAAAACATAACAATGTAATTCAGGACTATCTATAAAATAATCTATGTAATTAAAATTAATATTTTTCATATACATTTAAATTAGTCAGTTTTTACCAATTTTATCTCATCTCGTGTATATAGTTTTCTCAATTTCCAATAGCTTTATCATATTAGTTGTGGCATTTTATCATATTAAAAATTAAATCATTTCATAATAATTAAATTAATAATAGTAATTTAATTATATATATATATATTATATTGTTTAATTTCTTATTTTGATTAATTCATTATCATTGAAGATTAAATAAGAAATTATCAGCCTTTATTAAACTTCTTAACAAATGATATACAGTTTATTAATTAATGATATAAATATTGATGTATCCATTATAAAAACAAAACCAAATCATTGAATAAATATGTATATCTTATTATAACAATAATTATATTTTCACAATCATCCATGGTATAATTTGATATCTTTCTTTGAGTAGGTTGTCAAACCGACATATAAATGAACATATCATATTTAATGGTGGATTATGTGGTGATTTAATTTTAGTATAGTTATACAAGTAAAAAATTATATCATTTAGTTTTTTTAGTCTGATATATTATAAAAAATAATGAATAATTATAATAACTTATTGGTATATTATAACTGGATAGATTGAATAAATTTTATATCTGTCAGAGTTCACTTGTTTGAAATAATTACTTTTATAAGTATTGTTTATCATTCATATAAATAATAAGTAATTAAATTTGTAATTCCAAAATCTTATTCATATCATAAAAGTAGTGTTAATCATTAAAACCCATTTATTGAGTCATCTATTAATGTTTTTAATAAAAAAAATATTATTTCTTTCCATGGATGCAGTCATCCACATGTACGCATGGATGTTGATTTTTTTCCTAGAATGATAGTTAATATTAATATGGTACATCATTTCATAATCATAAATAAGTCCTCCATAAAATAATTATACATTAAATTACCTTTTAAACATCCCCTGTTAAGTGGTGAAGTAAAAAAAACTTATATGTTGGTGGTGGGTTTTAACACATACGCAACATTCATGTTTCTATTTTTGATAATGGAAATTAGAAAATGTTATTAATGCTTTTATGCAAATTATAATAGTATATAATTATACTATTGTTATATATTTTATAATTTTAGTAAATTTTAATGTAATTTTATGAATTATATGTTGACATAATGAAATATAATAAATGAAAATGTTGTTAGAAATTATATCATGTTGCTAAAATTATGTCTTTTGTAAAGGGGTAAACCTTTTGGGGATTGTATTTTGAGAATAAAATAACCAATTTATGGTGTCAGATTGTTTTTAGTATCTGGTTGGATAGAATTTGAACCGATCATAAGGATTTTTGATGTAGGGGGTATCAGGAATGGATATCTACTTTTATAAGTAAACAATGATGAGTTTTTTAAAAAATGCACATACTTATTTAATATTAGTAAAGAAAACTAAAATCAAGAGGCTCCATGAAAGAGTAATAATGTATAGGATATAATAAAAGGCAATTAATGGCCTTTAAAAATATCCAAATGAATTTTTTGCACATTTTCTACTTATTTAATCTTATATTTTCGTTTTATCTTTTTAGATTTTACATCAATAAATAGTTTTCTCCTATTAAAATAACCATTATTGTCTAAAAATAGTGTGTATTATGTAATTTAGAACTATGAATTAAAAATTGGAAATACATTTAACTTGATTCAAATTCTAAAATTGAATATATATAATATAAATATAATCAATTAATAATTTAAGATTATAAATTTAAATATAATATTATTATGTAATTTTTAAAATTGTAAATATAATTATATAAATTTGAATTAATATTTTAATATTTATAATATGACTCATAAAATTTCTTTTTATCTAAAAATTTTTCCACAAATTTTTAAAAAAATCCTTATAAAAAATAATTTATTAACGGGCATAATATTGGCAACAAAATATATTAATGTATTTACCTAAATATCAATTTTTTTAAAAAAAATCACTAAAATTAAAATTAAGATATCATTTAAATAATTATAAATAAAATTTTATAACTCTTAAATTCTAATTATATAATTTAAAATTGTTATTTTTAATAAAATTACACAATTTTTTTAGAAAATAGGTTTTATTGGAAAATTATTTTTAATATATTAACTATTGTAATTCATATAAGTTAGTAATTAATTTTGAGTTAAACTATTATTCATAAAAGTTATTTTTTAATATTTTAATTCAATCATTGTAAACACAGTACCTTGAAATAAAATTATGATTTCTAAAAAATTAATTTTTAAGTATAAAGTTATATGAGAACAAATTTCCATTACAAATGTATAAAAATTGATGATATATATATATACACACATTTTGTTGTACTACTAACTTATTATTACATTACATCATATAATATATGTTTAAATCTGTATCATTATATATTCTCTTATTATTGTTTTAGGTGGTGGTTCTTAAAAATGGATCTTTTCGAAATCTCATTATGATAGGACATCTCACATATATCATTTTTCTCAACCAGTAATTTCTCCAGTATAATGTAGTCTATGACTAGGAAAAACCCAAGTGATGATCCCTCACTCTCATGATAATAAAAATGGGGTTTCAAATGAATAAATAAAATTTAAAAATATATTTCATTCAATTATCATTAATTATTGACTAATATGGTTACTTTAATATATACAAGTTTATTTATTGTAAATTAACAATAATATTTAATATTTAGTATAAATAATGGGTTTTTTTGATATAGATTGTCAATCATAATAATAATAAAAAAATTTATTGAAGGATGATAAAGATATCTGTATCATTTCATTACAAAAGTTTACATGTGGGGATATTGGACCTCCAACAATTTATTGTAGAAGAAATAAAAATTTCACAAATTAAAAAAATTGGGGACAAGAAGGTTCCACCAAATGAAATTCATTTATTTATATGAATTATGTGTGGGAAATATTAGAACAAATAATCTAATACAGGGGATAATGAATATATTTTAACACCCCAAGGTTTTTAAAAAATAAATTGAAATTCCTGAAACTTTGTTTTAAGTAGATATTTATATCTAATCTTTTTATATAATTATAAAGCTTTTATGTTTTAAATTTCAAAAAATTTCAACTACAATTATGATCTGTAAGTTACATGGATTCCAATGGAACCAACAAAAGATTATAGTGTATAGTATCCAACCATTATGAATAGAAATATGAAAATTAATATGACCCTAATGAATAGTAAATTGAATTATTATTTTATTTTCTTAAGGATATAAGATAATTTGATGTCCAATAATTTTTCTATGTGCTAAGAAAATATTTATAGATTTTATATTGTTATTTTTGAAGAAATTATGATTTTATTGAAAAAATAAATTAAAAATATTTTGAAATTATTTTTGAAAAATTTTGTTCTTTACATATTTCTACATGTCAAATAATGAATTGGGTGAATTTTTTGGATTTTTCTGAAACTATTGAATTTTTTGGGAATAGTAAAAATATATCATTGAGTTTCAGTGTGTTTAATAACACAATTAATGATGTAATTATGATGTAATAATTCTGGTAAAATTTTGTACAGAAGAATAATATTTTTGTTGTCCCAAGTGGCTAATACTACGTGAAAATACATCGGGAATGCCCATGGTTTTGGAAATACCACTAATGTGTTGTCCCTTGGAAATTAATATAATATTACTTCAAATTGGCTGTAAATAACAAAAAATTCCCTCATTCTATTCATTCCAAATTCATATTCATCATAGATTCATCATATGTACAATTTATGCATATTATAACATAGAGACCTACATTAAAGGAAAGGGTGAGCAGAAGGCCTAGTAAGGAAAGCAAGGTAATCAGTTTTCCTGTGTTATCAATATGAACATGATAAAAACATAAAGACATGAGAAACAGAATTATAGTCATATCATAATCAAATGAATATGAATCATAACTTACATAATTGGCTAAAACATTTTATTTAAACATTCATGAACATATCACCAAGGTACAACCGTGAGGTTTCATGAAAATTACCAATGTTATTCACCAAGTTATTGTGAAACTTTTCAATTCTAGAGATAAAATCTTTCCCCAGTGCATTGAAGCACTATCAGAGAGAACCCTTAATATGAATTTATTTTCTTGTTATCCAAATAGATAATAATAATACATTTTATAAATAACCCACAGAGAATAAAGATATGGGTTTCATTTCCAGATCGTGATGTCTTAGAAGTTCTTATAAAAATAAGATCATTATATCATTTATAACCCATGTAGAGAGATTGAGGGTTATATTAATGTCAATTAAAAATATAAATGTATCATATTTATTTATTTATGTACTCCCATAGATACTAAATAGGTCTGGGTATTCACATAAATAAGAGAATGCAATTTCTAGTGAAAAAGAGATAGAAATTTTGAGGCGAAATTTGTAAAACATAACGACTATATAACATGGTTCTTGGAAACATTGAAATGAGAGGGGAAAAGGGTCACACACTCATAAATAATTCATAATAAAATGTGGGTGAATAATAAAATAACGTTATGGATATTTGAATGACATACCACATGAAAAGTTAACATGAAGGAAAAGAGAAGATGTGATTTCTTTTCAGGGAAACATGGTAGCCTAACGACGCCACATAAAAATTTAGAAAAAAAATTGGTGAGAGAGGAAAGGTCCACTAAACAACTAGACATGAAATGGACCATAATGATGATATATATGTTCATACCCTCATCATAAAGAGATGGAAACTAGAATACACGACATAAAAGAAGGCATGCCTTAAAAAGAGATGGGTGAAAGGATCCCTTAAATTGAAGAGTAACAATGAGAGCTTGAATTTCGGGACCTTTGGAGGATTAAGGGCACATTGGGAAGATTATAGAGGGAGGGGGAAGAGTTTTTATGAACATAAAAAGCTTTTAGTGAAGAGTAAATGAGATCTTGGTTGGGTTTATATCGAAAATGAGAGAGAATTGTTTATTATTTATATTGGGGACACCTCGCATTAAACTAAACAAAACCACAATTTAAACCATGGTTTATTCCCATGGTTTCTGAAAAATGGGATTGAAAATAATTATTTTATATGTTCAATGGACGAACTTCATAAAATAATTGGGTTGTTTATGTGGATATTAGTCACAATCATAAGGAAAATAATATAAAATGAAAAAATGATATATATGTCAGGGAGGGTCCACTAATGCTTTTAAAAATAAATAAAACAAATGAAAAAAAATATAGAAACATTTATTTGAAGAACATGGAGTTTATAGTATTTTATTACATCACTATTGGGTCAGTATGATGTCATAAAATACCTTATATATTTATAGGGTATTTAATTTTTACCCAATAAATTGACTGTCTCAGAAAATTATGAAAAATTCAACATTGGATAATTTTGACATCCCAATTCCATATAAAATATTCCTTTAATCTATTTTATTTCAAAATATGATAATTTTTACTTCTAAAATAAAAAACTAAATTAATCGAAAATACATGCGATCTGACATAAATGGCTTTCAAACCTTAATAAATATTACAATTGCATTCATAAAATTATATGATCCTTTATATATATAAAAAAAATTAATTTAATAAAAATAATAATATTTCCTAAATATTATTTATTTAAATAATTCATTTATTCATCAAAATAAACTTCTTATTTGTAAAAATAAAATTTGTGCTTAAAAAACTATTTAAAAAATATCAATAATAAAATTAAATTACATTCATTATTAAATAAAAAAACAATTTACATAATCATAGAACTAGGTTCATGATACATAACCCCTTAAAAACCCACATAAGACATTAGGGTAATGTGCACGATGGCGATAGACTCTTGTGGTCCCTCGGATAAAATAGCTCGAGTGGTAATTTCTATAATCTTCCATTTCTCCCATAGGCGGTTCCACTAGTGCATAACATATTGAAGCTCAACTTGGTCTTGGACAAGGGTGATGCTAAAGGTCAGAACCTACTTTTCGAGATCTGATAAATGGGCTTCATACGAGGCAAGTCTACTAGATGAGGCCATCACTTCCTTTGTCTGAGTAAATAGAATTTTTTAATGCCATATATTTATAATAATAATTTTATCATTGATCAATGGAAATATTAGCAATGGTCCTAATTCATAATGGTATTTTAAAATTAAAAAAAAACATAAAAAACGTTCATATGTTGTATAACCATTTAACATATTTAATTCGATCAAGTGGGATTTTCAGTAAAAAAATGTTTGGACCATTATAATCTCCCCCCGTAAGAAATCTCAACCATGAAATTTGAACTCATACACTAAAAAGAAAAAAGGTGTGGGTACTTCTGCCTCAAAGTCTCCTCTAGTTCCCATATGACTTCTTCAAATTTTTGTTTTATTTAAAACACCACAACTAGGTTGGTAGTCTATTTTCATAGATACTTGTCTCTATGATCCTAGATCTCCACCCATTTCTCCTCATAAGAGAGGCCCTGTTCTAGTTGTTCCACGGCTAGATTTAGTAAATTTGAAGGGTAAGGTATGTACTTTCTCAAGAGGGATACATGGAAAACGTCATGAACATGTGCATGATCTAGTGGAATTGAAAGTTGATAGTCCACCGATCCCACGCGATCATTGATTTCATAGGGGCCAATGTACCTACGGTTGAGCTTTCCTTTCTTATCAAAACCTCATAACTCTCTACCAAGGTGATATACAAAGAAATACTTTGTCACCAACATCAAACTACAAGTCCTTTCAACGGTTGTTGGTATAGCTCTTTTTCCAAATCTGAGTAGCCTTAATGTGTCATTGGATGGTGTGGACTATTTATGTCATCTCTTGTACAAGATCAGTCCCAAGAAGCTTTATCTCACCAGCATCATGCCAAAAAGTATGAGTTCCACTTTTCTTCCCATATAGAGCATCATAGGGTGCTATTTGAATTATCGAGGAGAAGTTGTTTTGTAAGAGATCTTGTAACACCATGAGATTTTATGAGAAATATTTTTTTTTTGTTTCTTATGTTATACGCAACACCAAAATAATCTTTCACAACACACAATACTGAGTTGGCTTTCATTACACGCATTCACGACCTTCCTCGATAGCGTGTGTAGTATGCAATACCGGGTTTCACTAAACAACAGTATATTATTATAGACTAGCCATTATGAATAGTATTAACTACATTTTGAATTTTATAACATTATTATTCATCTTACACCTTTTCTAGAAATGGTAAGAGAACAAAATAAATTTTTTGAGTAAAATAAGTAATTTTAAAAAAATACAGTTTTTCCACCTTTTGATGGAGAACCCACATTAAATCTACATTTCAACATGTTTATAAGTTAAATTTGACAAAATAAAATTATTATTTGGAAAAAAGATATAAAAATTTAGTTTGGATAAATTTTTGATATTTTTTTAATAATTTTCATATTTTGATGAATAGTAAAAATACGCTAAATTTTAATTTAAACCAACTTTTTTTCATTAAGATAATTTATATGGTTAAATTATAATATTTAATGGTTTCAATGTATTAATAGAATATATTTTTATTTTTTAATATAATATATCTCATTAGCATTAATTTCACATTGAATTCATTGGAAAAAACATTTCAATCTTTGGCAATGTTTTACCTTCTAAAACCCGTTTTCTTATCAATGAGGTTAATTTTAAATTATTTACTACAACTAATGTGTTTTTAATGATGAAAAATGGATTCCATATTTGGAATCAGTGGGTCCAAATTATGTTAATAGGCTACTTTTTATTTTTGGTCATTATGAATAGTTACTACGGTAAATTTTATTTACCATAGTTAAAGGTAAATCGAGTAATTACGGGTAAATATAAGATTATAGAATTTCCCTAAAACATGCCATGATCCTATTGGATGACTAAAAGTAGACCCATATTAGCTAAGGGTCGGATTATTTTCATTTAATGGACTTTTGTCCATGAAAATAATTTAATTATTATTAAAACCAAAGGAAGTTACAACATGTCACTTTTATAAATATTATGAGTATAATAAATTCAATTTACTGATAAACCTAATGAAACATCAAACATGAATTGTCTCCAGAAATATATTACAATTATCTAAATCATATGAATTTATTTTTTATTTTTATGGATTAAATTATTATCATTAATTATGACACAAATAGTGATGATGAAATTATTTTTTAAATTAAAATATCTAATAAATGGTTTTAAAAATATTAAAATAAATATTATATGAACTATTTAATGTTATCCACTAATTTTCTAGATACTTATGACATTTTATGAATCTACCAAAGATTTCAGTTCCATCATATCTTCTGTATATATTTTATTTAAATTCAAATGAATGAATAGTGTCAAAATTGACGCTATTGTTATTTTATAAAAATAACATATTATAAAAATGTTTAAATATAACAAATATATTTAAAAAATGTAAATTAACATTTATATGTTCGAAAATTTTATAAATTTTCAAATTATGGAAAATTCACAACACATATGTAATTATTTATAATTTAAAATTTAGAATATTATTACCACAAATAAAATTAAATTGATAAATAAGGATAAATCAAGTGGATAATTTTTAAAATAAATTCCTAAAATTTATAAATTTTATTGTTTGATGAGATTCAATCCCTATCTCATTTAATCTTCAGATATCATTCATTTTGGAAGTTTTTATACGGGGTTGGGATTTAATATGAACTAATATTTCTTATATTTTCAAAGGTGCCCCTCTCCTCCCTTATAAAAGAGCACCTCCTCCCTCTCCCCTCACACAAATTTGAGCCTTAAAAATCGAATTTCACTTCCCAACTTCCTTAGAATTACTTTATAGGTCCTCGTCTTCTTCAAAGAACAATTTTAGTTCCCTAAGGGAGGTCTCAAGGAGGCGCTTCAAAGAAGAGGTAATGTCCGTTACAGATTGTGTCAACTTCATTTTTTCTTTTACTTATTCTTCTTTAGTTGTTTCATTATGAAGTAATAACATCAGTATCAATCATATACTGATATGTTTTTATAAGTATTAAACAACCCTATTTCACCATCTATCCATCCTACGGAAAACGAAATCACCGTGCGTGCGTACGTACGGAATACCGTCTCCACGCCGTGGTGTAATTTATTTTCCACCATCACATTACATGGATGGGTATAATGGTGTAAAAAATAAATATATATGATTATTGTAAACTAATATTTATTCTGAAATAGTATACATACACTCCAATACAATTCCACAATCATGGAAACGATATCATCGCTCGTGCGTACGTACGGAATACCGTCTCCACGATGTGATGCGACTCGTTCTACATAATCTTAATTTCATAATGATTATATAAATGCATTTAATGAATTAATATGATATATATTATAGTAAAACCATTCTGTAAATGATATATGTATATCCTATAATGAGTAATAAGAATTTATTCGACAAAACACGCATAAGAACAATAAGCAATAATCACCCAAATAACAAGTAGCAATGAAATACTAATAATAAAAAGCTAAGAATATGAACATGTATGATATCATAAAAATATGTTTGATTATGGAATAAGTCAATGACATTATTTAAATCATCATATAAGAGGTTTGGACACTTACGAAGCAAATCGGACCTAAGGTAAGGGAAAAGCTCACAATCTCATTTTTATCCGAGATTGTTTGTACTTCAGAATTTACTTGGGAATATTTATCATCAACATCCATGATTCCTCAATATGTAATATTATTTCCATCCACCTAAAATTGTTTAAATCCAATTTTACCCTTTGGTGAGTTTTTAGTAAAAGATATGAACGGAATCTTTTGTCGTTTTTCGTACAAGGTACTTTTACTTTTTTTGCCAAAGTAGGGGAAGAATGTTTTTTTAACTTATACGACATGAATAAATTTTTAAAACATTATTTCCAAGAAGCATACATTATAAGTTTTCATGTTTATTTTTAATAAACATAATATAGATTAAAATTGAATGACACTTTAAGAAAGGAAAATTGTTTTTGAAGTAGAAAGTATATTTTCCTAAAGAATGGAGTTCAAGTGTTTTATCAAAATTATTTTCCATCTATGATAATATAGGGTTCTGTTTATATCCCTATTTTTTAAAATTTATTTGATTATGTTATTATGGAATTATTTTTATGATTTCCTTTTACCTTACATGGATTATGTTATGATGGCATGATGTTTATGATTCCCATTTTTATTGCATGGGTTATGCTATGATGTATAGTTTATGATTTTGTCGAACACATATGAAAGGTATCATTATGAGATGGGTGGGACCTATATCTCCCTCCAATGAATTAGGTAAAGATTTATATCTAATGAGATAGACATGGCTAGAATGGTAGGTTAATCCAGTTCAGTTAAACAAGACTGAAACGAGGAGTGAACTCGGTTCAGAAATGGACTTTGTCTGCTAAGATAGTCTTGGCAATGAGTCTTGACTACTAAGAAATGATTCTCTATGATTATGTGTGTATGCCACAATATTTCATGTTTTATGTTATTATTATTGGAATTACTTTAAACTTCTATGATTTATCCCATGTTATGATCTCTTTTGCAGGATAAGATTTTCAAAATGTTATGTTCTTATAAATATGATATGGTTCATATTTCTTTTGTTTACCCATACTGAGCATTTGAGCTCACCCTTTTGTATGTTTTCTTTTCCCTAGGTCAGGAAGAAGGATATTAAGTATGATATGCCAAAAATGGACTCTAGATACGATGAAATAAATGGGAGACAACTTAGATGATTTATGAACTAGTTGTTTATGCTTCCCAGTTTATAAAGACACTATACCTATACAGTCCTTTCATGGTTTTGATATATGTTTTAAAAATTATACTTCAATTTTTAAGTAATAACCATGTATGTAAATTATGGGTTGTTATAGTTGGTATCAGTGGAAAGTTATAGTCATCCTATGGAAACTAAGATGTGAAAGCCTTAGTAAGAAACCTACGGATATGTCTAAGCATAAAACACAATATTAGTTTTTTAGAAATTTCCATGAACAAACTATGATAAGACCTTAAGTGTGAAATTTTATTCTTGATTATGTGGTTTTCCTATTATAGTTAGTGTTTATCACACTACCCTTCTTGGTTTTAGTCAATGGCAGGAACCTAAAGGAACTGTGGTAATGCTGAATGCGATGGGCAATGAAATGATTATCCCCCTGAGCAACCAAACGTTATGGGTGCTGGAATGCAAAATCTTGTAGCCATGCTCACACAACATTATCAAGCTTTGAATCATGCAGTACTTCCAAACGAGCAAAGGAAAGAGTAACATTCAATTGAATCCTTCATGAGGCAGCATCCACCTTCATTCAGTGGGACTTCTAATCCATTAGTGCCTGAACAATGGATCAGTACCACTGAAAATATATTTTCAGTTTTTCAATGTTCTGAACATGATAATGTCATCTTAGTAGTGTATCGTTTGGAACGTGATGCTGATCAATGGTGGAATCTTATTAAGAATACGAGAAAAAGGGATGAAAATGAGTCCATGGAATGGGATGAGTTCAAGAACTTATTTTTCTATAATTATTTCCCTTCTATTCTTCGAACAATGATGGAGAAGGAGTTTCTTGAACTAAAGCAAAATGATGATGAATCTGTTGGTACCTACGAATCAAATTTTACAATACTTGCATGGTACGCTTCTGGAATTATTATCCTACCTGAGAGTAAGATCGATCGATTTTTTAGTGGCTTAAAACCAATTCTTCGAAGGGCATTATCCATAAGGGACATCAATAGTTATGGGGTAATTGTTCGATGTGCTCTCATGGATGAAATGGATATTGGTGTAACCCATCAGTCACATGGGTTTGATAAGAAGAGGAAAATGTAATTCAAAGGAAAATCTAAAGACCACACTGAAAATAAGTTGAGTTTTCCATTATGCTCAAAGTGTGGAATGAAAAATGGTGGAAATTGTCTTAAGGGTACAAGAAAATGATATAAGTCTGGAAAAGAAGGTCATCGGGAAATTAAATATCGATATAATGGGAAGAAGATGTATAATGATGCAAACAAAGGAAGATATACACAGAATGAACCTACTACACTTCAATGTTTCAAGTGCAAGGAGATGGGGCATTATGCTAATCAATGCCCAAATCCAAGGGTTGATGATGATGGTCGACGTCAACAAACTCTTAAGGTCAAAGACAATGTAAAGTCACGTGCAATTACTATCTGTGATGTGGTGTACGACAACAAAGTGGTGAGAGGTACACATACCATCCACTCTAAAGTAGAAAATGTTTTATTTGATTTTGGATCCACCCACTCTTTTATTTCTGAAGAGTTTTATAAGGGCATCGATGTATTATCTCAACAATTAGATGTTGAGTTAGCTGTGACAACCCCTAATGGCACAACAATTGCATCAAATGTTTACAATTCTTCTTCGATTGAAGTTTGTGGGAATGTGTTTCCTGCAAATCTTGTGATCATTCCTATAGTGGAATTTTATGTGATTTTTGGCATGAATTGGATTTCTTTATATGGATCTCATATCAATTTTCATAGAAGGGAAGACACATTTTAATTTCCAGATCAATCTATGATTGTCTATTTATGCAAGGATGAACATAACCTTCGAGTGGAAATTTCTTCCATCTTATAGGTCTTGATTCCACTAAATGAAGGTTATTTGTCTCAAATGGTTTGAGAGAAACTCATGATTAATAATATGCCCACTGTACGGGAATTTGATGATGTCCTTCTAGAAGAATTGCCAGGTCATCCACCAAATAGTGAAGTTTAGTTTTCAATAGAACTCATACCGGGTGCTTTGCCTATTTTAATGACACCTTATAGAATGGCCAAAATTGAGTTGTATGAATTGAAGAAGCAACTCCAAGAGAATCTTGATAAAGGATTCATATGCCCTAGTGCGTCACCATGGGGAGCACCTGTTCTGTTTGTTATGAAGATAGATGGATCAATGAGAATCTACATTGATTATCAAGAACTTAACAAGATCACTATCAAGAACAAATATCCTCTCCCACACATTGATAACATATTTGACCAACTACGTTGAGCTCAATACTTTTCCAAGATTGATCTTCATTCAGGGTATCATCAAATAAGGGTCAAAAGGGATATTATACCAAATACGGCTTTCCGTACAAGGTATGGACACTATAAATTTATAGTGATTCCATTTGGTGTTACTAATGCCCCTGTTATCTTCATGGATCTGATGAATATAGTCTTTGGAGACTATCGTGATCAGTTTGTGGTAGTATTTATAGATGATATTATTGTCTATTCAAATGGAAAGGAAGAACATGAAGATCACTTGAGAATTGTATTAAAGACCCTAATAAAGGAGAATCATTATGCCAAATTTACCAAGTGTTAATTTTTGCTTAAAAAAGTTGCATTTTTGGGTCACATAATCTCAAAATAGGGGTTATCTGTGGATCCATCAAAAATAGTGGTTATCAAAAGATGGTCGAGACCAATAGCAGTAATTGTGATCTGAAGATTTCTTGGTTTGGATGGATATTAATGACATTTTGTGAATGATTTTTCAAGGTTATCTAACTCACTCACCAAGTTGACTCAGAAAGGAGTTATGTTTGTTTGGATGGAGGAATGTGAAGAGAATTTCAAGGATTTGAAAAGAAGGCCCTCCAGTGCACCTGTACTCACACTTCCTTATAGTGTAGAATGGTTTGTGATCTACAGAGATGCATCCAAGAAGGGAATGGGGTGTGTTCTCATGAAAAATGATAGGGTCATAGCTTATGCCTCACGACATTTGAAAATATATGAGAAAATTTACCCAACTCATGATTTGGAGTTAGTTGCGGTAATCATTGCATTAATGATTTGGAGGCATTACCCTTATGTAAAAAGGTGTGATATTTATATTTATCATAAAAATTAAATATATATTTTCACACAAAAGGAGATGAATATGCACCAAAGAATATGGTTGGAGATGATTAAGGATTACAACTGCTCAATTCATTACCACCCTAGGAATGAAAACAAGGTAGCAGACGCATTAAGTCGACAAGACCATGCTATCTTATCCATGATTAGGATCACAAAAGATCCAATATTTAGGGATTTACAAAGGATGGATATTTGATTTATAATGGAAAGGGAAAAATATTATCTTTCTGAAATGAATGTTCAACCATTTATACACGTGAATATAAAAGACGCACAGAAAGAAAATGTAGAGTTACAAAAGAAGGTGAGAAATGTTACTGAATTCAACCTTGATTGTGATGGGATAATAAGGTTCCGGAATCAGGTTAGTGTTTCTCCAATCCCAGAATTTATGAAGGGGCTACTGGACGAGGCTCATAGTTCTTCATTTTCTATTCATACTGGAAGTACAAAGATGTATAGGGACCTGAAAGAGTACTTCTGGTGGGATGGCATGAAAAGAGATGTTTCTGAATATGTCTGTTGATGCTTGGTTTGTCAGCAAGTTAAAGCTGAGAGACAAAAGTCTAAGGGATTGTTACAACCATTACCAATACCAGAATGGAAATGGGAAAACATCACTATGGACTTTGTCACTAGACTTCCTAAAACATCCAAAGGCAATAATGCTATCTGGGTTATAGTTGATTGTCTTACGAAGTCGGCACTCTTCTTTGCTATTAGAGAAGATTTTTCCCTTGATCATCTTGCCAGGATATATGTAAAGGAAGTGGTAATATTGAATGTAGTAACACTTTTTATTATATCTGATCAGGATCCGAGGATTACCTCAACGTTTTGGTGAAGTCTTCAGCATACTCTGGATACAAAGTTGAGTTTCAGCACAGCTTATCATCCTCTGACAGACGGTCAGTCTGAGAGAACAATTCAAACACCAGATGACATGTTGGGAGCTTTCTCTATGGATTTCAAAGGTGTTTGGGATCAACACCTACTTTTGGTGGAATTTTAATATAATAATAGCTTTCACTACAGTATTCAGATGACTCCTTATGAAGCCCTCTACGGAAAGAAATGCAGAACTCCAACTTGTTGGGATGAAGTTGGGGAAAGACAGCTATTATGACCTAATCTTGTTGATGAGATGGCAGAAAATGACATATCTATTCAAAAACACATATGAGAATCTCAGCGTCGACATAAATGTTATGCCGACTACCGAAGAAAAGACCTAGATTTTTAAGTGGGTGATAAAGTGTTCTTACGAATAGCTCCCTCGAAGAGGGTCATGAGATTTGGAAAGAAGGTAAAGTTGATCCCTAGATATATCGGTCCTTTTGGAATTCTAGATCATGTTGGGAAGGTTGGTTACCAATTGGTGCTTCCACGGAATCTATCTCAAGTTCACGATATGATCGAAGTATCTCTCCTGAGAAAGTACATACCCGATCCTTCACATGTACACAGCTCATAAGTTGTACCGCTGGTGCACAATATTCCTTATGAAGAACAACCGATAGAGATTCTAGATCATAGAAAAAATGTCCTACGGAACAAGACCACTTACTTGGTGAAATTTTTATGGAGGAACCACCAATTAGAAGAAGCTACATGGGATCTTGAGGATATGATGAGGGATAGGTATCCTCATTTGTTTGTAATGAAGTGACAAATTTTGAGGGTGAAATTCATTTTAAGGGTGGTAGAATGTAACACCCTGAAATTTTATGAGAAATACTATTTTTATTACTTATGTTATACGCAACACCAATGGAATCTTTCACAACACACAATACTGACTTGGCTTGCATTACACGCTATCTCAACCTTCCTCGATAGCCTGTGTAGTACGCAATACCGGGTTTCACTAATCAATGAAATATTATTATGGAATAGTCGTTATGAATAGTATTAACTACATTTTTAATTTTATAACATTATTTACACCTTTTCTAAAACATGGTAGGAGAACAAAATAAATTTTTTGGGTAAAATAAGTATCTTTAAAAAAATGCAGTTTTTCCACTTTTTGATGGTGCACCCACATTAAATCTAGTTTTGACATGTTTATAAGATCAATTCGACAAAATAAAATTCTTCTTTGGAATCAGGATATAAAAATTTACTTTGGATAATTTTTTGATATTTTTCTGATAACTATCATATTTTGATGAATAGTAAAAATATGCTAATTATAAATTAAAAACAACTTATTTCATTTAGATAATTTATATGGATAAATTATAATATTTAATTGTTTTAAAGTATAAATAGAATATATTTTTACTATTTAATATAATATATGTCATTAGCATTAATTTCACATTGAATTCATAGGAAAAAACATTTCAATCACTGGCAATGTTTTAACTTCTAACACCCATTTTCTTAAGAACGAGATTAATTTTAAATTAATTACTACAACTTATGTGTTTTGAATTTTGAAAAATGGATTACATATTTGGAATCAGTGGGTCCAAATTATGTTAACAGGCTACTTTTTATTTTTGGGCATTATGAATAGTAACTACGGTAAATTTTATTTACCATAGTTAAAGGTAAATCGGGTAATTAAGGGTAAATATAAGATTATAAAATTAACATAACTCCTTTCAAAATCCTATTGTATGACTAAATGTTGACCCATATCACCTAAGGGTCGGATTAGATTCATTTAGATGACTTTGTTCCCTGAAAATAATTTAATTATTATTAAAACCAACGAAATTGACAACATGTCACTTTCTTAAATATTATTAGTATAATAATTATAATTTAGGGATAAACTTATTGAAACTTAGAAGATGAATAGTATTTAGAAATATAATTAAATTATATACATCATATGAATTTATTTAGAATTTTTAAGGATTAAATATTTACCATTAATTATGAAACAATAGTGATGTTGAAATTATTTTATTAATTAAAATATCAAATAAGTGGTTTTAAAAATATTAAAATAAATATTATATGAACTATTTAATGTGATCATCTATTTTTATAGATACATATTACATTTTATGAATCTAATAAATCTTTTAGTTCGAACATATTTTCTGTAAATATTTTATTTAAATTCAAATAAATTAATAGGGTCAAAATTGACACTATTGTTATTTTATAAAAATAACATATTATAAAAATGTTTAAAAATCACAAAAAAAATTAAAAATTTAAAATTTAAAATCATATGGTCTACAATGTCATAAAGTTTTAAATTATGGAAAATTCATAACACATATGTAAATATTTATAATTAAAATTTTAGAATATTATTACCAGAAATAAAATTAAATTGATAAATAAGGATCAATCAAGTTGAAAATGTTTAAAATAAATTCCTAACATGTATAAATTTTATTTCTTGATGATATTACAACTTTATCTCATGTAATATTTGGATATCAGTCATTTTGTAAGTTTTTATGTGGGTTCAGATTTAATATAAACTAATATTTCTTATATTTCAAAAGGTTCCCCTCTCCTCCCTTATAAAAGGGAACCTCCTACATCCCCTACTCACACCAATTTGAGCCTTCAAACTCAGCCAAACCCTTCCCATTTCACCTCCCCACTTCCATAGAATCATCCTAGAGGTCATGATATTCTTCAAAGACCAATTTTAGTGCCCTAATAGGACGTCTCAAGGAGGTGCTTCAAAGAAGAGGTAATGGCTGTTACCGATTCTTTCAACATTATTTCTTCTTCTACTTCTTCTTCTTATATTATTGTTCAATTATGAAGTAATAACAGAAGTATCAATCATATACTGATATTTTATTATAATTATGAAATAACACAATTTCATCTTCTATCCATCCTATGGAAAATGAAATCACCGCGCGTGCGTACGTAAGAAATACCGTCTCCACAACGTGGTGTAATCTATTTTCCACCATCACCTTACTTGTATGGGTATAATGTTGTAAATAATGAATATATATGATTATTGTAAAGTGATATTGATTCTAAAATAGTATACATACACTCCAATACAATTCCACATTCATGGGAACAATATCATTTCTTGTGCGTACGTACGGAATACTGTCTCCATTATGTGATGTGACTCGTTCTACAAGATCTTCATTGAATAATGATTATATAAATGAATTGAATGAATTAATATGATATATATTACACTAATACCATTCTGTAAATCCTATATCTATATCCTATAAATAGTAATAAGAATTTATTCGACAAAACGCGCATAAGAACAATAAGCAATAAGCACCCGAATAACAAGTAGCAATGAAATATTACTAATAAGAAGCTAAGAATATGACCATATATGATATCATAAAAATAAGTATGATTCTGGAATTATTAAATTACATTATTTAAATCATTATACAGGAGTTTCGGACACTTACGAATCAAAATAGACCTAAGGTAAGGGAAAATTTCACAATCTCATTTTTATCCGAGATTGTTTATAATTCAGAATTTACTGGTGAATATTTATCATACACATCCATGTTTCCTCAATATAGAATTTTATTTCCATCCACCTACAATAGTTTAAATCCAATTTTACCCTTTGGTGAGTTTATAGAAAAAGATATGAAATGAATCTTTTTTCGTTTTTCGTACGAGGTACTCTTTGACTTTTCCGGCCAATGTACGAGAAGAATGTTTTTTTTAACTTTTACGGCATGAATGGATTTTAAAAAAATTATTTCCAAGAAGAATCCTATACAAGTTTTCAAGTTTATTTTTAATTAAATTCTTTTAGATTAAAATTGTATGACATGTTAAGAAAGGAAAAAAAAATTGAAGTAGAATGTATATTTTCCTCAAGAAAGGATTTCAAGTGTTTAACCAAAATTATATTCCATCTAAGATAATATAGGGATCTATTTATATCAATATTTTTTACATTGATTTGATTATGTTATGATGGAATTATTTTTATGATGTCCATTTATCTTATATGGATTATGTTATGATGGCATGATGTTTAAGATTTCCATTTTTATTACATGGGTTATGTTATGATGTATGATTTATGATTTTGTGGCACACATAAGAATGGTATCATTATGTGATGGGTGGGACCTATATATCCCTCCAATTAATTGCGTAATGATTTATATCTCATGAGATAGAAATGGCTGGAACGGTAGGTGAATCCGGTTCAGTTAAACAGGACTGAAATGAGGAGTGAACTCGGTTCAGAAATGGAATTTGTCCGCTAAGATAGTCTTGGAAATGAGTCTTGACAACTAAGAAATTATTCTCTATGATTATGTCTATATGCCACAAAGTTTCATGTTTTATTTTATGATTATTGGAATTACATTTCACTTCTATAATTTATCCCATGTTATGATCACTTTTTCGGGATAACATTTTCAAAATGTTATGTTCTTTGAAATATGATATGATTGATATTTATTTTTTTACCCTTACTGAGCATTTGAGGTCATCCTTTTGTATGTTTTCTTTTCCCCATGTCAGAATGAAGGATATTAAGTAGGATATTCCAAAAAGAGACTCTAGATTTGATGAAATCAATGAAAGACAGTGTAAATTATTTATGAACCTGTTGTTTATGTTTCCATGTTTCTAAAGACACTATACCTATATGGTTCTTTAATGGTTTTGTTATATGTTGTAATAATTATGCTTCAATTTTGATGTAATAACCATGTATGTAAAGTATGGGTCGTTATAGATCTCAACTAAGGGGAGATGTTGATCTCGTCCACCTTTAAATTACGTTGTGCATTTCCTCAGTATATCCTCATGTGTTTGAATAGTCGTTTCAGATTGTATATCATTTTAGGGATGATAGGCCGTACTGAATTGTAATTCAAATATTAGATCTTATTGATGAATTATGAAGCATTTTTATTGAACCTTGGATAATGATCAGATATGAGAGAAAGTGGAACTCAATGGAGCCTTAACACTCCCTTCAGGTAAATCATGGAATGTTTATCAAGATAAAAATCTTCCCGAATAGAGATTAAATGGTCAGTCATAGTTAGATGGTCCACAAAAAATGATATAATGTTGTTTCCATTGGACATTTTTGGGAGACCAGTGACGAAGTCCATAGTGATATTTTCCCACTTCCATGCTAGTATGGGTAGTGGTTGCAATACCCCTTTAAGAATTTGTCACTCTACCTTCACTTTCTAAAATACCAGGCACCTTAATGTGTAGTTAGCAATATCCATTATCGTATTATCCCACAAATAATGATCATGAAGGTCCCTAAACATTTTTTTCTCCCAGGATATAAAGAGAAAGAAGAGCTATGAGCTTCATCCATCAGCTCCTACTTTGTTTCTGGAATAGATGGAACACATAGTCTTGTAAAAAATTTCAGTACACCTTCTTGATCAATATTGAACTCAGGAATCTTTCAATCCTTCATAACCTCAAACTTAATCTTTAACAAATGATATTCTTTATAAGATTTCATAATCTTCTCTATTAATGATGGTTGAGAAATCATCTGGATTAGGGTTTATGATTTCGCATCCCTTATAATTCCCATGGCCAACTTTACTAGGTCATTGATCAATGGATCATTGTTAATCCTCATCATGGAAATAACAACTGGGTCATTCCTTCTTAATGAATCAGCAACATTGTTTGCTCTTCTGGGATGATAATGAATTGAATAATCATAGTATTTAAGAAGTTCCAGCCATCTCATTTGTCTCATGTTCTATTCCATTTGTGTGAAAATATACTTCAAAAATTCATGGTTTGTGTATATATCACATTTACCTCCATAAAGATTGTTCCTCCATATATTTAAATCAAAAATGACTTCAGCTAGTCCAGATCATGCGTAGGATAGTTCTGCTCATGATTCTTCAATTATTGAGATTCATAAGAAATGATTTTTTAATTTTTCATGATGATGCACCCAATCCTGTTTAGAGATGCATCACTAAAAATTATGAATCGTTCTCTACATGAGGGCAGAGTTAACATGGATGCAGTAACCAATATCTTCTTCATCTCATGGAATCATTTCTAACATTTCCATGTCCAGAATAACTTGACCCCTTTTTGAGTTAACATACTTAATAGATTATAAAGTTATGAAATATTTTTCACAATCCTCTTATAATATACCGCTAAACCAAGAGAAATACTAATAATGGTTATGTTTGTAGGTTTAGGCCACTCCTCTACAAATTTTTTCTTTTCAGGGTCAATTGTGATTCCTTCATTGGTAAAGATTTTCCCTATGAAAGAAACATGTTGTAAATAGAAATATTAGTTTCTAAACATTCCAGGCATAAAACCACTTTCTTCACATCAATTCAACTTCATCCCATATGATAATGATTCATGAAGCCCTCGAAAACCATCTTATTCATAACGATTCAATTTCATCCTACATGACATTAAACTATGTATGTCCCATCACCCTAGATATATTATGTTAAACTATATAGTTCCCCATTTTCATTGCTACACGACATTAAACTACATATCACGGGTCCATGAATATACCCTTAAACTATTTATACTTTTGTCTTTTATGATAATAAAATAACACCAATCCCGGATGCCCTCACATGAGAGGAATCATCATTAACATGGTCTCTAACCTTTTCATGTTTCAATAACTACGTGAAAAATGATTCTCATCCTCATGGGATACGTAGGAATTATCGAGAATTCCTCGAGTCCAGCCTCGTGCCTTTGGGCCTAACCCCAAATTCCACTTTCGTTCCCTTGGCTAAACAGTCCCCCTGGGAGCACAAGGTGTGATGTGAAACACCCTGGACTTTATTCACATCAGATTTATAAAAAATTAATGATGTGTCTTCCACACTACGGCCTGTGCTCTATGACCATAAACAATCATCTTCCATGCTCTCGTCATGCATGACATTAAACTATATTTCAATAACTATGTTTGGGTTGATTCTAATCCTAATGAGATATGTACTGACATCCATAATATCAAATCCAGACCCATATGCAACATTATAAAAATAGAATTCAGGATCTCCATAACCCTTTTCTTGACATCTGGTCACAAATTGTCTGATACCTGTGAGGTCTTTTTCCTGACTATGCAGCACGTGCCCTTAGGTGGTGTTGCATAAGCTGTCTACATAAGGGACCTATCATAAAAAAGTGAAAATATTTGACTATACAGCTCATGACCAAGTTTTCCTTTAATAATTCAACCTCTGTAGTAGGATAGTTAAGAAATGGTAACTTCTTTCTTAGGAGAAGCCTATTTTGTCCCTATTAGTCTTAACGATGATATATAAGGATCTAAAAAACAACAATCATTTACATATTTTTTCCTTACACTTTTCCATGATATGAAAATATTAGTTTGTATAATGCTTCTATCTCTGGTTCTAGTCATTTAATTTTAAATAATAGATACCTTTTTTTCCAACATTTGGGTCATACCTTCGTAGAAGTCTCAATCCTCCAATTCTTTGAAAATTCTGATTGGAAATATCCTCTCCTTGTTCAAGTACCTTTCTCCATAAAGAAGAATCTGTGATTTGGAAAATTTTAATCCCCATAAAATATTATTTTGATTTTAGAAATATAAAGTTAAATTTATGGGAGTTCTTTTTCCTGACTATGAAGCAAGTGCCCTTAGGTGGCCATGAAAAAGTTGTCTACATAATAGACCAGTTAGCCAAAAGATTCTACTATTTGACTATGTAGATTATGCCCCAGTTGGCCCTGCATAATTCATCCCCCATAATGGGTTAGTCAAGTTGTTGTAACTTCATTCATAGAAAAGACTTCCTCTAATTCCTATTATCTCTTTTCCCCTACCATTCCCCAGATTCCAAATTTATCAAGTCATTGTTTAAAACTTCCCCCTCAATACATGAATATGGTAGTATGTTTCAAAATAAATTATCAATAATTGAGTCAATATCATCCATTTGGTCAAAGATATTTGACCTTAAATATTTTCATATTTATAGTCCAACATGCATGACTTTAAACTGGTAATAATAAAAAGGCATGGTACTTATTAAATTGGGAACCAATAAAGTGTAATATGAACTAATGTCATGTCCCATCTCACTAGACATACATTATTTATGATCCTATCAATATTGAGCTATTAAAGATAATGATTGTGGGGTTTTTTTATATAACCCTATCATAAATCAAACTATGTTTACCAGGACAATTGGCTTATGTAAAAATAAAGAGAAATTTTCATTATTGAGGATGAACTATTTTTTATTGATGAAGAAGATTAGAATAACATCCTCAGACTGAAGTCTCTTATCTTTTCATTTAGAAATTATAGATGACTTTTAACACGACTTCTCATATGTTTCACAGAATCCAGAGCTTCATCAGTAGCCATTTGAAGTTCATTTACCCGGCCAGCTTCACTCACTTCAGCTCGATGAAGTGCTTCTTTGGCATATTTGATGGATCTTAAACCATCCGATTGGACTTTATCAAATGAATTATGAAGATGATCAATGTACCCAGTAACAAAATCTGACTCTTGCTGAAGGTGCAAGTGCTGGAGAATCATCAACTTGATCATTTTCGTCAGTTCCATCCGATTTGCAGCATGATCAGCCTCAGCTCGGGACATGATAACCAGAAATTCACTGATATTGATCAGAAATCTTGCTCTGATCAGGTCATGACAACACCTTCTCTATTACTCCGTCATTCAAATGACTTGTTTCATTACAACCTGGATTTCTTGATATTCAAAATTTCTGTGTCCCAGCATGATGAATAGGGATGAATGTATTGGAATTTTCGATGGAAGATCATCAAGTGGCACCTCATATATTATCTTCCATATATTTTTCCATGCCTTAAGTTGTGAGAATTGGAAATCCTTTTGAACCTCTGGGTCTAATTCAGCATCGATATCACATGGAGGAACATCATCTTGGATTAATTAACATAAGGTAGTGCCCTATTCTACTCCATCCCTAACCCTGGTTGCATCACCTTTTTCTACTGTTTGGGATGAGACTGAGGCTTCACCTCCAGATCTATCCATTGAAGCTGACATCCATATTGGTCAATTAAATGTATGGATAGTTACAAAGGGTTGTAAAAGTTTATTGATTTTCCTACAGATTAAGTAAGCTAAAAATATCATCATCATTTACCTAACAGTTGATCAGCAACTTGTGAAGACTCCCCCCCATATTTCCTAGCTTAAACAGGATTTTCATGATGGGTTTTAGGAGGTTCATCCATGTTATGTTCCACCTGAGCCAGTGCTTCTACAATAATAGGGTTGACATCAATGTCTACACTCCTTTCAAGCATTGTTGGTTCCGCAGTTTCTTTAGATGGAACTGAAAATTTTTAACCAAATAGGGATAGTATAGTAATCATGAGATGATTAAAAGGTCAAATGATGAATATCACATCTAGTTGATTCTATAACTAGATCTCAAAACTCTTCTAAATCACATGGTAATTTCACATGTTCTAAAATTTCATCAAAGGAAATGCCACGTTTCATCATTTTATCCAATAATGTCCCAAATCCTATGTTATTCTCACTAGTTGGATCACTCGGCATGTATTCTTTGTGACTTTCAAATGGAAATATCTGAACCCGAATAACATCTTTATAGAGAGTTGTGGGGTTAGCTGCAGTGGTTGCCAAATGTTTTGGTGCATGTGTTGAACCTAAAACACCATAGAATAGAATTTAGTTGTTGTATCATATGATGTTCTTTGAATTATTTATAATTTACCAGAAGTATTTTCTATCTTGGCCTCAAAAAAACGAGCGGTGATGGAAACAAACAGTGACTCATCTTCTCTGAGAATTTCATCAGGAAAATCTGTTTGAGTAGGAACTTGTGGCTGTTATCTAACACCCTCAGTTGTAATCCGAGGATGGTAAATCCTTTCCCTTAAAGGGGAAACATATTAAGCCCCTACAATCCCTAGATGTTTGAGCACTTTTTCATAAGTTAAGATTCATGACTACCAGAAAGACATACCATTACTAATAAAACATTTTACAGTGGTTTCCTTTCTTCGATGCTTTTGCATCATGGCCTTTTCGGTGGACTGACATCATCATCTTTAAAAACATGTATCTAAGAAAACAATTCCCTTTCAAACTCTTCATCCATGGCTTCCTAGCATAGAGATACTCTTCCCGGATCATGAGGAGATTTAGTGGATCCAAGATCGGTGGCACCAGGGCTATACCACTGGGAAGGGATTTCATCGGTTCTTTCCATTACAAGCTGCAGGATGAATAAGATTATTTCCTTAAATAAACAATCTTCGATTAAATTAATATTTAAAAGTAAATATAAATAAGAGAAAAATGAAGGCTTACATTTTCAAGAGCCACATAATCATGCCACGCTTTATCTAATTATTTACCAATCCACTCAGTGGTACCACGGTCCATCATTTCCTTCATGTATTTGGTGACAAGAAATGACTTATCAGTGGCATATATGAGGGTTTCAAGCTCTTTTATGTAAACCCTCACTTTATTGGGGTTGTCCTCATAACAGATGTCAGTGGAAGCCCAGATATTCCCCACTCTAGGGATATGAAACCCTTCGCATAAGTCTATCCAGGTGGTTTCAACATCAAAATATAAACTCTGCCATGTCCGGATAACTTCTGGTCATAAATATTCAGAATGTGCAATAGAAGGATGTGGGGAGGGTCCAAAAATCTGGGACATCAACATCTTCCCAGTTCATGCAATCACATATAACGAATAATACAATGAAACTTATTGCACTGTAAAATAATGTCGAATAAATTTCCTCACTGATATAACTCACCATGTGTCGATGGAGTAGGTCTCTTGATCTAGATGGTGTATTATATTTGGCACGAGGTCTCTTTGACGCATTTCGTGCCTCATCATCCCCGTCATGGGAATCCGGTGAATCAGCCCTAAGTGAGGAACTAGTTGAATCATCTCCAAGTGAGGAAGAATCAATATCGAAATGAAAATATTCTTTCCTAATAGTTCTCTTATTTTTCCCCACCTGAGGGACCAGATGATTCAGTATCCCTTCAGTGTATAATGCTACTCAGGTCTTGGCATACCATGTAGTCAATTTAAATGCCACTCCAACCGCTGATAGATCAATTATTGCCCCAGCCTTCTCCATAGATATCAACAACCATAGTTGACGAGCAACCATCAGATACTATAATAACCTGACATGCACCAGAGGGGGTACAATAATTTGATGTAGAAATTTTAAATGACGTGTTAATCTGTATGGAGCAGAGGCCTCACATATAATTTTTCTGTTAATCCTTGTTTATAGTGTACAATCTTTACATGCCAGCATGTATACCCTTAACTCCAGACTGGATGTTCTATCATTAAAAAATCACTCTGTTGGAGGATTTACATAAGGAAAGAAGAGAAACTCCTTGAACATGATCTTCCTTATTTTGAAATACTATTCATAGATCTATAAGGGAGAAATTTTATAAAAGATCTGAATAGACGACCGAAAAGAACTTCCAGGAACCTTTACCCCTCTTTGTACAGCTTATGACATAAAGTGAGTGGTGGTCCATCCCCCTAAAACACAGAATGGTCCAACTATTCATAGAGAATACATACCCATATAAACATGATGTATGATCCTATGAATCATTGCCAAAACTGGGGTGGCCAACCCAACCATCTTCATTTCATCCAGCTTGGCTGCAA
This sequence comes from Viscum album, assembly GCA_963277665.1. Taxonomy (NCBI): domain Eukaryota; kingdom Viridiplantae; phylum Streptophyta; class Magnoliopsida; order Santalales; family Viscaceae; genus Viscum; species Viscum album. The sequence goes on from OY728156.1 coordinate 1,842,046,693, forward strand.
CGACAACGGTCCACGGCCTCACGCCTCCTTTCGAATCCTGAACTGGTAAAAGGTAAACACTGTGCCACAAAGCCAAAAAGCATGTCATATAGATCTTGGATGGAATTTTACGGTTCAGTTCATTCCACAACATATCAAACTCTCCTGCTTCCAAAATTGGCCAAAATATTCCCAGAGCGCCCCTCTTTGAATCTATAGGGAAACTAGTATGACGATTGAAGGAAGGTCCGTCCTCATTATTCTTAAAAAGAAACATGTCCATACACTCCTATTGATGGATATATTTTTTTGGAGTGGGTTTTCATGGTGTTGGTATTCTTATTCTTGTGGAAAATTTTCATTAACTCTCGAGCCAAAGATGGAGTCTTCTATGAATCATTTCCAGGTCACCATGCAGGGGATAAATTCATCATACATATATCCTAAAATTGGATCCCCTGTAATCTTATAGAAATATCAGAAACTGATGCCTAATTCTACATGAGTTAGATGGAAATAATTCATTTCCAGTCTCCAACAACTAATTAACTCCAGCACAAATTTTTCATTTCTGTAGACATATGTCTACTCACCCCAGATGACTTCATATATTTCATCTTCTTTCAGATCATCAACAAACTCTGCATAGGTTTTCCGCACACAATATTCCCACATCCATGTCAGTATCACACCTCCTCCAAGAAAGAAATACCAACTCTTTTTTCATCACTTAGATTGGTCCATATGATAATTTAAGAAAATAGTGGGATAGAAATGCTGCTGTTGCACAGACATGTGAGGTTTCAGATCTTGAGCACATGGGATATGATGTATTATGAATTCCTTCTCCACTATTCTAGTTTTAGAAAATGATCCTGCAATTGAGACATTTTCCGAAGAGAAATTGTTGTATATATGAAACCAAGAATGAGGAATATAATTCATTGACTATGGAACGTTGAATCCTTGCAGATTACCATGTCCATATAAAGGCATGTAGATGCTCTTTGGGAAATTGGAATGATATTTCATCAAGTATATATCCAAATACAAGAGAGTTCTGTCACAAAAATCATAATAATCATTGTTGACCATGTTCATCATGTCATTTATTATCTTACTAGCCAACTCATCTGCAGATCCAATTCTTCTGGGACCCATTGAATCTCCACAATGATCAAACAGATGAACCATAAGTATGTTTGGTTTGTGAAATCTTATTGAAGGAAATAAAAAAATGGAAAATTTATTAAGGCCCATAATTCCCAACATGGAATGAAGGTCGATCGGGTCACACATGTTTTGATTCCCTAGTCATGACGTGAAAACCAAATACCCTTGGCAGAAGCACGACAAAAATCTAGAAGATCAATGACTTGAAACCGAAGCACCTGTTTGACAAGAGATTGAGTTTCAGGAAGTTTAATGAGTTCGTGATGGAGTGAGCCTATATCTTAGGCAATACATACCACCTTCACTCCATATATGCATGCCCCAGCATCTGTGCACTGAAGAAGCAATCCATAGACCCTTGGTTCTCCGGCTTTATCTCAGAGCCGGATCCTCTTTCCTTTTTAGAGCCAACTCTGAGGGGGCGACTTTTGTTGATTCTTTTTTCTATCACAGAGTTCAACGAATGTAAAAGTGGAATAACTTAAGCCCAAATAGGTTAAACCTTTGAAAAACATCAAAAATTAACAAAGGTATGGACTAGTAAATCATTTGAATGGTGTCACCCATGTTTCATGTATGATGCACAAGTCCCTTTCGCGCTACCTATGTGTTGCGTAAGTAACTTGCACGACCTATCTCTTCATTCTCCCAAGGTGCCCAGTTGCCTATAAATATCCTCTGGGGCCCCCCATTTCAATGGATGAATTTTCCAAAACTCATTGTAATGATCTGGTCGCCCAAGTCTTCAACTTAACTCTTCTGAAACCATCTAAGGTACCTTTTTACCAAGAATGGAAGACTTGAAGGAGTAGGATAAGGCCAATGTGTTTAAGATGCATCAACACATGTGTGCCAAAGTGTCCAGACCTCATTAAAAGTGGAAACACTTACACACTTACCTACCCTTGTAATGAAACTTACGCGCCTCCCTTTAAGAATCATCTTAGGATAATAAAAAATTCTCGAGTTAAGTCTTGTCTAAGTATTCCCCTATAGATTCTTCATCGCCCAGCTGAACCCATGATGCAAAAGTACACTTTTGTGTCCATGACTTGTGTGCTAAATGATATGTGTGGCCATACTAGTGTGCCAACATTATTAGTGCGCTTCTCTCCCATTCACTTCTCCTCTTCATGATATTATCCCTCGAACACCTTTTCAAATCCATCTTTTTCATGGTTTCTTTGTTAGATTCCTTATCTGATATGAATTCTATGAGAACCTCCCCCAAAAACTCATGATATAAAAGCTTTATGTCACCAAAATTAGAGGTTTCCTATATAGCCTCATCCTTTAAGATGAGAATATATTTTGATTTGTTGTCTCCTCTCAGGAGTAAGCCCCATGTGACAAGTCCTGTTATCCTGGGCCTCCTTCTCAAGAGTAAGCCCCAGTCATAGTTTCCTTAAACATTGGGAATCCTCATCAGGAGTAAGACCCAATATTAATTTCATTGGATTTTGGATTCCTTTCAGGAATAAAAACCAATCATAAGTCCCTATTAATTTGGGATTCCTTTTCAGGAGTATGCACCGGGTTAAAACTCCAAATCTCCATTATGTACAAATACGTTTATGGACCCTGCTCTTGGGCTTCTTTCCCAAGTGCTAGTCATCATCTACTTGGGTTGTCACACATATCTAATCCCCACATCATTTTCATAACTATATCTTTTGTGGCACCATCGTCATGTTTTCTGATACCTCTTGTTTCTCACATCGAGCATGACTCACATGAACTTAGAGTGTAAAAATAATAATGATATCTCCTTTTGGGCCATTATCCATGCATAAACCACATATTACTTTACCCGAACTATGTATACATTGATCTAAGCATTAAAATTTTAGTACGTAGGAATCCTTTATAAGGTTCAATCCCATCATTCATTATTTTTTTTATGTCCCATATGATGTTAAAATATATCCTTATTATCAAACTATGTGGGTTCGAATTCCTTTTAAACAAGGAATTGTAGGTAGCCCATCTGTGGGTACAATCCTAACTCTAGAATAATCCAGCTCTTTCATTTTGACACTAAAACTCATGTTCCCCACTGAGTAGCTTTAAACCCAGTATGATTATATAAATTACCAAGATATTTATATATACTGTATTTAATAATACCATTGACTAAGAATCTATAATACATACAGATGATTATCCATTAACGAAGAACCTCAAATACATATAAATGATTCCTTAAATCCAATACATATAATTTATTGATTGTAAAATTTAAATGAAAAATATTTTTCATACATGGTGAATGAATAAGAATTCATTAACATTACATAAATCTATAAAAGAGTTCTAGAGTAAGTAATAATTCCCACCAAAATGGTGTGATAAGCCTGACCTTCCATCCTCCGAACGAATGAAAATTATTTAGTTTTTTTGAAATCCTGTTGAAGGAAAATAAAGGAAAAGTAATTAAGGCGTGAAAGTCCCAACATGGTGCGCAAGTCAATCTGGTCGTGCATGTTTTGTCTCCCTAGGAATGACGCGCAAGTCAAATACCTTCTGAAGAAGTGCGAAAAAAATCTAGACGACTGAAGAACAAAAACAGAAGCACCTGTGTGATGAGAACTCAAGTTTCCTGATGTTGAATGAGTTCATGTGGGAGTGAGCCTGTATATATAAGTTTTCCAGACCACCTGTGCACCATACATGCATTCCCCAGCATCTGCACACTGAACATGTGCACCACAGACCCTTGGTTCTCCAGAGATACCTCAGAGCCATATCCTCTTTCTGTTATGGATCCAACTCTGAGGGTGGACTTTTGTTGATTCTCTTTTCCATCACAGAGTCCAACAAATGGAAAAGGGGAATACCGTAAGAACAAAGAGGTTAACCCTTTGAATAACATAAAAAGTTGAAAAAGGCAAGGACTATGAACCCATTTGGAGTGAGTCTCATAAGTTTTATTAATGCCACGAGGGTCACTTGCGATCCACCTATGGGTCACACAAGTCACTTGCGAGCCCTATCTTTTATTTCACCAAGGAGCTGAGTGACCATAGATAGCCCATGTGGGACACCCATTTCAAAGGACTAATTTTACAAAACTCAGATTCAAGCTCTTGTCACCCAAGTATTCAACATAACTCTACCAGAAGCTTCTAAGGTAACTTGTTACCTAGAATGGAAGAATTGAAGGAGTAGGATATGTCATAAGTGTTTAGGATTCATCAACACTTGCACTATTAAGTGTCTTATCTTCCTTATATGTGGAAACCCTTACACAGTTCCCTACCTTTTCAATGATACTTGTGCGCCTCCCTTTTGGAAACATCTTAAGATAATACTACAGGATTGATTTAAGTCTTTCCCAATTATTACCCTATAGATTCTTTGCCACCCAGGTGAACCCATTCCACGCAAGTACACTTGCATGGCCAAGACTAGCGCGCCAAATGATTTGTGCGGTCATACGTGTGTGCCATATTTATTTCTATTCCTCTCTTTCGTGCTCCTCTCCCCTTCAAGATATTATCCCTCAAACACCATTTCAAATCCATTTAGGGCATGGTTCTTTTATTAGCTTCTAAATATGAATGGAATTCTGTGAGAACCTCTCCCAAGAAATCGAGACCTAAAAGGTTTATGTCACTAGGGATAGTGAATTACTATATTTCCTCATCCTTTATGATGATAATATCTTTTGATTTTGGGAATCCTTCTCAAGAGTAAGCCACTAGTTACAAGTCCCCTTAACATAGGCCTCCTTCTCAACAGTAATCCCCAGTCATAGTTTCTCTAAACATTGGCCATCCTCCTTAGGATTAATCGCAAATCCTAATTTCTTTTGATTTTGGCATCCTTCTCATGAATAAAACCCAATTACAAGTCCCTCTTGATTTTGGATTCATTTTTATGAGTAACCCCCAGATTAAACTCTAAATCCCAATAAAGTACAAATACCTTTATGGACCCTTGTCTTGGGATTCTTTCTTATGTCCTGGTCTTCATCTACTTTGGTCATCGTACATAGATAAGCCCCTCATAATTTCTCATAATAATGTATTTTGTGGAACCATCATCATATTTATTGATAAATTTTATTTCTCACTCCGAGCATGCCTCACGCGAGCTTAGAGTGTAAAAATATTCAGGACATCTCTTTTTGGGCCATTAACCATGCATAAACCCCATATTTCTTTACTCAATCTATGTGGACTTTGATCTTTGTCTTACAAGTATATTACATAAGAATCTTTTATAAGGTTCAAGATCATATTTCACTAATTCTTTTCTATCCCATATGTCATTAGAAAATATCGTTCTAATCGAACTATGTGGTTTCTGATTCCTTTTTAACAAGGATAAATAGGTAGCCCATCCATGGGTATGACCCCAACTATGAAAGAATCCATGTCAGTCTGAGTGACACTAAACTTAAATTTCCCCATAGAGAGGATTTAAAACTAGTATGGTTATCATAATGATAAAGATATTTCTATATAATGTATTGAAGAATACCATTGAATAAGAATCTCTAATACATACAGATGATTCTCCATCAATGAAGAACCTCAAATTCATATAATAGATTCTCTAAATCCAATACATATCTATCATTGATAGCTAAATCTAATGGAAACTCATTTTCATACATAGGTAATTCATAAGGATTCATGAACATAACGTAATACTATAAGAGAGTCCTGGAGTAGGTAATAATTCCCCCCAAAAAGGACTGTTGAGCCTGACCTCCCATACTCTCGACCAATGAAAATTTTTAAGCCTCATCGGTCCATAACTAATGAGAAACTACCTTTTGAATGTAGGTCTAAATAGATATAGAACCATTGGATGTTTTTGGTTCTATGAATAAACCCATTCAAAACCCATTGGAAAGTTTGAACCTTAAATATACTAGGTCAAACCCATTCCCAGAAGATAATGTACGACACAAAAAATAATTTGAAATAAGACATTATATTAGATTGTATATTTGAGACGCAATAATGAATATAGTTGATAAATGAAATTTATTTCATCAAATATCTCAATGTACCCACAACCATGAATATAAGTTAATATTAATATAGTATACCTTTATAATATAGAATTTATATTAAAGGGTATGAGTATGGATAATATAATTATGAAAATTATATCATTTATACATATCAAAAATAAAATAAATTGTAATTTATTTATTACGAAATAATATAATAATCATATAAAGGAAAATAAGTGTTTTTAGAAAAAATTATATTTTTTAGAGGCGATTTGGGAAGACATTTAACAAATACATTAAAATTAATTATAATCATCTTTAAAAAATATATTTTAAAAAAGTGAAATAATTTTTCATTTCCAAATATTTAAATTATTATAGGGTAAATTATAATGATTTTTTGGTAAAAAAAATTCAGTGATATGTGATAATGTAATGTTTTTTAATAAAAATGTTATTTCCTTTTAATTAATAATATTATTTAGAAATATTTTTATATTATAATATGATTCGAAGTTACAAAATTATATATTATTCATAATTAATCAACATAACTAGTTTCCAAAAAATATATAATTTTTTTAGTATAAATTTATTTTTTTGTTTAGAAATAGGATTATTTCGGAGAATTTTTTATCGGTGTACTGTTTCTCCATTTTATATAATTTAAACAATATGAAATAAGGATTAATTTAAATAAAATTCATATTATATATATGGTAACATTAATTCATATAATGATTCTTACTGGTCATGGAAAAAATATTAAATCATATATTTTTAATGAAAAACTAAATTTTTGAAAAATTAAATATTCTTCACGTCTCCGAATTTAATTTTAAATTATTAGTTTTCACTTATGGAATTTAATCTAGAAAATGAATTTATTATTATGAATCAAAATAATTTATGTTATCTAATATGATCAACACTATTTTTTCATAATTAATTCCTAAAAAAAGTCATCATATTTTAAGTGGTAAAGGAAAAAAATTATCTTAGGTGAAACTAGAATGATAAGGGTTAAAATGAAATAAATAATTTTCTAAAATATATATTATCTGAATATTGTGCTCTTATAATGTATAATAATCTTATATTTTTCATTTTGGATACTTGTGTCATCAGGTGAATGTGTGTTTCAAATATTATTCTCACACGATACTAGTGTGCCACTAGCCTTACTGGAAGAAGCATACCCCTATCTTCTCTTATTCACACCATAATACCATCTTTAGTCACATTATATCCAAAATAAGGTACATAATTACCTAAACACGTATTACATTCCATTTTATTAGTAAAAATATATCATTTTAAAGCTTTTGGATCTGCTAAAAGAATGTTAATGGACGAAGTTGTAACGTGCCTAACCAGGAATTTTAATTTTGTTTCTTATTCCACCCCTTTAATATATTTTCATACATTGATGATATAATAACAAAATTTTACCCCAGAAAAATAGATATTGTTATGATAATTTAATCACAAAATTCTATATCATATTCCTTCAAATGTGTATCAAGGTCATCATTCATGTTTACAGAGGACTACAACCTCATGAGTCAGTGCAATTCATTTTTTCAAATCAAATTTATAGGATTTTTATAAAGTTGTATTAAAACTATATTTAGTTTAGTTGTAATATAATTAGACGTGATGAATTCATTTATAAGATATAACACCTTAAATTCCATTCTTGGGTGCATACAATAACATTTCAGATATTTACAACTATCAATTACCTTATGATGCGATGTCATTTGGTTTTTACAAATGCTTTACACGATGTGTGATAATGATATTTTTGGTTAATATATGTGTTATAAATATAATTTTAATGATATTTATGACATATTTTTTTCTAAAAATATAGCGTTTCATTTTATCATTCCATTCCACTCACTAAAATAAAATTATAACATCATTCATGGCTATGTGTGGACTCCTGCCTCCTGGAAGAGATGTCAGTATTTTTTAATCCCCAAATCACATGGATTATAAATATTTGTACTTTTAATTAAATAATTGGATATTTATGTTTTTATTGTATATATATATATATTATAACACTAAACTTTCTTCCAAAATTATTTTTGAAATGTTCAAATTTTACTAATGTGTACATACAGCCTACCACCCCCATGATATTAATAGCATTCATTAATCATAACCATTATTCGTGGTTGATTTTAAAATTATTGTTTGAATATATAAATGATGATTATTTTATGAATATGAATCTAGATATTTTGAAAATATTATATTTTAAAACATGGACAACACATAAAAAGATTTTTTGAAATAATTAATAGAGAATCATCAAAACACATGATGAAGACTAAACTGAATATTATATTAAATAAGTAAAGAAAAAATATAAACTAAATTATATAATAATAAGTATTTAGAGATTTAATGTTTACATATTATATCAAACAATTTATATAATCAATCTTTTTGTAGATAATGTGATAAATGGAACATTATGTCTCAAGCAATGGGACTTCATCTCAATTTTCCATCATTATAGCATATTTTAATAGTATACAAAAAATTTATGTCATAATATATATATAATTAACCTTTTATATGGAATATAACAAATAAATAAAATATAATTCTATTTTAATTATAAATATTTATTATTTCAACCAAGGAGATTTCAATAGATTGATACCAATGGGTAGATGATTTACAAACTCGGCATTTTTCAATGGGTTATACTACTACTTCATTTTATATGATATTATATGATTATGTGTGTAATGAAATTTTATTATAATTTTTTATTTCAATTTTTAATAGTGCATTTACATTAAATATACATAATTTATTCATTGATTATAAAATTATATGTTATGTCATTTTTAATGGTTAATCATCTCAAATTATATTTCATTAAGCCGTAAGTTTATTATATGCCTCAATATTCACAAGTGAGTTATAAAAATTCAGTACAACATGTTATATCATGAATATATATATTATGGTAGTTTTAATTTTTTTATTTTATGCTATTATTTCATTGGGATCATGATTGATGTGTTTCCAATGTCGAAGACGTTTAATATTAGATATTTTTTTCATTCCGTCTTACATATGTTGAATGATCTTTTAGGGGAAATAATATGATAATATTTTTTTAAAACACATATATTTTCTAATATTTTTTTATGAAATGTTTCTTCACATTTTTAACAACTATTTCATTCATTATTTATTAAATAAATTTCATAAAAGTCAATTTTATATTATATTTATATTTTATCATCAACAATATTAAGAATTATTCTCATCCATATAAATTTTTTTCTGAAATGTTTTATAAATAATCTATTATAGAAATAAATTAATTACTATATATATTTTTCATGGTAATTGTACTTATATAATAATTTTAAATGAGGTAATATCTTAATATATTACTAAGGATTTACTAATGACTACCCATCATAAGATATTTTAAAAATATTTTTTATTTTCTACATTTACAACATAAAGAATATTTTCATATTCTCATGATGATTATATTAATTTTATATTCAATTAATCTTTTAAAATGTGATTTTCAATAACATAGAATTTACTATATTTAGTAAAAAATATATAAAAAAATTTTCCATGGGAAATGTGTCTTTTTTCCATGAATACTTTTAAATATATTTTAATGGTATTTCTATTGATAAATGAAAAAACCATTGTTAGTATGTACATTACACTATAGAAATATTGAATTAACACCTTAATTGTTATTTCATTGGATATATTATGTGATTAATATTTTACCTACTTTTTTCCAGTTGTGACTAATTCAATGAAATAATAATAATTATTGTTATATTGAAAAAGAAATGGCCCTATTGCCTTATTCATTAATGACGAAGGTACATTATTTATGATCACAGGTAATCCCTATAATTCTTATATGATTGATACAATCAGATAGTGCTATGTGATATTGATATATATTATATGAATTGTGTTCCCATATAACAATGGGTGAGCCCGATTTAGCATATACTATGTATGCACCCAAATTGCACTATGTGAGCATGATATAACCAATATAATTTAGGAACACAAATATAACGTACTGATACTGATTCATATTATATGATGGGTGTGACCATATCAAAAATGAATGCATTTGGTAGTGTTTCTATTCAAAGGAAATAAAGAGGGGTTTACCAGAGGATTTCTCTTATTAATTTAACAACACATGAGTAATTTATGACACGAGATTAAAGTGGGTCATGATGATGATTTTCCTCAATACCAAGATATTTTACATAATATTTTTTGGGGGTATTATATTTTTTCATTTGTCATGAATAACATCACTTGGATCATGATTATAGATTCCCATGACTCTTTATATTTTTAATGATTTATTCATTCCTTCAGGATTGATGATCCTAAGATTAATGGATATAAATATTCTTATGTTATGCCCCTTAAATTTGAATATTTCTTAATACCTTTTTTTATTTCTTATCCATGCTGTTGAAATTCAATTGTAAATTGTTGTGTTTACTCTTACTGATTATTTGAATTAATTAATTTTATTTTTTATTTTCCCCATGTTTGTAGAATGATTTTTAATGATTTTTTATAGAATGGATTAAAATGTGAAGTTATTTTTAAGATATATTGAATAATTAAAATTCAATATGAAAATATTTTCATAGTGGGAGATGATATTGATCTTTATGAATTTTTTTTTGTAAATCTAGTTTTATCAATGTATGTATTAATTATCAAGAAATGTATTCCTAAAATGTAATTAGGTATGTAAGTGATTTTTTTTTTCCTTTTTATGTTTAATGTTTTTGAAAGAAATAATGGAATCAGCTCCATCTGTATTAATGCATGAAATGTAAAGATAATTTTTTATCACTAGATTCAAGTGTGTGGGTTCATTGAAAATATATTCTAACTTAGAAGAATAATCTCTTAGAAAAACCCATCAACATCATAAATCCCTGTTAGTGTAATGAATGATCCCCATTGGAACCCTCTAGTCCATAACCCTTTCCCAATCACCTCCTATATACATTCCATTCAATTATAACATTTTCCATGTAATATTCTTCCATACTGAGATGTTTTTATCTTAGGTAACATAATATTTATTCCATCAAATAATTCAGTACTTATTATATAATATGGACACATTGATCCTAAATTTTATATCCATTTTACAAAATTTTCAAATGATTTTAAAAATATTTTTTATATAAAATCATGTAATCTATTCCAAAATCTATTTTTCGTAAATATTAACTCGTTTAAAAAAATTTAATATATTAGATTATAAAATATAATAAATATTTTAAATTGAATATTAAAATATTAGATTTTATATTTTCTGAATAATAGATTTTTAATGTTTTCTAAGACATACTTATATAGTAATAATAGCATAAAAGGTATAATAACAATATATTCCACTATTAACAAAAAATTAATTTTGTTAATTAATATAAAGAAATCATTCTAAACCAATTTTTAAATTTTAAACCCAATAATTATTATCATAGATAATTATTGTTATAAATTTGAGAAATGTATTTTCAAATTAAAATAAAAAATGAACTGCAAAATTATTTACTAAAATATATTGTAATAAAAATTACATTTTTTCATTACTATATCATATCAATTTAATATTTAAATGATTATAATACATTTCTATAAGAATAATGATGTATTAAATGTTTTTAGATTAATATATTACAATAAAAAATATAATATTTTTAAAAAGTTGGCTTTGGAGATAATTATTACTTTTATATTAAATATTATATGAAATATACAATAAAATTTAATTATTTATATTAAAAAATTAAATAATTCTAATCAAATTCTAATAAAATAACAATTTTAATAATATATATAAATCATGTCATACATTAATAATAATATAATTAATATTTATATGCTACACTAAAATATATATAATTTAAATAATTTTATAACATATTTTTATTTTATTGGGGGAAATATTATTTCATATTTACTACATATCAAAAAACAACTTTTGTATACACATTTAAAAAATGTGAAATAAATATATTTTCAATGACCATATTCGCGACGACCACATTTTCAATTCCCATATTTTCAATTACTGGGTTTCATTTATATAAATATATTACTTTTTAAAAAATATACTATTCAAATTTGAATTTATATTGTTTTAAATTTAAATACCCTAACGTGAATTTCCCTTTTAAATTATTATTTTTCATTTTAATTTATTATATTTGTCTGGTCAAATTTCATTTTATTCTATATGATATTCATGTTATAATGATGTTAATTTGCTGTATTTATTTTTCTATTTTTTATTTTCTTCATTTTAAACGATGTTATCATCCATGATGTTTAAAACAATATTTTATGATCATTTATTAGAACATTTTACTATTAATGATTTATGTGTTTTTGTCTTAATTTTTATATGTCCCGACTCGTCTCCTAATTAATTTCATTTCCACATGAAGAATAGAATAGATTAATTTATTATTATAGTCATACATTTTATTGAAGCAATATAATTCCTAAAAACAAAAAATTCAAAAACCCTACCAAAAAATTAATTAAATACAATCAATTTTATTGGTCACATACCTACTTAAATATATAATTGAAAACAAATTATAGATATAAAGAATGGTATAATTTCTTGAGAGATATAATCCTTATAATGATATGAAATATATATATTTCAAAATCATCAGAACTAATAAAAATGCATTTAATACTGATATAATTATACATTATAAATGCTAAAAAAATGAATACTACCAAAGAATAATTAAAATCCCAATGCATTTATTAGTGCTTGAAAAAGTGCTTATAGATGACAACATTTATTAGAGATTATATTTTTTACTCAAAAAGATTCTTATTGCAGTGTGTTATAATAGCACATTTTAGAACCCAAAATAGGGCATACTACTATGTGATATATCAGCATATTGCAGCACTACAAAAACACTAAAAATTTGAAAAATAAGGTAAACATACATTATTTAAATGGAATAAAATATACATTACTAATAAAAAAAATTAATATTATAGAGGAAATTAATAAATATTTATAATAGAACAAAACACCCTACCCACTAAAAACACACCTTTATAAGAAAAAAATATTATATCAGAAATAACAAAAACCAATTAATTAAACAAAAAGTGTTAATATCGAACTAAATATTGATTCATATTAGAGAAATTTTTTATAAGATTTAGTTGCGGTTCATTCATTTACATCACCTTTTTTTTATTCGTATTCAATAATTTTCTATGTAAAATTTATATTATTTTTTATATAATAAAATTTATACGTAAAATTATTAATGATTTGTAGATAGAATGGTAATGAAAAAATATTGTCTTATTTTCTCAGGTTTAGTGATGTGAGGTACATTTGAAACTAAAATGACACTTATATATTGAAAATATGATATTAGAGACATACTGGTCACACCATGCATCATGTTAACACGTGGATTACTCATACACATCTAATATGACTAATGGATAATATTCATAATGTATCTCCACCATCTAAATTATTTTTCATGATTTTGAGTGTATCAATTTTATTTTTTTACTAAAATTTCATTTTAAACAGCAAACAAAAACTTTGAGTTATACTCATGACATAATATTTTTGTTTGATATGATAAGAATTCCTACATGTCAGAAATTACTTATGAATAATTTTCCTAAATAATTAATTAAGTAAAATTGTGTTTGCATTTCCTTAAGTGAGTTAATCTTTTTCAACATAAATATTAGTTTAAACTAATGACATACACTATGAGTTATATTATGAACATATTTAATCTTATTATGTTTCACATGATTCATACAAATCATGAATTACATATGGATCATTTTTATTGTGTATAAAATAAATATGAATGTGTTTTATCAGTTTCGAGTATGTCGCTTTTCTCTTTTACTATAATGATTGTCAATTTTAAATAAAAAGATGCAGTAGGAGTCATACTACTCATAATGTTCATCATTTTTTTCTGTGGATTATTTATAAATTTCCCAAATGACAAATGGATCATATTCCTAATGTTTCAAGTCATTCTGAAATTTTTTCTTCATTTTTAGTAAATATTATTATTGATAAAATTCCTTTCTAAACTATAAACACACTCAATGAGTCAAACTCATCACATATTTTGTCATATTTTTATAAGATCAATTAATACACATTAATAAAGACCAAAAAATAATTTTCCATCACTATTAAGATAATATAAGAATATTTTCATATTTTTTGTGCTTAAAACTTTTTATCTAAAAAATTCAGTTTTAAACTTCTAAAAAAAAATTTGGTTCACTCATGGCACAACATATATCATATTGAGGTTATAATGATTCATATAGATCAAAAACTACTTTTGGATCATTTTATGAATGTGTCAAAACATTAAAAACGTGTTTTCTCAATATTGAGTATATTAGTTGTATTTTATAGTAAATTTCGGTGAATTTTATATACAAGTACTCACATGGAGTCATATCAGCCATATTTCACATCCTATGGATGTGTGTATGATTACTACATATTCCAATTTAATTATGGATCAATTTCTGAATGTATCAAAAACCTGAATGATTTTTATCAGTATTGTGTATGTTATATTTTTTTTCTAATATTTCATTTCAAACAGTAAACACACACTTTGATTCACCTTGGTCACATCATGTGCATTTTTTTGTTATAATAATTTAGACAAGTCAAATATGACTGAAGAATATTTTTCCTAAATTATCAAAACAATCTAAGTCAATTTTCATAGTTCTCTATGGGTGACACTTTTTAAACTATAAAATTAATATTAATATGATAAAAGACTAATTGATACTTTCATGGGACATAATTTAATGACATAAACATAACCATCACATAATATTAAGTTTTAATCAATAATACAATTTTATTAACATTGAGGATCTTATCAGGAATACAGTTTTTGATAATTATGTTATAATTTGGAAATAACATCCCACATTTATACAATGTGGATATTAATAAAACAAATATCCATTTTTTCAATAATATGTATCTTTTAAAAAAATCATGATTTCATTTTTATGAATAATCATTACAACATCCAAAATGTCTTCCAAAATTCTCTAAAAAACCTTTACGCCCTATGAAACAAAATTAAAAGATTGGATGATAAAACAATTAGTAAGGGGAAAATGAATGAAAGATATTTTTAGTTAATAAATACTTATAATCCCAAGAAAATATTTTCTTAACGATATAATCATCACTAATAATACATTAAATCATTATATTAACACATGGAATCATAGGTTTCCTGTAAAACAGAACATAAAACATAAATCATGATGGTAACTTCTTCCATCTTTTCTATATCACTATTATAGATACTATATATCTCAAAAATGAATAGGTTTTAACCATTATACTTACATTTGGAATAACCATCACTGTATATAAAATTAATCTCATAGGGGAAACCGTCCTAGTTTACTCCATCCCATTATCCAATACATTAGATATCTATATCAGGATCACTCACACACATTTTATAATGTGACCACCAATATAATTTTATACCAATAACCATTACATAATAGTACGACAAAAATCATGTATAAATTAAAAATTTCTTATCCACTTTTAAATCACATTTCATTTTTTACATATCCATTCACTCATAAATAAAAAATCAATATTTGAAAATATAAATTAAAAAAAATAAAGTATCAATTAAAATGATATAGAGGCATCAATGTTATAAATACCATTTATTCATTATATGTAAAAAAATAAAATTTTGATTTATTAACAATTGGTGAATGAGTAACTTATAAAGAGTATTTAAAATAAATTCACTTACATTGAGTCAGATATGTCATAAATAATTTTTCACATATTAAAAAATATAAATTAGATATTAAATAAATTTAATTTCAACCTTCATATTTTTTATTAATCCGTTTATATCCACTATTATTATTTTATAAAAATTACATAATTTTTTATGTACATGTCAGACATTTTGATGATATTCATTACTTGAGTCCAAAATGACATTAATATGATATCAATTGTCGATTTTTTAATTAGTCTATCATCCAAAGACTTATATAAATGATGTAATAATAATTTGTGGTCATAATTTATAAATTTTAATCAAAAAATTATTTATTGTTAAGAAATATGATGTATGTTATGATCTTAGAGATAGTAGGTTGTATGTACGAATGAGTAACATTTTCATTTTTCAATGATCAAAAAAGAAAGAACGTAAATGTCATTTTTAATTCCAGAATAATCTTAATATACTTAATATCATATTAATAATTTATATACACATATATATATATATATGAATATATATAACATCTATGTGATGTGCTGATTAAAAATGGAACACGTCTCCCCGTAGATGTTATAGTTCACACAAAATCCCGAACGATTTTATCATTTTTTTATTAGGTGAATGGTAAGAACAATAATGATATATTATTTTTTAATAATGATAAATATTATAGTAATTTCATATATATAAATTAATTTCATAATTATAACAATTCATTAGATCGATTTATGGAAACAAGTTTATATTGCTTTCTGATTTGGTATTCTGCCGTACACATGAAAGGTTAATTATTTTCCAATTTTATGAATGTGGAGGTTGATTTTACTGATGATATTTAAAATAAAAAATTTTAATATATTGTAAATACTTGAATTTTTTGAACATGGTTGAATAATATTTTACCAATGTTGATGAAGAAATAAAATAGAAACATGTTATTGAAATAGTACATCATTATTGTATGATCTTTCTTTCGTACCACAATAATACCTCTAAGTGTGGTGTTATAACTAAAAAAGTGATTAAGAATATTGGGATGTATTTTAGGATAAGATTTTAGAATATCTTCTCAAATCCAAATATATTTTTTTGTATGAATAGGATTTGAGAATATCTACCCTTTTATAACAGTGGAGATGAGGAGTTTTTTAATATCAATAAATATTAAATTAGTATAAATAAATTTTATATTTAAAATGGATGAAATAAATTTTATTTAAAATTTAAGATTTTTATGCACAGAAATAAATTAATAATATGAAATTTAAGCATATTTTTACAATTTATTAATATTATATTTTGGATTTAACCTTTATTTAATACCCTTAATTGTTTCCCATATATCATGTAATTTATAAATTGAGGGTTAATATGGTTATAATAAAATGGAAAAATAACTAAAAATGGATAGTTTATGGAATTTAAATAATCATACCAATAATTTCAATAATGTTTAGTATTTTATAATTTTATACCATTTAATAAAATATTATTTATTTTTATATATCATTAAGGTTAATTTTAACACTATTCATTACCTATCTTTTTAAAAATATCACAAAAATTGTATAAACATTAAAAATTTATTCTAAAATATCACTAACATCATAAAAAAGTCAATTAAATTAATTTAGGACATTAATTATCTTAAATAATATTTATTTGAATATTTTTCATATGATTTATTTAATATTTCTATTAGTTAAAAAATTACTTCGTCGTCATTCTGTAAACCCTTAAGTTAGTTATTTTTAGTAAAAAAAAATATCAAAATTTTAAATAATACACACACGCCAATCATTTTTTTTCATTTTCAGAAACCGGTTAGAGGGAACCAGTACCCCAACCCGGTTTGAGGAAAACCGGAAACGTCACATACATTCCAGAGTCAAACCAGATTCAGCAGAATTCAAATCCAAAATTCAAACATAAACATGATTCAACAAACACCACGTGCCCCGCCTCGAGCCACGAGCCATAATCACCCGTCAGTCCTCGAGTCGCGCATTCGCCTCGAACTGCGCGACCAATCTTGTTGCTGGCCGGAAACGCCGGAATGACCATCGCTCATCACACGGCCTCACCGGTGAGAAACACTAGTGACAGACGAACCACCGTCCATGCCACCAACTTCATCACGCCCACCAGAGAAACAGCCGGGAACTGCATCAATAGGGACGAAGGTGAGCTTCACCAACATCCGACAACAACACCATCACCCGTGGTCAAGAGCGAACTGTCACAGAAGATGCCGATGCGCACCAAGAGGGGTACAGAGCACTCCGAAGAGTATGATGAACCGGTCATACACCCATAGATCCACCCAGGAGCACCATCATGCATAACCACTGTAGCCGATAGCCAACGACCATCGAGAGACATTACCATCCCTGGCCAGAAGCACCAGAGATAAACCAGAAAATAAAAATCCCACATTCAAAGAAACAAATCACAAACCATTATTTAACAAAATATTTATATTTAACTAACATAAAACCCCATAGATGAGATGAAACAATGTGCTTTTAAGTAAAAATGTCCAGAATACTGAAATTCTATTATAACCAAAGTCAATGTGAATTTGATTCCAATGAAATAAATTTGATTGGATAATATTAAATGTTTATAATTATATTTTAAAACCAATTTAGTAATATATTTTAAGAATATTAATTATTTAGGATAAAAGTATTATAGCAATTAAAATTCCTTATTTCTCACAATTCATTAAAACATAAAACATATAAAAAAAGACCAAAAATTTAAAAGTATAAATTTCGAAAATATTATCACAAATATGAATTTCATTATATAAAATATTTTTTATAAAATTTTCAAAAAATATATATAAAACAATTTCACCATCAAATGTCTACAAAACTAACTTTTTATAAAAATGCATCTTTTGTGAGTAAAAAATTGATTTGTTTGAATATCATGTATGTAAAACTCATTGAATTAATATAACATTTTTTATTAATAATTTTATTAAATTACATTAATATAATCCAATAATGTGTGTATTTATATTTAGAGGTATAAAATACACTTCTGGACATTTTAATTTTTTCTCCAAAAATCATTTTCTTTATTTTGAAAAGGATTTTTTTTCATTTAAATGTATTTTTAAAAATAATTAAATTTTTATACATGTTTATTCAAAATATTAAAATTTTAGTTAATAATAGTCATTCTATATTTTGAATGGCTTTTTTATAATGGTAATATTTAAATAACAACATTTATTTTCTTATTTTAGCTTTATGTGGCGTATTTTGTACACCATATAATAGTGTCTCTCAATTTATTAAACATGGGATGTTAAATTGTCCCACATTATATAAATAGAATCCGTGAAATATGAACTAGGTCTCAGTAACAAGGCTCTAACTATTCAAAGTACCTTTACTAAATTCTCACATCATAAAAATGATTAATAAAAATCAACTTTAAAATTATAAAAAGATATATGACGGTTACCTAAGACATTTATAGAGACATAAATAATTCTTAAATGGATAAATTTATATTTATCATTTAATGAATAAATAATAAAAATAAAATTTCTCAGTACAACAAAATACATTTCTTCAAAAATAATATTAATTTATATAATGTGAAATTACTTCAATATCCAAAATTCAACAATGACTCCCAAAGATAAATTTATATCATTCCACAAAAAAAACTATTTATAAAACACAACAAAATATTCTAAACTAATATTGAATCCCAATAAATTAGCATTCGATCACTCAATATTTATAGTTAAATATTACGAATTTTAAAAAAATAATATCAATTACAAATGTATTCTTATTTAAAAAGTTATTTCCTCTAAAAATATCATTGATTTTCTATCCCATTACATAAATTACTAAAATCACAATAAATCCACATAAAAATCCAATATTCATCAAAAATATATTTTAAACCTTAACCTTAATATAAAATCCCATAAATTTAATTTTCCTAATTCTTATAGGATTCCTAAAATAGTTTATTTATTTCCAAAGAATATTAATCACTTAACCAACAAATCAAATTAAAATCAGATTATTTAATATTCAGTGGAACATATGTTCTAAAAATAAACTCTACATTTATCATTTTTATATTTTAAATACATAAAAGAAATTTTATACTAACCATCACATCACATAATCCATTGATTGGTGACTCACCTTGATTCCCTATAGTTTTTAGATCAATTCTAATAGATTTTCTTTTGATTTGATAGGTTATAACATTGATAGTGGGTTGTCATTTTTATAAAGATACATTTATATAATAAATAAAAAATATTTTGTAAATGGGATAAACATCATTCAAAATAAATTTAATATCTTTTAACATCATATTTTTTTCATAAAATTCATTTAAAAATTTAATATCACAAAAATTCCAAAAAATATAGTATCACATAAACTTTAAATGATACCAATAACATTACTACATTTTCATCCATAATAAATGAATTATTAATCAAATATTATTTTTTATATCATAAAATATTAGTTTATAGATACCTCAAAAATTTATCCAAAACCAAATATTATGTCCTAAAATATCACGTAAATAACACTGTATAATATTTCTAAACATAATCACAACATATTTCTTTTAATATAAGAATGATATGGACTATGTAATTATGATTTATCAATTTCACATAGAAAATTATTATAACCATAAATCCTGATATCATTTTCTTAGCAAATGCAATTTCTTTCCTCTTAATCAGTCTTTAGATATTATAAATTTTCAGAATAGATATAGTGAAGTCTGAAGTTGTATTAACCTTAATGAATAACATAGTTGAGTCAATAACATGATATAAAATAAGATAAATAAAAATATCCATATATATTTTTGATAAATTAAAATGAGATTAATAGATACAATGGTATCTTATATGTAATTTGTATTCTCAAAAGACATTCAGGATCATTTGAAGATGTCATTCCCATGATAGTTGTGATCAAATAATTTCTATGTGATAATAATGTTAGATGGGATCCTTCTACTTCCCCCATAATAAAATTACATAATCTTTAGAATGATCAAAATTAAGATATGAAATGAATTATTTCATGTTAAAATAAATAAAATACCAATAGTGTTTCTATAATACATTAATCTTAAGATAGTTTATAACTATTTTGATTACCCTTCTATTTTAAAAATCAATACATATAATTAATGACCTCCAAATTTCATAACAGAATTCCAATGAATGGATTCTATGAAACTGATCTTATGAATAATCATAAAAATTTTAACCAATGATGATATTCATATCTCTTTATTAAAAACACAATTACTAATGTGTACAAAATCATCCGCTGAAGCCAACAATGAGGACTCGACCTTAAACATTAAATAATCATTCATTTTTCCAATAATTTACTTTCTATCACATTGAGATTCATTAGAAGTCTACTTTTTTGGATAATTAGATCAAAATTCATACATAACATTCCAAATACATATATTGGGGATAATTCTAAACATGTATCCATTTATACTATAATATAAAAACATTAAAATTAAATGTGATTTCTTTTTCATGACAAATAATCATAATGTTAAACATTACGTCTTATTTTATCTTAGTTATCCTTATATCCTATGAAAAAAATTTATACATGTTATGAGAACGAAAATATCAGAATGGTAAATAAAAATAATCAATGAATCTATTAGAATATGATTTCATATAAAGCCATGAAAACATTTTCACAATGTAATTATTTTCACCCCATAAAAAATCTCTTTAGATTAACCCATAAAAACATATTTTTCAGGTAAAACACAATAAATAACATATTTAATTATGGTAAAAGTTGGAATTATTTATACAAAACACAAACATTAACTTTATATCTCAAGGCTACATAGTTTGTAACATTCAATGGAATATTTAGAATAACCACTGTAGAATATTCCCATAATCTATTAAGACAAAACATATTGGGTAACTCCATATCATTACACAATGTATTGGAGATATATATGGACCTCACCCAACCACATTTTATCATAGAACAACATATACTAATAAATAATTCACAAGAGCTATAACATGATAAAAACCCAAAAATCCTGCTTATAATAAAAAAATCTGTATTAAAATTAAATTAAATTTTTAAAAACTCAAATACTCATAAATTAAAACAGAATATTTGAATATAAAATTTTAAATAATTAATGACAGAATTAAAAAATTATGGTAACCTAAATGTGATATATTTTTTAAATTCTATTTATGTTAAATTACATTCCAATAGACATTTGTAAAAATAGTTCAAATAGTATAACTAAAAAAGGTTTTTAAATTAATATCTTAAAGGTAGATTCTGAATTATATCATACAATTTTTCACATCCTAAAATAATAAATATAGGTTAATTATAATATTTATATATAACTTTTTAAAATTTTATTATTACTTATATATTAATTACTATAATTTTATATAAATTAATTAATTAATTTTGTTCATTACAGATGTTTTGATGATATTGAGAACAAGAGTCCAAAATGACATTGGTATGATGTTGATAGTAAAAGTGGAAATTACACCATCAAATCTAGAATAATTTTCATTATATAATAGTTATTTTTATAAATAAATTATATATTTAAATAAAACTGATAGTTATATTTTTCGAAAAATGATCTATATAATAATCATGGAGACTATTAGTCGTACATATACATGCATAACATTTCCATTTTCCAATTACTAATTTTCAAAGAAGCTAAGTATAATATTACCAGTAAATAATTCTCATAATATCATTAATATCATATTAAAATTTTGATTATTATATATATATTATCAATGTGATGTGGTGATAAAACATGATTCTCATCTATTCATGGTTGTGATTGTTAACACGTACGCAAGAACGATGATATCATTTTAATGTGCGTTGAAAGGTAAAACGTAAATTCCGTGTTATTTTTTAGTAATTTTAAATATTTCATTAATATAATATGTAAAAATTATTTTCATCATTATAAGTCATCTTGATAGACAGTGATGGAACGATAATTATATCTATTTACAAGGTGGTTTTCTGTCATACACTGGGATAATAAATTATTTTCCAATTTGATTAAATTGTTGATGTGTTTTATTGGTCATATTAAATAATAAAATCTTGGTATATTTTGGGTGCTGTGATTTCTTATTTCATCCTACATTAAAAAGATTTTATGCAAATGTAAGAACATATAATATTTAAATAATTTATTATTACAATTCCACTTCATCAGACAATCTCATTTTCTCAACACCATAGGTACACTAAGGGTGTTGTTATGCCTAAACTAAGAGCACTAAAATGAGAAGAGGGGTTATAAGAAGTTATTTTTTTTATTTATTCATTACCAAAAATGTTATTATGTTTTAATAATATAGAATAAGGAAATATCTTTTATATAATTTATAGATTTTTTTAATATTTTTTAATCCTTTTTATATAACATTAATAGTTTTTTTATCTTATTAACTTATACTCTGATATAAGGTAATTTAAACATCGGGGGTTAACATAATTAGTATTAAATACCACATAAAAGGGAGATGGATCAATGATGATATTTAAACGATACAAAAATTATTTGGTGTAATTTTTAATTTGGATAAATTTTATATCATATATTAAAATATTATTTGTTTTAAAACATCATTATTTTCAATTGTGACAATTTTCATTACATGAATTTCTAAAAATTTAATAACTACTAGTTAAATTCCAAAAATTCATCTCAAACAACACTAAGACGTACATGAAACAAATAATTTTTTTTTTCTAACTTTAATTATATTATTTATATTTTTGTCAAATTTTCTAATATCATTTAATTTGTTTTTTAGTTGATTACTCAATTACTAAATAATAATTGTGTAATCAATGAAGGTAATTATTTCTTTCCAAAAATTTTAAAAATTCGTAATGAAGGTTATCATTTTATCATTCAAAATTCTATTTATATTATAAAATATCTTCTAAATAAAAATATATTAAAAATTTCCGGTCCTAAACTCATTATGATGAGGGAATGGATATAAGATCTATAAATCTTCCATCCTGAAAATGAATTAGATATAATAACCCATGTGTCCCTCCTTCGATAGGACCCAGAGTGGCGATCAACTCCAAGAATATAGAAATATCACCATTTTGGGAGGCATTACCATTTTATTGTAACCATGATCACTGAATAATTTGTATCAATGTCAAATAATGCAACGAAACATTTATATAAAAAAACCAAAATCAATCCCACATTCTTGGTTAACGTAAAAATGCTATAAATACAATGAAAAAAATCCAAATTATGTACCAAAATAAAACAATGTGGCAAGAGAACAACCATTCCTAATATCCTTGTTTTTAAGGTCTAAAATAGTCAGCATTATCTCCCATGAAACTGAAAACTGTTTTATATAAATCTGGTGAGCATACAAGTATACTTAGTAGGGAAAACCCAAATTCACCAGTGAATTTCTTGGAGAACTATAATAATGACCCTGTGAGAAAATAGTAGAAACTCAAAATCACCTAACATCGTATACTATCCACCAAAAACTAACCAAGAAACTCTCACCAAAAAACAAAGTCATGTAATGTAAAATAGTAATCATATCGATATTTGGGTACCCCACACCACTTCCCATTGGTTAACTACTTATCCCTAACAACAAATGTCCTGACACAACCAAGCTCTTCCATAATTCCCACTGTTACTACCAGACCACAAACACATAAGTCACATACCACATCCTTTCTACAATCAGCCGAGCCACAACAACATCATAGATCTCCAGCAAACACTTATTAAAACTACCATGGCCCCATCCAGAAGAAACTTGGGAATTACTACACAAATAATCCTAAATACACCTGGGAATCCCACCTCACCCACAATCATATAGGCCCCAAAACCACACCATAACCTAACCGAAAAATCTTAGGCTACTATAAATCAAGTAATAATCCTCACACCATTAAATTCTACCCAAAGAGTCTTCGATGATAAGTGACTAGAAGAAGGGGCAGAAGAGCTAATAACCACCCATCCATCCTACCATCTGGATATTGTTGAAGACACCATCCACCATACTAATGGGGGTGTTCGACATGTAGTTCTCAACATGTGTGTCTGTGTATTGAAATAACAAGGGTCTATATGTATATATATTTATATGTACTCAAAACACATCTTAGCATATGGGTTTTAGAAAAAACTACTCAACCCCACTATTAACCATTACTGCAACCTTTAAATGTATGTATCAAAACAAACAATGGTCACTTCCCAATTTGATAAGTGAACGAGACTTCACAGGATGACATAAATTGAAACATTACCAATCCAATTCATCTAAATATTGTTCATTTATCATTATCAATTCATTAATTTATTTTCTCCATCCATACCTGGGAAACTACCGAACACTGTACGCATTATAAGAAGAAGAAACCATAGAAATCACTTTAAAATATAAAAAACTAAAGAATCTAATCTAACGCCCATTAATAATATAAGGAAGTCCAAAAAATCTTGGGGGAATGGCTAATTCAATGTAACACCATCCGTCTTCAACTTCATCCATTTTGAACCATCCATAAAAGCGCCACAAAATAGAAATCACCACAACTAGTGAAACAAAACTCACCTAGCAAGTAGTCCCACTGTACACTCCCCTTTCGTGGACACCCCTACCATAAATCACTAAATTCATACCACCCGTTACTTCCTCTGAACAAGAAACCCCCACCGCCAACAATCATCATTACTACCACACTCAGAACCCTGTGGCATAACAACACCACACCCAACACACGTTATAAACATAAGAAAAACACAACTCGATCTTGCAGCCCCAATGTCCAACCACTACCGAGATACTGTCCCACAACATAACATTTTCATCTATTACAAAATCAACTTATCTCTCAGCCTGAGATACTATTAAACCACCCATACCCTCTCATACTGAAAGCAACACTCCAAGACATAACACCACAAGAACATCAAAGACAAAAGTTTGAACAGAACCAGACCCATCACATTGACACACCAACAAGACATGGTTTATTGATATATAAAAAACAATCATTCTTTAATTCCACTTGATAAAATATTGATGATGAAATATAAAGGCTTGATCCATTGGAATCCATTTATTTAACCGAATATATGTGATAAACTAGATTTCAATTCTGGTATTAATGATTCAAAAATAATATAGGTGAACAAATAATAACAACCAACAACTGTTATTTTAAGAGGGAATACATCCCATACAAAACGAGGATAACATATAAAATAGTGCAGTCATAATCCTCCTCTGAACTTATTATGTTTTAAATATTATTACCTTTGTTAAAATGGTTTCACCCATAATCACAAGAGGATATATTACACCCACCCCGAATGAAACAAAATTAAAAGAGAGATGAAGGGTTCGCTACCTAGAATGACATATGATAAACAATTCTTCCTTGTGAAAAAATATGGGGCTACACATGAAACATGAGACTCCATTGAAAACTGAATCTGAAGGCCAAAACATCATACATGACTTCACGTGGAAGAATGAAACTAGGGAAGCTCGATATCCAGAAATGTGAAATACCGAATGTTGAGATATTGTCTTACAAGGGGAAGATCCTATATTAGTGGGATGAAATGGCCATTAATGTTAGATCATAATCAAGAGAGTGTGGTTTGAATATCAATGAATGATTTAGAGTTTTATGAGTTAAATAAAACTAGAAATGTCCCAAAAAATAATTAAATAAATTATTTAACACATTTAACATCAAAGGAAGCATCATATTGGAGAATGTGGAAAAAGCTATGAAAATTGGAAATGAGTCATTGATGTGTGATTCACAAACATGGTTCACTGAATGTAAGTCATCGATACCAGAATCACTGATGCTATTCACCGACATGACTCCACATTTCCACTCAGTGATGCTCGTCCTACCCACCCTCGACCTATGGATCCCTAGACCAATAGATGCCCTATCCTACCGATGCCTCGAGTCGCTGATGCCCTAATTTACCGAATCCCTCAGTCATGGATGTCCTGAGTCACTAACTCTCTGATACACTGATGTTGAGCTACCAATTTCATCTACAAACACCATATACTGACACTATATCATTGGCATGAATCATTGACACCTGACTCAGCAATCGAAAAAACAATAATTTGGAAAACTAATGAAATGTGGTGCCATGGCAACCTAAAACACCCCAAATATAAGAACCCAGATTACCTTTTCAGGTATGATTTTATTTTTTCTGCAGTTTTTCAGAAAAGAGGAGTTTTTTGAAAGTTTTGAAGTACACATTATGTTTTTTATGAGTACGCATCGTTTACCCAATCACCACCGGTAGTTGTGTGTTGGCCATGTAGCGGCCTTACACATGACCATGTGGGATGACCTAGAGGCCGCCTAAAGGGGAGTACAGAAATGGGGAGAACAAGCTATGTATTTGGTTTTGTTATCTTTAAAAGCACTGGGGATGCATCTGACAGACAGAACTGTCTCCTTCTCAACCTAGTTCGTCCAAGAGTACCATGCAGTCGCAGATCGTTGACGAGCTCCCAGTCAAGCATCCTTCATCTAAATCAAACACAGACAGTTGCATTGTAATTGCATCAGTGAGTTCTCTCTTATCCTTGAGAACCATCCCTATAATTCTCTTCATTCTTGAGTTATTGTGGGTAGAATTTTTTAAATTTTTTCATAGATATACGGTTTTATATGGTGATTCAACCCTCTTGGATCAATTATATCTATCTTCCAACACCGAGGTAGTGGTTTGTTCCTTTATACAAAATGCCTTTGAGTTTTATGTTCAAATGTTTCAAATACCCATGAACGGGGTATTGCGCGTTTACCGTTTCGGCCATATTGTTTCTCTGCTATGTTGGTATGCTTGAGTAGATGATTAGTGATTGTGAATAGGGTCAATTATTGTTCTTTGGTTGTATTTAACTTGCATGTTTTCCCTATTTGGACCTCTAAGTCATTATTGTCTATTAGGATATTGTTTACATTCTCATGCCTATTATTGTAAGATGGTGTGACTGTTGATCTATTTTGTTGTTGTGATATAAAATTCTAACCTTGTAGTTCTTGAGGTTTATCGTTGCTGTTATGGGCTGCTAAAATTTCTTGACATACACATGGCCATGAGAAACTAGTGTATATTCCATATAGAGAATGGACATTGAGGGAATCTATAGAGCATCTGTTTTACTTACGATGTGAGACCACATGGAGAATTGACATTTAGTTCTTCCCCAGATTTCCTATAGTTCCTCGACGTGTGCCATAGGGGGGATGAGATGTTTAGTTCTTCCTGGGAGTGCCTTCAGTTCCATTACAAGACTATATGGGGAATTGACAGTGAGTGGTTCCTCAGACAGTCTATGATTTAATTAAACAAGAGGGTTGTTTTTACATGTTATGTTGGACCAGAGGGGATAGGTTTTGAGTACATCCTAGATGGATACCTTGTGTTTAGCTTCTTTCATATGTTGCGGGGTAGGCCCAGAGGGGATAGGCTATGGGTACTTCCTAGAGGGTTACTGTTGTGTTTATCTGATTTGATTAGTTGTTGCATGTTGGGTGGTAATATGAATTCATTGAACTTTGGACTGTTTACTGCCGGTTACATCATTATTTTACTACCTTCTATATCTTTACCTATCACATATTCACTGACTATTAGGCACATATCTCGTGGTGGTGGCCTATTGTGATTTAGTCTGACATGCTGTCTCGGCCATGCTTTTTGTCCCAAATAGATTATATTGTTGTATGTCTAGATAAGTTCAGGCACCCTTCAACATCAGGTACTTGTCTTACTGTAGAGCTAGAGAGCATTTGACCAAGCTATGTATTGTGATGCTGAGGAGTTTATTTCCATTCCTTTAAACTTTGGTTTATTTCAGTTGAATTCCAGCATTGTGACTCGTTTGGCAGTTTTCCTAGACATATGTATCATACATCATTTTTTATATGTTCTCTAGTTTTAATATCATTTTTCTACTATATGTCGTTATTACTAATTCTGATGTTGTATGTATTAGTTAACATCTGATGTGTACTCTTCCAAGGAGGGCATCGTTTCCCCACTATCACATCCAAGGCCCTAGCTGCTAGTCTGCAGCCTCTGGTGTTTGGGGAAATTCACATCAGGCCATGCGACCAACTAGGTATGGGGCGCCTTTTGATGGAATCCAGAAACGGGATGTTACAAAGTGGAATAAAATAATTTAATTTCACTATAATTGATGTTTAGAGAATTTATTATGTTATAGGATGGAATTTTTACTTGGTTACATGTTGTGCCCGCGAGTATCTAACCCATGTACATGGAAAAGGAAATCTACCTCGTTAATTGCAGTTTTGTTTTGTTTTGCAATAATCACATTTGATTTGATTTCACCATGAGTGATTCATATGATTTGTGATGTTATTTTTGTTGTTATTGAGGTTATATTTCTATTGCAACCCGATTAGAGGAGGGTATGCCATCTCATATATCATTTAAGCACTTATGAGAAATCACACGTCATATATTTTTGAAATGCCATCTAGGATCAATTAGTGATTTCATGTTGTTCTAATAGATGATGTGTAAAATATGCAAGATAGTTGTGATCTTTTACTTAATAAATATAGATGTAGTTTGATAGGGTATTGATTTTTGTAGAGATTTGTTTGAATGGATGCCAATATTTTGTTATTGGGGTGTTATTGTCCCTCATCAACCGGATTTTTTGGATCATTTCCCATTTTTCGACGAAATAATCTGTAAAAGATTCCAAACATTGATTCACAACGATTATGGGCCCTCACATATTGGAATTTGGCATTTTCAATGCTTTTTTCATAGTTTTTTGGTTTCCGGAGTAGTTTATGGGGTTTACTGGCTAGGAAAAACCTAGAATACATGTCGTGTAATGTTATGTACATGCCATGTGTTCTTCTATTTGGGAATAAACAATTTTTTTAGTACACGCCGTGATGTCTCTAACCGTGTCATAGGCCATGGGGGCAGAGAAATTAGATGGGGAATGTCTAGTGGGAACACACCATGTACTAGTAAAACATGGTGTGTAGTGTCGACCAAATGTCCGCCTGTGTAACTAACAACACGGATGGATAAACCATGATCTATACATGTCGTGTCCACATTGAACAAGATGTGTACACTGACCTAGGTACCTGGACGTGTCACGAACAACTCAGGATGGTTTTATCCCTTCTCATACACGTCGTATCCATATGGAAGACGTCGTGTTGTGTGAGATGTGTGTCAGGTCGTGTCACTAACAACACTAGCTAGGTGAATCATGCCTAGTACACAACGTTTCTCTCCTAAACACATCGGGTAGTCTTGTCCTAGGAGAGCCATGTTTCGTACCCATGTAGAATAACTCGGCCCTGGAAAGTGGATTCAAGTAAACATCATGTGTTAAGACAACACGTTCTGTTTTTGGGGTGTTACACGACCAGTTTAGGTAAGTGTACACACCCATGTGAATGACTTTAGGGAAAACGCCATGTAGGAATTGTACACGCCGTGTAGTATTATTTTGTAAAAATTTAATTTTTTCTTCCTCTTTATCCCTTGTTACAATTCATTGTTTTCTATCCTTGAAAATCTTGATCTATGGTGAATGTATGACCGTGAAAAGACATGCCACCGAGACGTCCTCTAGTCATACACCAGTTTCCAGGCAGTGATCAGACACCTGACATGGCTGATGAGGGACCACCTACAGATCCCCCAGTTGTGCCAGCCTTGGCACCAGCCGTTGTACCTGGCTTATGTGATGATGCACAGTTCAGTGAGGGATTTCAAAGGATGATGAAAACCTTTCAGGTAGCACTGCCACCTACCCCATCGATGGCTAATTTGACGTTGGTATTCCAGCAACAGCATCCTCCTACTTTCTCAAGGTAAGGAGGACCTCATGATGAAGAGTCATTGATAGAATACATGCTAACGATCATTGAGAATATAGATATGAATCCAGAGAGGAAGGTCAATCCCTCTACCTATATACTTTGAGACTCCGCCAAGAGGTGGTGGGATGTGATCTCACAGGAGGGATTCCATAAAGTTATGGTGTGGGATGAGTTTTAGTGAATCGTTTTTACTACTTCTATTTGGAGGACTTGAGGGCCGATGGAGTCGGAGAGTTAATGAGTCTGGGCCATGGTACTCTTTCTATTATGGAGTATTCCTCCTACTTGACCGATCTATAGTGCTTCATGCCTATTCTAGGAGTTGATCAGTTGTTCATGGCAAGGATGTTTGAGGATGGTCTGAGACACAACATCTGGTCATAGGTGAACATATTCTAGTTGACATCAATCACTTCTATAGTCAACCGAGAACTCATCACAGAGAGAAATCAGAGGTATTTTGGAGGTGTAATCTAGGGCATCTCTACATCTAGGGTTAGTATTCCTCCTACTGAAAGAAGGAAGCTATGTATGGAGTCTTCATGCAACGATCCGAGCAAGTGAAACACTACTTATGGTAGCCAGGTGTTGTGCTACTAGTGCAGAAATTGTAGGAATATGAGAACACATTTCCTGAGAGACCCAATTGAGTGTCGATCATTCAGAAAGATGGGTCATCTTCAGTGCTTTTGGCAGATCTTCTCTCCATCAGCTGGTTACATTGTCTCTTCTATGATTCCTTGTTCCGGAGAAGCACCACTAGTTTCTCACCAGTCTGGGAACTTGATTTTTTAATACCATTCATATCGAGGTCGAGGTCATTGTCGTAGTAGCCTGCCAGCCGATGTAAATCAAAATCTTGTTGGATCAGCTTGGAGTGGTCAGATAGGGTCACATGGCCGCGGTACAAGCTAGAAATTTGCAGTGGAACAGACCCAGTAGATGTAGGATCTCAGGAATTCTAATTTTTTAGGTACAATCATAGTAGCCTCAATTATATATTTTACTCTTTTTGATACATGGGATCCCCATAGCTTTATATATGTTTCATTCATGGACTGCGTTGGTTTTTTCATGTTTTCTTCTACTGGTATCTTGGTGCTAGACACTCTGTTGGGGACTAGAATGGCTATTGTATTTCAGTGCAGATAGTTCCCCTACAAGTTGGTGGGTGTCACATTTTATGGGTCCTCTATGTCCTTGATATGATTGTCTATGAGGTCATTCTCGGCATGGACTGGCTAGATCTCTTCCAGGAAGTCTTCGACTGTTACCTTTAGAGGGTGAGTTTCAAATCAATAGTGGGTGGATCCTTTCTTCATAAGGGTTAATGGGATATCCAAGTGAAAAGAGCGGGTCCAGAGCATCATGGGATAGAGGAGTTACAACCAATATTTCTAGTATATATCTAGATGACCAGGGGAATTAATAGTTATACATTCCTTCAGTGGTGGATCTTTTTAGAGATGTCGTTCCATAGGAATTTTCAGGTTTGCATCCTGAGTGTGAGGTATAATTCTCGATTGATCTTCTGCTAGGAGGGACATCAATGTCTATTCCTCCCTATAGGATGGCTACACCTGAGTTGCAGGAGAAAAAGAAACATTTGGAGGAGTTGTAGTCCAAGGGGTTCATCAGTCCCGGTACTTCTCCTTGGGGTTCGCTTGTCCTATTTTAGAAGAATAAAGATGGTTCCCTCAAGATTTTTGTGTACTATTAGATGTCAAACTTGATAACACTAAAGAACTGATATCCCTTGCATAGTATTGATGATCTCTTTGATCAGCTTCAAATAGCCTGGGTGTGCTCGATGAATGAAATAAGGTCTGATTACCATCATTTACGCGTTAGATCATCAGATATATCCCTTAAAACATTCTGGAGTAGGTATGGACTATACAAATATATGGTTATGCCATTTGGTCTCATGAACGCTCTAGTAGTTTTAATGGCACTGATGAACCGAGTGTTCTATCCATACATGGATTTATTCGTGGTGGTCTTTGTGGATGATATCTTGTTGTACTCTCACACTAGACACGACCATTCTATCCATATTGAGATCCTTCTGAGTACACTGGGAGAGAATCTATAATATGATAATCTCTCAAAGATCCAATTTTGGATGGATAAGATTCATTTCTTCGGTCATATTATAACAGACGCAGGATTATCAGTAGACCCAATGAAATCGAGAGCTATAGTTTCCTAGGAGAATCCAAATAGCATTTTTTAGGTTCAAAGTTTTGTAGTTCTTGGTGGATACTACAAAAGTTTCATACAAGACTTTTCTCACATGACAGCATTGCTAACTGTTCTGACTACGAAGGGTGTGAAGTTCTTGTGGTCAAATTCTAGTGAGTCATCCATTCATGAGTTTAAAGGGGTTTGACATCATCACCTATACTAGTCTTGATAGAGAAAATAAAGAGCTATACTATTTATTATGATGCATCAGGTATCAGGCTAGGAGTTGTGCTTATGCCAGGATATGGAGTCGTTGTGCACGGGTCTCAGTGGTTGGGGCCATATTATAGGAATTACACAATGCATGATCTGGAGTTACCAGCTGTTGTTCATTCACAACATTTTTGGTGACAGTATCTTCTTGGGATAGAATTTTTTGGTTTTCAATGACCAAAAAAGTATTAAGTACATCTTAAATAAGCATTATCTGAATTTGAGATGGCGCAAGTGGGTTGAGCACCTACAATTTTTTGACATTGAGCTAGCCTACACTCCTATGAACAGAAACGCTGTGGCCGATGTGTTGAGCAGGAAGACTCAAATATAAGCAGTTTGGGAGGCCAGAAGTGAGTGGAACCTTACGGATCTATTCTCTGAGATGAATTTGGAAGTTCATGACAGATAGGGGAAGACTATTCTATATTCTATAGCTATTACATCTAATCTTCTTGATCGAGTTTGGACGAGGCAGCTATCATATTCGTAAGGGCTAGTCTTAAGATAAAGTGTGGTAGGGGAGGACACTATTCCTAGATGGACCTAAGGCGAGAATGAGATCTTCCATTTCCCGGAGCACGTATGGGTGCTGGATGATATACGCGGGGAGCTGATGTGGGACTTTCAATCCTCAGTTTGGGCAGTTCATCCTGGTATCACGAAGAAGTATCGTGAGATACACCATCAGCATTGGTGTCCAGGTATGAAGAGGGATGTTTCTGGTTTTATCATTATGTGTTCCACTTGTCAGTAGGTGAAGGCAGAGCAAAAAAGACCATCATATATTTTACAGCAGTTTCCCATTCTCAAGTGGAAGTGGAATGATTTTTTGATGGACATCATGACCAGTTTCCCATGTTCGGCTCGACGGAATGACGCAGTTTGGGTTTTCATTTATAGTCTCATGAAGGTTATTTCACTTCTTGCTGATCAAGGAAACATTCAGTGTTGATGAGTTGGGATGGTTGTAAATCCATGAGATTGTACGTATTCAAGGATTTCTACGTTCCATTTTTTCATACAAGGATACATGTTTTACTTCTCTGGTATGTAAGGGGATTTATAAGGATTTGTGTACATAGATACTTTTGAGTACAGCTTAACACCCCCCAGATAGATGGATAGTTCGAGCGTATGATTCAGGTGCTTCAGGATATGCTCGGAGCATGCATTCTGGATTATAGTGGTTCATGGGAGAAGAAAATAATTCTTGTAGAGTTTTCCTACTACAATAGTTTTCAATCTACTATTTAGACGGAACCTTATGAGGCTTTGTATGGTAGGCTATGCATATCAGCCTTATGTTTGGTGGAGGTAGGAGAGGTAAATTTTCTAGGACCTCATCTTGTTCTGGATACCACATAGCAGATATAGTTGATTCAAAAGAGGATGGCTACTGCACAGTCTCGACAGCTGTCTTATGCTGATCTGGGGAGATTTCCTCTGGAGTTCGAGGCCAGGGATCAGGTTTTCTTTTGTCTCTCACTGAGGTTGTGACACAAGAGGATTAAAAGGCTTGGTAAGATTTCTATGATGTACGTCTGGTTGTTCGAGGTGTTTGAGAGCATTGGTCTCATTGCCTACCGATGATAATTACCTCATAGGAACCGAGCGATGCAATATGTTTTCCACGTTTCACGGCTTTGACGTTACTTTACAGACCCATCTCATTTTTTCCAACCAGAAGAGGTTTATTTGGAAGTGGACGCAACATTCGAGGAGAACCATATCCAGATTTTTGATAAATATACGAAGGTTCTCCATGTTTGGTCTGTTCCTCTAACATGGGTTTTATGAAATCACGAGTGAGTATGTGACGGTACTTGGAAGAGGGAGGCTGATTTACGATCGCAGTGGCCGGATCTGTTCTTGGTTTCTTCATCGATGCCACCATGCTATGGAAATTTGGGGATAATTTTCTTTTAGGGGATATGTTTTTATGAACCTGGGTCATCTATTCATGAATGTTTTTCTTTTTTCTAGTGTTTTTTAGTAAAGAGGAGTTTCTGGGAATTTTAAAAGTACATACTGTGTACTTTATGAGTACAAGCCATGTACTCAGTTACAGGGGGTAGCCATGTGCTGGCCATGATGCAGCCATGCACATGGTAATGTGGGATGACCTAGAGGCCACCTAAAGCAGTGTATAGAAACGGTGATTACACTCATTTTACATTAAATTACACATAGTGTATTTTGTTTTTTTCTTTAAACTCACTCGGGTTGCGTCTGACGGAAATAACCGTATCCTTCTCAACCTTATTCATCCGAGAGTGTCAAGCTGCCGCGAATCATTGATGAGCCACTAGTCAAGAGTCCATCCTCTGAATCAAACACCTACTATCGCATTGGAATTTCATCGGTGAGTTATCTCTTCTCCTAGAGTAGCATCCCTTGATTTCTCCTCTTTTTTTAGTTATAATATGTTGAATTTTTAATACGTTTTCATAGATCTATGGAGTTATAAGGTGATTCGTGCCTCGTGGTTCAAGTATATTGATCTCCCAACACCGAGAAATGTGTTTTGTTCATTTATGTGGAAATTCATTGAGTTTTCTGTGCAAACTTTTCCAATACCCATGAACAGGGTATTGCATGTTTACCGTTTCAGCCCGATTGTATCTATTCTATGCTGGGGTGCCTGAGCTGATGGTTATTGATTGTGAATATGATGAATTTTCGTGCTTTGGATGTATTTCCCATGCATATTTTCCTTTTTGGACCTTTGGGTGTTAATTTCTTATTTGGGTGCTGTTTACATTCCCATGCCTAGTATTATTTGATGGTGTGAGTGTTGTTCTGTTATGTTGTTCTGCTGGAGAATTATATCCAAGTAGTTCTTGAGGATTACCATAGACGTTACACACTTCAAAACATGGTTGACTTACCCAGGGCCATGAGAACCTGGTATATTGACCATAGGGAGAATGGCTGTTGAGGGCTTCCCCAGAGTGTCTATTTTACTCATTACGTGAGACCACAGTGGGAATTGACGTTGAGTGCCTTACCATAGTGTCTGTAGTTCCTCTATGTGGGACATAGGGGGATTGAGATGTTGAGAGATTACCTAGAGCGCTATTCATTCTGTTACAAGACTATAGTGGGAATTGAAGGGGAGTGCTTCCTCAGAGATATTATGCATTAGCTGAACCATAGGGTTCTGTGTACTTGATAGGTAGCACTAGAGGGGATATGCAGTGAGTGATTCACAAAAGGTTAACTTCGGTTTAGCATCTTTCTTGTGTTGCTGGGTAGGACCAGAGGGGATAGGTTGTTGGTACTTCAAATAGAGTTTCATGTTATGTTTCTCTGATTTTATTAGCTATTGCATGTTGGGTGATAATATGAATACTTTGAACTGTGAAAGGTTTACTAGTGAGTACATATTTGTTTTACTATCTTCTGCATTATTACCTTCCATATATTCACTAACTTGTAGGCACAAATATAGTTGTGGTGGCCTATTGGGATCTAGTCTCACACCCAGTTTGGTCCATGCTTTTGGTGCCAAACAGATTATATTGTTGCAGGTATAGTTTAGGGAATGCAGTTTCTACTTTAGGAACATGATTTTCTGTGGAGCTGGAGAGCATGGGACCATACTATGGCTTGTGATGCAGAGGAAATTATCTGATTTCTTTTATACAATTTCTTATTTCTATTGAATTATAGAATTGTGACTTTTTTGATGTTTTCATAGACATATGTATCATTGATTATTTTATATTTGTTGTCCAGTTTATAATCCCAGTTTTCTACAGTATGTGATTATTACTACATCCTTTCATGTATGTATTTTGTTTACTTCTGATGTTCACTCTTCCAACGAGGGCATAGTTTCCACGCCATCACACCCAAGGCCCTCGCTGCTTGTCTATAGCCTCTGGAGTTTAGGGAAATGTACTTGAAGCCATGTGATCAATCGGGTATGGGGTACCTCTAGGTGGCTTCCAGAATTGGGATGTTACACCAAACACATTATTTTGACAATGTAATTGACCGGGGTGGTCCTAGAAAATACATATAATACTCTCATAAAATTCTCACCCTCGAGAATTCAAAACAAACCTATAAGAATGAGGGGTCCAAACAACAACCCCGTAAGATACCTCTCAATGATTTACCACTATGTATTTTTTAATAGCTGGAGTGAAGCCTTTAAATCCAATAACAACTTCTCCCACTTCTACTAATCCATAAAACTACATGATACCCCACACATGAATAATCTATACTAACATATGATGTA
This sequence comes from Viscum album, assembly GCA_963277665.1. Lineage (NCBI taxonomy): Eukaryota > Viridiplantae > Streptophyta > Magnoliopsida > Santalales > Viscaceae > Viscum > Viscum album. Next base: position 1,842,084,442 of record OY728156.1, read on the forward strand.
CGTAATTTATTCCTCCATGTCATGATATTATTTTCTATGGGCGGAAATGACTCACCCACATTAGTTTAGTCACATATGAATTAGTGTCTGTTATTTAAGAATATAGTCCATCACATTCCACTTGTCAAGATATCATTACACATTAAAAACAAGAAAACAACTCATATTATTGATAAAAATATTCATGCACTACATCAAAATGAAAAAAATCATGAGAGAAACTATAAACAACACCAAGTATTGGGAAAACATTAGTTATTCGTACTCTTAAGTAATCTCCTCCATGCCACTATGAATCCGCGATACACAAACTAGAGGAATGTTTCATCCACATAGCACCTTTTACTGACATTCATGGATCTCTTCTGGCCACTCCATGAATGTAGTGCCATCTCGGATTCCCAACTCTCCCCAATCGGTGACAAGGGGTCATTATGAATTTATCAATAAAGATGGGAGATATGAAAGAGTGGATCCATTCAAACAATGGTGGTAACATCAACTGGTATTCTACCCCACCAACTTGTTCTAACACCTCGAAAGGTCTGCTGAACCTTGGAGAAAACACACACACTCTATCAAACCTCTTCATCCTATGCAATGGGGAAATGTTCAAGAACACATAATCCCAATCCTCAAAGTCCATGGTCATTATACTATAGTCAGAAAACGTCTTATGTCATCCCATTTCATTTTTGATACTCACATGGACATGTTGCTTGTTCTCCATAAATCATTGTACCGTGAATGGACCATGAACAACGTCGTCCAAAACATCTGTCCTGCACAAGGTTGAATGACATAATCTTCCATATAATGAATCAAATAGAGTTATTCCAATTGAAGAGTGATAGATATTATTTTAATTATACCCTACCAAGGGAAAATGTTTTCGTTCAGGCCTACTAAAGTCTAGAACATGTTCCGACAACATGTAATCTTATTTCTTGATGGTCCTCTCTTTTGTCACATCCTTCTGAGGGTGGAAACCAGTTTTGAGGCCTAACTAAGTGATAATGGCATGCAGTGTTACCCTATAGACTCTCGATGTAAAATGTGAATCCCTAATCAAGGAACATCAAACATCCTCACCAACTCATACACATTGTTCTGTGTAAGGCATCTAGGTTTCCGGACTCATGGATTACTAAGAATTGAGCTAATTTCATCATGTGATCCCTCACTATCGAAATTTGATTGCATCCTCCCTTAGCCATGGGAAACCGAGTGAAAAAAAATCATGGATATTTCTCCAACATATTCTCATGAGAATATAAGGAATTCAACAAGCCATCAGAACCATGATGCTTAGAATTTAACTATTAGCACAATTGAAACTTTTCTACACTGTTTTGCATCACTCACTCCATTTTGGGCCACCAAAACTGTTCCCTTAAGATGTGGTACATCTTGGAAATCCCTAGGTGTACCACTATGGGTAAGAGATGAAACTCATAGGGAAATCCCACTTACATCACATTGGGAATAAAAATCATCCCATGGCAGAATGTATGATTATAACCTTCATCCAACCATTTTTCTGGAGCGTCTCCCCAGCCTAAGAAATAATGCATTACATCATCCTCTAAATCACCCAATTTAGCCTCTATTTCCTTATACCTCTTATATGAGTGCACTGTCATCTAAAATAGATAGCCACTTCCTCTATTCATTCCAAAAAATTCTTACAAGGAAGACAACTCCCCTATTTCTATCAAATCGTCTATTGATTCCCAAACCACATCCATATGTGACTTCATTCTAAAATCAACAGCCCCAACATTCCCCTTGCCTAATCTATCTAAGATCTAAAAATTAAAATCATGTTGAATGTCTATCCACCTCACTCCCGCATGTTCAAATATAACTGGGAAAAGTAGTTACTCAATATCTTCTAATCCGTGGAGACCATAATGTACTTCCCAATAAGGTAATGTCGCCACAAATTTGGTGCCAAACAACCACTATATGTTCATAATCATGGGAGAAATATTTATGTTCATGGGGATGCAGCATCTTTGATTTATAATATATCACTCCTGGTTGCTACATTAGCACACACCCCAAGGCATGATGTGAATCATCACAAAACACCTAGAACATAACCCTCATAGAATCATGAGCACTATAATTCCATCCATCATCCCCTTCAGATAGTTAAACACAGTCTAAAACTAATTTCTCCATACAATGTCATGTCCATTTGTATTTAGATCCATCAATAGGGATATAAATCGGGAGAAATAAAATTATATTCTTTTGTAGTGGCCTTTTAGACCGATAAAACTGCAAACCTCTATGATATATTTTTGTTAGGACAATGAAACGAATTCATAAACCTTCAATGAGTACACTTCTACCCCCTACCGTGATACATCGCGTCAATATATGTGGACCTCTTGAGTCCCAAACATGCACATGGACATCTTTCCATAGAGGTGGTGGTAATGAAGGGCTTCTAGGACTGTTCTCAAAGGCATAATATGCTCCTCCTCTAACTTTGAGTGTATCAATGTGTCACCAATGATGTCGAAGAGAATGTGTTACAAGATCTCATGAATGAAAGAGTTACAAATCCCCATGAACATGGTTGGTAGACTCATAACAAAGAATGACATAACGACAAACTCGATGTTCCCCACCCTACACCTGAAAGCATTCTTCAAGAATTCACACACCTTCACACTTAGCTAGTTATACACAGACCATATATCGATCATAGAGAACCAATATAAATTTCATAGCGGTTTGAAAAGAACATCTATCATCAAGGGAGGGTAATTACTATTGACTATTACCTGATTCAGTTTCTATTATTCTATGCGCAGGCTCAGACCACCATCTTCCTTCATCACAAACAAGACCAGAGCACCCCATGATGACAAAATAGGTAGTATAAATCCACTCTTCAACATATCTATAATATAAATCTGAACCCCCAAAATACAAAGTCCAACATCTGATAAGGGGCCAACGAGATCATATGAGCAGTATGATGTATGTCTATCTAGAAATTAACATCATTATGAGGTGGTAAAGTCACAACCACCATGGGGAAAACATCCATAAACACTCCAAAAACTCATATAACCTCCACCATCTTATCATACACTGATTGAACAAAAAGTTTTGATAATAAGGAATGAATATGATTCACACACCGACTACCCATTTTACAACACCACTCAACAATGAATGCTGCACATTGTCCATCCAGGTCTGAAAACAAGACACATCTCCAAAATCAGTTGATAAAATATTTCACAGACTACATCCATTCAATACCAACGATGAAAATATAAATTTTCATCTACAATATTAAAATTTCCCTGTAGGACTGATGTTTTCCCTTCATCAGTCTACATCTACAAAAAACATCAATTAAGTCGGTCTAACCTCTTACCGATGTACGACAACACTAGGGCAATGGAAAGTCTCTCTATGTCCAGTCCCATAGCAAGGGATAGACCGAGTACAATAGCTAAATGGTATATAAGTAACTCTTAATACCATGTAGTATAGAATTTATTTATGATTCGTTTTAATATTATTTTTTATTTTATTTTACTAAGAACACCCAAAAAAGTAGACAAGTCATCTTAATGTCTGTACCTTTCCTAGGTTCCATACGCCTTAGTTGGTGTAGCCCCACATGGTCGTTTGGTTAGCTCAATGTCCTATCATGATATCACGAGGGCCATAATATCTTTTTTATGAGCCGATATTCCCTATCCTATATCTCATACGTAGATTTCATAACATTACTTTCTGACCATTCCATGCAATCCTCACTCTTCCTAACTTAAAACTCCATTATATCTCTCAACCATCAACCTATGATACCATTCTGCCATGAACCACGTTATTCAAGATGTGTGAAGGGATATAATAATGTTACAACCAAACATCTATGATATGAAGGATATAT